>CM046374.1:25772758-26004459 GCA_025413025.1 Ficus hispida | reverse complement strand
AGTAGGTCAATGTCAAATTTTACACATTTATTAAAGAAGTGACGAAACTTTTTTTCTTTTTTTAAGAAAATACGTTAAAAATGTTAATTTATTATAGTCAATCATATTCTCTCAATTATAGACCATTTTAAGAAAATAATTAATTTCCTAATTTAACAGAATTTGGGATGTTTATTAAAAATATATTTAAAAAGATAATTTTGATCTATTTTCGATTAAAAAAAAGAGACTAACATTATTGTGAGATAAAATTAAGTAGTTATGTGGTTTATTATTATTATTTTTTTTACAACTTCTTTAAAAATAAACAAAATAAACTTGAAAAATTAGACTGGGTAGTCCATAATAATTACCTAATCTAATAGTTAGTCTGACTTTTTTTTTATTAGTTAAATGACCTAATCAAATTTCATCTATTTCCCAAACTCCTCTCTCCCTCCCCCGCCTCTTTCTATTTCTCCTCCCTCTACATGTTTTTCTCTTCTCTCATTTCAACTATCACCGTCACCGACCACAACCTCGGACATAGACTGGCAATGTCGGAATCGCGACACCAAGGCAAAATCATTGTGCCGCTTGCAACGGAGAGAGAGAAACCAGATCACGGAGAGCAAGCCGCTCTTAATTGATCGATGGTTAATCAGTGATTAGCTGTTCAATATAGTCAATCAGTGATTGATTATTTACAAAATTGATTGATCATTCTATGGAAAAAAAAAAAAAAGGTCTTTAAATTAATTTTTAAAAACTTTGGTCATTTAATAAAAAAACTTATTAAAAAAATGTTAATTAACTATATATCCCAATAAACTTTTGGTTTGGTTTGTTTGGTTTTTTTTTTTTTTTTCTTTTGTTTTTGTTTTTGTTTTTTTTTTTGTTTTGGGAGAAGGGAAAAAACTTATTGGGTTTTTTTAGGTAAATGACCTTTTTAACTGAACTTTATGATCATCCATTAGTAGTTTACTAATAGTTATTGTTAAATCTCAACAATGGACCGCACAAATCATTATTTTATATTGATTGATAATATAATCGGACAATAGATCATCAAGTATGTTGTCATTGATGCATCATTTAAATAAGAAAATGATCAGTTTACTAGATTTCAAAATGAAAAATGAAATAAATAATAAACTCTAATCTCAAGTTTAAATATTAACTCTATTTCAACTTAAATGATTTGATATCAACTTAAATATCAACTTAATCTCATATATCTAATGAGAAAAAAAGATAATAGTTTTCGTCCACAAGTATTCGTTTTGGATGAAATCAGTTTCTCTTTTCTTTTTAGTCATTCAATTTTTTTTTTGTTTCTCACCTAAAATTCATTTATTTTTCATTTTAGTCCCTTTTAAATCAGTTTTCTTTTTTTTTTTGGGTACTTCATTTCTTTTTCTTTCTTTTTCACCCTAGAATTTATTTATATATTTTCTATTTTAGTCCCTTTTTGTATTGGTCTTTTTTTCAATTTAATCCTTTTTTTTTTTTGGTTCTTTTACAATGTTATTATTTTTTAAATTTTTTTCTTTTATATTTTTCTGATTAATTTGCTTTGTTTGTCTATCTCGTATGCGTGAGCTTCTTTATGCATTGTCCAAAACGAAATGTTTTTTTCTTTTTCTTTTAGTCCCTCAATTTTTTACTTTTAATTTTTTAGCTTATTTTTTATTTTATTTTTTCATTTTAGTCTATTTTCTATTGGTTTATATATATATATATATATATATATATATATATATTTTTTTTTTCTCAAATAAATTTTAAATCCTAATATTAATAGGAAGATGACAAATTATTACTAAGTGAGTTAGTGCTCAAAGTTTGTTCCATATATTTGTCTTTAAATAAATAATGCAAATCTTGAAAGCTATATTGCATTCTCTCTCTAAGTTGCCACCAAATATCAGAGTGAGAGTCTCTATTTCATCTCTCTCTCTCATGGTCATAGTCTTCAGGTACTCAACCATTGCACACACTCTCTCTCTCATAGTCAGAGTATTCAGATCCTCAACCATAGCCCTCTCGAACACCATAATCACCTATATCTTTGAAGGTAAGCCAATGCTTAATCAAGATACGTATTCACTATACAACCGTTACCAACTTCTTTCTCTTTCTTTTCCTTTCTTTTTCGTTTGTTTGTTTGTTATATAAAGAATATTCTCTCTCTCTCTCTCTCACGGTCAGAGTCTTCAGGTCCTCAATCATTGCCCACTTTCTATCTCTCTTACAGTCAGAGTCTTCAAATCTTCAACCATTATCCTCTTGAACACCACAATCACCCGTCTCTGAAGGTAAGCCAATGCTTAATCAGGATGCATATTCACCATACAACCATTGCCCACACTCTCTCTCTCTCTCTCTTTCTCTCTCTCTCTGTTTTTTTTTTTCCTTCTTTTTCTTTTGTTTGTTTGTTGTACAAAGAATACCCTCTCTCTCTCTCTTTCACGGTCAGAGTCTTTAGGTCCTCAACCATTGCCCTCTCCCTCTCTCACTCACAGTCAGAGTCTTCAGATCCTCAACCATTGCCCTCTTGAACACCACAATCACCTGTATCTTTGAAGGTAAGCCAATGGCTAATCAAGATATGTATTCACTATACAAAAAGGGTTTAAAGAAACCAGTTCTTGAATCAGGAACTTTTTAAGTTTTCTTGTTCTTTCTCTTTTTTCCTCTCTCTATCTCGCTCTCTCTTTTCTGAACGATCATTGTGCATTTTTATTGTTGTTGTTGTTGTTATTGTTCAGAGAATTATAACCCTATTTTACTATTTTTAAACTCGGTTTAATTTTCACATCTAATTATGCATAGGATGGGAGAAGTATTGGAAATAGAGCAAGAAAAATCGAGCGTCTTTGCTCGTCTGGCGGATGAGCTACTCTACGAGGTACAACTAAGACTACTAGTAAAGTCTTCGATTAAGTTTAGTTTTGTCTCAGACCAGTGGAGAACTCGTATCAATAGTCAGGTATTTGTAGACCGGCAAATTCAGCAGCTTTTGACCATGTTGTTTGCGTATTACAGGCACAACAAAAAAATGATAACTAGACTCATAAAAGATCTATCATAATGCTAGTCCAAACGTCGATGAGGAAACTATTAGAATGGAACAACTAATGGCACCAGGTGATCAAGCAATAGGGACAGTTCTGCACTGCAATGGCCTACTTGCAGTCAATTTTTTACCGAATAACAGACTCATCATCTGTAATCCCTCAACCTGGCAAGATATATCCTTCCGAAGATGGAGCTGTTTGAAAATCAGCAAATTAAAACATTAGAGTTTGGATGTGATAGTATAAAGAATGCTCTCTCTCTCTCTTACGATCAGAGTCTTCAAGTACTCAACCATTGCCCACTCTCTCTCTCTCACAATCAGAGTTTTCAGATCCTCAACCATTGCTTTCTTGAACACCATAATCACCTGTATCTCTGAAGGTAAGCCAATGCTTAATCAAGATACGTGTTCACTATACAACCGTTACCAACTCTTTCTCTCTCTTGTCCCTTCTTCTTCATTTGTTTGTTTGTTGTACAAAGAATACTCTATCTTTCTCTCTCACGGTCAGAGTTTTTTGGTCCTCAACCATTGCCCACTCTCTATCTCTCTTACAGTCAGAGTCTTCAGATCCTCAACCATTACCCTTTTGAACACCACAATCACCCGTATCTCTAAAGGTAAGCCAATGCTTAATCAGGATACGTATTCACCATACAACCATTGCCCACTCTCTCTGTCTCTCTCTCCCTCTCTCTGTTTTTTTCCCCTTCTTTTTCTTTTGTTTGTTTGTTGTACAAAAAATACTCTCTCTATCTTTCACGGTCAAAGTCTTCAGGTCCTCAACCATTGCCCTCTCTTTCTCTCACTCACAGTCAGAGTCTTCAGATCCTCAACCATTGCCCTCTTGAACTCCACAATCACCTATATCTCTGAAGGTAAGCCAATGGCTAATCAAGATACATATTCACTATACAAAAAGGGTTTCAAGAAACCAGTTCTTGAATCAGGAACTTTTTAAGTTTACTTGTTCTTTCTCTTTTTTCCTCTCTTATTTCTCTCTCTCTCTTTTCTGAACGAGCATTGTGCATTGTTATTGTTGTTGTTGTGCAGAGAATTATAACTCTATTTTACTATTTTAAAACTCTGTTTGATTTTCACATCTAATTATGCACAGGATGGGAGAAGTATTGGAAAGAGAGCAAGAAAAACCGAGCGTCTTTGCCCGTCTGGCGGATGAGCTACTCTACAAGGTACAACTAAGACTACCAGTAAAGTCCTTGATTAAGTTTAGTTTTGTCTGAGAACAGTGGAGAGCTCGTATCAATAGTCATGCATTTGTGGACGGCAAATTCAACAGCTTTTTACCACGTTGTTTGCATATTACAGGCACAACAAAAAAAGATGACTCATAAAGATCTATCATAATGCTGGTCCAAACATCGATGAGGAAACTATTAGAATGGAACAACTAATGGCACCAGGTGATCAAGCAAAAGGGACGGTTCTGCATTACAATGGCCTACTTGCAGTCAAGTTTTTGCCGGACAACAGACTCGTAATCTATAATCCCTCAACTCGACAAGCCAAAATCCTTCCGAAGATGGAGCTGTTCGAAAATCAGCAAATTACAACGTTAGGGTTTGGATGTGATAGTACAAAGAATGCTCTCTCGCTCTCACGATCAGAGTCTTCAGGTCCTCAACCATTGCCCACTCTCTCTCTCTCACAGTCAGAGTCTTCAGATCCTTAACCATTGCCCTCTTGAACACCATAATCACCTGTATCTCTGAAAGTAAGCCAATGCTTAATCAAGATACGTATTCACTATACAACCGTTACCAACTCTCTCTCTCTTTTTTCCCTTTTTTTTCGTTTGTTTATTTGTTGTACAAATAATACTCTCTCTCTTTTTCACGGTCAGAGTCTTCAAGTCCTCAACCATTGCCCACTTTCTATCTCTCTTACAGTTAGAGTCTTCAGATCCTCAACCATTACCCTCTTAAACACCACAATCACCCGTATCTCTGAAGGTAAGCCGATGCTTAATCAGGATAAGTATTCACCATACAACCATTGCCCACTCTCTCTCTCTCTGTTTGTTTTCCTTCTTTTTCTTTTGTTTGTTTGTTATACAAAGAATACTTTCTCTCTCTTTCACGGTCAGAGTCTTCAGGCCCTCTTTCTCTCTCACTCACAGTCAAAGTCTTCAAATCCTCAACCATGGCCCTCTTGAAAACCACAATCACCTGTATCTCTGAAGGTAAGCCAATGACTAATCAAGATACGTATTCACTATACAAAAAGGGTTTTAAGAAACCAGTTCTTGGATCAGGAACTTTTTAAGTTTTCTTGTTCTTTCTCTGTTTCCCTCCCTCTATCTTTCTCTCTCTTTTTTGAACGATCATTGTGCATTGTTATTGTTGTTGTTGTGTAGAGAATTATAACTTTGTTTTACTATTTTTAAACTTTGTTTGATTTTCACATCCAATTATGCATAGGATGGGAGAAGTATTGGAAAAAGAGTAAGAAAAACCAAGCGTCTTTGCTCGTTTGGCGGACAAACTACTCTATGAGGTACAACTAAGACTATCAGTAAAGTCCTTGATTAAGTTTAGTTTTGTCTCAGAAAAGTGGAGAGCTCGTATCAACACTCAGACATTTGTGGATCGGCAAATTCAACAGCCTTTTACCATGTTGTTTGTGTATTACAGGCACAACAAAAAAAGATAACTAGACTCATAAAGATCTATCATAATGCTGGTCCAAACGTCGATGAGGAAACTATTAGAATGGAACAACTAATAACATCGGGTGATCAAGCAATAGGGATGGTTCTATACTGCAATGGCCTACTTGTAGTCAATTTTTTGCTTAACAACAGACTCGTCATCTATAATCCCTCAACCCGGCAAGCCAAAATCCTTCCGAAGATAGAGCTATTCGGAAATCAGCAAATTAAAACATTAGGGTTTGGATGTGATAATACAAAGAATGCTCTCTCTCTCTCTCACGGTCAGAATCTTGAGATCCTCAACCATTGCCCTCTTGAACATCATAATCACCTATATCTCTGATGGTAAGCCAATGCTTAATCAAGATACGTATTCACTATACAACCGTTATTAGCTCTCTCTCTATCTTCCCTTCTTTTTCGTTTGTTTGTTTGTTGTACAAATAGTACTCTCTCTCATGGTTAGATTCTTCATGTCCTCAACCATTGCCCACTCTCTATCTCTCTTACAGTCAGAGTCTTCAGATCTTCAACCATTACCCTCTTAAACACCACAATCACCTGTATCTCTGAGGGTAAGCCAATGCTTAATCAGGATACGTATTCACCATACAACCATTACCCACATACTTTCTCTCTCTTTCTGTTTTCTTTTTCCCTTCTTTTTCTTTTGTTTGTTTGTTGTACAAAGAATACTCTCTCTCTCTTTCATGGTCAGAGTCTTCAGGTCCTCAACCATTGTCCCCTCTCTCTCACACTCATAATCAGAGTCTTCAGATCCTCAACCATTGCCCTCTTAAACACCACAATCACCCGTATCTCTGAAGGTAAGCCAATGCTTAATCAGGATACGTATTCACCATACAACCATTGCCCATTCTCTCTCTCTCTCTTTCTGTTTTTTTTTTTACCCCTTCTTTTTCTTTTGTTTGTTTGTTGTACAAAGAATACTCTCTCTCTCTTTCACGGTCAGAGTCTTCAGGTCCTCAACCATTGCCCCCTCTCTCTCTCACTCACAGTCAGAGTCTTCAGATCCTCAACCATTATCCTATTGAACATCACAATCACCTGTATCTCTAAAGGTAAGCCAATGGCTAATCAAGATATATATTCACTGTACAAAAAGGGTTTAAAGAAACCAACTCTTGAATCAGGAACTTTTTAAGTTTTCTTGTTCTTTCTCTTTTTTCCTCTTTCTATCTCTCTTTCTCTTTTCTGAACGATCATTGTGCATTGTTATTGTTGTTGTTGTTGCTGTTATGCAGAGAATTATAACTCTGTTTTACTATTTTTAAACTCTATTTGATTTCACATCCATTTATGCATAGGATGGGAGAAGTATTGGAAAAAGAGCAAGAAAAACCGAGCGTCTTTGCTCATCTAGCAGATGAGCTACTCTACGAGATACAACTAAGACTACCAGTAAAGTCCTTGATTAAGTTTAGTTTTGTCTTAGAACAGTGGAGAGCTCGTATCAACAGTCAAGCATTTATGGACTGAAAAATTCAGTAGCCTTTTACCACGTTGTTTGCGTATTATAGACACAACAAAAAAAGATAACTAGACTCATAAAGATCTATCATAATGCTGGTCCAAACATCAATGAGGAAACTATTAGAATGGAACAACTAATGGCACCGGGTGATCAAGCAATAGGGATGGTTCTATACTGTAATGGCCTACTTGCAGTCAATTTTTTGCTGAACAACAGACTCGTCATCTGTAATCCCTCAACCCAGCAAGCCAAAATCCTTCCGAAGATGGAGTTATTCAGAAATCAGCAAATTAAAACATTAGGGTTTGGATGTGATAGTATAAAGAATGCTCTCTCTCTCTCACGGTCAGAGTCTTCAGGTCCTCAACAATTGCCCACTCTCTCCCTCTCACAGTTAGAGTCTTCAGATCCTTAACCATTGCCCTCTTGAACACTATAATCACCTATATTTCTGAAAGTAAGCCAATACTTAATCAAGATACGTATTCACTATACAACCATTGCCCACTCTCACTCTCTCTGTTTTTTTTCCCCTTCTTTTTCTTTTGTTTGTTTGTTTTACAAAGAATACTCACTCTCTCTCTTTTTCACGGTCATAGTCTTCAGGTCCTCAACCATTGCCCTCTCTCTCTCTCACTCACAGTTAGAGTCTTCAAATCCTTAACCATTACCCTCTTGAACATCACAATCACCTGTATCCCTGAAGGTAAGCCAATGGCTAATCAAGATACGTATTCACTATACAAAAAGGGTTTAAAGAAACCAATTCTTGAATCAGGAACTTTTTAAGTTTTCTTGTTGTTTCTCTTTTTTCCCTTCTCTATCTCTCTCTTTCTTTTCTGAACGATCATTTTGCATTTTTATTGTTGTTGTTGTTGTTGTTGTTGTGCAGAGAATTATAACTCTGTTTTACTATTTTTAAACTCTGTTTGATTTTCACATCTAATTATGCATAGGATGGGAGAAATGTTGGAAAAAGAGCAAGTAAAACCTAGCATATTTGCTCGTCTGGCGGATGAGCTACTCTACGAGGTACAACTAAGAGTACCAGTAAAGTCCTTGATTAAGTTTAGTTTTATCTCATAACAGAGGAGAGCTCGTATCAACAGTCAGGCATTTGTGGATCGGAAAATTTAGCTGCCTTTTACCACGTTGTTGGCGTATTACAGGTACAACAAAAAAAGATAACTAGACTCATAAAGATCTATCATAAGGCTGGTCCAAACGTCGATGAGGACAGTATTGGAATGGAACAACTTATGATAACAGGTGATCAAGCAATAAGGATGGTGATGCACTGCAATGGCCTACTTGCAGTCAATTTTTTGCCGAACAACAAACTCGTCAGAATCAACATAAAGTTTGGATAGAGATGGAGATGTTCGAAATCCTTCCGAAGATGGAGATGTTCGGAAATCAACAAATTAAAACATTAGAGTTTGGATGTAATTGTGATAAGTGCACAAAAATACACTTTTATTTTTCAAAATTGTCAAAATAAATTAAGTTTTAATTAGATATTTTCATAAAATTAATTCAAAAATATTTTGATGTGAAAATATTATGTTTCAATATAAGTTAATTTGTTTTGTAGGAAAATAAAACATTTGGGCCAAAATTGCAAGCAAAAATCAATCAAAAAGCCCAACAAATTGCAACCCATCAACCCAAGTCACTGAGCCACGTGTCGCCGTCCAGCTCCTCCTCCACGTGCGCATCAGCCCGCGTGAACCCAGCCCAAGCGATCCAAGCCTGGGCGTGACTCCAGCTGCCAGCCCAGGCGCGCCATTCCAGCCCCGACCTCAGGCAAGCCTGCGTGCAGCTCCAGCCTAGATCTCCCACAAACCAGCGCGCAACTACAGCCGCCAACCCAGCCCGCGTGATCCCAGCCCGCTTGAATTCTCGGATGCACTTATCAGGCCCGTAATCCCAGCTCACGAGAATCTCGGGCCGAATTCTCAGCCAGCTCCAGCCCAAGCCATCCATTTCCTCCAGCTGGTTTACCGTGAATCTCCACGTGATTTACCAGCCTGGGTAGCGGATTTGTGTGCCAAAAATCCTCCCTAGCATGTTGGACTCAAGCCTATATAATGAAGGCTCCTCAGGAGGGCGAGGTGGTTGTTTTACAAAAATACTTTTTCCTTTTATTTTTTTGATTACTTATTTCTCTAACGCTTTTGTTTCGCTAATCTTTTCTTGTTTGCTTTTATCACCTCCTCGTGGGATCGACTGTCCTAATTGTGCTACAATCGACTGCTTGTTTTTGTACACATTTGGGCGTAATCAGATAGCCAAACACAAAACTTCAAGTGTGTGCTACTGCTTCAACAACAAGGCACTTTGACTGTTTAAAGGTAGAATTTTGGACTTGTGGCAGAAAATAGACGTGCAAATAGACGTGCCAAATGCTTATGGATTTTGGCGTGATGGTGTCCATGGTAATGACTATATCTACTGGGTCGTGCCAAACGCTGAAATGCATCAATTGCTAAGATTCAATTTATCAAACAATACTTTTTCCAATATGCTCTTACCAAACAAAATTCAGCAGGCAGAGGAGTTCCCGCATGGTAAGAGACTCCTTACCCTGGCAAAACTCTATAGCTTTGCTTTTTAACCCCTGTAGAATGACTGACGGTTTACTCATTTGAAATGTGGATCTTAGAAAGTTCTTCCTAGAGTCATTTTGCGACTCCAGAACTCTCACCCAACTTGTTTCCACAGGCGTTTTTGAAGCCCAACAAAACGCTTCTGCAAAGCGAGGATCGAACAGGATGGAGTTATGATATCTGCAATAAAGACTTTACTTGCTGTGTCGATCGAGCAAAATGGCAATATTTTAAAAGCAATAAATTTCTTTTGAGTCCTTAGTACCTCTGTATTAGGAGTTTATTAAGACCAACTCAAATTAGAAGAAATTATAGATTTTACTGTAGTGGTGTTTTAGAACTCCTAAATGTAACTAATACTCCATCTTTTTTTTTTTTTTTTTGGTATTGTTGATTGTATACTTCAATTAGTGTTTGAGTCTTAATTGTGTCTTAAAAGTTGCATTGTACAAATTACATTCATAGTTGTTCGGTAAGAGATAAAAAATAAAGAATTTGAGAAGTCAAATTCTTCAAAACATCTCAATTGTAATATTTCTTAAACTATAAAGAATATTAAATGGATTTCATACCAAACATCATAAGAAAAAGATCTCTTCCTCTTTTATTTCCCTCATTCAAGTGATTTTGATATGTTGATTCATACATTCCGAGTCTGGTTCCCATTAACAGACGAAACTGAATTGATCTGAGTTTTTTCTTTGCTCAAATAAATCGGTCGGAGTACTTTGAAACAGCTAGGATGTAGCTACGTATAGAACAACTCTTACAAACTTTTTTTTTTTTTTTTTGTGAATGCCCTCTTGCTCACCTTGGCGTTTTGCTGTACTGCTTTTATATATGGTTTTTTAGAGTCCGTGATGTGACACATAGTTCAAGAAAAATGTTTTAAGATTTATTTATTTATTTATTTTTACTTTTTACTTAGAGTAAAACTGTGGTAGAGTCTCTTCCAAAATAACTATCGGTAGAGCTCTTTTTTGAACTATTAAGATTTAATCAAACGGTTGATATATTGTTAGTATATCATAATTACCATACACCTTATCTCATCTTACTCCTTCCTACCTCAATCTTCTCCATTGCCAGTGACCACACCCCCAACCCCCCCCCCCCACCCCACCCCAGGCCGGGCCTGCCCTCACCTTATCACCGGCATCCCCCCAGTCCCCCCCCCCCACCCTTCCGACCCCTACTCCCACCCCAGGTCCCCCCAGCCCCCCCACTCCTCGGCCCCCCTCTCCCCCCAAGTCCGGTGCCCCCCCCCCCACCCAGGCCTCCCCGACCCTCGCTTTCTCTCTTCTCCTCTCTCCTGGCCCCTGATTGCCCCGGCGCCCCCCTCTCTCTCTTCTCCTCTCTCCCTACCCCCGGCGACCCCCCCAGCCCACCCTCGACGGGGACCCCCCCTCCATCTCTCTCTTCTCTCGCTGGGGCAGTCGATCGCGTCGGGGGTATGAGGGGGTTTCAAAGGGGGGCCGCGAGCCGGGAAGAGAGAGAAAGGGGGGGCTGGGGACATGCCGGAATTGGGGCCTGGGGTGGATCGCCGGCATCGGGGGGATCACCGGTGGTGACGGGAAGGTCGCCGACAATGGAAAAGACTTGGGGTGAGAAGGGTAATATGAGGTAAGGTGTATGATAAGTATGGTACACCAAAAATATTTTAACCATTCGATTAAATCTTAACGGTTCAAAAAAAACTTTACCAGTAGTTAGTCTGAGAAAGGCTCTACCAGCCTCTCCCTTTTACTTATTATTATTATTATTATTATTATTATTATTTTTTTTTTTTTGGAAATTAACGTTTTAAGAAATTTATGGCTGAGAAAAGATATTTTCCATGGTCGAACGAAAATCTTTGATTAAAAAAAAAAGAAAAAGCTCTAAAAAAGAAATATACTTGATAAAATTCTTGCTTCTTCTTCTTTTTTTGGTCCCCAAGTTTTCAAAATTAACTAAATGTAGGAAAAAAAATTATTTTAATTAAAAGAAATTTATTGTAAACTTTAATAGTGTAAAGATTTTAAACAAATGTAATGTAATTTGAGTTTTCAATAGGTTTCAGAATCAGAAAAATGTGTGGACAACTTCAAAATAGGCTTCCTAAGATCGAAGAGTAATTGGAATTCTTTCCAATCGTTGAAGATAATAAAAAATTATTTTGAATTTTTATTAGATTAAATACGTGGACTTAATTTGGAAACTTTCCTATTTTGAAATGGCAAACTTTTTAAGAAGTATGATTTTCGAACTGTTCCAACACTAATCCTAATGAGATTCAAATTGCAAACAACAACAAGTGCCGGTGCTTTTATGGATAAGTCTTTTCCGGATTATGATTCTTAAGAATAGTAGGTAAAGTATAGTCACAAAATTGCATAATTAGGTAAACAATATTAAAATAAAATGCTGAAAATACCCCACACCAAAGCTCCCAATTAGAGCAGCCATGTCTGGCAGCACCGATGACGGTTTCGTTAGAATCCCCAGCGATGGGGAGAAGAACAGTGTCCGATGTGGAGATCATGATTCGGAGAATGGCAAAGACCTCGCCGAGGAGATCGTGATTCAAGATGGTGTGGCGATTGATCCGTCACCAGAATCGCGATCTATAGGAAAGATTTGTTTGATATCACGGCCTCTAAGAGATGCTTTAGTGTAATTTGATGCTATATATATATATATATGCATGTATGTGTAGGTTGTTGATATATATGTTTACCGTCGTGGTAATGTTACCACGACGGTTAAAAACCGTCGTGATATCCACATTCTGTAGTAGTGGACTTTAATTCCTATGGCAGCCTGCGGGTCAACGATGATGGCGAGGGGCACGTTCGCCAATATCCGCCTAGTCAACAAGCTCCTTGAGGGAGAAGTTGGTCCGAAGAACATCCACATGCCGTTGGGGGAGAAGTTGTATGTGTTTGATGCGGCCATGGTGAGTCTTCTCTTGACCCTTTTTTTGGTTTGTGTTTAATATGAACTCTCTTCGGTTTTATGAGTAGTTTTAGAAAAGAAAACATAAATTACCTTCCCTGATTCGAACGAATAACGAGTGTTCAAAATTAGTCATATCGATGATTTGGAATGCCTCGTCTAATCGATCGCTTTTACTTGTCTCTCTTATCAAACAATGATAAATCCAAAATCGATCACCTCTATCCCTCCTTCCATGTTTCCGTCCTAGCGAACAATACCTCAAGTTAAACCCGATTTTCGAGCTTCACGACGTTTATTCATGCATACTACCATCGTCTTGGCAGAGATACAAGTCTGCAGGGCAGGACACGGTCGATTTGCCAGGAGCAGACTACGGCAGTGGCAGTGCTCGAGACGGCAGTGGCAGTGCTCGAGATTGGGCTGCCAAAGGTCCAATGCTATTGGTGAGTGATAATTTCAACCCCTTTTTAAGAGTCCATAAACTTAAAGTACCTCACGGGGAATTACAATTTGTGCATACTAGTGATCGCCGAGAGTTTCGAGAGAATTCATCGAAGCAATCTTGTGGGAATGGGGATAATTCCGCTTAGTTTCAAGCCTGATGAGAACGCAGAAATGCTAGAACTAACAGGCCACGAACACTACACGATCAACCTTCCTAGCAAAATCACTGACACAAGGCCTTGTCAAGACGTTACCGTTACACCCGACGATGGGAAATCTTTTACTTGCACTCTACGTTTCGATACGGAGGTAGTACCTCACTAGATTATCCTTACAACAATTACGACTGATGTGACTATCATCATTAAATCATTAATCTAACTTTAATCTCGTAACATGGGTCAACCTAATCAACGGTCGAAAATATGCACGTCTCTCGAAAATCACTAATCAACTTTTTTTTTTTTTTTGGTAGGTGGAGTTGGCATTTTTTGACCATGGTGGCATTATGCAGTATATCATTCGAACACTATAAAAGCAATAAGGATTCCAATCTCTTAAAAGAGAGTTCTTTTCACATTTTTATTTTTTTTAATATACATACGTGTGTGTGTATATATATAGGAATCCAGTAAACCTTTTCCTTTAATGATTTCTTGGACATTTGTCTTTTTTTTTTTGGCTAGAACATTTATCTGATTTAGCTCTGTAAAGTAACAAATAATTTGATATCATTTGGATGTTGTGATTTTTGTTTTGGTTTTGGATTTGTAACAAGAGCAATAAGCCAATTTGGCATGATTTTCAGCTTGTTTTGCTTGTTTGGTACACCAAATGGTTGGAATACCAACTAAATTTATAGTACGGAAATAGTTGTATGACGACAGAGTGAAATTTGATTTTACTCTTTCGAATAGAATTAGATCAGGTCTTTTCTGTTTTATTAATGAGTCATCATTTTTAACCTGTGCGATGGTAATCCACTTTGTCTTCTTTCATATGGCATATATGAAAGGTAATCAAACATTAGAGAACAAATGAGATTTGACATTATTTTTTATAAAACGAGAAAGAAGTAATAAAACATATTTACAGAACCGTAAAGAAATAGATAATATGGTACTAAAAGTTCATATGCTTTAACCTTTCCTTTTAGAAAATAAATTAGTTTATTAAATGAATCATCTGTTTTTTTTATAAATAATTTCTCTGTTAATAAATTATAAAAAATAAATTTGTTTATTAGATGAATTATTTATTTATTTTTTGTAAATACTTTCTTTGTTAATAAATTATCCTGCTATTTGCTTTTCTAAAGTTTTAAGAAACGGTTGCTTACTATAATTTTTCTATTGAAATAGTCTTCCTTCATATTTTCAAAGCAAATCATACTTAAAAAAAAAAAAAAAAAAAAAAAAAAAAAAAAAAAAAACTAAGCAAGAACTCACCTTATCGAGATGGTTTTAGGTAATTAAAAAAAAAACAAAGAATATGGGATTATAAATATAATTTAACGGTAATTTAATTCATAACTCTATCTTAAGAATATGTATCTTTTTGAGCTATCACGTGCATGTAGTGACAAACCTCGGCGTTTTACCCAATTTTTTTAACATAATGCCCGTATATATACATATATATTGGAAAATAAGTTAATGTGTTGGCTATCAAAAAAAAAAAAGTTTAATAACAAATTAAAAAAGTTTACATGTTGTCTATAAATCTGAAAAATAAAAAAATAAAACAAAATACAAATAAACCACTTTCTTTAGCAAAAATAGTATATTTTATTGGGGAAGCTGTGATGCAACCTTTTTATATACTCAATCAGTAGAACTCGTTTTTAAACCTTTATGATATAATCAAACGGTTGAGATGTTACTTGTGTATGACAATTATAATGCACCTTATCTCATTGTATTGCATATCAAGAAATTACAAAAATAATTAAATAAGAAATTAAAAAAAAAAAAACCTTCAACGTGTGTGACTCCTTGCTCGTAGTCCGCTAGGGGGCCATCGTCGGAGGTCACGGGGGCAAGCCAAGCCAAGATCAGGGTAGAGATCTGATTAGGTCGTGGGGAGATCGTCCCTAGGCGAGAAGTCGAATCTAACGGGAGGTTCATTGTGGGGGGGTCAAGGGGGCCAGATCTAGCTTGGGGGCTCGTCGTCTACAGGAAGGGGGCCTAGGTTGCGGGCATGGAAGAGCTTGGGTTGAGGGCGTTTGGGTTGCTTGGGGGCTCGTCATCCGGCGGGGGAGGCCCTAGGTCGCCGGAGGGCTCATCATCCAACAAGGGGTGCCTGGGTCACTGGGCCAACAGTAGGAGGGTGGGGTGGCCGCTTGTTAGAAGTAGAAAACAATTTTTTTAATTTAAAATTTCTTTCTTAAAATTATTTTTTAGTATATAATACTACAAGATAAGATATATAATAAATCTCATACACAAAGAATATTTTAACGGTTGAAATTTATTGAACGATCATAAAGTGAACCCTATCAATAGGGTATATAAATAAGACTCTACCGCTGATTTTCCTATTTTATTTGTCGTCTGACCAATTAAAAAAAAAAAAAAAGAATGAACGAATGAAATTTTATTTTTCTAAATTTGAGGAAGATTTTGAAAATTGTATTTTCATCCCCTAACTTTTGTAAATTTCTTTTAGCTCTTACCGTTTCTGAAATTTGCAAAAGTGCCCCCAATCTGACATAACTTCTCTTCTTTCTCTGCTCTCTGTCTCTCTGTCTCTCTCTTCACGGACGCACAATCCTTTCCTTTGGCCTCACCACCGATCTTTCGACTGGGTAGAAGGCCAATTTCTGCTGCGAGCGAAGCAGATTTCTCAGAGATCTTAACAATTTTGAGGTAGGGTTTTCTCTCCTGAATCTCCTTAATCTGAAATTTCCCTTTTGATTTGCCGTTTTCTTCTTAGATTTACATTCGCCTTTTGGGTTTTTCCTGCATGACTTTCTTGTTAGTTCTGCAAAGATTAGCGATTCAAATTGAGGCCTAATTAATAGGATTTATTTTCGAAAAAAAACGTAATTAATTATCGATTAATTTCAATATTATGAGACTTTTTTTCTCCTTTTTCTTATGCGATTTGATAGATCAGTGTTGTCTATTGAAGAATGCCTTCAGCTCAAGACCCGTTCTACGTTGTGAAAGAGGAGATTCAAGACTCTGTAAGTTATATATATAAATGTGTGTGTATATATACATATAAAAGCTCTTAGATTTAAGAATGTTTGCACTGTTGTGTTTCAATTTCTAATGTGTTGTGAATGAAAAATTATATAGGTATATATGATGAAATTAAACTATGACTTGTTAGGGATAGAAAAATCTGAGGGAAAAAAGGTACTTTCAGTTTTACATAATCGACGGAATTTTAACACGTTTGTGATGTTCATGGTAAAATTTTTCTTGGGTCAAGTTCCAATTTTTGTAGTCTGTGTAGCTAAAATAGGAAGAGAAATATGGGTGTTTTTATATATTACTATTTTGGATTTCCTTCATCTGTGGATTCATTAGGTGATTCGTTTTGATGTTAGATTGATAAGTTGCAATCGTCCTTTCATCAATGGGAACGAATTCCTGCCGATACTGTAGACCGAATACATGATGCAAAAAAGCTACTTGCTAGTTGTGAGAGCATTGAGTGGCAGGTAAATCTTATGTTGACATTATTTAAAGTGTGTCTTGTTTCTTTGAACTTTTGTAGTATGAAATAGGAGAACTGACGATACATGTTTAGCAGTTCCCTAGGAACGTTTAACATGTGTTAATTAATGCAATGTTGATTCATCTTTTTGTTTCATTTAACACGGAAACTTGATTAATAATCAGGGATATTTGTTACATATGCAATACTGGCAGCAACGAGGATTGTTAAAGCTTTTACCTAGTTCCCTCTTTATCACCGTTTTGATGTCCAATGCAACTGCTGAAAGCCTGCTTTTTTGATAGGAAGGTGGATGAATTGGACAAAACAATTGCTGTAGCTGCTAAGGATCCTGCTTTGTATGGCATTGATGGGATGGAACTCGAAAAACGAAGGAGATGGACCAGCAATGCTCATACTCAGGTTTGTTTTAGGGATATTGATTGCCTGAAGAAATATTCAATTGACCCGTCATTTTTGTTTGATCTTTTAGTGTTTTCTTGGGTGTAGTCTCTGTGTATGTTATTATTTTGTATAATTTTCCTTTCAACAAGCATTTGTAGATCTTCTAAAGAATTGCAATATTTGACCAGGTGGGCACAGTAAAGAAGGCAGTTCAAAGAGGAAAGGAGGCAAATGGTGCCGGCACTATCTCTGCTAGTGCAACACGCCGAGAACTAATGAGGCTGCCAGATCTACATGAGACAGAAAGATCTAACCCATACTCTGCTCATGATAATGACGATTTCATAGCATCAGAATCAGATAGGCAGATGCTTCTTATAAAGTAGGGATTTTTTTTTCTCTTCCTTCTACAACCTCACCTCAGCTGTATATTTATACACTGGTACCTTATTTGGTCTTGTATTGTTCAAAAATTGTTGTCTCTAGGCAACAGGACGAGGAATTGGACGAACTTAGTGCAAGTGTGCAGCGAATTGGCGGTGTTGGGCTAACCATACACGAAGAGCTCCTTGCACAGGTTAAGATTTGTAGATCGAATTTCCTTCTAATGACTCCTCCACAAACCAGTGGCAGAAATACAATATGCATCGTTCCATGAGTCGAACATTTATTGCAGTTTTTGATGTTAAAATTTTAATCTTTTGTTCAGGAAAAAATCATAGATGAACTGGGAATGGAAATGGACAGCACGTCGAACCGTCTTGACTTTGTTCAGGTGAGTCTTTGCATCTAGGTCTGACTATATTTCCTAACCTCTGTAAAAGTGAATTCAGTCGTAAAATTTATGAAGCTTGCCAATTACTTGAGATATGTATTCTATTCATTCATTATCGGATGAAAACATCCGTTTTGATTTTCATTGCAGAAAAAAGTCGCTATGGTCATGAAGAAGGCTGGTGCAAAAGGCCAGATTATGATGATACTATTTTTGGTG
This sequence comes from Ficus hispida, assembly GCA_025413025.1. Lineage (NCBI taxonomy): Eukaryota > Viridiplantae > Streptophyta > Magnoliopsida > Rosales > Moraceae > Ficus > Ficus hispida. The sequence goes on along the minus strand of CM046374.1, from coordinate 25,986,171 downwards.
GTCCTATTCATTATCCTTTTTGTGTTGGTCTTTCTCACCTAGTGTAAATAAAGCCTGTATACGAAGTTTATACATAGAAGCGGGATCTGTTTGTTTAGGAACTTTTGGATCGTTGAGAGAATTCAGATGATTTGATTGGTGATCTACGTTTTTCCAATAAGAACTGGCCTGGGAATTCTGAACCGATAAAGAGAAGGGGTCCTTGAAAAGTCCGTTTAAATTTTTGAAGTGGACTAGATTTCGAGACTGAACTTGTGTCATATATCTGTAAAAAAAAAAACCTCATATTATTGTTGTTTGTTTATTCCATATCGAATTTATTCTCTCGTTGTTGTCTTCGTTTTTAGTTTCTTAAATTTTTCATGTCTTAACAGCGCAAGAATGTGATGTTATTAATGCAATTATGTTACTTCATTTTGCTACTCAAGAGCGAAATGACCACTCCTGCACAATTGCGATGACAAAAGTTAACGACGGCACCGGTGAAGGACCGAGTGCAGCTCTAACAGATCATTTGGTTGGGAGACAGGACCAATCCCTTGTTTGGTTGGAGCACGAAGAAGCGGTTAAAAAATCGATGCAACCAATGGTCACCGAGATCGGAGGTTCAGTGAGATGTCATAGGCAATGTTTGCTGGTTAAGAAACCAAACTGTCCCGACTGTGGTTGCGGGTGGTTTTGGTTGGTTTTTCATTCTGTGCCCTACAAACAGAAGGATTCAAATTCATTAATGAAGTTTTTTTTTTTTTTTTTTAAGTGTTTTAACTCAAAAAATAAAATCACGACTTGCAAGATTATGAAACATTCACATTCTCCCTCTTTCCTAACCTTATAAATCTAAAATCAATACTGTAAATCTTTCCAAATCTCATAATATTTAGACAAGAGAACAAAGTTGTCCTAGAGATTGCAAGGGATTTCTCAACCGGGCCACGATAGAAACGGTTATTTGCGACGTAATTATTCTTGAGGCAATACGCAGCGTGACATGGTTCTCTCCCAAAATTATAAACACTTGGTACATATATTACAACAATAACATGAGGGATAAAAAAGAATTGCACATTCCTGGTGATGAAACCAAGTCGAACTAGCTCCGATTGTGCAAGGACTTGCTTGCTTGCGAGGCCAGGAAAAGCGCCTTAGATCTTGCATCCATCGTCCTCCACTCCCTCTCTGCACGCCGCTGGTGTTGCCTGGCATTTTTTGCTCGTTTTGGAGCCAATTTGGTGTCCCTTTCCACAAATGCAAGCCTAAATTTTTCAGCAATGGACAGTTCTGCGTGATCCGAAAGTTGAGTGGGCGCGGGCGCAGCCCTTGGAATAGACCCTCGAAACGCCCATGTTTCTGGATCAATATCCTCAACAACAGGGTCGTCTAGTGCAATATCAGGTAATGCTTCCGTGGGAACTTCAGTTCCTCTGAAACCGAAGGGCGACAGTTTGGGGTTTACTATGATACGCGGGCACTCGGTAGAAAAACTTTCCAACGTATTCTTATCAATCTTCGGCTGCAAAGAGGGGTAAACTTCAGAAACATAACACACTTGAAAGAAAAAACACAAAATCTATCTTTGGACACCACGAAATTTCTTTCTAGAAGCCTCTTTTAAAATCCTTATTGATATCCTTGACAAGGAAAAGTATACATACCCACACAAGCCACCGCAACGATTCTGCTCCATTAACAATCTCAGCAGTATCAAGCTCTTCCCAGGAATCTTCCTCTACATCATTCAGCTTTGGTTTAAATATTCCCAAGCATCTGCGGGCAGTGTGGTCACTCCTCGGGCAACCTCTGCAACATTAACTTTTGTTCATATCCTGTTATTAGGCTTGTAATACTAGTCAAAGAATGCAACATATATGTCTGTCCAAACAAAAGGTGGTTTGTAACTTTGTAAGGTCATTAAAAGGCTTTATGCAACCATTCCGAGTAAAGATCGATAGTCTATGGCATAATGGCGTAATTCAGTTCCTATAATAGTTTTATATTTTATTTTTTTATTTTTTTTTAATGAGAATACGGGTTCTATGAATATGTTTCTCTCAGTTCCGTACTTCTCTAACAGGAGAAAGTACGAAGTAGTGATCCATTCCTAGGGACAAACCAGCGCCATCTAGACCTCCGATCATTAGTTCAAAATTTCAAACCACTATTGATGATTGCACAAAAATAACCACCAAAAACCAACACAATTTTCACTAAGTTAGATAAAAGAAAGATTACCCGCATCGAAAAGTCTCCAAAGAATGACAATGCCGCACTAACTCAGAAACACCAGCTGTAGTAATCCCGCTACACCGGCTACAGAAAACTTATTTTGTTATAATTGAAGAATTCCAAAACCAAATAAAGGCTTGATGATATAAGGCATAAGCTAATTCAAGCAGGAAACAGACATAATCATCTTAGGACTATACACGAACAGAATCACAAAACCGTTAATCAGATATGATGGAAGTTCAACAATGCAGTAGAAACGAAACAAGACGCAATAAAAAATAAAAAATTTCACACCTTATATCTATTGCTTTTAGAGACTTGCAGATTTCAGCAATTTTTGCTAAACCAATATCCGAGACATCCGACCCAGAAATGTCTAGAATTTCCCATGAACTATCAGCTAGAGAGACAATAACCTCATCGTTTAGTAACTTTCTTCTCCTAGCTACAGCAGCAAGTAGCATCTGCCATTCGGAAATAAACAAAAGCTTTGTTCAACATAGGGTAACCAAGCATCATCAGCACTTCTGATGCTTCAGTAAAATGATCAAACCGATATTCTTATGAGAGAACAAAATATACATAAATCAAAGACTTCAACATCAATAATTATTATCTTTTTGCCTGCAATTTCCCGTCAATTCTCAATCTTCTTGATATATCAATCAAAATATCCCGCAATTTAACTTTAATACATCGATATTCCATTCCATTCTCAGTGAAGGGTTGACACCAGATTCCTTATTCGCCACTCTGCATTTGAGCAGGAGACAAATAGAATCTGGCTATCAGGGCAAAGGCTTCATCGTAATCTATCTTCATACATATGAGTAAAGCCTTTGGCGACTAGCCTGACCTGAAATTCCGATATTATCATCCTAGTTTTTTGATACAAAACTGATCAACTCAGCTAGATAACCAACGAAAATTAGTGCTAATCACACCACTAAAATAGGGCTTTTTTTTTTTTTTTTTTTGAAGTAATCAGGTCTGTGTATTTATGAATTTGAACTCAATCAAATGCAAATTCCAAACATTATCATAACCAAATTTGCTTTCCTGTTTAGCTTAACTACGCAAATCTCTACTGCCTCAAACAATCTTACCCTAAACATTTTCCCAAAAAAAAAATATATATATATATATATATATATGAGCAGAAAAACTAGCTGAAAATACAAATTAAAAAAAAAAAAAAAAAAAAAAAAAAAAAGACAACCTTAATATCAGCAGGAAAATTAATGGCGATGTCAGACAAGTCTGAAACTAAATCTTCCAAATGCTTGCCCACAAGTCCGATGCACAAGCTCACTAAACTCGCTGGCCTTTTCTTCTTCGGCGCTTTTCCTGTCATCACCAAACATTCATATATACAATTATACAACATATACATATATATGTGTGTGTATATATAGAGAGAGAGAGGCGTACTGGGAAATTGAGAGGGGAAAATTGTGCTTCTGGAGGTGGTGGTGGTGGGTTTGAAATCGGATCCGGTATACAAATCGAGCTTGGTTACAGAATTTGTGATTAATGATAAGTGTTTTTCCCTTTCCATCAAAATCAAAATCAAAAAAGAAAAATTAGATAAAAAGATATTCTTTTTCAGTGGAAACTGAAATTCAGAGACGGAGACTCGCCGGCGACCAAAATAGGCGGCTGAGCTTGTGAATAACTTCTTCTTCTTCTTCCTTTTTTTATTTTTTTATTTTTTTTTATTTTTAATATATATATATATATAGCCGAAGAAGAAGCAGATTTTTATTTTGCAATATGGATTATTTTCATCCGTATCCTTCAATTTTAGGTTCATTTTCACTTTGTCCCATCAATTAAAAAAATTCTAATTTAATCCCCTTAATTTTGAATTTAATCACATTTTATCCCTTCTCTTAGAATTTTTATTAAAAAATGATAGAAAAATAAGGGAATCAATGTTAGTCAACTCATTCTTTTGGGATTACTACTAAAACCAAGCTAAAAATGATTACATAACTCCCAATTTACTTTTATTCATTTAATAACCCTTATATTTTGAAGTATTGTAGCGTTTAGTTTCGACATCTTTCTCCTCGAGCGCAAAAGACGCCATGAGCTTGGTGTTGTCTTCTATGCCACAGAGAGAACCAAATGGGGAGGCCTTTTTTTTTCACTAGAGAGGTCAGATTTATAAATATCTAATATTTACGCTTGATTTACCCTTTTTTCTTTTATTTGTATTTTTGGAGACGAAACTTTTTTTCTTTTTCATGAAATCGAAGATTTCAACATCGACACAAGCATCTTCGATCCATCATTGTTAGTGATCCATTTTTGTCGTTTTTAGTCTGCAAATTAAAGAGAGGTGAAAATGCAAAGAAGAGATGGGGTTTTTTTTTTTTTTTTTCGTTTTCTTTGTAGGGGACTTTTGAAAAAGCAAGGAAAACAAAAAACAGAAAAAGTCACTTGATCGGCTATTTTTAGTATTTTTTTTGAAGCAAAACTAGAACAATATAAAGTAACCCCAACGTTTTAAGATTTTGAGGGTATAATTGATAAAATTAAAGATTTGAAGATCAAGCTATTATTTACTAAAGAATTTAGGGACCAAGAAGCCAAAAAACCAATAAAATTTGTTGGAGAAAATAAAAAATAAAAATAGAAGTTGAAGGCTACGCCGGGCCTGAGACTCTCTCTGTAATTGGAACCGAAAAGGCCAAAAGAAGAAGAAGAAGAAGAAGAAGAAGAGCAGAAAAACGACAAGAACAACAGAAAAACGACGCCGTATTGGAGCGCCGATGATGAAGGGTCTGCAACAAGGGCAAACCCTCCCATCGGACGTCACTCAGGTCATCGAACAGCTCGAACGCCATTGCTTGGCTCCCGATTCCTCTCTCGTCTCCAAATCCGCTTTCTTCGATCTCCAACTCGTACTCTCTCTCTCTCTAGATTCCCATTTCATCTCCTTGTTTGGTTGCCTAGAAAATGCGGGAAAGCAATTCGCCTTTTTTGTTTTTGTTTTTGTTTTTGTTTTTGTTTTTTTGTTTTTTTTTTTGGTTTTCAAAATCATGGCTTGGAGTAATTTCTCTACGTTGCAGGCCCGGGAGGAAATGTCGAGGGAAAGGCTGCGGTACTTGGAAGCCATGGTTGTTGGAGATAAAGCTCGATCATTTTTTTTTTTTTTTTAATCTCTTCATTTTTTCTTTCCGTTTCTTCTTCTGACTTGATTTCCTTTTTTAATTATTATTATTATTATTATTATTTTAGGCGATATACAGTGAGGCAATTGCAATGGCGGAAGAGTATCAGCAGGCGGTTTCGGTGGCTAATCTCGGAGGGATTCGGGACTTACAAAGCTCGTATACGCAACTTGGATTGAAGAATTCCCCTCAGGTTTCAATTCGTTTGTTAAACTTGGAAAGTTCATTCCTTTTCTTAATCCAGAAATGTTTTTGATTTGTTTAGTAGTATATTTTTTCTAATATCAGATATTCGAGTATAAATTTGTCAATTCGGTTTCAAATGCTTCTGTTTAATGATGGAGAATGCGGGGATTTGATGTAAAATTGCCTTTGATTGTGAACTTGCTACAATGCTTGTATGTAACGTAATTTTCATACATTTGGATACAAATTTGTTGATTTCTAAAATCAGATATTTGGATATGAATTTGTCGATTTCGGTATCAAATATCTATGTTAATGGTAAAGAATTAAACTGCTTTATAGATTATAGTTTCGGTGCATGCAGATATAAATTTGTATATCGGTATCAAATATCCCTGTCAATGATAGAGAGAGTGGGAATTTGATGTAAAATTGCCTTTAATTGTAGTAATGTTCAATGCTTCTATGTGAGTTAATCAAAATATTTTTTCAAGCAAAAAAAAAAAATCAAAAGATTGTGTTATATGCTATTTACGGAGATAATATTTCCCAACATTTAGATATAAATTTGTCAATTTCAGTATCAAATGTCTCTGTCAATAGTAGAGAGTACGGGGATTTGAGGTAAACTCACGATTAATTGTAGTAATGAGTCAATGGTTTTATGTAACCTAATAGGGATGATAAAGAAAATTGGAATTATTACAAGATGAAGATGGTGTTAATCCTTGCATGATTGATAATCTTTGGAAGAATGTATGTCTTGAATATCATTCATTTCTATATGCAAGTCTTCGCAAGAAGACAGCGGGCTTTATGCAATGGGATAAGGATTTTGCTCATTGGGTTTTCTCCATTATCAAATTAGGTTATGTGGCTTAGACTTTTGTCTTTATGAACAGGTTTACGAAACTTTAGAGCATCGTATGGTTGTTGCTGAAGCGGCTCAAAGGTTGAGGCTTCCTCTTATATCCAAAGACGGTGAAGTTCGCGAGGATGAAATCGAGAAGTGCAGTATAATCTCACGAAGTTCCCTCGATAGTACGATCAGCTCAAGCTCAAATTCGATGAATTATACAACTGCCAATAGCACTTCCAGTGCCGCAAATATTATCATGTCTGGTGGTGCTGATACTGAACCTGGAGTGGGTGGTGTTCCTAACCGCTTTCTTGGAATTACACCTGCATATTTATGGCAAACTCAACTCCAGCAGAACCCCTTGTCCATGGTAGGATAAATATCTATTTCATTATATTATGTCTCTTCAATATTCTTTTAGTTTAATGCTCTTTGGTGGTCAATTGTTTAAACTATAATAGGCAATTCTTTGTGTCATTGTAGGATATGACAGAGTACCAGTTGTGTCTGTCCCGTGAGATAGAGGCTCGTTTAAAAGCTAAGTGTGACAAACTAGCTGATGCTTTTATAATGGATGACATAGGTATTTCTCTCTTTTTTCTTTTCCTGCATATCAGGAACAAATGGAATTGAATTACTGCTCTAGGTGTCCCGCTTCTGTTACATTCATTAAGATACGAGCGGACGGGTCAACTGCTATTATGCACATATCAGGTTTTCAAGAGAGGGTGGCAGTGTAGATGATTGATCAAGTGTTATGTCTGTTTTGTTGTTGCAGACTCGTCATCTGGCCATCAAAATTCAAGTGCCCGAATTCCTGAAAGGTTTGATTTCTTCACTTACCCTGGTTTATTTTGATGAATTCATTCTTAAATAAATGACTTTTCCGGATCTTATTACTAGCAATATTTGAAGTGCTTTTTGTCACTTTGTACCCTGCTATTTATATCGTCTATATTTTTTGTCTTATCAGAGTAAAGTTCATCATAGAAGAAATTGAAAGGGAAGAAGCAGCCTTACGAGAGGACCTGTATTCTGCAGACAGAAAATTTGCTGAATATTATAATGTATGCAATAAGCAGTTCATATTCTCTCCTTGCTCTTTTTGCCTATCCCAGAACTTGGTTTGCCTAATATGCGGTTTCGAGCAATCCTTAATCTGTTTAACCATATTGTGCCAATTAGGTCTTGGAGCAGATATTGGGTGTACTTATTAAACTAGTGAAAGATCTGAAGTTGCAACATCAACATAAATATGTAAGCCTTCTACTTTCTTAAGATATCTGGTGATCAGAGGTGATTACGACCATTTGAATTAGATTGTGTGCCTTAAATTTCTTTGCGAATGCTCTATTACGAATTATAATTTAGAATTTGTCTCCTTAATCCTTACTTAGGTCTGACTTGTTACGTCTTATAACTTATAGGATGATCTGCAAAAAACATGGCTCTGCAAAAGGTGTGAGACAATGAGTGCGAAATTGAGGTTTGTCATCTCATTTCTCTAGTTTGATTCTTTTTCTCTATTGCCCACTTTTCATGAATTTATGGGGTTTATGTAGTAGAGACCTGTAAAAATCCTCACCATCTCATACATGATAAGTGTACGTGCCCGCTTTCTTTCAGAGTTCTGGAGCACGTTCTTCTTCTTGAAACTTACACTCAGGAATCAATACCCGCTCTGCATAAGATAAGGTAATTATTGGTAAGACCTTTTTGAGTGCATGCCTATTTTTCCGGTCCAAGGTTGATATCATTAATTGTCCCTACTGATTACCAGGAAGTATCTTGTTGAGGCTACAGAAGAAGCTTCTATGGCATATAACAAAGCGGTATGCTCCTCAAGTTGTCCCTGTTGGCCAATTGGTTTCTAGCTTTGAATTCTAATTCTTGTCTAGCTTTTGTTCACGAGTTGTTTTATTTTCAACATGCGTGGGTGTAGAGGTAATCAAACCGGTGTCCTATAAAAGGCATTATAGGCAAAAAGATTATTTTTCGAGTAGTTAAATATTTGCAGTCTGCTTACAAGTCCTCGTTTGATTTTTCTAAAAGCATGTTAAATATTTTCATATATTTACATTGAACTTGTGAGTTACCAAACGAGCCCGGGGAGGGGAAAAAAGTTAGTTTCAGCTGCAAAGAGATATGCCAAGTAAACTCTCCTTTTATGGCACGAACCCGACTATGTTAATATCATCATCACTTCTATTTTGTTTCGAGAGCTTTCTCCGCTAATTCATGATCAACTTTCTTGACCAGGTCACACGTCTTCGGGAGTACCAAGGCGTCGATCCTCACTTCGACACAATTGCAAAGCAGTATCGTGAAATTGTAAAGGTACAGATTAGTGTAACAAGAATGTGGTTCTTCACTGGATTCCTTATTGAAGTCTTTAACATAAAAAAATTTTCCTTGCAGAAATTGGAAACCATGCAATGGACGATCCACCAAGTTGAAATGGATCTAAAGCGCTTGCCTGATCACCCCAACGCATAGATTTTTTTTTTTTTTTTTTTTGTTTTTTTTTGTTTTTTTTTTTTTTTTTTTTTTTTTTTTTTTTTTGTTTTTTTTTTTGTTTTTTTTGTTTCATCTCAATACTCTATCAGTTGTTACGTTTATGTTTATCGGAATGAACGACAGAATCTCTCGTCTGTACTTTGATTTTTGTTTTAAATAGACTTTGTACTACATGTGTTACTTTTGTTATCTTTGGGCAGTTGTGCTGTCGTTTTCTGCCCTCGGTGGTTGAAAACGACATGAGTGGATTGTTAACATGTTAGCATAGTCCAAAGACCAACATTGAAACGACTTGCATTTTTCCTAATTCATAATTTCATATGTGATTGGGTTTTCTATTTCTTGGGAAATTGAGAGATTGCCCACATAAGGATGGAAATAATAGGCTTTTCTTAAAATAAAAAAAATAAAAAAAAAAAAAACTTCTTTTCTATTTTTTATTATAAACACGGAAGAATTTGGGAATTGGAGATGAGGGAAAATAAATCATTATATTTTAAATTTTCTTTTTTAAAGAGAAATTGTAGCAAACAGTATATTTTATAGGTACATTTAAACTTTATAACATGTTTTTTAATAGATGATAAATTTAAGTATATATTTTTAGTAAATCCTTAGATTTTCTTGGATTTTTAAAAAAATTTTAGATTTACGATTAATTTTTAACAATAAATTCATGTGCATTGATTTCTGTTAGAGAGTGATTTCTGTTAGAGAGGGAAGAGGAAGGAGGAAGCTTTTTTTGGCATTGTATGATCACATATTTAATTATTCTATCTTTTACTATATTTAAAATTTTATGCTATAATTTATTGGTACTCTTTTCAAAAACGTTATTTGGCTCTTTCTCCTTTTTTTTTTTTAATTGGAAAAATAGTCATTAAATTTAATCCAATTATTATTTTTTAGTGCATGATACTTACAAAAAAAAATTAACTGATGGAGATAGCCAAGACGGTTTGAAAAATAGTACTACCTTTTGAAATTCCGGAGTAATAAAATTATTCGAAAAATAAATAAATTTGTGTGATATATATATAGTCAAGGAAAACATTTAAATCAATCCAAAATCAAAATAAGAAGAAATCCTTGTAAGACCCCAACAGGAATCGGAACTTCCCATGAAACTTAAGACGCAAGTAATTATCCCAAAAAAAAAAAAAAAAACTTTACTTGAGACACAAATATATACAATAACACATCGGCATATTCTCGACCATTCGTTCATCATCCTACGCACATCTCAGCCGTACATTTGTGATGAATGGTGATTTAAGTTTTAAAAACTAAAATAAAATTCAAACTTTTTTTTTTTTTTGAATCCGAGTCTTAGAGGAACTCTAGCATCATTTTTGTGGGCCTATATATATATATATATGCACTCCATAACCCAATTTTTATCATCGAATACAGCTTTACCTGATTGTCGTGTCTCTCAGACGTCGCTCTCGAAGGTAAACAAATAAACCCCCTCCACTCTCTTTGAACTTTATGCACGTTACATATATATACACACATATATATATATAGTGTGTTGTAATATATAGGTCTGTATAATGTCAGAGAAAGATTTTTCTTTTAAAATATATATATTTGTTTTGGTTCTAAGGTTGGGATTCTCTTGTAGCAATAGTAAAACATTATTGTGTAATTTATTTTATTAATTTTTTTTTTTTTTTTTAAGAATCCTTTTGTATGTGAAGAAGATTGACCTTTTCTGTTCATTAATTGGAATCTGGGATTCTAGAGGAAAAGTAAAATAACCTCCCATTAGTGTTTTATACTACTATTATTATTAATTCTAATTACTGTTGTTCTTGTTCTTGTTGTTGTTCATATTATTATTACTATTATTTTGTGTGTGTGTGTGTGTGTAAAGAATCATTAGAAATTGTGCAGAAAAAATAAAAATAAAAAATATTTCCACCATGGTTTTATGAGACTCTTAATGATCTTTATAGTGATAATGTGGGCTAGGGTTACTAACGCTTTTGCTTCTATTTTTTTTTTTTTTTCAGTACTAGTTTCTCTTGTACCAAATTATACAAACACAAGCCTTTCCAAATCCATCCAATTTTTCCCCTCTCAAGTTTTCCAATCAAACCAAAATTACTCACATGGTTGATCATCAAGACTACAATATCCCGTCCTCCTTCGACCCCTTCACTGACCCTGAAACCGGCACCGAGTCCTTCTCCCTCAAAGGCAAGGAGCAAGTCCACATCCGAGTCCAGCAAAGGCGTGGGAATAAGAGCGTGACGACGGTGCAAGGGTTGAGCAAGGACATCGTCTACGAGAAGGTCCTCAAGGTTCTCAAGAAGGAGTTTTGTTGCAATGGCAATGTGGTCCAACACAAAGAGTTAGGCAAGATAATTCAGCTCCAAGGTGACCAGCGCAAGAACGTCTACAAGCACCTTGTCAAGGCTGATATTGTCAAGAAAGAACAAATCTTGATTCATGGTTTTTAGAACCACATTTAGCTTTATTTTTATGCAAATTCGTTAATAATTGTTGCCTTAATTAGGTCTTAGGAGTGTCTTATTTTTCAGATTTATAGTAAATTTTTACACATCTTTTATACGAAAGTATTAGAATGGCTTCTAAGCCAAGTTTCTATTTACTTGATTGGTTTTTGATTATGATGAATGTAGTGGATTTCATTGGTAATAATAAGAATGCATGCCTTTCAAGTTTCAGAACATGATTCCTTTGGTTTCTATTTTGAAAAATGCTTGGGACACCGATTCTGATCTTAACTTTTGAGTATCAACCTGTGTAGCATATGAGTTGTCATTATTTTATTGACAAGTGGTTAAAATATTGTCATATTAATTGATTGTTTAATATCAATAAAAAGATGACAAGTGAGTTCATAATTAAAAAGTTCGGATTAGAGATGGTGTCCCTAGCACTACTCTTCTATTTTCGGTTGGTTATTACTTATTAGGGAAAATTTATAATTTCCCAGTTGATACTACTATGATCAGGGGGTGGAGATAGAAAATAGTTTTAACAGGGCACTATAAAAAAGATTTTTCTTTTTTTTTTTTTAAATGGATGCATATTTACATTCTACACATATTTTGAAAGTAAAAATTAAAGTATCAAAATTTAAGTGGGAGCACAAAAAAATTATTATAAAAATTTCAGGGCTAAAATTTAATTTTTAAAAATATGAATGGGTCCCCACTAATCTGAATGTGGCTCCGCTACTAACTGTGATTTATAAATGGAAACAACTTTATTTGTCGCGCTGTAAATTGTTAACATAACCACCAACATATCAAACCATTAAAAGTTTTAACAATATAAAAATACAATTCCTATCCCAAGTTTTTATTGAGCACAGGGGCATATAATTTTTGAAAATTTGATTTTGACCTCTAAAATTTTTTAAAAAATTATAGGCATTTGCCAGTTTTAGAAGAAAACTTACGTTTGTGTTCCTACTCAAAAACTAAAATATGTATTGTGCTTTTATATTACAAGAAAGATTCTAATTATACCCTATTCAATAATTGGAATATATAAATATGTGAATGCAAATTCTTAAATGTTATTATGATTGGGTCTGGCTTGAAGAGTGAATTTGGTGGGATTTTTGTTCTAGAAAACGATACGTCGTTCTTGTATTTGCTAAATGATACGATGCTCTTGTACTTAGTAAAGGATGACATGTCGTTTTGATCTTATTGGGATGACTTGTCGTTTTGATCTTATTGTTGTTTCTCTTGGACGGCAGCTTATGATGTTCATTTTAAGAGGGGCAAATAAACTACAAGGAAACTCCACCTTTGACGTATGAGTTGACCTTTTCTCGTAGTTAATTTCAACAAAAGAAAATTTAAAAAAAAAAAAAGAAAAAAAAAAGAAAAAGAAAAAAAAAACTAATAGCTTGACATTTGTCAAGGTTATTAATTTTTTTTTTTTTTGAGATAATTTATGATCCCTTTAATGCAATATATGATGGAGTGTTAAAAATGTCGTTTTTTTTTTTTTTTAAATATATGTTCGGTTGCTTCCCTACAAGAAACTTTCTCCTTTTAATGTACTTTTATTTTTTGGATTCTTTGTCCAAAAAAATCAAACTTGACGTACTAGTCAACGGACAAATGTAAATTAAAATAGAGCATTTTTGGCCGAATTTTAAAACACTGTCAAGTCTCTGGTTTTATAATTTGATCTAAAAATTTGTTATTGGATGCTACGTTGAGAAATAGGATTAGTGCCATCTGGAGATGAGGAAGGCTATTGGATTGGAGGAGGAATAGCGGTGTGTTTGGCTAATTGACAATGAGTGTTATTTTCCGGCCGGATCAATCACACTCATAATTAAGAACATGTTTGGGGTACATTTTCAAATGTCATTTTACCATATGCATTTCAAATTTCTAACTCTATATCAGACTTTCTTTATTTTATTTTCAAAAAAACTCAAATTTTAAAAGTCTGTAACTTTCTCATTTCAAATCAGAATAAGATGGTTTTTTATGTCAAAATATTCGTAACGATGAGATAAACAAGATAAGATCTATTTTGTATTTTTTTTTCCGAACACAATTCTAATTTTCGTACCATTTTTTATATCGCATAATTTTTTCAAAAATTAAACCCTCAAACACATATTTTCAATTCAACCTCCAAAACATAATATCTATATATTATTCCAAACGGGTCCTAAAAGTGAGCAAAAAAACCACATAAATGGTATAAACAACACCACTTGCTTTGTACATATAATTTTTATGTCTATGGTTTGCTAGCCGATTGATTAACTCTAACCGTACAATGCGGTACTATTTAAATTTATCAAAACCACAATTATTCAACTTGCATCATACATTCTCAATTATATACTTATATATATATAATAAGAATATATTAACATCATCGATATTCTTTAACATTATTCTCGTAAATATTACATCCGATTCAAAAACATCGAACCCATAACACGCTCCCACCAACGTGTGAGCCCCACCCCGCCCCCAGCCTCCAAATCGGTTGTTTAGGAATGCAGCCCCTTTTGGAAAGCACTAGAATCTAGAGGTGGAGATGTTCATTCAACACGAGGTGTCTAAGGTCTCCCCATCAAAAGTGGGGCCACCCAAAAGTCAAGTCAAGAACCCCAAAAATTCAGATTAAAAAAATAATATTAAAAAAAAAAAAAAAAAAAAAAAAAAAAAGCTCTCAAGGACCGATTCGGATTGGATGAACATAGCATACACGTTTCTCTTACTTTCCAGATTTTTCTTCGTGTGGACCCCACACCCTTATTATTCCTTTTCCTTTTCTTTGTATGACCCAACACCCTCGTCTCCTTCTCGCCCCTCTTTGGTTTCGTTTGGTGCGTCCATCTTACGCGGTCCTTCCTTTCAGCTAAGAAAGAATATTACTCACGGAGCAAATGGGTCGGTAATGATAGATATCTTTACTAGGTTTTTCCTCCGATTCGATTTTATTGTTTTTCTTTAGATCTTAATCTAAATTCGACTGTTAAAATATGATTTAATATTATCAAGATAGATAACTGATTGAGAGAAATTAATATTAAGAATATATTTTTTATCATATCTAGATAAAGAAATTTCTGTTTGTGTGATTGAAAATCTAAAAATGATAAAATTACCTCCAAATCCTTCTTTATTCACAAAATTTTTTTTTTTGATATATCCATATAATAGTCTTGTATCTGATATTTTTATATATTATTTTCTTAATATTTTAATGTATCGCTAATTAATTTTAATATACTATTTTTTTAATATTTATCATTTATAATTTATATTAATTCTAAATCCTATTATGATACAAATAATTTTAAATTGTGTATAAATCATTTAGTTATTATAAGATTTTAAACTTATATTGCTCGATAAGAAAGAATTTTAATATTTAAACCACTAATATATATATATATATATTATATGATGATCAAACAAATATAATATTAAAATTAATATCAATTAACACTAACTCATTAATATATAATATTTTATATTCATACATATTGTTTATAATAAAAATTTTAAAAATATAATATGTATAAGATTATATAATATTATATGTAAAACGATTAATAATTATAAAAATTTACAAGAAAATTTATATATATATATATATATATGGTAAATGAAAGAAAAATTATATTTGTCGTATGACTAATCTTATCAATATATGAATGTCAAGGACCTTTAGAAGTAAGTAAACTCACGTCATCTTATATAAATATTATAAAAATAAAAAAAATAAAAAAAGTAGTAAACTCGTGTCACCTACCATCCATATTGTCCATGCAAGAGCTCCGCTCAATCTCAGCCGTACACGTGTGAATAATTGACTCAAAGTTAACTCAACCATGGTTGGAAATTTGTGGCTGGCCGAGGACCCAAACCGCCCCTTTGTCCTCCTCTTGTTGCCTCTATAAATAGAGCCCATTGTAAAACTCCTCTCAATACCTCATCGGATTCTTCGATTCAAAAGCCCTTTTTTTCAGGTAAATTTCTCTCCTCTTCAGCTCTAGAGCCTTTTCCTTTCTCCTTTGATTCGATTTTCGTTTTTGGGTTTTTGTTCTGGGTTTGTGATATCTTCTGGGTTGATACATATATATACATGTATATATATAGTTTGGCGTGACAAAGATTTGGCTTTTTTTTTAGTCCATTCATAATAAAAACCTTGCTTGATTTCTGGGTTGTGGTTGAATTTCTTTTTCTTTTTTTTTTTTGATATGAAAAGATCGGATCTTTTAAAAAAAAAAAAAAAGATCGGATCTTCTCCAAGAAGATATCTTGTTACATAAACCATCTTCTCCAAGAAGATATCTTGTTACATAAACGTTCCTTGTTTTGATATGGAATTTAATGGGATCCACCCCCCCCCCCCCCCCCTTTTTTTTTTAGTATATATTTGGTTATGATTTTTTGTAATTATTATTGTATCTTTCAGGTTTTTTTTTTTTGAATTTAATTTTTGAGCCATGTTTAGGACAATTTTAGTTTTTGGTTTATTTTCTGGATATAGATTCTATAGCAATGAAAAATATTATCTTGTTAGAGTTTGATTTCATTTCAAATGTCTTTTGGATACCAAAAGATTAAAAATCAACTTTGTTTCCCAGGTTATATGTAGTTGGAAAAAGGATCTTTATAGAACTTGCATATTCCGTTTCGGATGTGTTTTTTTTATTGATCGGTGATGTAGAATTGTATCTAACTAGGTTGTTCATGTTTTTATTTTTTTGTATTGGTTTCTTTCAGTTCTCTTTGCGCTTGCAAAAGCATCCTTTTCGCACACTCGTTCGATTCGTTTTCGGTTTCCCAGCCAAGCAAAGTACATGGTTGATCTAGACGCCCAGATCCCAACTGCCTTCAACCCATTTGCGGACGCCAAAGACTCAGATGCCCCCGGAACCAAGGAATATGTTCATATCCGCGTTCAGCAACGGAACGGGAAGAAGTGCCTGACGACGGTGC
Organism: Ficus hispida; assembly: GCA_025413025.1. NCBI lineage: Eukaryota > Viridiplantae > Streptophyta > Magnoliopsida > Rosales > Moraceae > Ficus > Ficus hispida. Next base: position 25,969,729 of record CM046374.1, on the reverse strand, counting down.
AGGGGCTGAAGAAGGAGTTCAGCTACGAGAAGATCCTGAAGGATCTTAAGAAGGAGTTCTGCTGCAACGGCAATGTGGTCCAGGATAAGGAGTTGGGCAAGATAATTCAGCTCCAAGGCGATCAGCGCAAGAACGCCTCGCAGTTCCTGGTTCAGGCCGGTCTGGTCAAGAAAGACCAGATCAAGATTCATGGTTTTTGAGCTAGACTCGGGCCATGTTGTTATATGGTTTTCTATGCTTTGTGTGGGTTTGTTAGCTGATATGCAAATAATTCCATAAAGAGAAGTTTCTAATTTCTATATGTGGGATTTGTGGAGACTTCGAAAAATTTACAATACTAGAGATTGTATCTGTTGGTTCTGATGTTATGAAGATTTCAAACTTCTGTAATAAGATTTCCTTGGTTACAAGAATTGATGGCTTTCAAGTTTCAAAACATGAATTTCTTTTCCTCTTTATACTTTGTTTCTGTGTCTTGATAATTTTTACTTTCTTGTTTGCTTAGAGAGAAAACGCTATGACTTACTGAATTGCCTTTGGAATTGGAATTTTCTTGGTATAATTTGGTTTTGAAGCTCAAGAAATTTCTTGTTCGTATCAAAGGATTCTACAGACTCTGTAGTTTAAGTTTAAAACTTCATTTTCAAACTCAAATCTACTCTCTGTTAACTCTAAAGAAGACTTCCAAGGATTATATGATTTCATTTACATACATACATACATACATATATATATATATATATATTATATATAACCCTTAACCTAGCCCATTTTGTACTTCCTAAAGATTGTAGCCACTAGTGTTTGGCTCAACATGCACAGAGGGTGGTTGGTCTTTTGGGGGAATGTTTTTATAGTTTGAACAATGACACTGAATATCATTGTTTCAAGATTATTTAGAATCCGTAAAATCGGAATATTTGATGGTCGGTATCTTTGATGGTCGTTTCACTGTCATAGTGGGAAAGATCCTCCGGACATGTACGAATGGTACGTAAACGGTCACTTTGTAACGAGAATGTGTGTTTCATTATCATACCAGGATATATCAATTAAATTGACATAAAATGATACGTAAACAATCATAACGAGACGATATCAATCTCCACAAATAAAATTAGATTAATCGAGCGACTCAAACTTAGTATACTCCTTTGATATCAATCAATCAATCACTATGATTAAATACTGTTTGAATTTTTTTTTTTTTTTTTTGTTTTTTTTTTTTTAGTACAAGTAATGCACGTCTCTCTCTCTCTAAACATTAAGATATTGGAATAACATACATGAAACATGAAACAACAAAAGGTGACTTGTTATGCACACATCTGTCGAAGTTGCAAATAGCAATTCCAAGATCAAATCCAAACCGAAAATTCCCCTATATTCATTTTGGCATTACATCTCTCTTACTATATAGACTGGTCTGACTGTCTGTCACCAAGATGGCTCAAAGCCTCTGTGTGAACTTATGCAAATGTTTGTCTTTTTTTTTTTTTTTGGGCAGTGAGAAATTTGTTTTAAAAAAAATAAATAAAAGGGAAAAAAATTACAGATTCATCTAAAACAATTTGCCCGGCTGTTGGGTCCCACTCCTCATCATTGCACAGAATTCTGGATAGTTGATCCTACCATCCTGTTAAAACCAAGGCAAAAACAGAAACTATGAACATCTCATGCATGGTAGTTTAGAAAGTCGAACTGCATTTGAAGCGTGAGAGAGGGAGATAACTTACATTGTCTGTGTCGACTTCCGAAATTATCTCCCTGATTGTCGCTTCGTCGCCCATTCCGTAATCTTTCATGGCGGTTTCAAGTTCATCTCGAGTGATAAACCTGTAAAAAAATGTAGTAGTAACATGAAACTAACGGAGTTCAAGCTAAACGATTTGAAGTCCAGATACAAGCATGATACTCCTACTTCTGTGTCCATACTCAAAAACAAAGGCTTGGATTTTTTTGGTTTCATTATGAAAGTCATCCCGATAGAAACTACTTTGAACCTCTTTATTTGAAAGGAAGACGTCGATTGTTTTTTTTTCCCCTCTTTCATCCAATGCTAAATCAATGAAATATGTTATGTCTCGGGTTATTTTGGTTGTTTTCGAAAATTGGTATGGCAAACATTAACGAAGCCACTAACAAATTCCAAAATCCATAATGAATATATCATGACCATTAATTCTTTTTTTTTTTTTGAAGATTCGAAGCTAAAACCATCAAAAATAAGTTTGTTGTCGATAGATTCAGTGTGTCAAGAACCGTTATGTTAGAGCTTTAGGGAAGTTGCTTCGTGTAGGATTGAAAAGCCTAAAAATGTAGGATCTTTGAGAGACGGGGTGAAAAAACTTACCCACTACTGTCTTTATCAAAAAATTGAAAAGCTTTGTAAAGATGTTCCTCTCTCTCTAGTCTGTGTCTATGCATTGTAGCGGTTATGAATTCGATGTAGTCAATTGTTCCATTCCCATCCACATCAGCCTGAAGAGAAAAATTCAGTGCAGAGTAAGCTTTTAATGCGAAAGAAGGACAGCATAAATTTAGGGCTCAGAATCTAATGAGATATCCTACCGCTTCCATGAGTTGTTTGACTTCAGTCTCCGTCAGCTTAGAGCCAAGTCGGGCCAATCCCGACTTCAGCTCGTCATAGGTGATAGTGCCACTGTTGTCCGTGTCTATGTTGGTGAACATCGCCTTCAGCCCTTGGATCTCTTCCTCAGAAAGATTTTCAGCAATAACCTGTTCATCATATTCATAATTTGCTTTAGTAGACAAAAAATTTAACTAGTGACTTATTTGCCGATGTTGATATATGGAATTTCGGACCAACGTACCTTCAAAGCAAGTTTTTTCAGCTTGTTCATTGCTCTGAATTGCTTCATCCTAGAAAGCACCGCACTATCAATTGGTTTGTCAGATGCACCGCCTTCTTTGATCCATGGATGCTCTAAACCAAACCACCCAAATTCATATTTCAGTCATAAAAGAGAATTTTTCCATAATAAGTCAAAGTAAGAATCTGCAGGGATGGCATTCTAACATGACGTATAATGCATTCATTATCGTGTCAAAGGCATGTTTACTCCACATGAATGGTAAAGACAAGACGAGAAGCATTTTCTTTTGTATCTAATCATGCTTTTACTTGCAAAATCAAAAAAAATTGGGCCCACACAGTGTAGGGACGGAGGAAAGTGAATGTCAATCCGATCACCCTCCTTAGTATTGTTTCTCATTTAATGACAATGAACACCAAATTTAATTATATACCCTCGTCACATTCTGAAAAATACACCAAGCCCTCTCTTCTGTCTCGCCTATTTTCTTTTAATTATGTAATTGGACATTTTAGTAATTACATTGATTATTTCTCATTCCACCTTCTAATAGATAAGCAAACACTAGAAAGGGAATCAACAATTAGCGTTCTTGTTCTCTTACTTTCCGTTCCAAACTCATTACCTTTTCCATGACATCCCATTACGGTTTGGTAATTATGCCCTTTTAAGTGTACAAGTTTCCAAGTTCCGTTTAGATGTGCTCTAAAAATTGAAAACCAAGTGGAGCTAAGGTCTTTACCTAGAACCTCGGACGGAGTGATTCGCTTCTTAGGATCATGAGTCAACATTTTCCGAATCACGTCCTTGGCACTGTATGAGATGGATGGCCACGGTTCACTATCAAAGTCAATTTCTCCTTCCAATATGGCATCAAAAATGGCCTTCTCAGTTTCTGCAAGTCACCAGATACAGAGTCATTTTTTGTACATAGATACATAATGAGGTTGATCAAAACTAGATAGAGAATTAGTGTCTTTACCGCCCCAGAACGGCGGTACACCACTGAGTAAAATATACAGTATAACTCCTGCACTCCAAATGTCTATCTCTCTCCCATATTTTCGCTTCAGGACTTCAGGAGCAACATAGTAAGCACTCCCAACAATATCACGATATGTCTTTCCTGGAAAGAGTTTATCACGGAAGTCAAGACATTAACGGCACTATTTTATGAACAAAAGAATGCGAATAAAATGGCACAAATTCAAATTAGACATGCACATTAGCCAGAGATATCCATATAATAGTTATCAGATAGTTCTTGCTAGATTTGAAAATGAACGTGGAAATGAACGTGGAGCCCAGTTTACCGAACCAAAACAAGATTTTCCATTATATCCAAAGCATTCAGCAAATAAAATTTCACACTGTCAACTCTAACTAGGCTGCCCGAGGAAAGGACAAAAGTAACCAAGAAAGTGTTCGGAAACTCTAATTCCACTGGATTATGATTCAAAAACCACCATGTCAATCTAACTGCAAAGATAATAAGTTCAATTCAAAGACAAAACCACCTAACAACATTTTCAGAGTCCTCATTGCTAATTAAACATGCTTCATTTTTTTTTTTTTTTTGGATACAGTTAACCATTGCCGACATTTCCATGCAAAATTTCACCTACTCCTCTCTCCATATCTTTCCCTATCGCTATATTCTGAACAAAAAACTAGTTAATTTGAGAGAAAACCTCCCAAGTATCGAACCTGAGACCTAAGGCCCTGAACCCCCCCTTCCCACTGAGCTAAGCTCTAGCACCAGTGTTCTGAACAAAAAGTCTAAGAAATACACAAACTTTTCAATCAACTTTAAGCAAAGGATTGGCACATTCTATACAACAAACAAGCAGAAAATTTGCAGGCCAAAAAAAATGAGTATAAAGGAAAAATATTTGCATATTTCACCCACATGTTTCAACTTAATTCCAGATGCCATCTCAAACACCCCACAAAAATGAATATAAAGGAACGATATTTGCATATTTCACCGACATGTTTCAAATTAATTACCAGATACTCGCATCAAACACCCCACAAAATGCACATAAAGGAACAATATTAGCAAATTTCACCCACATATTTCAACCTAATTACCACCAAAAATACAACTGTCAAAGGTATCAAACCTTCCTTCCTAATGATAAAAAGGAACAAGATTTGCAAATTTCACCCCCATGTTCCAACTTCATATCAAACACCAGCACAAAATTCATTTAAAGGAACAATATATGCAGTTTTGCACATTTCACCCACATGTTTCAAGTTAATTTACCAGATGCTAAATCAAACATCACCCCCACAAAATGCATATAAAGCAACAATAATTGCACATTTCACCCCCCATATTTCAACTTAATCACCATATGCTCACATCAAACACCCCCACAAAAATGCAGATAAAGGAACAATATTTGCATATTTCACCCCCCCATATTTCAACTTAATCACCATATGCTCACATCAAACAGCCCCACAAAAATGCAAATAAAGGAACAATATTTACACAATTCACCAAATATTTCAACTTACTCAACAGATTCTCACATCAAACACCCCACAAATTACCAAAAACAAAAAATTGGAAAACCAGCAAAAAGGTTTACATACCGTCTTCAATGAACACAGACAAGCCAAAATCCGTGGCCTTCAAGAGGGCACTCTCATCCTTACAAGACAGCAAGAAATTCTCAGGCTTCAAGTCCCTATGCATCACCCCCATGAAATGGCAGTTATGGACAACCTTAACAATTGCCCTGCAGATAGAAGCAGCTGCTCTCTCACTGTAATGACCCTTTGCAATAATCCTGTCAAAAAGCTCACCACCAGCACAAAGCTCCATCACAAGATTCACAGACTGCTTGTCCTCATAAGCCCCTTTGAACTCCACAATGTTTGGCTGGCCACTCAAGTGCTGCATGATCTGAATCTCCCTTTTCATGTCCTCCTTGTCGTTTTTGCTCACCAGCTTCCTCTTCGATATGGACTTGCAGGCGTATTGTCGGCCCGTGGAGTTCTCTGTGCAGAGATATGTCACCCCAAACTGACCCCTACCCAGTTCCTTCCCTAGAGTGTAGTGTTCCTTAATGTCCTCGAACGGCTTTCCAAGGATTGTGTCTGGTCTGTGGGTGTGCTTTGGGCTGCGGATTGGGACATATGGCTTGCTGGGTATGTACTGGTTTTGGTTTTGGTTTTGGTTTTGTTGTTGGTGGTGGGGGTGTTGGGGTTGGTGAGAAACGACAGGTTTTTTTTCTTGTTGATGGTGAGATTGTGGAACTGGGTTTTTGGTTTGAGAGTGAATAACTCGCTCGTGGGTGTTCTGGTAATAAGTCCCACCATTATAGCGTGGCTCTATATCTCTGCTTTTGGGTTTGCTTACACAACAACCCATTTCTTCTCTTTTTTTTCCTTCTTCTTCTTCTTCTTCTTCTTTTTCTTCTTCTTCAATTTATTGAATATGGAATCTGCAATTCGGATCAGAAAATTTGACTAAAGGTTGAATCTTTTTATGAAAAAGTGAAGATCTTTGGATCAGAAAGGGGGAGAGAGTAAGTGGGATGGGAATTTTTTTCCTCTTTTTTTTTTTTTTTTTTTGATGAGGAATATATGAGATTGATGCAGAAAAAGAAACCCAGATGGGTTGTGAGGGAGACTTTGTAAAGAAGCAAAATTTGGGTTGGAGTGTTTTTTTTTTTTTTTTTTGGTTTTGTTGTAAAGAGTCCTTGTTTTTATCTAAGGAAAAAGCGAAACAGAATTCATGGGCTAAAGCTGGAGGCTTTTATGGGGAGAGAAATATGAGAGAGAGAGAGGATAGAAATTGGATTATAGAGTTGGTCAAAAATTGACTCAAGTGGGATTGTTGAACTTTGAGAAGGCTTTGAGAAAGAGAGAGGAAGTGGGGGAATCTTTTCTAGTTAAAGCCAGGGCAGGCGCGATTGAGCATAACAAGTTGCGACAGTTTCTCAAGAATAAAATTAGACGAAAAAAAAGTTTCAACATTATCTCAAAAGTAAAAATTGGATTAAAAAATTAGGAAAAAAAAAAAAGTTGTCAACAGTTTCTCTCTCTTTTTTTTTTAACAATAATATATATCATAAAAAATTTATCATAAATATAATAAATTATTAAGTATCTAAATTATGTGAATCCTATAAAACTGAAATTATTATTTTGTCTATATTTCTTTTTATCTCTAATAAGTTATTTTTAATTTCATGATACTCCTAAAATTTTTTTTTTTCATGCCATTGGAATTATAAGATTAAACTCATAATTTAAATATAAATTCAAATTTTTATAAGAGAAAATATCATGAAAAAAATTTAAAAAATGGGTTTGAAACAGAGTAATAATGGGAGTTTAATCTCTATATATCAAGTAGATTCTACATTTTGTTTGTCAATGCATTTCTATATTGTTTGGAGCTTTTCTGGTGCTTAAAACCTAGTGATCTTTCACTAATGGGAAAGAGGGAAAAAAAAAAAAAAAAGTTTTGTGTGACTTCGAGTGACTTCCAATGAATAAACAAAATTTCTAATGTAAATATCTCTATCAAGTTTATTAAAGCTTTGGAGAATAAAATATGGGGAAATTTGAATTAAATTATGGCTTAGGAATGTAACCAAACTTTATGCCGAAATTGTAGTTGTAAGAAGAGGCATAAACCAATCTTCCATTTCTTACATTATGGATAATGTACCCTGGATTTAGGTGGATTTAATTAATTGTTTTCTTTTTCTTTTTCTTTTTAACTCTTTAGTTGTGTTAGGTATGTGACTCAAATTAGTTGTTGAATAAGTTTCTATTTTTATGAATTTGGGAAAGTTGTATTATTGTGTCCCATTGTGAGTCTATAAATGGGTATGTTTATGTTAAGAGTGTGTGTGTTGACAAAATATAAAGAGTGTGTGCATCATTTTGAAAGAAAGTGAGAAGAGCGATAAATAAAGGGTGTAAAGGGTTTTGAATATAGAGAGGTTAAGAGTATTAGACGAGTATGTAATTGTGAAAGTGTTGGTGAATTTTTTCTCCCTCTCTCATAACGTAGTCAATTTTACCAAACCACGTAAATTTCTTTACTTCTCTTTATTTCTGCTTGAGTTTATTTTTCTGATATGCTTTGGATATAGGGATATACTCCCTCTTGAACCATCCTTGAGATTAGGAATAATCAAATTAATTAATTATTAATTGATAAAAGAAATTTATAGTAAATGCATGGAATAGAGAAGTGTTGGAATTGTGTTCTTGCCTTCTTTGGGGAAAGAAAAATAAATAAATAGTGAAGAAGCTATTAGTTCAATGTTCATTTACTCTTGGTATCATACAATGACAAGATTTGTCTCACAATATAAGGGGCGTTTGGTGAATGAGTTGAGTTTGAGTAGCTAAGATTTTTAAATTTGAATAGTAATTTTTGTTGACTTTTTCAGAAAAGACAAAAAACTTTTTCAGAAAAAGACAAAAAACATGATGAAAAAAATACAATTTAGTTTAAAATAAATGTAAATGCCAAATAAACCTTAAATAACTATAATTGTATGCGGATATTTTTCAATTTATCATCACATAAAAAAGAAATAGTCACTTTATTTTTTTTTTTTCCTGGTTAGCCAATAGATGTTGGGAATAATAAGAACTAGGATAATCCATAATGCATTATGCCCTTAAAAATTTATTTACACCGAAGGACATGACGCTATGCACAACCATTCTTGGGGTTAGAAATAACCACAACTTTCATTTAATCATGATATCTATTTACTTATTTATTTTGAAATAGATATGGTCGGATGTTCCTCTGGAAAATACTTAAATGACATAAATTATAAGATCTTTACATTAACATGATATAAAATATTAATATTATATCAATATGATATAAAATTAAATTAAGCTTGCATTTGGATTGTTGGTTGGAGATGAAGTTTTTAAGTTAGAACTTGTTGATTTTTTTAAAATTAATTATAAATTTTGTTGACTTTTCAAAAAAAATAATATGAAAAAAATATATTTTAATTAAAGTTAAGTTTAAATATTAAATAAAATATAAAATTAACTTAAATTTGTATTATTACTTAATTAAAAATAAAAAATTATATTATATTAGTTAATAGATGATAAAAAATATAGAGGTAATTTTTCTATTATTTTTAATTTTATTGATTTAAAAAATATTATAGACATGTAGAGTGGCATGAAAACTGTGCTTTTGCCCAAATTATAAATTAAAAAAAAGAAAGAGAGAGAGAGAGAGAGAAGACTGGGAATTGTGCAAAAGATCAGAACAGATCAACCATGGAGATCAGCAGCCATAGGATCATCATGGGGACACAACAATGTGGGACCCAACAAAACTGGACAGAACTGACGAGATTCATGACACGTGGCCACATGGGTTTTTTTGTCGTGTTCCATGGGCTGAAATCAGAAACGTGCATTTTGGGGTTTTCCCTTTTTTATTTTTTTATTTGTTTGGTATTTTTTTTTTCTCTTTAATTTCTGTTAAACGAGTAATTTTTGTCATTATTGCTGTCCACACGGTTTTGGTGTTGTGAAACACACGCTTTTCCTTTCGCGCAAACAATCCCTTCTCAGGTTTTGTCGTTCATCTCTTTTCTGTAGCAAAAAGAGAAATTTAGAGAGAGAGAGAGAGAGAGAGGAGAGAGAAAGTTTCTCTTGTTATGTCATGTACTTGAGGGAATAATTAGGGGGGAATAAATAATAATTTTGTGTTGTTCCTTCGGCGTAATTATTATTGTGGTCTATTTTTACTGTATAGTAGGGCCAATAAATTTTTCTTTTTTTCTTTTTATTTTCCTCTTTAGGTGGTACTTATTAACTAAAGTGCAATTATTGTGTTGTTTCATTAACCAAAAAAATTTTTGTGTTGTTTCTTTGGCATATTATTGTAGTCTAATGATTTAGAGTGGTCCTTCCCACCCCACCCCAAAGGTTGCTATGTTAAAGTATGAAATTTTAAAAAAAATAATTAAAAAAAAACCTAAAAGTGGAATATAGTTTTTAAAATGTACATCACATTTAACATTATTATTTAAAAAAATGAGAGTTTAACAAAGTTTGATGAAAATCTAATGGTTTGAAACAATGCATTATCAATAGTAGCGGTGGAGCTAGCAAATTTTATAGTGGAGGCGTATAAAAAAATTAGAGATAGCTTTTTTTCATAAATAAGGACATTACTATATGTTTTAATTATAGAGTGTGTAGTCTTTTTCATAAATACGGACATCATTATATAATTTAATTATAGAGTGCGCACATAATGAAAACTTTCTTATAAAGTAGGTTAAGAACTAAATTATACTGAAATTTTAAGAGTAAAAATTGACATATTAAAATTTGAGTGGGGACGCATGTGAAATTTTTCTAAGGGCCCTTTGGGGAGATTTTGGATGTGTATTTTAGATTGAAAGTGAGATATAGTTTTGAAATGTGCATTGGGGGGAAATAGTTTTGAGTAAAAAAATGTAAAATTTTAAAATATGTTCAGAAAATGAATATCAATATGGATCTTGTTTGTTACTCTCGATATTTGATGCAATTTTAAAATAATCATCTCATTTGGACTTGAATAACAAAGTTATGGACTTTTAAAATATGAGTTTACTATAGACTTTTGGATACGTGAATAGTAAAAAGTCATTTTGAGTTGAGGAAAAAGACAAAAAAAAAAAATTGAAAACCAGATGTCCAAATATGTCCCCCAAACGGACCCTTAGTTGTAGCATCATTTTTTAGTTACATATTGATATTTTTTCAAGAACATATGTTATGATTTTATATTTTTTTACTCCACACAGTCCTTCTTTTTTTTTTTAACCAATTGCACATTTTTAAAGTTAAATCTCATACATCTCCAAAACCTCTCCCCAAATGGGCAGTTCAATTTCTATTAAGATTTGGGATTAAAAATCAATTTCTCAAAATGTAAGTAAAGGGACGACGTTATGATGTAGGTGTAAGAAAGGGGGTAATTTACGCTACAGAATTTTAAAAATTTTTTCTCCTAATCATACTAACTCATACCGCCATATACAATAAATTATTCTATAATTTACGTATCTTGAGAGAAGACAACAAGAATGCTGGAGGGTGTGATCAAGGAGAACTTCAACCAAATAACCTTCTTTACTATTCTCCGATTCCCGAATGGTAGAGTGTGTGGGCACTCGATCTCTCAATCGGTATTCATGCGCGGCTTTTTCCCTCCAACCACCCCAGAACTTCTACAGTTTATTATTATTATTATGGAGAATAATAATAAACTCGCTCACCTTAGAGTTTGTGGTCTAGATAAAATAGGAGCCTCTAGGGTCTTATATACAGTGAATGGACTGGATGGAATTTGAATTCGAATATAACACTTGAAAAATATTTTTCTCTCTTCTCCTTCCCTAATTTGTGATTTTTCTCTTGCGCGAGAGACAAAAAAATTACCCACAATAGGTCTAGAAGATTCAAATTTTTATTCAAATTTTTATCTCCAATTATCTTATGATTTTATCTCCATGGATAATATTCCATACCTCTAATTTAAATTCAAAATAAAATCATAAGAGCTTTATTTGAATTAAATAATTATGTAATAATTATCCAAATAAAATCAATAAGGAGAAAATTTTTTCCTTCTCTTATCCTCATAAAAAACACATACACAAGGTAGATATTTAATTTAAAAATATTTACTTAAATAAGATTATCTAGATATTTAAATTAATTATCCAAATAATTAATTTACTCCTATCTTTTAATTTAATTAATCTCATATTTATCACAAAAGATAAATATAATTATTTCAAATTTCAAATCTTATCTTCAAATAAATATTTATTCAAACTAAATACTTATCAATTAATTAAATGAAATAAAATTCTCATTATACCCTTAACAGAAAAAATGCCTACATCTTGTGGGTGGTGTTCCAGATTTTTATCTTCACTAAGTCCAAGAATTAAAGTCATAATGAATATCTCAATTGATTACCATCCGTTAAAGAATTTATATTGAGGTAGTAAATGGACCAATTAGACATATATAATATGGGCTCTAATAATCTATGTAATTAATTATTTTATATCAAATTAATTAATTACACAATTATTAGTTTCAGAGTCACACTACTATAAACTTGAAATTGTACTCTCAATTATATACCGTATTACGTAAGCCAGTCTTAAAGTCAAAGTCCGTTCAATCTTTTGATCACACTATCTGAAAAGATCCATTATACATCTAATAAAAAATGATTATTCACTCAGAGTGAATATTAGTCATTTGCGCAGAAAACGATATAAGGCCTCGTCCATTTTCACATTCTGTATAATGTCGTTAAGATGATAACTATTACTCTTTATGGGAGCTATAATTCCATATTTATAAGTAAAGCTCACATTGAATATAAGTCATGTACCCAATGAATCGATCTAATAGTTTACTACTCCAAGACACTTTAACCTTTGGAACATCAAAGTACACAAGTCATAAATATGAAATCATTTACTTACTCAGGATTAAGGTTATTGTACAATGAATGTCAAATGTAAATTAATCTAATCAAGCGAACTTATAAATTAATTACACTTTGGTCCAGTCCAATATATTACCACCACTAGGTAATATATCTATATCTCTACTTGAAAGTCAGTTCGCTCCAGATGTTTGAGAGATAAACCATCTCCCAAATTAGCTTTAGACATTATAATAGTCTTCATATGAGTTAGATACTCACTCTAACCATATAGACTATGGATTATATATTTAGACTATTTACTTTTAAATGTTGTCTTCTCGTATACAAAAATACATTACATGTGACATTCTAACAGTTTAAACTCTAAATAGTCAATGAGCCATATTTGCTTACATTTACTTTAACATGTAAATTTAGATAAGGACAATATAGCAAAGATATAATAAAAAAACCTCAAATATATTATTAATCAGCTCAAAATAAATGAACTACAACTAAAATGTTTTTCACTCTTAGGGCATTCCCAACAATAGGGCAGCGGCTAGGTCCTCGTGGCACAGCACACGAGGCTGTGTCACATGGACAGAAATTAGAGTAAGTCATCGCTCTACAAAGAGAGCCTTGGGTCGCGTCATGGGGAGTGTAGAGGTGGTAGGGACGAAGCCGTGATGGGCCATTGATATTTTTAAAGGTGGGGTGTTGTTGTAGGGAACGGGGTGGGTGGTCATGGTCACCGTCTAAGGGGTGGGCTGCCATTGATGAGGGGTGGCACAGAACTCTTTAAAAAAAAAAAACAAAATTATTATGATAAGGTATCCCTATCAATAGTTCACATTTATGAAAACCTAGTCAAAATCACTTCAAAAAAAAAAAAAAAACGCGCACACACACAAAATTGATAGAATCTAAAATATCTAACAGTTATATATATATATATATATATATTTTTTTTTATTTTACCCTAGAATTCTCTCTCTTTTTTAATCATCATGTGGTAATAATTAGCTTGCAAGTGAAAAAGTCTCTACAGCTTAGCAAGAAGTCCATCTGAAGCAACTAGCTGCCATGTTCATCCCAACTTTTACGGAGAATGTATTTTCGTTCTCGTGAAAGGTTGGATTTTTTTTTCTTTTACATAACATTAAAAAAAAGAAACTAAAGATTATATAGATAAGGATAACATATCTAAAAATACAAGACATAATGATATACTAAAATTCTTCAGAATTTGATTATTTAATATACATATCATGATTATTGTAACGGTCTCAGATCGAATTCATAACTTCTTAAGTTTCTATATAGATGACGGGTGTGCTTATCACCCACCCTACCAAGCTCTCCGGTGGTTGCAAAAGATTGTTTGTGTGCGTGAGCTCGTTTTTTTTTTTTTTTTTTTTTTTTTTGTTTTTGTTTTTTTTTTTTTGTTTTTTTTTTTTTACAAAAGGTTAGTTTATAGTTTGAACGGGATCACGGAAAGTGCTACTTTTTTGGATTCTGGGCCTTTTGATAGTTTTTCATTACATGTGAAACTACATGGAATCTGCAATGTCTTGTCAAAGTTGCCAAAGCAACAGGACAGCAAAACAGACATTTGGAAGGGCATTTTAAGAGCGTTATGTTTTAAGAGAATAAATATCATATCCAATAAAAATTAGAATTCGAACATATTGGGGTGGGTGAGTTAATAAAGAAGTAACTTTAAGACCTTATTAATTGGAAGTTAGATTCGAATTATCAATCAATTTAAGAGAGTGTCTCTGTTTATGTGAATTTAAAAAATGAAAAATGACGGGACCAACAACATATCTTTTTAACTTAAAAAAAAAAAGAAAAAGAAAATTAGAGCTCTAATTTGTTATGCTGTAAAATAATGTGTGGTGGAGACGTGAAAGCTATGTAATGCATATCCTTTAAACAAATAGTTATGTTAGATTAGATTAAAAGGTAATCAATATTGACGGATGTGGTCCAATTAAATTTTGCCAGCTTTACTCATAAATCAATCATGACTACACTTTTTAAGTGTCTTTAATCTCTCCTATACTGCAAATATATATATATATATATACATACTTATAATATATATAAAACTATTAATTACTCAAATGCATAGGGGTTGACAATTTCCTTAGCATTGCTCTCTCTAAGCCACATCTTGATTTGTTTGTTTTCCAAAGTTAAAAGGACTTGGGAAAATAATGGGCTGGGCTTGCACATGAAATAGAATCCTTAACCAAGTCATATATTTGCGCAATCCAAGCTTTTCGTGGGATTAGGAAATTACGGGAATAGCTTATTTAGTGCACATATTTAAGATTTTTGCCTTATGGTCTGAATATTTGTCTTGTTAATCAATTTTTATTTGATATTATAAGAGGATAAAAATCTTGAAGTCATTATATAAGGACAATATTTTAGAGATGTAATTTTTTTTTTTGGGGACATTCTCTTTAGTGATTCACCCTCCAAACCCAATATTTATCTAGTAGAGAAGGGTGGGAAAAAAAAAAAAACCAAAAAAATTGGTGGGGATGAGAAATCACGTTTTGGCATGATTCAAGGGTCCTAAACATTTATCCGCATTAAGTTATAACCACTTACATTAGAAATAAAAAAGCGTCTGATTAACTCCACTAACGACTTGTAATGTTAAATCAGTAGTCTAGAAAATAGTCTCAAACGCTTTTCATAAATCTGGATATGACATCTCTTATCTATATATATGGAACCGCTTCAAAGTAAACTCAATGCCATTAGTCTCTAGTACATTTCAATATAGCTAATGTTTTAATCAACTGTCATTTCTTAAGGTCCAGTCCAAGCTAATTAACGCGTTCATGTATGACTATAGTTCAGTCTTTTCTCTAGAATCACTGGAAAAACTATGTGCAAATATATATATATATATATATATATACATGTATGTGTGTGTGTGTGTATGGACAATCAAGGTCTAAACTGTTTCCAGAATTCAAACCCACAGGAGCCTCCCATAATAAAGAAAGCAATATGGAAATTCAGTTCATGTTAAACGGAAAAATTTGTAGTTGATTTTGAAGGTTCAAGATTAATCTAGAAGGAAGGCTTTTAAATGATCAATTTTACAACTTTCTTACCCATTTTATTTGGAATGCAATGAATTAGTATACCGAGAAAAAAAATGTTTGATTGAAATGTCCATAGAAAGATTAACTTGTCTATAGACCATAAGAAAACGCACTCAGAATATTTTTTGGGCAATAACTCGATTTTCACGCGTTTCATCTTTCAACATAGAAAGGTCCTTTTAGTCACGTCCAAAAAATAATCATGGTCGGTTTCTCCTTTCCACACCTTTTTTCCACAAAACCTTGTCTGAGGAAACTGATATCCTTTGGCAAAACAACAATAATAATAATAATAATAATACTGATAAAAACTGATATCAAATTGAAGACAGAAAAAGTAAAAATTCTCTCTCTCTCTTTCTAACTGATATCCTTTGGCCAAAACATAATAATAATAATAATAATAACCATTAACTGATATCAAATTGAAGACTCTCTCTTTGACTGCGAGATTGGGAGGACTGCGTTTCGGCGAAATGGAGGAGGAGAATGGGTCATGATTTTTATGGTATTTTCAGGCTGTCTACTTTGGTTGTTGTAGTCATCTTCTTGTCTGCGGTTTTTCCGGTGTTAGTAGATTTTAATTTTATTTTAGTATGTTTGTATCTAGGTGTAATAACTGCGTATCATATACAAATATAGTTTTGTTTGTTATTTTAGTGTGTTTGTTTTCAGTCCTTAATAATAGCGATGGTCTTTCTATTGTCCGGGCTTGTGGTTTATTTTCCAGATTTAGATTTTGACGATTTGTTGGTCCTACCAGACTTGTGACTATGCAGAATGTTTGATGATCTCTGCGATCTGAGGTCGTGGCTCCCAATTGATCAGTAGTCTCCGTCGTTAGTTAGGGAATTGTTAAGTAGTACTTGGTACATGCTCGTTTCTGGCGTGTCAAGGTATTTTTCCTATTTTCAGGCCTCAAACTTGTATCGTTCCCACTGTGCGTCAATTATTTATACTGATGGTTGAGAGTTATGACTAGACAATTACATGATCTTTGTATTGTATTGTTTAGTTTGTAACTCTTTATTAATGTTAATGCATTATTTCCTTTAAAAAAAATCGAAGACAGAAAAACAAGATATTTCTCTAACTCTCCCAAACAAGTTTTATTTTTATTTTTTTTCTTTTTCCCCCATATGGGTTTGCTTTACAGATTTATGTTGCTTTGGGACAATATTGTTTCCTTTTTTTTTTTTTTTTAAATATTTTATGGGCTGCGTTTTTCTTATTACATTTTAGGCATCTTCTTGTTATTGCGGTTAACTAGTTTTTGTCGTTTATTGATTTAAAAGTCGTTTTACAATTCATGTCGTTTAAGTTGATATCCTTTAATGAAACCGTCGTTTCATAGGCACGTGTTGTCTTTCCAGATTTTTTTTTTTTTTTGGGTTAAATTTATTTGGTTTGGTTTGGTTTGGTTTAGGGTCTTTTTTTTTTTTTTTTTTTTTCATGTTGTTCAACCTCATAGTTTAAACATTTTTCAGCATTACCCATGTTTTCTCTCTCTAAGTCTGTTTGGTGGGAAGGAAAGAAATCTCTCTAAGTCTGTTTGGTGGGAAGGAAAGAAAACGAAAGGGAAAGGAAAAATAGAAGTGAAAGAAAATAGGAGCGAGAATAGAGATTTTGTTTTTCTTTTATATTTATTGATATCATGAAAGAAAAGAAAATAAAAATATAGTATAATTACTATTTTATTTATCTATATACATTATTTACTTTAAAAGTAAGGACAAAAAAATAATTTAAATAGTCATTGAGTGTATTTTAATTTTCCTCCCAGTTCTGGAGAGATTAAACTCGTGGGTCGTACTACATTTTTTTCCCACCTATTTTTCCTTCACCTCTTTTCTTCCTTTCTATCAAACAAGCCAATCTAGTATTTTTCCATCCAATAATCCCTCCCCCAACTTCCTTCCTTTCTCTTTTCCACCATACCAAACATAACATTAATTTCAAATTATCGCTTACAAATGTCCTCCCTCTCATGCCTTTAGTCATAACACTTTCAATTTTACATCGAGAATTTTACGTTAGAACATAAAAAAATTATCTTATTGATAAGATTTTATTATAAACCGTTAAATTTATTTAAAAAACTGTTAGTTCTATAAAATCTTTTATTTTGATATGACTTTAATCATATTTAACGTTTTAAAAATGTTCACTACAATGAGATCATATAAAGCTCCGTTCAATCTTAGTTTTCTCAATTTTGCCTCCAAAATGGGTGTTCGAGACTTACACACGTCATCTTAATTAAGTTGATATTAGAGATTCAATTAGCTTAAGAATCAATTTTGATCTCGTAATTATAACTTCCTTGTTCATAGGATTAGAAATTGTATCGTTCCTTTCTTATTAATAATTTTGTATTAGATCAAAAGGAAAAAAATCAGTCTTCGTAATCTGTTTCCTTTTTTTTTTTTTTTTTCCTTCCTACTTTTGGGTTGATCCTCATAATACTTTATAACAAATTTGCTTTTAGAGATTGACAACCAAATCGATTTTTTTTTTTTATTTTATATATTTGAAAAGTATAATATTAAACATCACAGTTCACTCAAACTCAGGGGAGAACTTTGTAACTTTCCTTTTCTTCCATTTATGTTGTTGAGGGTGGTTGTTTTTGTATACTGTCGTTCTTATATTGGAGATTTTATTTAATTATTATTATTATTATTTTACGGTTGTGGGGTTTATATATTTAATGTTTAATAATAAAATAAAAACACTAACATGTCGTAACTGCCGTTTTCAGAATCAGTGTCGTTTCCTTTTTGTCATGTTATCCTACATATTTAGATTTACCAAATTTTGTCGCTTAACTATTTTATATCGTTGTTAGTTACCGGTTTTCTTTGTTGTCATTTTTAAAGATAATAGTTGAATAGTAGACAAGCAAAGTAGAGTTTTAAAAAGAAATAATAATAATAAGTCACATAATGGATCCGCGGCATGACGTACTCAGACGAGAGACGAAATGACACCGTAGAAGTGCCATTTGCTCTTTTAAGAGTATAATAATATATAGATGTTGTCTTTCAAAAGGAAGTTGGTCTCTATATTTATTGTCGTTTTAAGCAGGATGTCGTTTTAGGTTCTTGTCGTTCTTCCACACTTCCAGCAATCATCGTTTCGGAAATATTGTCGTTTCATATTTGGGGTCTTGTATTCTTATTTTCGTCCTATTTCATTTTGTATGCCAATTGCATATGTTGTTTATGTATTTTTCACGCAGTTTTGTTATTTAAAAAGAAAATTGCCAATGCGTTTATTTGTTGTTGTCGTTTTCTTGTTGATGCATTTTCGTTGGCAGTTGCTTCTGTTTGAGTGGGTGGATGTTATGGTCGTCGTTTTCTTCATCTTCTCTCGAACAAAAAAGACAATTAGATTACCAGACCATGAAAAGGCGACCATTTTTTAGGTTAAAAAACAGAAAGCCAACATTTAAAAAAAAAAAATTAAGATAGGGGATTCAAATTTACACTTTATAAAAAACTTAAATGTGAAATTAACGTTATATTACGCCGGCTATCACAAAAGCTAACTAATCCAAATCCCTCTAAAGAGAAAACTTTTTTTTTTTTTTAATGGAAGAACCACAGAAAGTGTTGCCCAAGTTCCTCCACAACTCCGGGGTGGCCTCCTACCCAAATCTTCTTACAAACCAAGACCACAAAATCAATATTAAAATTCTCAACAAAAGAGTTCTAATAATAATAATAATAATAATAATAATAAAGGTCATGTTAAGGATTAGCGTCCTTATTTGATATTACCGAAAATAATAAAATTTACAAAAGAACATAAATAATTGTAGATATGTAAAATTTTATCTAAGACCGCCTTAATACGAGACTACATCTTGTTTTCATTGTTGGAGTAATTCACTATGATAATCACGTAGTTTAGAAGGGAAATTCGTTCATCCTCAAAACTCTTTGTATTTTTACTCTAATCTTTCTAATAATAATCTCTAATGATGGTGCCTCCTATTTCTAAGAAAAATTAGAGCAACCGAAATTATAAAATGTAAAAACCTCAAAATTTTCCTATCTCTGCTTAAGGTATTTTCTTACGTAAGGTATTAATTTAACTTCAGAATTTCTTTTCTGTAATCTATAAAATGCAATTGAATAAAGGACATTATCATCCTATTAGAAGTTTTACACGGCACGATTTTGTGATTCAAGAAAAAAAAAAAGTATCTAAGTGCTTTATCTATTAAAATTAAAAAAAAAAAGGAGATTTATTCATATTTTTTTAAAAATGTTAATGTTCTAAACTTTTATATTCGTAAGTAAATATATCAGATCTTATACTTCAATGATAATAATTAAAAAAAAAAATTGACGCCCTTGTACATATAAATATAGATACGTAACTAACTTGTAAGTGTTTTATTCAGAAGAAAAAACTTGTAGGTGTTTTATATAGACAAGTACATTGTCGTTCTATGTAATGCATATATACGTACATGTGTATACATATGTCATACATATATATATCTATATATACCATCGTACCAAACAAGCCAAATATTTTTCTTACGATCAATATTTCCTAAATTTTAAAGTTTTTGAAATGGAAATTATCATTCAAATTAAAATTAGAAATAAACATCAATACTAGAGATAAAATAACTATGTGATACAAGAAATACAATCCTCGACTAAGACCGATTCCATTAGTAAAATCAATGAAGCTCAATGAGGAGGACATAAGCTGAACCTAGTGACGAGAAAATTCCTTGAATTCCTTCAAAATCCTATAATCAAGCATGTATTAAGCTCTTTTTGGAAAAAAAAAAAAAATCTACAATCGATAAAATATTCCGATCAATCGAGAAAAATCACTTGTAGTACAAAGACTGCAATAAACTCCATCTAGTCATAATACTAACAGAACTATTAGACATATATTACTAGAAAACAACTTTAGTACAACACACACACACAAATAAATCGGAAATAAGGGAACTACATTCTTTATCAGAAATTAAAACTAAAACTAAAAAATAAAACAAGATATAAAATAATATCGACCACAAAATTCTCGCCTCACGTGGAATAACGACTCCACCGTACGTTACAACTCAAGGAAATAAGTGCCTTGATTAGATTAAGAGATTGGACACCATTCATCGAATTACCAAGGTCTCACTGGATTTCAAACTACCAGAAATTCGTCGGTTAAATCTAATCATGAAACTCCCAACTAGGATCATCCAATTCTATCCTGTCGATATCACCAAAAAGCTGATCACCTTTACCATCAACTGTGGCTGAAGACTACTCAAAGGAAAACCTAACATAGGAGAAATATGAAAAAGAGGGAGAGAGAAAAAGGGAACCCCATGAAAGGGAGTGAGAAATATTGATGAAGACTAGTTGGACTTTCTTTATCTTTCTTTTCTTCTTCTAAGTTTTAAAGTTAAAAATCGTGTTTTTCAAAAAAAAAAATAATAAAAGATTAAAAATCATGTTGATATTGATGTTTCACCAATCAACTTTGCCATTAACTCTCCTTCAAGTTGGATAATAATTAATATCAAAGACAAATATGACATTAATGTATGCTTTATAGCTTGTCACGTGATGCAACTGATTGGTTCATGCATCACAAATAAAATAAAAAGAAAAATATTATCTCCTTTTTTTCATTTTTTTTAGCTTTTTTGTTTTTGTTTTTTTGTTTCATGTTTTCTTTTTAAGAGGATTCCTTGCTTGTACTACTTGCTCAATAATTTAAGATATTTGTTCAAGCATTTTCCTGCGTGCACGTTGAAATTTCTCAACCGAATCTTTGTGGGGTTGTAAGAATGGGGAAAAAAATTTAAAAAAAAACACAAAAAGTTGAAACAACTAATCTGGCAAATGTAAAACTCATGTTTAATATTTATGGATTTATATATGTGTGTGTATTAAAAAATTTCTATACCCTATATTGTTTAATTTATCAAGAAAGCAAATTCAATGTATTTGAATGTGTTTAATATTGTATTGATCTCCAAATTCTAAATTCTTGTTAATTATTTTTTATAAGTGATTATAGCTTAGCTCAGCAAGGTGACGTGCAAAGGATTTTGATAAAAACTCTTAAGATTCATATTGTAAAAGAAATATTGTGATCAAGCAATAATTTATGATTTTTTAGTCTTTAACAGCCTGACTTGAAAACTACATTCTGTTTACAATCTTTTCTTTTATTTTCTGTAAACATAATGTCTAATTAGTGTTTGGAAATTACAAGTTTATCCATAAGCTACAAAAAGTGAATTCGTTAATTCAAGGGTCAAAATCAGCTATACATTATTGAACACATTCAAATATATATAGTATAAATGTTTTACAAACCCGGTTACAGCCATAGTCATCTGAGTTCATTATCAGATGATGAATTTAAATCCATCCACACCCAAGTTTAAAGAAAGAGAAAATTACGTAAGGAGTCATGTTTTGAGTATCTTATTATAATTTTGTACACTCTAATAGGAAAGTTAATAATTTAGTATTATGAAGTGGCAAAATTATCAATTTTGGGTCCCGAACATCTCCAGATGATAAAATACTATGGATAATAAAATCTCAACTTTACATCTAATTTTCTCTCTTTTTCATTTTCAAAAAACTCAAATTTTAAAAGTCCACAATTTTCTCATTTTAAATCGAAATGAGATGGTTTTTATATTAAAATGCTCGTAACGACGAGACGAACAAGACAAGATCAATTTTACATATTTTCTTCTAAACACATCTAAAAATTTTACATTATTTTCTATATTACAAAATTTTTTCAAAAGTTTTCTTTTAAACATACATTTCCAACCCAACTTTCAAAACATTATCATTAGATGTCCCCTAAATAGGCCCTATAACCCCAATATATATATACACACACAGAATATATATGAGAGGATGCTAATATTGCTGCTAACGCATTCATGCATGGTTCGTACGTACATTATATATACAGATACAAGTATGAATATGTATTTGTATGCTTTGTTGATGAGCATGCATCGCCATGGCTACATATAGCACATTATAATGTTTTGATAGACATAAATACAAGAAGATATTAAATTTATTTATATAATTCGAAAAAAAAAATATATTTATAAAGTAATAGAATAAATTAAGTAATTAATGAATTATTTTTTTAAATTTGGGTAAGCAGTAGAGAAGGCAGATATAACTAATGAGTGAGTGAGACGAGCAGAAAGTTAGTGCTAAAATAACAATATTTTACCTAACCATAAATGCAAAATTGAAGACCCACTTGCCAATACCATTTCCTATTTCCAATTCCTCTTCTTCATCAGCCCACAGAAGCTTTGCAAACTAATATCCACCATTCCCAGCACCTGGTTTTGCCCCTCTTTTTTGCTTTTCTCTGCCTCCTCGTAGGCCCTGCGCAATTAGTTCTTCATTGCCCCTCTTAGCGAACCCAAAGATATTTTGTCTACTTTATTGCTTGACTAAAGACAAAAGGCAATTTTTTTTTTTTTTAGTATTCGCACATGCAAGCAAACACACATATCTCATGAGACAGATCGATCACAAAGGCCTTCAGGAGGAGAAATTTAGTGGACTCATAAGTGAACTCCGCTATATTATAACTTCTAAGCAATTGCTAAATTAGAAGGGAACTCGTGACACTTATAAGTCACTTAACTTCCTCACCCCATTCGATGTGAGACTTTCCGTAGTGGCTACCAGTTTTTATTTTTGGATATTCATACAAGTAAGTAAGCAAACACATACATCTCATGAGGCAGATCGATCATAAGAACCTTTTGGAGGAGGAATAAGTGGACAAAATAAATGACAAAAGTACAAGAGTATTGAGAATGTCACCATTGATTTTTTTTTTTTTTTTGAAAGTAGGGTGGATTATAGAAGGTCTCAAATTATTCACCTTGTAATGAAATTAGGAAATTACTGTTAGATTATACATATAATTATATATTATTATTGATTTTCAATCGATTAGAAATTTTAATGAAAATCGTGGATGACTAAATGTGAATCTTATAATAGACATGTGAATTTACTATCCGTAAAAGTTAATAATGGTATTTTTGAAAATAGATAGGATGAAACTCCTAGGATCGATTTTGATTCAGTTTGGATTAGTACTTGCAAAATGGATTTTTTTGGAAGAATTCTCTAGAATTTATAAGATCGCTATAATTGGCTAAAATTAGTGAAACGACACATAATGTTGTTAAAATTCAATAATATAAAGGAACTTCTTGGGTGGAATTAGTTTTTTTTTTCCTTTCTTTCTCTAATGATTTGAGGAAAGTACAAAAACAAATAAATTCCTTGGGATTTCATGAACTCAAAAAAAAAAAAAACATCTATTTATTAAAAAATAATAATAATAATGTAAAGGGGTGAGCAGAGTCATGAGGTCAGCTCTATTAATATGCTTTAATTTGAAATACCCAATTACCATTAAAACAAAAAACAAAAAAATTCAAAACACAGGTACAATTAAGATGACTATCCAAACTCCCTAAAAAAAAGGATAAAAAAGGGGGGAAAAAAAAATTAAAAATACGACCACCCAAAGAGTGACAGTTGCTCCACATTTCCATGGCTTCCCATAAAAGATGAAGTTAATTAAAGAGAGAGGTGTGGGTTCCTTGCGGGACTCCTTCATTACAAATGTTATCCTTAGTACATAAGATATAAACATATACACACACACACACACACACACACATATATATGTATTATATTATTATATATATATTGATATACATCATTTTATCTTGTACCAAAAACCATTTCCCATGAATGGTAAATCAAGACGCTACAAAACACATGTATTTTTTTTTGGAAATATTATCTCATTTATATTACATGACACATGTGTTTGCATGGGTTGGTGAACCTCAATACAGGCCTATTAATTGCCCCCAATCTCTCTCTCTCTCTCTCTCTCTCTCTCTCTCTCTCTCTCTCTCTCCCTCTCTAATTTTTTTTCCCCTTTAAAATCCTTTGTGTTTTTGGTGTTTCCTTCATTCACTAATTCCCAAACGCAAAAACTAATTAAAAACTAGCTAAGCTTTCAAGCTAGGCTAGGAAAGCATTATAATATGGCAAGTTTGAGTTCTTGTTCTTGGTTTTCTGGTCAAGAATTTCTGTCCAATATTTTTGGTGATTTTGGAGCTAAACCCTTTATTAAACTCATGAAGAGGATTGTTTTTGCTGCTTTCACTTGCAGTCTTTCTTTAGGTAATGTTCTCTTTTTTCTTTTTTCTTTTTTTTTTTGGGTGCTTGGTTAAGAATTAAACTTGAATATTTAGTGGTTATTAACTTGTTGGGTATTGGTTAAAAGATAAGAAGAATCGTTCACCTTCATCATCAACAATGTCATTGCCCTTCTCTCTCTCTCTCTCTTCTATATATATATATATATATACACACACACATATATTTTTATATATATATATATATAGGTGTTGATGCTAAGCTTCCTCTTTGAATTCACGGGAAAGATTAATGTTATATTACTATGGATTGTCGTCTCTTTTAAGTTATTTTTTTTCTTGATCATTCCTTCTTTTTAATTTTTTGACTGAAATTTAAAATAAAATGTTTTGGTTTGATTTTATATATAGGAGGGGCTATAGTGGGAACAATTCATGGAGCCATAAAAGGGCAAACGACAGAGACTGGATTTCTTAAAGGAGCCATAATAGGAGGTCTTGCAGGTGCTGTTGCAGCCATCCAGTTGCTGGATTCTGCCATTGATGGTCAGCCATTTTCCAAGGTATTGCCCTAACTACTACACTATATATATATATATATATATATATATATATATTGTATACCTGCAAGAGTAATAATAAAGTGTCACTTTCATGAAAATGTAGTTAACGTGTTAAAATAGATTACGAGACAACCTATTATGTGTTTAATCGAAATACGAGAAAATACTATTATTATTATTTTTTTTTTTTTTATTTTTATAGATTCTGCGATTATCCCTGTATTTTTTTTTATCGCACAAAATTCAGAGAGTTAAACGACGTTTTCCCGCAGGCTGCGGTACTGCGAAGTTTGGTGAATGGAAAGGTTTTCATGGATTATGCAAGTCCTGCAATGCTGAAAGCCTATCAATGGCAGGTAATTAAGTAATTCTCTTAATAACTCACCAATAGCTTATTTAAGTACCAACTATATTATTTCTCTTTTTTTTTTTTTTTTTTTTTGCCCCCATATTGTTTGAAAGAGCAGATCAGCACCTTGGAAACAACTTATAGAGATATGTCAGATATCTATGACACAGCTGCAAATAAAGGGCTGTCCAATATTTGTATTCAAACGCTTCCTTCACAAAAATATCAACCCACCAAGCTTCATTCACACGACTTTTGTTGCTCAATTTGCCTACAGGTAGATGCTCATATATATATATATATATATACATATATATGTTTTTAGAGACACGATTGGTGTTAAGCATCACAACTAATAGAAAGTGAATCTTACTATACTCTAGTAGTTTGTAGTGTTGGACGCCATTCGTGTCCCATAACATTATTCCAAGGAATTTTCTAGAACAGTATTACAGGACATTGATAGTGTTAAGCACCACATATTCACCCACTAAAGATGAGTTTCATAACATGATCTGATGATGTTTAACACTAGTAGTGTCTCAAATATTTTTCTGTTTTTTTGCTTTTGTGTTTTTTATGGCCTATTTACGAAAACTAAAATATATATATATATATATATATATTAGGTGTGTTTGAATTGAATTTATTACTTGAATTTATTGTAAAATGCTACTTCTATCTTGTAGGAGGTGAAAGGAGGAGAGAGTGTAAGAAGGCTTCCCAAGTGTGGGCATTTCTTCCACTTGGAATGTATAGACCAATGGCTGATTCGCCAAGGCATTTGTCCCATTTGTAGAATTCATGTTTGTTGTTACTAAATTGAGATGTGAAAAAATCATTTGGGGTTCAACTCAATGACCTCATTAGAGAATTGAATTTTCTCATGGAAATTTTTTATAAAAGTTGCAATTATATTAAGCATAAAAAGTCTTGTCTTATGTCTCCTAGAATTTCATTAATTAAAAAAAAAAAAAAAACCCCCCATCAAGAAATTCAAGTGAAAGCACCATAACATCTCAATCTTGAAATTTATTTCATTGAGAAACCCATCAAGAAATTCAAGTGAAAGAACCATAACAATCTCAATCTTGAAATTTATTTCATCGCGCCTAATGCCAACAAATTTCCATCTTTTTAGTTTAATGTAAGAAAAATTTAAGCAAGAAAATAAGATAATATAATATTGTCACCTAACATTCTATTTTTTTGTCTTGTTCTTTGTTTATTCGATTTTTTTTTATTTGTCTGGTAAATAATAGTAATAGTAATAGTAAGAATAATACTAATAATATTTGTCTTTCTAAAGTTGATAACTTCTTGTTAAAATATGATTGGAAACACACTTGCGTTCATGATATGCGTGCTTTATCGTTTTTTGAAATTATAATATTTTTCCCTTAACCAAACTTACACGTTGGTTATGAGTGTATTTCTATCCAAACATTAATTAACAAACATCATCAATTCTAACATATGATTCATGGTCATTTAGTGAGTGACTCTAGTGGGCAGCAACGATAGGTGGTCACATGTGGACTCTAGTGGATGATTAGTGGGTTATACAATGATGATCCGGTGCTTACCACCAGCTTGACGAATGTTGTGACAAACATGGAGAGAGAAATAAGAAAAAACGTTCAGGGTGTAAGTCTGAGTTAAGATTTTTAAGTTTAAATAATAAATTATGTTGACTTTTCAGAAAAGATAAAAAACTTTATGAGAAAAAGACAAAAATTTTTGAGGAAAAAGACAAAAAAAAAAAGTTTGAAGATGTTGGTTTGAGCTTGTGAACTAAATAAGCCTATAAATAGGCTTTTAAAAGGGGTAAAAACTTTACTAGAAGTTTCTATAATTCCCCCAAATGAAAATAAAATTTTGGTTCCAAATCACCAGCACAATAAGCTTTAAAGCAAGTTGAACCAAAAGTTTACTAGATAGGGTTCCAAATCACCTTGGAAGACTATTTTGGATGGTTGGTACTCGGTATTCGAATAAACCATATTTTTTGTGTGAGGATTTGGAGATCACCATTTAAAAGAATGAAAAACACTCTTTTTGATTTCATCTTGTAACATGCCAAGTTCAGTAAGACAATGGATTTTCCAACCCATTAGTAGGAAAAAGAGAGAGAGGGAAAGAGAGAGAATTACTCAAATGATCATTTTTTTTATTCATTGATCAACATGACATAAATTTTTTATTTTTAATTAATATGGTATAAAAATTATTTATTTTCGTGTCATATTAGTTTAGTGTAAGTTTTTTATATTATATTGATATAATAATCTTTAAATCTGTATTATTCAGGTGCTTTTCCCGATACATAATACTTGTTAATAGTCAATATAATAAATAGTATTGGACCTAATTCCCAACACAAAAATTACAATCGGTAGTATTTTTCCGAAACTAAAAGAAGTAAATAATGTGATTGTAGGCATAAACTCGTAGTATACGTATCTGACTATACTAAAAGGTGCAGAATTCGAATTCCCGCAGTCCAAATTCAAAAAAAAAAAGTAAATAATAAGAGTTTAAAATATTTACAGTAAACAACAAATTTATTAGTTAAATATTTAATCCACTAAAACATTAACTTGTTTAATAAATTTACTATTGTTTATCTTGTAAATTTATTATTTACTTTTATTTACTTTAAATATTTTATAATTATTATTTATTTCATTTGTAAAAATACTTAAGACAAATTTAACTTCCCCCACCCCGAATTTTAGGCAATATCACAAAATTCCCCTAAAATTTAATTTGTAATATTTTTTTCACTCAAACTTTAAAATGATTACAAATTTCCCCCTCAGTTTAATTTTTCATGGAAAAACGCTGTTGATAGCAGCGTTAAATATAAAATTACAAAATAGTATTCATTGGCAGCAGATATGGCACTCACTGCTCCTATTAAATGTAAAATTACAAAATTAAACATAAGAGAGCAGTATGAGAAAAAATGACAATCAGTCTTAAATATTTATTCTTTTGACCTAATAATACGGTTATATTTGTAATTTCATACTTAACACCTCCCAACTCATACTGTCAATAATTGTCACATGCATTTTCCTATTAAAATTTAACTGGAGGGGAAAATTTGTAAATGTTTCAAAGTTTGAGATGAAAAAATGTTACAAATTAAAGTACGAGTGTATTTTGTGACAAAGGCTATGGAAAACATGAAATGTGTTCAAATATTTACGGTCAATTTCCAAAAGGGTTATATGTACAAGAATACCATAAATTTGATATCTTTTTATATTTATATTTATCATAAGATTAAAGTTGATAATTTTATCATTTCATAACATGAAAATTATTAACTTTAATGGGTAAGGTGACAAAATTATGGCAAAATATTCAAAATACGCTCTCTACCTAATTTTCTCTTTTCGAAACTCTCTGCTCCCTAGAGAGCCCAATGGGCCTTTTGTGTCCAACATAGTTAGGTCACGGCCCAAATAGCGGAATGGCCGAGGAGGGAAAAGGGCAAATCTGGAACTGTGGATAAAAATAAAATAAAATAAAATAAAATAAAATCCAATAAAAAAGAGATAGAAAGAAAGAAAGAAAAGGACAGAAGAGCGAGAGAGGAGGAAGCAAAAAATTCCACCGGTCAGTCTTTGTTAAGAGTAGAGAGAGAGTCAGCACAGACCCAAAAGTTTAGAGAGAGAAACAATTTTAGAGAGAGAAAGAAGATGGCGTGGTGTGCAGCTCGGACGTTCAACATGCCGGCGGCGGCGGCGGCGGAGATTGGCGCACTGCGGACACGCCGGACTCCGTTCGCCGCAGCGACGGCGGCGGGCGTCGGCTGCGCCTCCCTCGCCGGCTCCACCCTCTGGCGATCCTCCTCCTCCAACCGCTATCGCGCTGTGGCGCCGCCCTTCGCTTGCCTCGGCATTTCCACCGACTCTTGTGAGCTTTCCCTCCACTTTCTCTCTCATTTTCTCCCGAGAAAATCAATCAAGATTCGCATTATAGTCTTTACTTTCATTCTATTCCACTTCATTTCGTTACCAAACCGCCTGAATCGGTTTCTTGAGGGCGCTATAGTCGTAATAGGCGACCCAATCGTTAAACATTGTTTGATTTCGGAAATGGCCACAAGAATAGGAAATTTTGCTAGTACTCTTTCTTTGGATTGTAATTATATGTTTGCAAGTTTAAATTGCGTGATGATTTTGGTTAATTGATTGATTTAGGATTTTAGGGTTTGTTTCTTTGTTTAATATTCAAGATTTTGATTAGAAGGAACAATGTAACTTGTGTTCCTAATCATAGTTTGGTTTGTATCAATTTTATTAATTTGAAAGAAAACCTCCAATGTTTCGAATCTCGGACCTAAGACGGAGCTTTTCTCAACGGGACATCAATGTGTTTAATCGAAATGCAAGCATTACATTTTGCAAATCTTATTAAAAATGTTGTTAGAACCCTTTGTTTTTTTTAAATAAAGAAAGAGGTCATAATATTGTTATACTATATATATTATGTATATATATAACGTAGCAGATAAATGCAGTGTTACTGAAAATGTGAAATGCAATATTTTGGTGGAAGACGGGGAAAGTTTTTGTTCTTAGCCCCCAATTATAGTTGTGTTTATTTGATTTTGATGCCGAAGTTGAATTTTTGGTTTAATTTACGTGAAACTACTGATTTTGGGGTGGGGGGTTTTGTAGGTATCAAAGAAGCTGTTAAAACAGACAAGGCTCCCGCGGCGTTAGGACCTTATTCCCAAGCTATCAAAGCCAATAACTTTGTGTTTGTTTCTGGTGTCCTTGGCCTTATTCCAGAGGTCGTTTTTTTCCCTTCTTTTTTGTATTTTGAGTTAGCATTCCGTTTAACATTAACGTGTGTTTTTGTGTTCATTATACTCATGAAAATGGGTGTTTGTTTGCTTGAACACAGACTGGGAAGTTCGTGTCTGATAATGTTGAAGATCAAACTGAGCAGGTACAACAAGTCACTTGTAAATTATGAATTCATTACGATCTTTTTAGGATCATGACAGTAGATGGGTCATTTTCCGTCCATCCTAAAGTAAGGTTTTATAAGCGTGTAACTTGGCACAATGATGTTTGTATGCAAATCTTTTGTCAACGCTTTATTGAAGAAACAGTAAAAGGTATGTTTCTGAAGTGATTTCGTTAGTGAAAAAAAATGTGGTTGGTAATTAGTAGAAGTGTTATCCTGTGGAATTTTGCCTATCTAGTGTTTTTACTGGATTTGAGCGGCAAATTAATTGCAGGTCCTCAAGAACATGGGGGAAATTCTGAAAGCGAGTGGTGCCGGCTATTCTTCTGTGGTCAAAACAACCATTATGTATGGATGCTTTGTCTAGGGTTCTTTCTTTCTTTTTTTTTTTTTTTTTTTTTCTATCTTGGTGTTAAAGGGGTTATTAAGTCTGCTTCCTAATTCTCTCCTGCAGGTTGGCTGACTTGAAAGACTTCAAGAAAGTTAACGAGATCTACGCAAAATGTAAGTTTTTAGAGAAGAAACATTTCTGGTCCTTTGAGTACTTGATATTATGCTTAAGTGAGAATCTGGCCGCTTTTTGAATCAAATGTTCTTGGATTGATGAGGAGATTGTGGCTTAAAGGGGTTTCTTTTGTTTTCAATTTTTCTCGCAGATTTCCCTTCACCTGCCCCGGCTCGTTCAACATATCAGGTAGCAGCATTACCGTTGGACGCCAAGATCGAGATCGAGTGCATTGCAACACTGTAGTAACCTCCTAAAACTCAGCTCACTGTTTTTCAGAAACCATTTTTGAGTAAATAATGTTGGAGGGACATGTCATATCCAAGAACCGCTGTCGAACTCTCTTCATTTGTCCGATGAACATTATCGTTGGTTGTAACCTCGTCGCCCTAATTCGCCGATCAAAATGGAGAAAGCATTTTGCTATTTTTTGCTCCTATAGGTTTAGCTGTTGGAACAATATTGACTAGTTTTGAAATATAATGCCTTTGGCCGTTTTCACATGGTTTATCTTTTATCCTCATTGGGTGCTCAAACGACATGTTTCATTTTGCGACATGTCCTTTCTGTACGACACGTTTCGATGTCGTTTTAAATAATGCATCACTGTACGACATGTCGTTTCATGAAATGTGGTTACGAACAGATTATTTTTAAGATGTCATTTTCGCGGATCTCGTTTCTGCACGGATACATCTCTATTATAATTCATAACTTTTCTAGGATCCTTTAAACCCCCACTAGGGTGACAATACGGGTCGCAACACGATGACACGACTCGAAAATGATATGAATTTCGTGGGTTCGGGTTGGAAAAATAGTAGATGGGTCGTGTTCGGGTTGGAAAAAAATTGACACGAAAAAAAAATCGTGTCGTGTTCGGGTTGAACCCGGTTTTTTCGTGTCCACTTTTCATGTCAATTTCAGGTCAAGTTCGGGTCGCGTGTCAATTTCGTGTTGCGGGTCAATTTTGGTTCGTGTCGTGTCAACCCATGACGGGTCGTATCGCGGTTTCATTTCGTGTTCATGTCGGGGTCGTGTTCGGGTCGGGAAGAAAAAAATCGAAACGGCTCTAACACGACACGAACCCGACACGTGACACGAATTGCCACCCCTACCCCACCCACCCAAAAAAAAAAAAAAAAAAATCCTAAACCTACAATCCAGTTCACGTAACGACAATATTTTACCGATTTTCGTTTTTTCTCATTTCGCACGACATGTTGATTTTACTACATCTAGGAGATGGAAGAAACTATCGCAAATAGGTCATTTAAAAAAAATTTACGGCATATTTGAATTAAATATGGTAAATTATTTATTTATAAGAATTATTTTAAGTTATTTTTTTGTGTAAATATGTTTCCTAAATAAATCATAAATTACCGTAAAATTTTTATTTAGAAGAATATTTTTAAGATATATTTATCACGAATAAGTTTCGTAAATATTTTATTATATACTACGAATATACTATTTACCTCAAACATTTTAAGTTTCGTAAAGTATTTTTTATTATTATTTAATTATTACTTGTTTTTATTCTAATCCACTCTTTGTCCTTTTATTTATGCATGTTCATGTTTTTCCATATTATCTCAAAATGTCAATCAAAAATATCATTTTAATTAAACATTATATCATATTAATTAAAAGACTAAAATATGACATGATATTATTAGAGAAATAAAAAGACGACTGAAAAAAGGAATCATAGATTTTCTCAGTTGTTGCTTTTCTGCGATAAAGTCTTCTTCTTTATTTGGAGATTCTATAGTGAGATTCCCTGTAAGGGTTTTTGATCCCAACCTTCCACCATATCTAACAACATTTTTAAAGGTAGTGTATTGTAGAGGGAAAAAAAAAAAAAAAAAAGTTAGAGTATCAATCTCATGCAATATATATATATATATATATATATATATATATTACAGGCCTTGTCGATAGGAGCATTCCATAGTCGGATCTCTCTCTTTTTTCTTTTTTTTTTTTTTTTTTTCTTTCTTTATTAAAGAGTAACATCAAAGTCCCCGTTACAAAACTACAAAACTCTTTTAAGTCAGAAAGAAAAAAAAAAAAAGAAAAAGAAACGTAATAATTCAAAAGCACAAAATTCTAGGGGTTGGTGGACCTAAAAAATTCTTATTCATGCCCTTTCGAAAAAGAGAGGAAAAATATAATAAATATATATTCATGGAGCATAACAACTAAATGGTCCTAACATATTTGACACACTGTCTTGAAATTTGAAAAAGAATAAAATCATTTTAAATTGAGAAATCAAAATGACTTTAGTGTTTGGGAGAAAGAAAAATAAATGTTGTGTGTATTTCAAAAAAGTGAAAAAAGGGATTTGGATTAGTTTTGAATTGAAAATTTTCATCTCAAAATGACGTACATTATAAGAGTCAAAATGATGTACATTATAAGGCACGAAAATGAAGACAAAATACAGAATCTGAAAAGAAAAAAATTATAAACTGAAAAATGAAAAAATTATTGGATAGTAAATTTATGGAAAAAGCTGTACTAATGCATGGACGAACTACGTGAATTAATAATTACGTTGGGAAAAGAAAATACACCAAATTTATTGCCGTTAAAAGGAAACAATGTTTTTTTTATACAAAAAGTCGTAACTCTTAATATTTAGGCCTTGAGTTCATATCCCACCTTGAATTTTCAAAAAAGAAATTAAAAAAAAAAGTAATCTCGGTATTATGTTAAATATATATAAATATATATATGAAAATTAGCAAATAAAACCGAGTTTAAATTTATTTAAATACAACATGACTTAAATTTCAATTCCTATTGAGTACAAACTCCAATCTTAATTTTTTGAGTGCCAATATAGTGTCATATTTTAATTAGTGAATACAATCAATCTATGTGATAATATTTTGAATACTTATTAATAAAAAAATTAACAACTCACATATTTTATAAGTTGATACTCAATTAGAATTGCAATTCATAGTATTTTTCTTCTTTCAATTTAAATAGGGGTTTAAATTTTATATCTTGTTAGCATCTTAGGGGGTGTTTGGTGAATGAGTTGAGTTGAGATTTTTAAATTTAAATAGTAATTTTTGTTGACTTTTTTAAAAAAATAAAAAAAAATTTCAAAAAAAATAAAAATTATAATAAAAAAATATAATTTAATTTAAATTGAGAGATAGAAACGAGGCTTAGAATTTAATGAAAGCTCTAACCGTTATACCTATAATTCAAAATATAATCAAAGAGTACCTACCATCGACCCTTGAAAAGAACAAAACACCAGCGGGACCCACGAGACAGGACTGATTATCATGACAATTTTGTTCAATATCCTAGGCCAATCATTTGTTCATTCCCACGCCCCACTATAATCCCCCGTAGACTCACTTGCACTTGATCACAGCCAACACACTTGATTCGGCGCCCGCCCACTTTTTTTTTTTTTTTTTTTTTTGGAAGACATCAGAACGCAGCCATAGCCATTTAGCTAAGCAGCTTCTCTCTTAAAATCTCTCTCTCTCTCTCTCTCTCTCAAGTCTCAACCACCTTCCCAACTTATCGTGGAGATTTCTGTTACACAAGAAAGAAAGTAAGATTTGCCCAGATTCTATTCTTTCTTGAGGACATATTTTATTTTTATTGTTTTTTTATTACTGTTCTTTTTTAAAAAGAATTATTTTTCTCTGTCTCCTCAATTTCTTAACTTTAAAGCAATTATTTTGTGGCGTTACGAGATCCAGAAATTACATTCAATATATTTCTTTCATTTCATTTCTGGTGAAAAGATATTTTCTAAAATCATTTCCTGTAATTCTTGGCTTTTGGGTTACTTCCAATTTTCAGCTTCTGCGATTTTTGCTTCTTTTCTTCTCACGTTCAGGTTGTGTTTCTGAATCTGGGTTTTTTTTTATTTTTTATTTTTTGCATTTTATAATTTTATTTTTTAGGTAGTAGTTTGAGAAAATTAGGTGCCTTTGATTGTATGTACGTTTATGTGCATATTTTTATGAGCGGGATTGTTTTAGTTGTATTTATTATTATTATTCTACAGAAAAATAATGGGGAAAAAGAAAAAAGAAATCAGTCTTACGGACTCTGATACTTGTAGCTGAATTATGAATTAGATAAGTCTTGTCATCAGCTTGAGAAGTTGAGTTCTGATTAACTTTTCGCCCTATTTTTATACTCTTTGGATTTTTTTTTATACTATTTAAAAAGTTTTCGATCATGTTTTCTAGCTTAAAACTTTGAATTTTGTTGTATAAATTTATTTTTCCATAATCTATAACCCAAACAGGGTTTAATAATATGTATTTTTCTATCCTACATACATATGATTTTTTTTTTTTAATTTTTGTTTTTATGTTGTTGTTGTTTCTTTATTTATTTTGCATTTGCACGTGGGCTTCTTCCATTGCTATATAGTTCCTTATTAATATACGGTTTTTTTTTTTAGCGATTTTCTTCAATGGCTATCTCATCCGTTTTGGATTTCTTGTTCATTTTTTATTTTCAAATATTGATTTGTGTTATTTTTGTTCATGTAGTACTTTAGAGTAGAAAAGCAACTTCATTTGCTAGAAGAATAAATAATGCTTATATTTGACAGCTGAGTTTGGATTTTTTCAGGTGCATATAAAATTAGAAATGGAAGGTATTGTTGTTAGAAGGGTCATTCCCTCGGACAATAGTTGCCTTTTCAACGCCGTCGGGTATTCTTTACCTTACGCGCCTTCTATATCCATCTGCCTTATTGTCATGGTGAAGCAAGTTTGTGGTTTTTGAGGCCTGTCTTCTAAGATTACTTCTCATTGACCTTTTTCAGGTATGTAATGGACCATGACAAACAAAAGGCTCCGGAGTTGAGACAGGTGAGAAACTATGGTTCTCATATCGGTTATCCATTAACACTCTTGTGACAAATTGTTCTTTGAGAAATGAAAAAAACTTAATGTTTGGATTATCAGTTGTTCGAGAATCTGTGTACTGGATTGAGCTTTCTACTCTGTGCAGCTAAAATCAAGTCATGTTTTCATATCAATAATGTGGGCGTATCCTGTACCAAATATTTGAAATGCTCGTTAGCTTTTGTTCATTTTGTTATAGTTCATCATTCTTTTTCCTCGAACTGTTTTTGAAATTATGCATTGTTCAACTTATGTTTGCCTAAGATGTCGCTAGAGTAGCATTTATGTGCCACTATGGTCTGCGTTTCGTGAAAGCTTTCTGCGTATCATTGTTATTGTTTTATGTGTGCGCTTATCGTTCTACCAAAAAGTCAATTTATTGATAGACATTGTGCGTGTTATAGGACCTCGAGCTTACAAATATGCTTCGAGTTCTGTACTGACATCCACAATGACCTCTATTGCCTTTTAGTAGATTTCTTATGCTTATTGTTTCGTGAAATTTCCTAAGGTTATAGCTGCAACAGTGGCTAGTGATCCTGAAAAATATTCTGAAGCATTTCTCGGCAAGACAAACGATGAGTATTGTGCTTGGATTCTCAACTCAGAGAAGTGGGGAGGTATGTTGAAACTCGTTCTGTTTTGAATTAAAGTAACTACAATGCTTTGGGAAGTGTTTTGTTACTGACTCTTGTCTAGTGGTAGCTATAAAGTCAACGAGTGATATCCGTATTTACAATTGTGAAAAATGTGTCTTCATTCGAATGACAAATGGGTAAGCTTGACCATAGGATGAGTAGTTAAGTACGTGAATTTTGTAGCTTTAGCGGATGTAGGCATAGCCTGGCAGTAATTCCGCATCTAACTCGACCATTACATGTAGAGTGCGAATCTCCTCACCCCAATTCGGTGGGGGGGGTGGGGGGGGGAACGTAATTATCTCTACAGGCTTGGATATTCCTACGTCCATGAGTTAGATATTATACTTTGATTCAGATATAGGACGTATGGAAACTCAGATTTATCCAAAGATTAGCATGGAATTGGCTTTATCTTTACTGCAATGTGCCTCATTTAAGTAATATGATGTTCTCAGGTCATAATTTGGTCTTTTTCTGATGTTATTTTTTGTACTAATAAGGTGCTATTGAGCTTTCGATATTAGCTGAATATTATGGACGTGAGATTGCCGCGTATGACATCCAAACCACACGGTGTGATTTGTATGGACAGGTTAGCATTTACAATGAGTTGTTCATATCAAGTTGCCACTACCGAAATGTAACTTAATTCATTTATCTGTGATACTGTTTGACAGGAAATAAGTATCTGAACGAGTCATGCTGATCTATGATGGACTTCATTATGATGCTTTAGCTGTAAGTTATTAAGAGTATTTAGTTCGTAGTTATTTTACTTTTCAACTGGCATACTTCCATCGGATGCATCTGTTTCCCATCATCTGCGGACTACGTAGTACCCCAGCTAGCCGTTTAATGAGACGTGGTTTTGTTTACTTGGCTTATCAGATATCTCCTTTTGCGGAAGCTCCGAGGAGTTCGATCAAACTATTTTTGCCATACTACCAGACACAACTGTAGGGCCGGCTGAAGGGATTGCTCTTAATTTTGTGAAGGACCAACAAAGGTAGTACTTTTGGACCTGCGTTAACGGGTTTAATTTTAAGCCAGGTGCATGTACAGGACCATATTTCTTTTGGCGATCCCAAAAGTTCTTTGCACATAATACGACACGAGTAGTGTATCTGGTAAAAGTGCCGAAAAGTTTTTGCTTAGACACCAATGCACAAATAAAGATTTTTCCTTTTCTTTCTGCTTCTACATCTCCTTTTGCTACAAGTAAAAATAGAACTTCTTTCGAAAGCACATTAGTCCCAAACTATCCCTAAATTTGGCCCATATGGTATTTGCGAGAGACGAATGATTGAACCATATGCTCTCGTCGTGTTTCCTTTTAACCAGTTTGTCGATCGAAAGGACTTCTTCAGGGGTTTTAAGTTTTGGGTTATACTTTTACCTTTTGGGAGTTCCAAAATTCAGTTTCATGCATTCCAACCATTCATAAAGATTAAGTGATTGGAATCCTTACATAATAAGCATGTCTTAAATTTATGATTCGTTATGGTACCTCAGTTTTCGTCCTCGTTCTCAGGAAAAGGAGATTTACGGACACTGCCAACTTCACTTTGCGCTGTGGGGTATGCCAGACCGGAGTAAAAGGCCAGAAGGTCATTCCTCCATCCATCGAAAAATGTTATGCTATCGCTCTGTATTATCGTATATGCTTCTCTTGTTTTCAAGCGATTTATCAATGGTGCTGAAAACTTGCGTGGGATTTTCAGGAGGCAATCGAGCATGCACAGGCGACAGGCCATGCCAACTTCCAAGAATACAAATGACAGAACGTCACAAAGCTGTGGGAAATATGTAAAAAGCTCGAAATCGAGGCTTAAAAGAGTGTAGAACAATGACATTGCAGTGAGTTTGTTTCTACTGGAATCCATAAATTGTTGTATCCTGGGGCCGAAATATTTCTTTTGTCCCAAAAAACTTTTATTGGGATTATTTATAATTCAATTGACATGAAGAAAAAAGAGAGAATAATGTGTTGTATTATGGTATTTTTGCATCTTTATATTGGAAAACCAAATATTTTTTATATCTCACCTGTTGGTTGTACTGGATCTTCAGCCGCGTCCGAGAGGCACAATATTCTGATAACGATCCAGGAAATTTTTAAGCATTCAAGGTGGTTCATCTTCTCGATGGCTTTACCGATTTCTGGTCTCATTATGGACATCCCAAAAACCTTAATTATGCGAATTCTCGAGCTCTTTCATCAGATGAATTGAACGACAGTGTCATGCTTCAACCGAATTTCAGCAAGTTCTCCAGAGCTCGGATCCCTTGTGTACTTGCCTCCGTGACACGGAACGGTGCTGTATTGATCTTGATGCTGTTGCAGTTTGCGAGAAGGTGTCGTTTTGATATTCTTCAGCAACTCTTTCTCCGCTGAACATTCTTTTCGTGGAAAATCCGATTCAGACGCAGTTCATCTAGGATGATGATCTTGAATCTTTCCAGGTTTCTCTTGATGAGAACTGAATATTTCAGTCTTGAGAAGGAAGCGAGACTAATGGTCCCAACCTTCAAGAGACCTAACAGACTGCAAACTGTCAATTTGCATTTGAATTCGGATTGGAATTTTATTTTGATTCAATTGAAGAAAGCAAGCTTATTTATTTTAATTCTAAGACTAGTAGTTCTAGGAGTCGACTCGCTTCTTTCCAACTCTTTCTCATTATTAAGAAAGGGTAACAAAGATAAAATACAAGCTTGTTTTATAGCAATAGTAATTAATCGTTGTTGTTTTAAGGTCAATCTATTTACCCGTCTAGATAATATCTTTCTTGTTCACTAATAAATCGACTAATTAAACTCATGTTTCTATAATCAATTCGATCCCCCGATTGTATCGGGGGCAAACGCCTACGAAAAGATCACTTAGATTTAAGAAAGAGTGCTTTCGCCGTTGGTGTTGTCTGACTCTGAGTTCTTCGCTTTCATCTGTATTTCAAAGTCTTCACTTTTGCTCCTACTGTCTACAGTCTTTTTTTTTTTTTTTTTTAGAATATAAAGTGTCTACGATATAGATAAATATAGATAGAGTTTGTGGAAAAGTTTAGCTAACAACTAAAATTATAATTACAGTTCTAACAGTGGAATCTCCATATGTAGATAACTCCAAAGGAAAAAGGTTATATACCAGATCATTAAATACTAGGTTTTTGCATGACCATTGTATTATGGGTAGGAATTACTTTTTAACTCTGTTCAATTAATTTTTTTTAACTATATGCTCTATGAATATCAGATTCAAACTTTACAGCACATGATAAAAAATTAATATTGGTTCACGTTATAAATCAAACCATTGAATATTTAATCCAATGGTTAAAATTACAATTTCGATAATATAAAATAAAAGGCTGTATCATAAAAACTCCCCTACAGAATTTTGCTTTTTTTTTTTTTTTCCCCGCTCCTTTTCATGTTTTACTTTTACCAAAAACGGGACAAATATGCAACAAAATTGCCTCGAACAACATTGTTTATACAGCGGATTATGTGGACTGTTATGAAACTTTGATACTGTTAAGATTTAATAAACTTGCAATCTAAAATTTGAATGCACTTTAGTTTGAAGGACTATTTAGGATGTAGAATTCTAAGCATAAAAAGACCGAAAAGCTTACGGTAGAAGTTGTAGTTTAACTTTATCGCTAGATGTTATTGTTTAATAATTAAATTAACTTTTTTAACAATTTAATCTGTGATTGAAAAAGAAATAAAAACACCCTGCAAAATTAAACTACTAAAAAATTTATCTACCGACTAAAATAATAGTATCTATCAGTTGAAGTTTGGCCTAAAGAGATTATTTTAATTTACTTGTTTCATTGCCATAACCTGCATACAATTTTGAATTTTCTTCCTCTTCTATTTTCCGAGAAACTGCAATAACCTCTAAATA
Source organism: Ficus hispida (assembly GCA_025413025.1). Classification (NCBI taxonomy): domain Eukaryota; kingdom Viridiplantae; phylum Streptophyta; class Magnoliopsida; order Rosales; family Moraceae; genus Ficus; species Ficus hispida. The sequence goes on along the minus strand of CM046374.1, from coordinate 25,929,196 downwards.
CAATAATACAAACTACAGATGGGGGAGAATGTTATGATTTTTTAGTCTTTTACCATGAATTTGCTTTCCCCTGGCAGTGTCCAGCAAATTAATGATACAGTACAAATAATGACTTCCTTTCCCTAGCAAAAATAGCTTGCTTGCCATGATTCGGCTACTAATGGAGGAAGACAGCCTCGTCGTTTTTCGATACCGCTATTCTCCAGATATTGAGGTCCGAAAATCTATAATTGCAGGTGAAACTGGAGAAGTAGTACGAGCAAGTCTAGGAGACTGATCATGCGAGTTTCAAACCGAGGCTCCTGATGATCGACTTTTTAGCAGTTTTAGTCTAGACATTCCCCCCCAGGAAAGAAATGAAACAAATCGTTCTTGTCCGTCCTCGCCAGCAGCTTTTAATGAGCAAGCTCTGCCTGACTAGTACTTTTGTTTAAGCACATGACGCAGTTGGACCTTCTGACTTTCCATCCTTGCCTCTAGAAGCTTCGCCTTCAAACTATGCTTCTGCCCGCTGCGAGGTATGCATCCCTTCATTCCTCGGATGTGACCATTCCCTGAGTCGGGAGAACTCCATTGCCCAGCCAAATCTGAGGGGCTGAAGCCACCTTTGCCCGATCCTCTATCTGGCGACATGGTACCTGCATTAGATATCCTTCCATTTGAGAGTCGGCCATTTATTCCCTCTACCGAGATTATCTTGTAATTTTCTCCGTTGTTCGAGCAGGATCTCCAAAGCCTTGTTATCGACGATCCCTTCTTATACTGTTTTGTTGGTGCTAAACAGACTTCACTGATCTCAGTAATTAGTGTTTCCTCACCAACATTATCATCCCATTCCGTCCCGCTCTCTGAGACATTACTCTCTCGGCGATTTTTGTTGATAGACACGGCACTCCCTTCTGGTGAATAGCTCGAGCCCTGGTCCTCTATCTGGCTTACGGTTTCCCATCCACTCTCATCTTCTTCTATATCACCGTTATGATCAGCAAACACATTGGCATGTCCCTGTTTGATACAGTTCTTGCTTATACCATTCCCTTCAGGACTGACCGTATGAATTCTAGACGCATGGCTGACAGGACTGTAAGCAACACATGGTTCAATCTCCCTCTCGTTTTGTTCACCGAAATTAACTTCCTCAAAAACGGAGAAGATATCATCAGGATTGGGAGGCTCATAAGAAAATTCCTTGATGTCTTGAATATTAACGGAAGCAGCAGCCTGTCGAAGTAGCGCTACTTCTTTCATGTCGTTCACATCCGGAGTTGCAGTTCGTGATGTCAGAAATTTCTCTAGATCTGTTACAAGCTTGTTCATATGAGAGTACTTCTGTTCAACCGCCACCTTTGCATCCACCAATTTCATTTGAACACGTTCTTCACGCCAGACCTCAGCCATTTGCAGCATCTTCCTTTCTTCTTCAACTTCCTCTCTGAGTTTCAGGGATTCCCTCTTCAATGCTTCAACTTCAGCCTTGTCTTCTCCGATTTCCTTGGCGAGCTCATCACATACTTCCTCAATCAATTCCCTGTCCTTTCTTTCTTTTTCAAAATCCTGCATAAATCTCTTCGCGGATAACTTGGCATCTGCAAGCTCATTAACCAATTTGGAGTTTAGTATTTCAATTCTCTGGCGATTTTTCCTCTCCCGATTAACCTCTGCCTTCAGGTCATCAATAAATGCACGGATCTTCTCGTGTTCTCTGCTCCGCCACGTGGCCCTTTCCTCGCTGACTTTCCTTAAGAAGTGCTCAAGTTTCTTTTTCGAAGACCGCCGTTCAATCTCAAGCTCCTGAATGCGAGAATAAGCCTGCTCTAGTTCAGCCTCAAGTGCAGAGACCACAGATACAGCACTTACTTGTTGGTCAAGCAGCTTCATTTGGCGGTATATATGCCGGGCCTCATCCGAAGTTTTTAAGCTCACAGGATCCCACTTTGTTGCCCCTTCCATGGCAGGGTTTGTAAACTGAAATGAAGGCTGAAGCTAAAGAAAAAGAATGGAGATAGAAGAAGAAAAGGAGGAGAAAAAATTTATTAGAATCTGTAATCGGAAAGCTTCTACCTGCTTTCTTACTAATTCGTACTCGCAGAAAAGGGGGAAAAAATATCATCTGCTATATTTAATTTATAAAGCATCCCAGCAAGGTAAATTTTAAGGTAAAACCACAACATTCTAATACAAAAACTTTGGTAGATTTCATAATGCATACTCAAAATAGATCAAACACATTTATTTACAGAAATGATTTACGAGTACTCTACCGATCCTCCCACAGTGAACTGTCAAAAAGAAAGTAATGAAATTTCCTAGGCCCAGCCCCAAAATGTAAATAGGCCATGGGACGCATGCCATGTATATGAGAATGTAACAATTTTTCTACGTACATGTCATGCTTCGATTAAGGAATAAACGAGAAATGTACCTTGCACAAGTACCCATTCCTTGAACTGGAACTAGGGCTTTGTAGATACTCCTTCGCTTCTGAACCGTACACCTTGCTACAGCGAGGCTGTAGAAATGGCAAGCCAACATGGCCAGACCCATGCTGTAGGAAAGAAACGATCAATCAACTTCGAAATCTCCAGAATAAACAACAACAATTATTTAAAGCGATTATTAAATAGCGGACCGGAATTTTCGGAAACCATCAATGCAACACATAAACGTCCTGAACATCGCAGACATGCACATTTAGTTTAAGTTTCTCTGAAAACAACGTTATTGATCACGCTAAAATACAAATTTCTCAAACATCAATAAAAGAGTGATTTAAACTCTCAGAATTGACCTTAAATGGCGAAATTGAAATCCGCAAAATAGCGACAAGCAATTCCAACAACAACCCTAATGGAAATATTTCCTTGCGAAACAAATAAACCAACCATGAGAGGCCTAGAAAATACAACTTTTTTTGGTAAAATGAAGCAACAATGAGGAACCTTTTTCAAGTAAGTTTGACTCTGCCGTTCCATCAAAATACAGTCTACAAAAGCTTGATCTAACACAATGCTGATTTCGGATATCGAAAACGAGATTTCAAAAAAGAGGGAAAAAAAAAAAACACACCAAAAAAAAAAAAAAAACTTGAAGATTGCTCACAAAAGATGGAATCTTTAAGATTATTCACCAACTAAACTAGAGCCAAAAAAGTCAAACTTCAACCAATTTTAATTGAACCAAAAATGCTTCAAGATCAGGCGTTTAATCAAACCCATCGAAAAATTTCAGATCTTTGAGAACCAAAAAACTCGAAATCAAACGCATCCAATAAACGATTCACAGTCCAAAACTCACCTCAAACCCTAGCTGACCATGAGCACTCCTTTTGGCACCGGAAGCAACCGCTTCCGGCATCTGCAGCCGCCATAGCCCGGCGGCGAGCTTCCGCGCCGACACCGGTACTTCCCGTCCCCTCCGGCGAGTCCTCCGACCGCTCTCCTCCGCCGTCTCGTCCTCATCGGCGACCTCATTCCCGACCTTCTCCCTCTCCTCCCCGTCCTCGACCTTCCACTTCAGGAGCGGCGTCTCCGGCCGGCTCCGCCGCCCGTTCGGAGCTCCGGTTCGCCTGACCCGGGCCAATCGCGGAGTCCGGGGCTTTCGCCTGGCCGGTTTGCGAGCGCCGAGCCGGCTCTGGAGATCCGAGTCGGTCCTCGGGTTTAGTGCTGCCTTGGATGAGAGCGACGAAGGGAATGCCGGTGAAAGGTGAGGTTTGCCTGAAATCTTCATCGTCGCCGGCGAGATTCGGCCATTTACAGTGGAGCAAAGATAAAAACTAGAGAGAGAAAGAAGAAGAAGAGAAGTATGGTGTTGGCTGTGTAGTGTGTGCGAGTGTTGTGTTTGCGTGTAAGAGAGTGAAAGAGTAGAGAGAGAAAGTAGAGAGAGAGAGCTGGTCAGAGCTGAAGAAAAAAAAGTGTTTGTTTCCAGGGATTTTGACAAAGAAAATGACGCCTACGATCATATGTACTCGAATATACGCAATTTACCCAGATACAGATATGTATTAAATACGCATATTTATTTGTATTTTCTTTTATTATTATTATTATATTTTTTGAGAAAAAAAATATATATATATATAATATATATATATTTTTTTTTTTTTGTACAGGCAAACACTGTCAAGTGTCAACGGAAATGTTGTAATTTTTTTTCCAGGAAAATTATTACATTTTTAGAGTGGGAAAATTACATCCTAATAGATTGTATTTTATTTCTAATTTTAGAAATAAGTACATTAGATAATATCTTCTCGTATCTTGGAGAATGATTTTTTTTTTTTTTTTAATTTGGATATGGGGATTCGAATGCGTAAAATTATTGTTAGGTTAAATCTGTAAATCATAAGATTTTTAAAATTAATTTTAAATAATAAAAAGATCATATTAATTAAATATGTTTCATAATATTGTTGGAAAAACACAAAAAAAAATATAATTAAAATGACGTATTTCTAACATGAGAATTATTATTGAAAATTTTCCCTTCTCACTTACTGACTAGTCCCGACGGGATATGTTGTTGAATGGAGAATCACAACTTTTTTATTTTAGAACATATTAAAGAAAAAATTAATATAGAAAAATCCGTATTAATCTAGAAGATGGGCGTGGTGCCGTTATTTCATAATTTTTTAAAATTTAATTATTTTATAAAATATTGTGTAATGAAAAAATTAATATGCATTTTTATTTAAAGTGTTATAAATATTTTCTGATTATGTAAATGACATTTTGGATCCATTTAAAAAAATTATATTTGGAAAACTTTATTTAAAAAACATTTTAAATACGCGTTTGACTGCAAACACTTTAAGAGCTTGTTTAGAAATCAAGCTCAAACTTGGTTTTCTAAGCTCAAGTTTTATCTTTTTCCTCAAAAGTTTTTGTCTTTTTTCCAAAAAGTCAATAAAATTTACTATTTCAACTTCAAAAACTCAACTCAAACTCATTTACCAAATGGACCCTAAATCTATGTTGCAAAATATTTTCATTTAGATATGTTACACAAAAATTTCAAATCTAATGGCTTGAACTTTTAACAATTAAATGTTTTTATTATTGTCAAACATTTTCATCTAAAATTTTTATATAAATATTGTAGGTATTAGGTATTCAGATTTGAGCCCTTTTTTTTTTTTTCTTTTTTTCTTTTAAAAGTTTGGAGTTTCCAATTTGGTATTATCTGAATATTGATGGTAGCAAATATTTGAAGAAAATGTAATTTTTCCTTCATTATTTATTTATTTATTTATTTATTTTTGGTAATTTTGGAGGGACAAGACAAGATCCAAAACGACATCATAGCACTGGCGGGCTCTGTGCAGAAAAGGGCAAAAGAGACGTTGCGGATTTTGAATCCCAATGGAACGACGTCGTTTACACTTCCTTCCATTCATAATAATAATTTTTCATTGCTTTTTTTCTTCCAAAGGGCCCAAGAGCATTGTGCGAATAGAATACGAGAATTGAGAGCTATCATTATTGTCACGAAAGTTTCTGGCTATTTCTGTGAAACTTCAATTATTAATGTATAAATTTGAAATAAATGTAGCTTTTATTTAATTCCTTTTTTTTTTTTCCCTCTCTTTTGTTGGTCATCTTTTTTTAGTACCATGCAAATCATGAAAGAGATTGTAACAAAAAAAAAAAAGTATTGTTTTTATATTGCACTTTTTTTTAATATAATAATAAATTATAGCTTAGGAGCCTTTTAAATAAAAGATTCCGTTTCCAAACTCTCTAGTTTATTTATGATTGGAAAGAACATAAGCATAAATCATTCAACGCCAACTATGATATGTTTCTTCCATAAATGTTTGTGATATATAGGGCCCCACAAGATAATCCTTAAAGAAAGGGGGGGGGGGGGGATATACTAATTATTAATCCAGTTATAATATATTTTACTGACATTTGGAACACCGAATGAAATTGAGTGAATATTTAAAAATATGTATATGATTGAAATTGAACTTTAATAATTAAAGAGTGTAAAAACTTAAAATGTATTTAAAAATAAATAATACTATAGATATTGTTTTGTTCATATTGTTATTTTATGTAAGTCATCTTATTTCAACTTGAAATAATAAAAATTATGGATTTTTAAAAAAGAAATATTTTGATATGTAAATAATGAAACTGGACTATTTTTGGAGAAAAATATATATTTTTTTTTTTCAAAAAAAAAACATAGTTCAAAACTTCAACTGGAGTGGAGTCGTCAAATGGGCTCAGTTTTTAATTTTTTTTTATGTCAAATTAGATAAATGTAAAAGATCAAAAATCTAAATATAAGAGTAAAAAAAAATGACATATCTTTTTAAGTAGTTATTTCCACAATTTTCTCTTAAAGAAATTTAATTTGGCCCACAGAAAAACAAACTAAATAGATTTAGAAATAGGGAATATAATAACAAGAAATTTAAGTATTAATCAGACAGTTAAAAGTCCTCATATTGCATTAATAAAAACGCGTGAATTCTACATTATTAACACAAATGAAGAGATACCATTATAAGGTTTTGTTCTCTGTCTTTTTATACTTACAGAAGTAAATTAATATTTTCTTATCATATATCTATAAAATCATCGCAGAATAAAATAAAATATAAAATTACAGAAGTAAAATCATATTTTCTTATCATATATCTATAATATTTCTCTTCTATTGTACGCATTAAATTCATCATTCCTTAAAAATAAAGTTTTTTTAAATATCCGCTTCGATTTAGGGTGTTTGGTGAATAAGTTGAGTTGAGATTTTTAAGTTTGAATAGTAATTTTTGTTGACTGTTTTAAAAAAGACAAAAAACTTTTTTAGAAAAAGATAAAAAAATATGATGAAAAAAATACAGTTTAATTTGAGTTGAGTGTTGATGCCAAACACTGCCTTAGCCCTTATTTATAGGCATTTAAGACACATCCGGATTAGTGTAGGTGACCTTGAATTATATCAATTTACCTAGGTAACGGATCTGAAAACATCTTGAGATCATGCAATATTACACTGCAAAAGATCCTATCAAGCTTTAAAAATAGTGAATTATCTTAACAAGTACACAAAATGTATGAAAAACAAATATTATATATCACGACTCTTATTTTAACAGAGTACTAATGATTAAATAATTGAATGTAGCAATAGAACTATTGTGACAAATTCTATAGAAATTAAAAAAAAAAATCAATAAATTCGGTTCATGAATCGGTGGGGTCCCGAAGCTGCGGCCCCACAAACAGTTCTGGTTTTGTTTGTGTTGTGCCCTTCTTCGGACAGCCTCAGAGGTCTACTCGTCTATTACTGCCTATAAATTAGTCCCACTTAGAAGAGCATCCGAGGGGAGCCACCACGTGGCGGGTTTTTCCCGCCTCCACGTGGCGGGGTTGAAAAAAAAAAGTATACATGCATTATATTCTATATACATACATATATATATATACATAACATATATACATATTGAATTATGTATAACATGGTTACTGTTAAACATTATAACTTTTAATTAAACTACTTACAACAACCAGATAATTTACTTAGTACATTTTGTAAAATTCTATCTAATATGATATTTTTCAGCAATTATTGATGTAAAATACTCGTATGATTGAAAAGAAATTACAACGAAATCAATTAATTACTATAATAATGTGTAAAAATAATTATAACTACGATATATAGATAAAAGAGTGTATATATATATATATATTTGCCTAAATCTGAGGTGTAGATAAAAGAGAGTATCTATATATATATATTTGCCTGTGTATGTGTATATATACAAATATATATATATATATATGGTGAATCCTATGTATGATATTGCAAGGCGACGAAATATGCCCACGTGGGTGTGGCCAATGCTGGAAGAGGGCGGGAGTGGTCTCTGGCTAATATTGGTTTGTGAGCCCCAATGGGAACATATATTTAATTTTTATGGTTTTCCATTTGTTTTAGAAAAGTTTTTTTTTTTTTTTTTCTTAGGCCAGTTGTTTATAACGGTTACTGTTGATCTTGACCGTTTGATTTAAAATATATATTAATCTAGCCCTATGTTTTTTAGGTGGAATAAGGATGAAGTATTCACCACCTAATTTTAGGACAGAAAAAAAAAAAAAAAAAAGTATTGCCCTTAGACCGTTATAGAGCTAGTGTCCCCATGTGGGTTAAGTATATCATAGGAGGTCATGTGTATATTTATATATATACGTAAATATATTTATGATGTAAAGAGATATCATTCGTTATTTACAATAAAATTTTGTATTCGAATCAATAACACAATAATGAACGATTCATTTTGGAAAAGATTCATTTATCATACCGAGATTTTTTTTTTAATCTTATCATAATTATCGGATACACGACACTTATCTAGCCCTTTTAATATTAAAAAGAAAAAAGGAAACCGAAAAAAAAATAAAAAAAATAATAATAAGGGAAGTATACAATGTTAAGAGTAGGGGTGGCAATACAGGTCGCGACACGATGACACGACTCGAAAACAACACGAATTTCACGGGTTCGGGTTGGGAAAAATAAGGAGCGGGTCGTGTTCGGGTTGGGAAAAATTGATACGAAAAAAATTCGTGTCGTGTTCGGGTTGGACCGGTTTTTTTCGTGTCCACTTTTCGTGTCAATTTCGGATCGCATGTCAATTTCGTGTCAATTTCTGATCAAATTTCGTGTCAATTTCGTGTTAATTTCGTGTCAATTTCGTGTTGCGGGTCAATTTCGGGTCAAGTTCGTGTCGTGGGTCAAGTTCGTGTCGTGTCGTGTTAATCCATTACGAGTTCGTGTCGTGTTCGTGTCACGAGTCGTATTCGGGTTGGGGAAAAAAAAAATCGACACCAGACACGAATTGACACCCCTAGTTAAGAGGGATGTGTGTGTGATGAGAAATAGAATTTGTTAGATGTTTGTGGGTTACTACTAACTTATGTGGATATACCCATATGGGTTCTATTTATGTGGGTCCCTGCAATTTTCGAATGGAATTTGAGAACTTTAATTTTTTTTTTCTTTTTAATTATAAACAAATTATAAAAGTTTTTTTAATTATTAAAAAAAAAACTGTGAAGCAATAAACATGGTGTCCACAAATGATGTTTGACAATGTGCAACAAACCAGTTGAATTATTGAAGTTAATTAGTACAGACCAAAAAATCTTTTGGTATAACACGCATCAGATCTTTTGTTTTTGTTTTTGTTTTTGTTTTTTTTGGTAGATATATCAGATCTTTAGTTGGAAATAAAACACTAATTTTTTTTAATGTATAATTAATCCAATTGGACATACTTTTTTAATTACTAAAGAGTGTAAGCAAGCTAGAGATCACACGAATTTGTCTCTATATGTATAGATAAATTCAGTTTTTGAATTTTTTTTTTTTCCTTAGAAATAGTCTATGTGTTGTAGTTTATTTCAAATTTAGCATTCGTTTGATGCACGTGTTTGAATTGATTTTTTTGAGGGTTAGATTTGAGTTGAATTTTTATGCGTTTGATACACGAATTTGATATTAAATTCTGAAGCGGATATTAAACTCAATAATTGTATATTATCTCAGAAAAGAGTGGCAATTGCTGTTTCGGGTTCATAAGAAAAGTCAACTGAGCTAGATATTTTGAGGAAAAAAATAAATCAGGAACTTGAATAGAAAAAGGCATCTTACAAGCTTAGGGTTCATATGGGGGATAGGTTTTAAATTGAGAAAATCCTTATGCTTTTTAGTTAATTATCTATCCTTTTTCCCCATTTTATTTTGATTTGGTTTTTTTTTTTTTCCCTAGGTTTGTAAGATTTTTCTCTTTTATTTTCAAAATTTTTTGTGTACTGAAGGAATCTTGTTTGACAATCCGTTTTACTTGATTCATTTTTTATAACTTTTTTACTGTGTCTTTTTTTTTTTTTTTCCATAATAATTTGAATTGTGAGTATGATCCAAACGTATCCTAAAAGAATTTGTGTTGGAGCTGGACCTTTTATTAAATAGATTGTTGAAAAATATTAAATATAAGAAGTTGAAATAAATTTGGACCTAAACTAAAGATTCGTGCCAATTATATAGTACTCTTTACAATAGATAAAAAAACAAACGAGACGTAAAATATGGATAACTTTAGCCCCATTTTAATTATTTTTTCTAAACAAAAAAGTGGAAAAAAAAAATTACATGTTTGATAATCTTGTTTTTGCCTTTTGTTTTTGTTATTCGTTATTCTTATTATTATTTTTTATTGTTTAAAATCATGGAAACAAAAAGTAATTATTTGGAGGTAGCAACTGAGACAAGACTTCAACTTAGGGTTGGGATCAAGATCGGAGGTAGAAATTGGGGTCGGGATTTGGACATGATTGAGATTGGGAGACGAGATTAGGATCAAAGTTTGAACCATAACAGTCAAGGCTAAAAAAGAGGACCGGGATCTACCCCGTCCAAATCCTAATATGTAACCCTTGATTCCTATTCCTGTCATAACCTAAACTATAATCCAATTACAATCTTAATATATGTTTTAAAAACAATGATATTTTATGTTTACAGTACATTTTTAATTAATAGAGAGAGACTAATTTTTACATTTTTTTTTTAATTCGGAAACTAAATTTGACACAAGTTATATAAACGTATTTGATTACAACAGCAGTGCTTAAGCATAGGTTTCATGCAACAATTTAATAAATATTTATATATGCTTGTCTATAATTGCATTTTGTGGCTCCACGTTGGGCCATGGAGTGTGACATGTGTTATATTCCACACACACACACATATATATTATAGTGGGAGTGGTTATCCACTATTATTACTACATGGACCTTACTCTATAATTTGTATATGAATATCACCATACTATGCATGCATTTGATCCAAGAGTTTGGATTGCAGAATTAGAGTTTAAATTAAATTGTGTATTTACTGTGTGTTTGAATTATTAGAGTTAAAAATTATAAAAACTTGAAATGTGTTTGAAAATATATATTAATATGGAGCTTGTTTCGTTTATCTTGAAATTCTACATAATTTGAAAAAAAAAATCATTTCATTTGGACTTGTACATGCAAAGTTAATAGGCTTTTAAAGTTTGATTTACAAAACTGTAATAATAACTGTAAATAGTAAAACTAAAGTTGACTTCAAAAAAATTTAATTATAATTTTAGAATCCAAACCATAATACCAAACGCCCCATGTATTAAGAAAAACTGTATAATGAGGGGAAAAAAAAAAAAACCCTAAAATCCCACTTGATTAGTTAATGCGTTTGGGACAAGCTCATGTATACGGAAAAAGAGACAAAATTAAAAAGAGCCACGTAAATAGGATATTCCAAAAAACAACTTATTATAATTCTACAGCCGAGTTTGTCGGAACAATGGAGGACCCTTAGAGGCCATACTCTTTTGTACCCTTTCATTAAATAGAGAACAAAATTTGGGGTGTTACTCTTCCCCACATCACTAATATATATACACGCACACACACACAAAAAAAAAAACTATAATATAAAAAAAAAACTGTAGAAAATAACAGTTTTTAGTAAATAATTAAGGTAGGTAATAGGTTTTCAAATTACTTGTTGATAATAGTAAATTTACTTCTAGTTATTTACATAGTAAATTTGTTATCTACAGGTATAGATTTTAGGGTTTGTTTGGCATCACCACTCAACTTAAACTAAACTGTATTTTTTTTATCATGTTTTTTATCTTTTTCTAAAAAAAAATTTTGTCTTTTCTGAAAAAGTCAACAAAAATTATTATTCAAACTTAAAAATCTTAACTCAACTCAAACTCAACTCATTCACCAAACACCTCCTTAAATTTTTTAAAAATCTATATCTTTTTTTAATTATTTATTGAAAACTGTTATTGTCATTTCTTTCTGTCTATATATATAATGCATTTGTGCTAGCTAGGTTTGATTCCACATGTTAATCTTTTTGCTTCCTTTTCAATAGTAGTGAAAAAGTTTTTCAATCCCTAAACTTTCAAAATTTTCAATTTGTCTTACAGCTACCAATCAACTGACAACCTTGATATTATAAGAAACGCGACACTAATTAATAATCAATTTTATCTGTAAATTCGAATGCAATGCTATTGTTTCATTTGTAAAACTTACGGTGATGTTTACCAAATTTAAAAACAAAAGCAAAAGTAAAAAGTTAGATTTATCGATTTTCTTTTAAGCATCTTATTTATCTATCAGGGGCTTCTAATTTGTAAATAAATTTAATTTCCTTTCTAGTGTATACTAATGATTTGAATCATGCCCGCAGTTAAAACTCACGTAATTAGGCCAAAAACTTCAAACTAAATTCATGTTTAAAAAAATCCAACTGACCAAATTAAACCATATATACTATAGTAAAAAAATTTTAGATTTCAATCTAAACCAAAAAGGTTCAAATTGGATGAATTCCAACCTGAAAATCAAATGGATCGTAACTTTAAGAATTAAAATATCGACTTAATTATTAAATATCATTATATATAATTAAATAGTTATTGATTCGATAAGGACATGTAAATAAATTTGGTGTCGATAAAAAATCTTTTATTTCAAGGAATATGATTGAAATTTTTTTTTCCTCTCATTTCTTTATCTTATGTGAAGCTTACTAATTCTTATTCCCGATTTTTGTTGGTAAATTCAAAAATAGGTAAGAATTAGAGAAACACCTCTCCCTTTATCTTTTCCATTTAGTGAAGTAATAAAGTATAGAGAGGAGATTCCTCAATCTATATGTATTTTTCTACTTACCTCTAATATATATTAAGGTTTTTTCCTAATTAAATATTAAAAAAAAAACTTTATAGCTTCAGGAGTGACTGAATTATATATGATGCATGCATACAAGTTTTGTATAGTCGAGTGTAGATACAAGTTCTTTGAATGGCGTCCACTTTATATTGTTTTTGTCCTTTATCGTGCTTGACATTAATTCTATTCACATATATAAATATATATATATATAAGGCCTCAAAAGATCGATCTGACTTGTAATGTGCCTGTCCACACATGGCCTGTCAGTATTTTACAATATATTTATATATTTATTAATACTGTATTATAAATCCGACTATTATAAAGCATCTGACATTTCCTTGGCCACATATACATATAGTTTTATATATATATATATATATATATATATGCGTGTGTGTGTTGAGACTTATATAGACACAAATCTAGCAGAAAAGTACACTAGAATAATGAAATCTTTCTAGCAAGCTGAGGGGCTTCGTGTATACTTTAGGTAATTAATTTAAATAGAATCCAAAGCCTTTATTTTATTTAGTTCACATATTTGGTAAGTGAAACCCTAGTTTTATAAATCAATGGGTTGGATTCAGGACAAACATAAATAATCAAGATGGACACAACTTAATCAACAACTCCTTAAGTACTCCGTTGTTCGTCAATAACTCAGTGGTATAGCGGTCGACTTTTATGGTCCGTTTGGTGAATGAGTTGAGTTGAAATTTTTAAGTTTGAGTTGAGTTAACTTTTTAAAAAATAGTTATAAATTTTGTTGACTTTTCAGAAAAAGACAAAAATTGAGATGAAAAAGTACAGTTTAATTGGAGTTAAACTCGGATGCCAAACGAAGCTTTATTTACTGAATATCATAGGTTTGAAACTTATTTATGGAGATTTGATTCATAACAAATTAAAAATTTCAGAATCAAAGGGTTCACATTAACTGTTAAAAGTAGATAACATGTTCCCTTCTAAAAGTCGTTCTCAATGACAATTTTAAACGGGAGAGGCTCCTGCACATTACTTAATTACATAACTTGTATTATTTTGTACTAATCAGATGATTTAAAATTTTTATTTTTAGTGATAGTATTTATCCTTCACATTATTATTTAAAGAATATCATGTGATAATATTTTAAATATAAAATTATATATAAATCAATTAATTATTATAAATTCTTAAATAAAAAAAGTATTAATATCATATGATATACAGTATCGCACAGGAGATGATTCTTATGTATATAAAAGCTATTTAATTTATTTGGTATGTACAAATTGATGGTGTCACCATAATGTTATTACGTACCAATGATCTGATAAACGTTTTTTCCGTACTATATAACATTAATTCATTTCATCCCCATGCATGTCAAAGAGAATCACCATTATTGAGACCCTTTTTTTTTTTTTTTTTTTTTCGTTTTATGAGCTATATATATAAGTCTACAAAAGTCACCACCAAAAGTGAATATATTTAATATCAAACAACACACTACTAGCCTTTAAGGCTTTGAGGTATAGCTAGCTAGCTAGCTAGGTTTCTTGATATATCCATAATGAAACGAGTGACGCGTGTTGAAGCAATACCAATGTTGTTCTTTTTTTTTTTTTTTTTTTTTTTTTTTTTCTGTAAAGGAGGCATTATGATTTATATTTGTAAGTTAATTGCCTTTAGACATGGGAAAAATGTTCTCTTTCTTTTTCCTTTTAGGCCTGGCTACTTAATTGCGTTTTCACATGATCGGCATGGCCCTCTCTCATCTTTTCCTCGTTGATCGTTCACTTTATGAAGCTTCTAAATACGTCTATATTGTCGAAGAAATATGGGTGATGAAAAACTGTTTTGGTGTATAAAAACGGAATAAAGTAGAGAAAATCAAAAGAGTTTGAGATATAGGAATTACTTTTCTTAAGGTTTTATTTGCCCCCACTACGAATAGTTTGCTATCGGGTGTTTTGGCAAATTACCTCCAAGATATAACAAACCCACGAATTTAATAAGTAACAATCTTATTAAATTCCAGAACAAGATATTCAAACTAACATCAGAAATTGAAGTTTTATAGACTTTGATGCATCTGTTCATGAAGCATTGCACCTGTTCATGAAGTATTGCACCTGTTCATGAAGCATTGCAACAGATACAACAATTGCACCTTTTGACCCAACAGTCGCAACAGATATAACAGTCGCACCTTTTGATTTAATAAGTGCAACTTTTAAATTAAAATGTGTCTTTTCAGTCAAAAAACGTATATGTTGGTTATCAGAAATAATTATGACCGCTAAATTGAAATAATTATTCCTTTTTATGTGGGACTTTTGTTTTCACTACCCAATGGTAATGAGAGATATTACAATCTCTCTCACATGTGTGTGTGTATGTGTGTGTGTGTGTGTGTGTGGGTGTGGGTGTGTGTGTGTGTTCGTTCAAAGCATTTGGACATATTTGAGAAAATCTATTAAGTAGGGGAAAATGAAAATATCAAACTAAAAGATAGACCCAAAAAAAACAAAACCCCAAAAAAAAGTACCTTTAAAAAAAAAAGAGGCATAAAAAATATCAAAAAGATTAAAGGACCAAAATGTAAAAAATGACCAATACATAGAAAGGACTAAAATGAAAGAGAGAGGGAGGGGAGGGTGATAAGAGAAAAAAAAACTGAAGGAAAAAAAAAGTATTTTTTATCCAAAACGATTTGTATATCACATTTTTGAATAGGATTATTGTTACACTATTGTAATTGATCTGTATTGACGATAAAAGCATGTAACACTGAAAATTTCGTTACCTTAATTATTAATATATCAATCTTTTTATGCAAGAAATTTGACCTTCCTCTACTAAAAAATTAGTAGCATAATACACTTTCTTTTTTTTTGGGACACCGAAAGATATGCAACCAAAAAATTTGATCGCCCGAGCTTGGTAGCGGAAGGTTTAGACGACCAAATTTTTTTGGTCGCAGAAACGTCGCAAATCAAATTCGGGAATCAAAAGGGTTTACAGTTTAAAATGTAGCGACCAATTTTTTGGTCGTGGAAGAGTTTCGGTATCGACATACTGTGTTTATGGCGACTAAATCATATTATGTTAATCACTTTGGTTTCTTTGTTGGAATGATGGTGCTCTCGGAGGATCATAACATAGAGAGAAGATCTTCTCTTGTCAGTTGACAATATTATTGCTTTGGCTTTTTTTCACATCATAATATATATATATATATATATATATATATCCAAGCATAAAAGATTCGTAGAAGTACCAGCTTTTGTAGTAAATTTTTTTTATTTTTTATTTTTTATTTTTGGACTCGACTCATGTACGTACGTCTCCTTATCTTTATCCTTTTAATGTTTTTGAATAATTTCATGACACGTTAATTTAAAAATATATCTTTAATTATAATATCATATCACATAAATTAAAAAATAATGTTAATTAAATATATATTATAATTCTATTAGAAGAACACCAAAAAGAACACAAATAAGGGGATCTATAAGCTAAATAATGTAAATATATTGGCCTAATATAAATATAAGGGAGATAAAAGGTAAATAACATATTTACCGAAGTAAAAAAACCATAAACAACATATTTACAAATTTGCTAAAATAAATATCATAATTACGAGTAAGAATGTTTTTTTATTAGTAAATAAAGTATTTACCTAATAAAGAACTTGTTTATGATAATATTAGTAAATATTTTATGTACTTTAATAATTTCGTAATTTCGTAATCTACCATTTCTTATTTTAGTTTTTGTAAATTTACTATTTACTATATATTTCTCCAAATTTAATTAGAAATAAAATATGGATATAAAATATGGATATATAATACAAAGAAAATTGTGGAAATAACACTTCAGATGCACTAGCCTTAGATTTTGCCCTCCGTTTTGACACTCTTTATATATATATATATATATATATCTTAAATTTGAATATGCTTTAAAAAGACTAAATTACGTACATTATCTCAACAAACCCTTAATCTATTTCATCTCTCTCTCGTTCTCTCTTCTCTTCACTATCTCTCTCTCTCTCTCTCTCTCTCTCTCTTCCCTTACTTTTTGTCTCTGCTCTCTCTTCTCCCAGCGCTCGTCTCTCTTCCCTCTCTCTCTCCTCGTTCTCCAGTCATTCTCTCTCTCCAAAGTTTGAGACAACCAACTATTTGTATTGGAAATGAATGGTAATCTGGTAGATTACCAAAAGGTAATATATCAGAATACTCTCCGATGATTAGAGACCGGAACCGTGACAAGAAATTATCGATAATCTATTTTGATTCTGACAACTTCTGGTAGTAATCTACCAGATTATCTTTTTGACCGGTCGGGGGTAATTTTAGAAAGGACATCTTACGTGAGCTCAAAAATCCTGAAGCCGAATCGGGAAAATAATCGAGTGGTGTCTTTTTTTGAGGGCAATCCATCAAATCACCCGTGACTCAAAATTAGATTAGTATTGAACTTTGGCCCATTTCAATACTGCCTAACGCAAATTCGTGAATCCAATCCAAATGTGTCTAATATAAACACAAATTTGTCTTAATGAGATTAAATTTTGCGGCTAATAATGAGTCATGCGACAACATTTTGACGCCATCAACTTAGATTTCTACAAAGAATACTAACTTACTGCATAAATAGATTTATATACCTGCATGTATTTATATATATATATTTATATATTATGTGTGTATGTGTGTGTGTGTGTGTGTGTGTGTGTGTTGTTTATGTAGTCTTGAGACTTGAAATATTCAAAATTACCAAACCAAAATCAAACTTTGAAATCATATTGTCGTCAATCTTGTATGTCAATAGGTTAATAATAATACAAATGATAAGCATACAAAAGGGTAGATAAGGATTCACGTCGCCATCTACATTTCTTTCTCTTCAGATAGACATGACGGACTTCAGATTATATATATTGTTTATATATAGATATATATATATATATGTATGTATATGTATATGTATATGTATAACACTTGGAATTGCCTCATTCTTTTCTTACCAATTCTACAGGTTTTATAGTCATGCTAGTTCTTTTGGTCATTGTGTGCTTGCTTTCGCCATGCACGCTCTGACCAAAGAACAAAATTGTTAACGATTAAAAAAAAAGTTCATGTGAAAAACGTGACAATATTGAAGTGTACATATATATACATATATCGAGTTAGACTCATAAATTTTTTTAGAAGAGACTTGAAATAAATAAAAAAGTTTAAATAAAAACTACAATGCTAAAATATTTTACCATCATTTATCTATTTGTATCTTTGGATTTCTTTTTTCTAAATGAACTAAACTTATAATAGAGTTTAACGTAATTTTAAATTTAGAATTCAATAAATTGTGATTTTGTATATAGTTTATTTTGATTTATTTGAGATACTAAATTTTAAATGTGAGAACTTTAAAAAAATTTTGAGGGAATTTAAATAATTTTTTTTACAAAACAAGTAAATTTAGTAATTTAAAAAATTTCAGGGGAAAAATATAAGAGATAAAATTGTAAATCATTTTGTCAACGAGGAAAAATTTATAAAGAGTTATTAAATTTAGGGGGCGAAAATAGGAATTTTAAAAATCCGGGGACCATGGGCATAAGCTTCCTCCGTGATTGCAATCAGAACGCTTTAGTAAACTTATAAATGGTTAATCGCAATCATGAAATTTAAATTAAAAATACATATTAGATATTATGAGAAACCTTTATGAGCAGGATTATTATGCTTTTTATAAAATAAAAAATAAATAAATATCATCTGATTTAAATTGTATGATTGTGATTATTATTCTTTCAAATGAGACGCTCGCATTAAAGTCTACTTAGGGTCGGAGGGAGGCGAGGCTCATGGGAGTATATGCCCCCTTGAATTTTTAAAAATTTATTTTTTTGCCCTCTTCTAAGTTTTAAAAATTCAAATAACTCTCTATACTTTTCTCTATTGTGACAAAATATTGTATAACTTTGTCCCCTTATTAGTCCTGCAACTTTTCTAATTACTACATTTACATAAATTTTTAAAAAACTTCCAATTTCATCCCAATTTTTTTTCTTCTTTAAGTACTCATGTATAAAACTTTACATCTCAAATAAATCAAAATAGATTATAGCAAATAAACCAAAATAGATTATATCAAATAAATATTTGAACACTAAATTTTAAAATTAAATTAACATCTATTACAAGTATACCTCATTTCGATTAAAAAAAAAAAGGATACAAATTCATTACTAATGGTAAAAGATTTTAATATTGTTGTAGTTTTGCTTCAAATTTTGACGTCTCTTCTAAAGAAATTTATGACTCCATCACTAAGTATACCATATATGCAAATTTTGTATAAAAATATGAACAAATGATGGAAATATTGTTAAATAATTGCCCTTTTTGAGCCAATATATTTTCCACAATTGTTTTTTTTTTCTTCTTTTTTGTTGATAAGTTCCACAATTGTGATATTTCCACAATTGTTATTTACATGCATGGAAAAAATGGGCCAGTCCAGGTGTGAAATTGGTCCTCTAAGTTCTAAATTCTAATCAACACACTCAAGCTTGACATGAATTTAGAAGCTAGCTAGTTTCTAGGCAACAACATACGAATATACTATATAAAACAAGAAAATTTTCTCGGGAAAGAAAAAATTGAGAGAGAAAATTATAAACTAGACATAATGTTAAGGTTCTCAGAAGGCTACATAAATACATAATTTGATGAGCTAAAATGTATGACCTTTGAATATGGACAAGGAATTCCAAAGAGATGGGACAATAGTAAGAATTCAAAGTCTCTCAAATGCTGTCAAATTAGATCAAAACTGTTATTAATTTGACAAAAACATATAATTTTCTACTGAAATAGAAAATTACACTTTTCCAAATGTCTATTATTAATTCCAATAAACTGGTAGTTGTATTGGATTAGTACAAGTAAAATTTAAACGTGATTCATGACTCTAAATTCTTGATTATCAAATGTTTAGATCATGAAAAGAGATAGTTGACATCATTTTTTTTTTTTTTTGAGTTTAAGCTATGACCCACGTTTCATTTTCTTCATAAAAATTTTGATGAGTATAGACAAGATCCAAATTGTTCCGTTTTCGTTGAATTACTGTTTTTGATTACTTAATATTCTTCTTTGGGGACTGGATCAAGGTCATTACTGTCTTTTTATTTTTTTTCATTTTACTTTGTTTATAAAATTATTCTTTTGGTTATGGCCTCCTCCGAACTTGATCAAGACTGAGTCCTTGGGTTCTCTGCATTGTGCGTTAACTTTAGTTTCATAGATTCTTTTGATGCCTATTTGAAAAGAATAATGGCTCGTTTTGGGTAACATATGGAGATAGTATTTTGAAAGTTGAGTTGGAAATATGTGTTTGGGGAAAAATTTTTTTGAAAAAATTATGTGATATAGAAAATAATACAAAAATTTAAAATGTGTTCAGAAAAAAAAAAAAAAAACAACAAAATGGATCTTTATCTTGATCGTCTCATCGTTACGATCATTTTAACATAAAAATCATCTCATTCCGATTTGAAATGAAAAAATTACAGATTTTTAAAATTTGAGTTTTATGAAAATGAAGACATATAAAGTTTGATGTAAAGTTGAAAATTTAAAATTCAGATGGAAAAATGTCATCTCCTGATGGTACCCTAAACAACCATGCTTGTAATTCTTATGTGCTTCTGTCATTGGCTAATTAATTTTTAGCTGCTGTTTCTATCTTCCGGACTGTTTTTCATTAATTATTTCATTAATCCTTGATGATTTGTATTCTTTTCTTCATTTAATAATATTGAAGGGAGAGTTAGGATAAGGTTGTTATTAGTTGACAACCTAGTTCTCGCATGTTTTATAATTCTCCTAATATTAATGTTGCTCAGTCTCCCTCTATATATATATAGATATATATATATATATAATTAAGCAATTTTCTTTTACAATATGGTCAAAATGAATAGGAAATTAATGCAATCGTGTTCAGATGCTTTGAACTTCTAGACGGCAGATTATAAAAATTGTTGTCCTCTATTTTTTCACCATCTTGTCCTCGGATATTTTTGGCTTCAAGATTACACCTTAGAAGCTTCAGGTGCACGTTAAATAAAGTTAAAATATATATATATATATATATATATATATAGATAATGAATTTTTATTAAAAATTAAAATAAAATGTTTAGATAAAAGTAAAAATAATTTTAAAGAAAGTTAACGGGATGAAAGCCACCACTTGGTCATTGTTGACGCATTCACATACACATATCCACAAATACAAATATGTTTGTAGGTTTATATGTATACATAATTATTTTATTTGTTAACATATATAAGTTCAAATCTGCTATCTCATTTTCTTATCTGAAAGATTGTTTTATCAATAATATTTTGACAGCTCATTAATTTATTAAAGAATTTTTAGTACTTAACATTTTTTTTATATATTAAATTCTTAAATTCAGATTATATATCATAATATTATTTGAGAGGATAATTAATGAAGCATGAAATCTGGAATAACAGATCTTGACTTTATGTATGCACACAAACATACAAAGGCGACATGACAATAATATTATATACATGTAGACAGATCTTTACAAGTGTAGATATATATTTTAGCTTGTTTTCGATCCCTTTAAAATAAGACAACAAAGGCGACATGACAATAATATTATATACATGTAGACAGATCTTTACAAATGTAGATATATATTTTAGCTTGTTTTCGATCCCTTTAAAATAAGACAACGTAGGACTAATTCAAACTTTCTGATCAAATGGCGTCAAATTAGTCCGTTGAAAGGGCTAAATAATTGAACTTGATCTTCTGCTTGTGCAGCTAGTGTGTGTGTATGTGTGTATATATATAAACTGTTAATTATTGACCTTATTCATCTAGAAGCGCAAAAAATAAAAATAAAAAAATAAAAAAGCCAGCAGACACATCCAAATGCAAAATTCCAAAAACTAGTGGTTGTAGATTAGATCAAGTAATTGAATTCAAATCATGATAATAATAATTACTTTAACGTCTATCAAAGTACATATCTTTAGATTAATGAATACTAAGGCTCCGTTTGGTGAAACGGTTTGAGTTGAAATTTTTAAGTTTGAGTTGGTTAACTTTTTAAAAACTAATTATAATTTTTGTTGACTTTTCAGAAAAAGACAAAAATAGATATGAAAATTTTGAGTTTAAACTCATTCACCAAATAAGGCATAAATGTATCATGATTAATAATAATAACCTCGAGACATGCTATGACCCAGATTTTCATTCTCGTTGAATTGAAGCTTTTGGCTTACGTAATTCTTTGCATGCTAAAACATGCACCCAAAAAAAAAAAAAAAAAAAAACAAAAAAACTAGCACGTAATTAATTTATTTATTAGATTGCTCAATTTGAACTGCATGCTAGCAAGTTGGCATATTGGTGTGCTATATGCTTTCACACTAATTTACCATCTCTTATTTTATAGTTCAAGATATGCTATATATTTATGCATAACAAAGTCAGGAATTATTGTGAAGGGGTTATATATATAAATATATATGTATTATATATTGTTAACTAATACATGTTTCATACTAATTTACCATCTAATATATCTTTGTAGTTGAAAGATTATAACTTATTTACTCACTAGAGAGCTAGTGGTATAGGTAATCTTGTTACGCTCCTGAACTATCATTCTTTATTGGACTAACATGTGATATGTATATTTATTATATGTTTTCGACACACGCACACACACACACACACACACACACACACACACACACACATATATATATATATGCGCATGCGCGTTCTTTCAAGTTTTATATATGTAGTCTCTCGAGAGTTGAAGTCGTCAAACTAACCAAACCAAGATCAAACTTTGAAATCATCGTCGTCAAACTAGTACGTCAATAGGTTAATAATAATAATAATAATAATAATAATATGATGATGATAGGCATACAAAAGGGAAGATAAAGGATTCACGGCGCCATCTACATTTCTTTCAAAGGTAACACTACTACTACAGAATGTAGATACCACGACGGTTTTTAACCGTCGTGGTAACATTTTCACGACGGTTTTTTAACCGTCGTGGAATCCAGGGTCGTGGAATCTTTTCAGATTTCACGACGGTTTTTTAACCGTCGTGGAATGGGCAAAAATAGGACCTAAATATGGACATTTAAGGACATACCACGACGGTTTTACGCAAAAACCGTCGTGGTATCTAACCTACCACGACAGTTTTTCAAGGAAACCGTCGTGGTAGGACCCCCTACCACGACGGTTTTTCCAAAAAACCGTCGTGGTAGGTAACAACGAAAAAAAAAAAATTTGCGAATTCGTTTCATTTCTTCAAAAACATTTAAACCACAAAATCAACACTTTTTTCTGGGAATTTTCCAGAAAAAGTGTTGATTTTGTGGTTTAAATGTTTTTGAAGAAATGAAACGAATTCGCAAATCCGTACCTTACCCAACCAATTTAATTCAATCTAAAATTCCCAAATCCGTACCTTACCCAACCAATTTAATTCAATCTAAAATACAACCACAATGAACAATCATCGAAAATGTAGGGGACGGATTTTGACCATTTCGGACTGAATATTCCTAACTCAACAACCTACAAAATCAACATTTTGGATGGAAAATTCACAATCAACAACCACAATCAACAAAATCAACATTTTGGACGAAAAATTCCCAAATCCGTACATTACCCAAGCAATATACACTACAACTTACCGGCTTGTTGAGTGTGGGTAAGGGCGGAATACGGCGAAAGAGAGAGAGAAAGCTACGTGAGTTCCTTGGTGGACCCGTCGGAGAATGGAGGAGGCCGCATGAGTAGTGGAGGAGGCCGTCGGAGAATGGAGCCAAGAGAAAAATTTGAGAGGTGAGATAGAGTGAAGAGGAGCGGTGAGATAGAAAGAGTTTTTGGAGATTTTAAGTAGGGAGGGAGCGGAGAGAGAGAAATGGAGGGAGGAAATTGAGCGGCTTTGGGTATGGAGTTAGAGTGTGTATTAGAGAGTGAAAAAGTGAAAAATGCTCGAAGTGTAATGGGGTGGGAAAGGGGGTATTTTTTGGGTTTTAATACATGTTCCAAAAAATTGAATTTAATTCAAAAATTTTCAAAAATCCCGCCTTAACACCTACCACGACGGTTATTAGAAAACCGTCGTGGTAGGGTCTTTTTTTCAAAATTTTTTTTTAATTTTTGGGAACTACCACGATGGTCTTTGGAGACCGTCGTGGAATCCCGATGCTTCCACGATGGTCTTTGGAGACCGTCGTGGAAGCGCGGCCTTCCACGACGGTTTTTGGAGACCGTCGTGGAAGCCTCGGCTTTCACGACAGTTTTTGAAAATTGTGTTCCACTCCGTGTTTTTGCCTAACTTTCTACGACCGTTTTTTAAAAACGGTCGTGGAAGCTCCGTCGTGGAATCCGAATTTTGTAGTAGTGTAACTATATATATTTTCTAATAATTCAGATATATAGACATGACGTACTTCAGATTACAATATATATATATATATATATATATGTATGTATAACAATTGAATTACCTCATTAATCTTTTATTTCCAATTCTACTGGTTTTATAGTCATGCTGGTTCTTTTGGTCATTGTGGGCTTGCTTTCAATCGCCATGCACGCTCAGACGACCAAAGAACATAATTGTTCATGATTAAAAAGAATAAGTTCATGTGAAAAACATGACAGTATTAAAGTGTACATTTATATTTTTTTGGACAGTGGCGGAGTCAAATTTGTTTAATCGCAATCATGAAATTTAAATTAAATATACATATTAGATATTATGAGAAGCCTTTTTGAGCAGTATTATTATGCTTTTTGAAATAAATAAATAAACAAATATAATCTGATTTAAATTGTATGATTGTGATTATTATTCTTAATAATGAGTCGCTCGCATTAGAAGTCAGAGGGCGGCGAGGCTCATGGGAGCATATGTCCCTTTGAATTTTTGAAATTTTTTTTTTTTTTTGCCCTCATATAACTTTTAAAAAATCAAATAACTCTTTGTACTTTTCTCTCCTGTGACAAAATATTGTATAACTTTGCCCCCTTATTAGTCCTGCAACTTTTCAAATTACTAAATTTTCGTAAGTTTTTAAAAAACTTCCAATTTCATCCTAATTTTTTTCTTCTTAAGTACTCATGTATAAAACTTTACATCTCAAATAAATCAAAATATATATTGTAGCAAATAAATATTTGAACTCTAAATTTTAAAATTAAATTAGCATCTATTACAAGTATACCGCATTTCGATTAAAAGAAGAAAGACACAAATTCATTACTAATGGTAACAGATTTTAATATTGTTGTAGTTTTGCTTTAAATTTTGACGTCTCTTCTAAAGAAATTTATGATTCCGTATATGCAAATTTTGTATAAAAATATGAACGAATGATGGAAATATTGTTAAATAATTGCCTTTTTTGGGCCAATATATTTTCCACAATTCTGTTTTTTTTTTTTTTTTTTTCTTTTTATTGATAAGATCCACAATTGTGATTTTTCCTCAATTATTATATATTTACATATGCACGGAAAAAAGGGGCCAGTCCAGGTGTGAAATTGGTCCTCTAAATTATAAATTCTAATCAACACACTCTAGCTTGACATGAATTGAGGCCCTACCTTAGCTGGCTAGTTTCTAGGCAACAACTTGCGAATATACTACATAAAACAAGAAATTTTCTCGGGAAAGAAAAAATTGAGAGAGAAAATTATAAACTAGACATAATATGTTAAGGTTCTCAGAAGGCTACATAAATACATAATTTGATGATCTAAATGTATGACCTTTGAATATGGACCAGGAATTCCAAAGAGATGGGACAACAGTAAGAATTCAAAGTCCCTCAAATGCCGTCAAAGTAGATCAAAACTGTTATTAATTTGACAAAAACATATAATTTTCTCCTGAAAATTACACTTTTCCAAATGCCTATTGTTAATTCCAATAAACTAGTAGTTGTAGTGGATTAGTACAAGTAAAATTTAATCATGATTCATGACTCTAAATTCTTGATTATCAAATGTTTAGATCATGAAAAGAGATAGTTGACGTCATTTTTTTTTTTTTTGAGTTTAAGCTATGACCCACATTTCATTTTCATCATAAAAATTTTGATGAGTATAGACAAGATTCAAATTGTTCCATTTTCGTTGAATTACTGTTTTTATTTACTTAATTTTCTTTGGGGACTGGATCAAGGTCATTACTGTCTTTTTTTTTTAATTTCATTTTACTTTGCTTATAATTTTTTTTTTTTTTTGGTTATGGCCTCCTCCGAACTAGATAAAGACTGAGTCGTCCTTGGGTTGTGTTAACTTTACAGTTTCATAGATTCTTTTGATGTCTATTCGAAAAGAATAATGACCATTTAGATAATATTTGGAGATAATATTTTGAAGTTGAGTTGAAATATGTATTCGGATTGAAATGATTTAGGAAAAAAAAAAAAAAAAATGGATTTGTTTGTTGTATGTTTACGAGTAGAAAAAATATTGATTTATAAAAAAAAATAAAGTTTATTTATAATATAGAAAATACATATAACAAAATTTTTTGAAAATGATGTTTAGGAAAAAAAAGAAAAAATGGATATTGTCTTATTCGTCATGTCATTACCGAGCCATTTTTGATATATAAAAATCATTCTCATTTCAATTTGAAATGAAAAAAGTTACGGACTTTTAAAATTTAAGTTTTATGAAAATAGAAGAGATAGAAAGTTTGATATAGAGTTAAAAATTTAAAATTATGATGGCAAAATATCATATCCAGAAGATACCCCATACAGCCATGCTTGTAATAATTAGTTGCTTATGTGTTAACATATATGAGTCTAATCTACTATTTTATTTTCTTGTCTCAAATGCTATCTGATCAATAGTATTTTGGTAACCATCATTTATTAAAGAATTTTTATATTTAACATTTTTTTATGTGACTAAATTCTTAAATTCGGATGATGTTATAATATTATTTGAGGGACAGTTAATAAACATGAAATCTAAAACAGATATTGAGTCTATGTATGCACACAAACATACAAGGCGATATGAAATAATATTATATACATGTAGATCGTCTTTACAAATGACATATATATTTTAGCTTGTTTTCGATCCCTTTAAAATAAGACGACATAGGATTCATTCAAATTTCTGATCAAATGCCGTCAAATTAGTCCGTTGAAAGCGCTAAATAATTCAACTTAATTACAATATATATATGTATATATATATATAAATATATATATATATATAAATTAATCTTTTCTTTCCAATTCTACTGGTTTTATAGTCTGCTGGTTCTTTTGGTCATTGTGGGCTTGCTTTCAATCGCCATGCACGCTCAGACGACCAAAGAACATAATTGTTCATGATTAAAAAGAATGAGTTCATGTGAAAAACGTGACAGTATTAAAGTGTACATATATATATATATATATATATTTTTTTAGACAGTGGCGGAGTCAATTTTTTAGAAGGGACGTGAAATAGATAAAAAAAAATTTAATCATCATTTATCTATTTGTATCTTTGACTTTCTTTTTCTAAATGAACTAAACTTATTATAAGGTTTAGTTTAATTTTAAGATTTAGAGTTCAAAAACTTATGAATATTTATTTAGGATAATTTATTTTGATTCATTTGAGATATTAATTTTAAATATGAGTACTTTAAAAAAAATGGATGAAATATATATGATTTTTTTTACCATGCATGTAAATTTAGTATTTAAAAAATTTCAGGGGAAAAATGAGGAATAAAGTGTAAATCATTTTTCATAGAGGAAAAAACTATAAAGAATATTAAATTTAGGGGCCAAAAGAGGAATTTTAAAATCCAGGGGCACCTGCAATCAGAACACTTTACTAAAGTATATAGGAGGTCTAAATCGCAATCATGGAATTTAGATTATTATTGAGAGAAACTTCTCTAATATTATGCTCTTTTTGAAAAGTCATCTTATTTAAATTGTATGATTGAGTTATTATTCTCTATAATAAGAGCTCCGTGACGAAGTCAGAAAATTTTTTAGGAGGATAATTAATACATAATAAATTTGAGTGATATGAATTAATTTTTCATTATTTCAATTTTTTTATTATATATATTATTTTTGTATAAGATATAGATAAATAGGAGAGAAACAAAAGTTGACGGGGGCTCAAGTCTTGCATTAGAAGTCTACTTAGGATTGGAGGTGGTTAGGCTTATTGAAGCATATGCCCCCTTGAATTTTTGAAAATTTCTTTTTTCCCCCCTCTAAAGTTAAAAATTCAAATAACTTTCTATCGTTTTCTCCCTTGTGACAACATATTTTATAACATTGTCCCTTATTAGTCCATGCAATTTAATATCTCAAATAAATCAAAATAAACCTATTAAACAAATATTTATAATTTTTGAACTTTGAACTTTAAAATTAAATAAACGTCTATTGCAAATATACCTCAGTTAGGGGGAAAAAAAAAATCAAAGATACAAATTCATTACCAATCGTAAAAGATTTTAGTATTGTAGCATTGCTTCAAACTTTGACATAATTCACATCTCTTTTTTTTTTTAATAAAAAATTGTAGCTCTGCCACTGTGTATATGTTAATTTTGTTTAAAATATGAATGAATGAGAAATATTGTTAAATAATTGCTCCTTTTGGTCCAATATGGATTTTTCACAATACAAATTGTAGCAAATAGCATATTTTTAGTTTATGATTAATTTTTAAGAATAAATTTATGTGCATTATTTCAAGTAAGAGATAGAGAAGAGAAAGGAAAACAAATTTTTTTAGTATTATGTAATCATAAATTTAATTATGTTATTTATTATTATATTTAAAATTTTATGTTTTAATGTACTATAAATAAAAAAATAGATATTTTGCTCTTTCTCCTTTCCACAATTGTGATTTACATGCATGGAAAAAAAGGGGCCAGTGCAGGTGTGGAATTGGTCCTCGAAGTTCTAAATATAATCAACACACTTAAGCTTGACATGAATTGAGTGATATATATATATATATATAGGGGTGGCAATTCGTGTCGTGTTAGAGCCGTATCGATTTTTTTCCCCGACCCGAACACAACCCGCGATCCGAAACCGTGATACGAACACGACACGAACCCGTCAGGGTTGACATGACACGAACGAAATTGACCCGCGACACAAAATTGACCCGCAACACGACATTGACAAACAACATGAAATTGACTCAAACTTGACTCGAAATTGACCCGAAATTGACATGAAAAATGAACACGAAATTGACATGAAAAAACCGGGTCCAACCAGAACACGACACGATTTTGTGTGTGTCAATTTTTCCAACCGAACACGACCCGCCCCCTATTTTTCTCAACCCGAACACGACCCGCCCTATTTTTCTCAACCAAACCCGTAAATTCATGTCGTCGTGTCGTGACCCGTATTGCCACCTTATATATATATATATATATATTGTATAGAGGCCGTACCTTAATTAGCTGTCTAGTTTATAGGCAGCAACATATGAATATACGGTATCAAACACGAAATTTCCTCGGAAAATAAAAAATTGAGAGAGAAAATTATAAACTAGGTTCTCAAAAGGCTACATAGATGTGCATTATTTGATGAGCTAAATGTATGACCTTTGAATAAGGACCAGGAATTCCAAAGAGATGGGACAGTAGTAAGAATTCAAAGTCTCTCAAATGCGGTCAAATTAGATCAAAATTGTTATTAATTTGACAAAACATATAATTATGTCTTCTCATGAAAATTACACTTTTCCAAATGCCTATTATTTCCAATAAATTAGTGTACTTGTACTGAATTAGTACAAGTAAAATTTAATCACGACTCTAAATTCTTAATGACCAAATATTTAGATCATGATGACCGATAGATAACATCATAATAATAAATTTTTTTTTTAGTATAAGTTATGACCCACATTTCATTTTCTTCATAAAATTTTTGATGACTATAGATAAAATCCAAATCGTTTCATTTTCGTTGAATTACTGGTTTTATTACTCAATTTTCTTTGGGGACCAAGGTCATTACTGCCTTTTTCTTCATTTCATTTATTTCTTTATGAAATTATTTTTTAGGTTATTGCCTCCTCTAAGTTCGATCAAGATTAATACTGATGGTACTGCTTGTGGTTCTTCATATTGTGTGTTAAATTGACAGTTTCATATGTTATTTTGATGCCTATTTTTAAAGAATTTAATACTTGTAATACTTATGTGCTTTTGCCATTGACTAGTTAATTTTTAGCTGTTGTTTCTACTCTCCGGATTGTTTTTCGTTTGTTTCATTCCTTGATGATTTGTATTCTTTTCTTTATTTAATAATATTGAAGGAAGAGTCATGATAAGGAGGTTATTAGATGGCAGCCTAGTTCGGACGTTTTACAATTTTCCTAATATTAATTACCCAGTCTCTATGACAGGTAAGTTGTATAGTCCTACATCATTTAAGAATGGAAATATGTGATGGTTTATAAGTAAAGAGAACCTCTAAATGGTATGAGGCCTTTTAGTGTAAGTCCAAAAGCAAAAACGTGCAGCACGAGGTTCAGAGTTGATAATATCATACCAAAAGAAGCATGAGTTTTACAAATGATATCAGAACCTATACCCAACCGGAAAAATGGCCAACGAGGACGTAGACCAAAAAGAAAGTGATTGTGATAGTCATCAGTCCCTATGAGAAAATGATAAGCTGTGCAGTCTTACATCGTTTATGAATGATATATATATGATGGTTTATAAGTAAATAGATCACCTCTAAATGGTATGAGGCCCATTTTGGGGTGAGTTCAATAACAAAACAGTACGAACATGAGTCTAGAAATAGACAATATATATCAAAGAAGATATGAGTCGTTACATCTTTTATACATATATAATTGCATAATTTTCTTTACAATGTGGTCAAATGTATAGAAAACTATTCAATCATCTTCAGATACTTTGAATTTCTAGCCCGCAGATTATGAGCTCTATGTTTTCACACTCTTATCATCAGATATTTTCTGCATCAAGATCACTTTAGAGGCTTCAATGAATGCGGACGTTAAATGACAAAATTTTTAAAAAGAATTTATATAGGGATAGTCAATTTTTATTAGGATTAAAATGAAAAAAAAAAAAATTAGGTAAAAATAAAAAAATAAAAAATAAAAGTTTACTGGAATGAAAGTCACCACTTGATCATTGCTGATGCATTTATATAATTATTTTATTGTTAACATATACATATATATATATATATGCACACAAACGTATATACAAAGGCAACATCACAATAATATATACATGTAGCCGTCTTTACAGATGTACATATATTTTAGCTTGTTTTCCCTTTAAAATAAGACAACAAAGGATCAATTCAAACTTTCTAATCAAACGCCGTCAAATTAGTCCGTTGAAAGGGCTAAGAAATTCCACTTGATCTCCGGCATGTGAAGCGAGTGTGTATATATATATATATAAACTGTTAATTATATTGACCATATTCATCTAGAAGGGGCAAAACGTTACACATTATCCAAATGCAAATTCCAAAAACTAGTGGTTGTAGATTAGAACAAGTAATTGAATTCAATTCATGATAATAATATTACTTTAATATCATCAATCTATATCTTTAGACTAATGATGAATATATATATATATATATATCATAATTAATAATATAACCTTGAGTATATGCGACCCATACTTTCATTCTCGTTGAATTGAAGGTTTTGGCTTACGTATTGTTTGCATGGTAAAAACAAATCAAAAGAAATACTGCACGTGATTAATTTATTAGATTGATCAATTTGAACTGCATGCTAGCAAGTTGGTATATATATTGGTGTGCTATATGCTTTCATGCTAATTTACCATCTTATAATATTTTATACTTCAAGAGATGCAATATATACATCCATATATATATATATAATGATAAAGTCAGGAATTTTTATGAGGGGTTGTATATAAATTTATACAAAATATATACAATAAAGAAAAAAAAAGTTTGATTATAGTTGGCTATATGTAAATTTATTAACGGATATGCATATTATATGTTTTCACCTATATATATACCTTGAAAGACCAAAAATTGTCATAAATTAAACCCTCACTTTTATATATATTCATTCTATAATCAGATAATTATAAATTGGTGCGACTATAGTGATGATATAATGACTTGAATATGTTTTCTTTTTCTTTTTTTTTTTTTTAAGATATACATTTACGATTTGAACTGAATTAGAAAACACAGATTAAATTAAAATTATAAACAATTGACAACTTCTTGAACAGCTACTTAAAAACCACTCAGAACAATAATTATAACTAGACAAATGACGAGAAGATTTAAAAAAGGAAAATATTCCTTATACAGGTTTCAATAATTACTAAAAGGAAAAAAAAAAAAATTTGTTGGCATCAACTTAAAATAAGAACACAAAAATAAACAAATAATAATAATAATAATAATTCGCTCAATATAGTAGTTTGATTAGGTGCTCAACTGAGTCAACCGCTACGTCATATAATGACATAAAACTTGATTTGATTTAGAGCCTATAACGTTTTGTATATGTATATATATTTATGTAGTATATATATTACTAATTACATATATATCTATTCTATTTATAAGAAGTGGTGATGTGGGGGAAAAGACAAAAATTTTTGTTCTAACTTGCTTGCTTGTTTTGTTTTGTTTTTTTGAATTTTTTTTTCCTTTTTGTTTTATTTTTTTAATCTCTATAATGGTTCATTTCCATTAGCTTTTCATTCAATTTTAATCTAACGGTTTATTTTAATCATTTTTAATCCACATGGCATTGTGTTCCTCCCACACCTCATGTTTTTTTACACCTCAAACCATTTTTTTTTTAGTTCAAACCAGTAGTTTTTGTTTTTAACTCCCCAAACAGCTTCACCTTATTTACAGCCTATGCACATGTATTATATTTTTATATACTTTTTTTTTTTGGTAGTCTTTAACCTTTATTTCTATACCAAGCTTTTCCTTTCAATTTTAAGACTTTTTTTTTTGCACTTCGACTACATTTTTTTTTTTTAATAAAAAGATTTGGAGACGATCCTATCATTTCTAATAGTCCCACAGGCAGAAACCTCCTTTCACTAGGAATAGTAAGAAGACAATTCTTTATATATTTTTCTCAATCGGTCAACTAGGGTTTATCCTGCCATCACCAAACCATGCTTTAACAGTTAAACAGAAACGAGATCTAAGACGAAGCAAATGGGAATCGAACCTGAGTGAACGAAGGGAAGAAACCTAACAAGGCATCCACATTGCCAAGCCATCGACCTGAGTGTTTGACTACTTTTTTGCCCTTAATGAATTCATATATATATATATATATATTCTTCTAAAAGTAGTACAACTAAATTTATAGTTTGTTTGTTCGTTTGTTTGCATGTTTTTTAATCTTGTGATTTTTCAATTTTGTTTATCGAATTTTTTTTTTTTTTTGCATGTTTTTTAATCTTGTGATTTTTCAATTTTGTTTATCGAAATTTTTATTTTGAATCGAACTTTTTTTAAAAAATATGCCCTATATATTATTGAAATTTTTATTTTGAATCTAACTTAAAAAAAAATGTGTCCCTGTTTATATATGTATATTTTTTTTATCAAACAACCTTCTAAAATATTATTTAATCATATTTGACCTTTACGTTTATATAATTTTGATTTTTTTCTCTCCAAAATAATTTTCTCAACGTTTTTTTTTAAATCTTATATATATTTTTATGTGTTTTGATCAAACTACAAAATCTATTTTACTTAAACCTCTGAAGATTGAGCTAAATCTTGCTTGCTTAGTATATTTTTTGAGATATCACTTATTATAAAAACTGAACTTTTACTCTATTCATAGGTGTTGTTAAGATTAATTATTAAATTAAATTTTTAATTGTTTGATTTTTAATATATGTTAAAATTTAAAAAGCAACACACAAAATTACTTCCAGTCTAGATCAAACAATTAAAAAATTGATCCAATGACTCAAGTAACAATTCCTACTAATAGTGTAAAACCACAGTTCTTATTATAAAATTTTCTTTTTATTTATTTCCAAAATATTGCATTTTTAAATGTTTTTCACAATATAGATTTTTAATTTTTTAGTAGATATATGCTATATTTAAAATAGGCAGTGCTTACATTGTTTTTTCAACTTTAAAACCAAGAAAGTTGACCTTCTCATAAAATATTCTTTCTAACAATCAAAATCATACTAAACAAAATCAATATGGATAGTTAATATAATGTAATTAAAGTTTAAACAAACAAGAAATAATTCCTTAACCTTTTCATCATTCAAAAGTTGTAGGTGGATATTAAACATAGTCTAATATTATTATAGTTAATTTAACAAAGTTTTCTTTATTTTTTTAATAATTTGTTCTAAGAAAAAAAACATAAGTACAGCCTTCAAAATATATATATATATATATATATATAAGTACGAAGATGTGACCCATGCTAGTACGTGTGTGTATATATATATATATATGAAAAAGTGATTCACATCATTAAAAAAAAAGTTTTATGATACATCATAAAATTAAAAAGTAATTTATTAAAATAAAAAAAGAATAAAATAGTAATTTTAGTTTTATAAAATCTACAAAATTTTGATACTTAACGATTCATGATGTTCATTATAAAATTTTTTATGATATTTATCATTGCTTTTGAGTTTTCATCCTGCACGCATTATAGTTATGTCCAACTATGTGGCGAATATTAAAATATATAGACAAAAGACTATATATCGTGACCAATATAAGCGTTCTTGTAGATTATTCATAGCAATTCTACAACAACCTCAGTGAAATATTTGAGCTGGGCCCTACAAGTAGTCCACACAATACTCTTCTTTGCCACCAAAAAAAAAAAAAAAAAACTTGTAATTATCTAGTAATATTCGTGATGACTGTCACTTCGAAAAGTTAATTCTAGTGCCGCAGTTTCGGAATTAACACATGCTTGCTTACACCATTATATATATATATATATATATATTCTTCATGTTTAAAGGTCCAATTACGTCAATCACGCAATCTCATTATTTTAAAAACCATAATATGCATGCAAATAGCTCAAACGTTTGTTAAATTAGTCATACACTCAAGCCATCACGTTGCTTTACTAGTTGTTAGTTGTTAAAAGGATTATTAATTTGTGACTGCAAGTATACCACAACAGTTATTTAACACATGACTTCATTATAAGATACAGAATTAGAATTTCCCTAACCCAAGTTCCAAAAAAAAAAAAATCAAGGGTTAACTTCATTTTTAGCTCTGAATAAGGAATATAGTTGTCTCGGGGTCTATTTGGCAGAGCTTTTTACAAGCTATTTTTGACTTCTAAGGTCTAAAAGCAGTTTTTAAAAGTGTTTGAATAATCAGTCAGAAGAACTTCTAGCCTCCAGAAGTGCTTCCTGTCAAAACCAAAAAATATAATTTCTAGCAAAAGCTCTTTTAAGTATATTTTAAAACTTGTAATTAAATTTAAAATTGACATTAAAAACTTTATTTTAAAATTTTTATTATTTATTATAATACTTTAAAAATCATATGATCTTAAAAGCTCTATAGTTCCAAACACTTATTGAGAAGTCATAGCTTTTCATTTTCATTTTCTACAACTATAAACAAAAGTAAAAATCCTCTGTCAACCGAGTCCTCGTTGTGACCCTGAAAACTTCAAATATCACACTGTTAATACTTGATCTTATCAAATGTCTTGTTACTAAATATTAATAGCTTGACATTTTAAATTCTTGACCACAAAATGAGACGACATATATTTTTATATTTTTATAGGAAAAAAAAATATGAAAGATGACCATACATATATACATATACAACATATAGTAGTGGCGAAAAAAACATCCATGAGACAAAAGCACAAAGGTACAACTAACATGCCTTTTTCTAATGCACATCATGACCCACCCTCCACACATTACAACATATACCAAATATACAACCATATTCATGACGATCCAACTTAGACCAATTTGATTATGCCACGTGTAAAAGATGCCATGAATTTTGGTGGGTGATGATGTCATATTGCGTGTTTGGATAACAAAACTCACGTGAGCGGCACGTGACTTGCTGTCATGGCTCATTCCATGGTCTTGGATCGTGGCCAGCCACTAGCTAGCATGGATGAGGACGAGCGGAGGGGTCATGTGTGAAAGGTTTCAAGAAAGGAGCCAACTGAGACCCACTCACCAACCATATATATGCATATATATATATATATATATATATATATGACATGAAAAAATACACAACCAGTAGGTTCGACTTTTCAGTTTTTTTTGTGTACTTTCTTTCTACAAATAATTTTTTATATGATTTTGATCAGATTTAATAATTAAAAAAAATATATTATCAATAAAAGATCTCATCGTAAAAAGATCATTGTTTTTATGCTATTTTCAAGAAAATGTAGAGGATTTATCCTAATTATGTCTTATCACCGTTCATTAAGCATAGAATCAAGATTTTTCCAATTATGACGATATCACTCCCGTTTGGAGGGAACATAGTGTTAATCTAAATCTCTAATTTTGCCAACCAAAATCCACCATTCTTTGGAAATAAATCTGTGGTATAGATTCAAAATTCAAAGTTGACAATATTATGGATCCATTAATAGTTTTGACATAAATGTACGGCATGAGACAATTTGATTAAACTTTGTGCGACTTTGCTAACCTAATGTGCGAAGATACAAGATTCTAGTTTAATGTAAAATTGTGGGAAGCTAGCTACAATTTTTCTTTGTAATGCCATATCTTTTTATGCGTTGATTTACTGATAATAAAAATCAATTAGTGGTCTTTACTTCCGAAATATCTTGGTGAGTGTATAATGATGAGTAACCTTAGGGACACTAAATCTAATATCAATATTTGAGTATTAATTTATGCAACGATAAACTGTCATCTTTTCATTGATAAGTTTAATCAATTAGTCTGATAATTTTTTAAACATAGACCAACACAAAAAATCATAATTTACATGTATCATAAATTGATATTCCGAACATTTTTCAATAATGATTAGTATCGTAAGAAAATTGCATGAATAAATTTCTTGATTTGCATAAAGGGAAATAAGGGTCCGTTTGGTGAATGAGTTTGAGTTGGAAATTTTAAATTTCAATAGTAAATTTGTGTTGACTTTTCAGAAAAGACAAAAAAATTTTTTGAAAAAAAATAAAAACTGAACTGAAAATTTTGATTTGAAATGATTTTTTAAAATTCCGTGGAATTTACGTGGATAAGAACAACTTTGAAGCTAGTTGGGGTGTATAATTGGATAATGATGAAAAAGTAAGTCAGTTGCATGCATCGTAATCAAGGTGAGGAAGCTTGCACGTGATTGAGCAGCTCCTTCAATGAAAGATTCCTTTTGCAAATTTGTGTTCACACTTGCAAAAATATTCCTTCACCTAAGCCTTTTCACACTTGAAAAAGCCCTTTTTTCTTTTTCTTTTTCTTTTTTTTTTTTGGGGTCATATGGCTTGGTTGGGTGGCTTCATTTGTTGTCACTAATTACTTAGAGGTGTTTCCTTTTTCTTCGTCGATATATAAAAGTGAATCAGTGGTGTCTTTATTTTCATAAATTAATATAATTTTTAATGTTTATCGAGACCACGTATGAAATGAAAAGGTATCATAATTCAAATCATGTAAACATCAACGATCACAAATGGGTACTTCATGCAAGTAAATTACACAAACCTTGCTATTTTAGAAAAGAACATGCGAAGGTAAAAATTAAAAAAATAAATAAATTTGAGCATTGGATTAATGAAAGAAAGATCTATAAAACAATACTCTCTTATCGCTACGTCACCATGGTCGGAGGTTATGGCTTCAAGCTTGACAAACAAACATCTATTTTTTTTTTGTTTTTATTTTTTATTTTTTATTTTTATGAAAGAAACATCTAGGTTATCTTCAATATATTGGATATGGGGAATAAATACCAGATCATCTTGTATATATTATTGCACTAGTACTAGATTCGGTAGGACTTGCGTGCATGTTTGTTTAGCTATGATGAAATTTTTTTACCAAATGCAATTCAAGGCATTTTACTTTTTTTTTTTATTTTTTTATTTTTTTAATTTTAAAGGTACTTTGATAAAAATAAATAAATGCAATTCAAGGTTGCAACATGGGTTTTTAGTGGGTCAGAGTAATTAGTCATGGTAAATGCATAGAAAATATATATTTTTGAGATGTTTTTTGAATCACAAGACAAGATGGGTCTCAATCAAATAAAAAGATTATTATTAAATGTAACATTCAAGATCTAGTCAAAGAGTAATTTGCTGATTAGGCTATATCATGATACTAGTGATGGATTCTTTTCACATTACTGTTTTGTAACCTAAGGTTTAATTTCATAAACTACATAAAAAAGAGACCAAAAAAAAAAAAAAAAAATTCAAAGCTCGTTTGAGCCGAGCCGAGCGGAGCCACAAACCGGCCCTACCGACGGCTTCAGACAACTAACATGGAGTCATCCTTTGGCTTCCATTTTGGAGCCAATGCCAAATTGGTAACTAATTAGGTCAAACAAGCCATCACAAGCCACGTAGACAGCTTGTCATCCAACGTGGCAACAAATTAGGTTTGACTCTTTCCTCCAAACTTTAATCTTTTTTCCCATTTTACCCCTCCCCTCACACCTTTATAAATACCACAACCCTCTCCCTTGCCAAAAAATCTTGCTCTCTCTTCTCAACTAACCAAAAAAAAAAAAAAAAAAAAAGCATACAAAAACACATAAAAAAAAAAAACACACACACACAAACACATCCCAAAAAAAAAAAATTTTAAAAAATGGGAAATTGTTTGCGGCACGAGTCATCGATGCAATGGGGCGGCGACGATTGGGGGTCGCCGGCGGTGGATCACCGGGGATTCCCCGGCGACACGAGTGGTGATATGTCCCATAAAAAGGACACTAGTTATGCTAACTACTCTACAACAATGAGTAATAGTGCAAGTACCACGGCGGTACGGAGGTAAAGATAAAGATAACAAAGAAGCAATTGGAGGAGTTGTTGAGTAAAGCGGACGTAAAGGACATGACCGTACAGCAAGTTCTGGCGAAGTTGATCAGCGTGAGTGATCGCTATCAGACGCAGCAGATTCGGGCTTGGAGGCCTGCCTTGCAAAGCATTCCTGAGGTAAATTGATGATCATGATGTCGTATATCAACGGTGGTGATGAGATCATCATGGTGATGGAGCATGGATCTTTCTGCCCCCTGTTTTTCCTCTCGTGGTGAATTGGGTCAGCTGTCGTTCTTTTTTTTTTTTTTTTACACATTTTGGATTTGTTCAATGTACATATATATATATTTTATACACAATGTAAAATAGGATATATAATTTTTGGTTTTTTTTTTTTTTTTGTGGTTTTCTTTGAGGTTAAAGAGGAAAAAAAAAAAAAAAGGTGATAGTTTTGTTCAAATCTCTCTCTCTCTCTCTCTCACTCTCTCCGTTTGTGTTTGTTGTTTAGCAAAACTTGAAGTAGGGAATTATTTGGAGAAATTGGTTGAGTGAACCAAAATTTTCCAAAGACAAGACTAAAATAAAAAAAAAACCTTCTTTTTTTTTTTGGGTAAGAAAATAAAAATAAGCCTCTTGTTAAAAGCATTTTGTTGGGCAAACTTAATTTAATTTTAGCATTGTATATGTGTATTCTAGCTTTTAGACTAAAAAAAACATAAATCTCATTTTTTTTTCTTTTTTTTTTCATTCTATTTACTTACAACATCTTAATCTCAAATATCTCCAAACTTGTATTGATCTAATCAAACCAGTTGAACTGTCTAGGAAAAAAAAAAAAGACAAAAAAAAAAAAAAAAAAAAACAGAGTTTGAACCAGTCTCACTAACATAGAAATAGAAGTTGGGCCTGACCACCAAAATCATGCCCACTGTTTTCCTAAAACAACCCAAGCCCAAAAACAGAAAGCCCAATTTGGGCCCAAATTTAGCAAACAAACAAAGTAACTTGCCAAGCACTAACCCGCCATTTTATTTTCCTCGAAAATCGAAATTAGCCAAAAATAGGAGAAAAAAAAAACGATTTTATTTTCAATTCCCTCCAATTTTCTCAAATTCATAAAAACCTCCAACATTTCAATCTCATCCCTCAATTTTCCCTCCTCTCTCTCTCTATCTTTCTTTCTCTCTCTAAAATTCCATTTCCATGGCTGACTGCGAGCCTCCGTCGTTCTCTCTCGGATTCGATTTCTTCTTCGATTCGGAGCCCCAAATAGCTCATGATCCTCTCGTCGATTCGACCGGTCCAAAACCCGAAGACGACGACGACGACGATGAGGAGGAGGAGTTCGGGACCCGAGTCGAGGATTCGGACCCGGAAACCAGACCCGAGCCGCCTAGGGTTCTGAAGCGGCTCAGGCGAGGACAGCCTTCGCAGTTGTGCGAAACGACGCCGTCGAGGTCTTGTGTCGGTGACGATGAGATCGAGGAGTTCTCCTCGCAAGATGATGATTTGGAAGGTATTTTGGTACATGGCTTTGATTTTGTGCTGATATTTTGTTAATAAATGTTTCATTTTTAGAGGGAAAAAAGGATTCTTGAAGCTGTTTTTGGGCTGGTGATTTTGAAGAATTTGTAGATGTATTAGCTTTAAGAAGTTTTGTTGATAATTCTTTTTTTAGTAAAAAAAAAAAAGTCATTTTTAAGCTGAATTTGGCATTTTCAATTTTCAAGAACTCACCAAAATTGATGATTTTATTAGAGATTAAAGAAGAAACTGGTATTTTGTGATGTCTGTGTAAGTGGAATTCTTTTGATTTAAACGAATTTGTTATGTAACTTATGACAGTGTGTGTATGGTCATTTGAAGCTGAATTTGGCATTTTCAAATTTAAGAATGAATATTGATGATTATATTTAGTTGAAGAAGAAACTGGGATTTTGTGATATTCTGGTCAGTGGCGTTCTTGTGATTCTGATGAATTTGTAGATGTGTTGGCTTCAATGCTTCATAACTGGTTTACTGTAAGTAGTGATTGGCATTGCAGAACTCTGAATATTTTTAGAATTATATTTATGAATTTGGTGGAAATGGTACTAGGGCTAACTATCATGACATGGACGGTGAAGTTTAATCTTTTGGGTTGATGAAAAATGGGCAACTATTGGAAGCTGTAAAACCAGCTTGCTTAGTGATCTTTTGGTTGGTCGTCCTCGGTATAGTCTATGTTAAGAATGCAGTTGTGTAGTTTACGT
This sequence comes from Ficus hispida, assembly GCA_025413025.1. Classification (NCBI taxonomy): domain Eukaryota; kingdom Viridiplantae; phylum Streptophyta; class Magnoliopsida; order Rosales; family Moraceae; genus Ficus; species Ficus hispida. Next base: position 25,887,984 of record CM046374.1, on the reverse strand, counting down.
CTAGTTCACTGTGCTTTAGAAGAAGTTTTTGTTCATCTAGTCTGGTATCTGACACGGAGAAATTACAGGTGTATGCATTTAGGCAGGTCATTATGAAAATTGATGGATGCTTTCGGCTACAGACCCATCTGAGCTTAGGTCATATAGTAGTGAGGAATTTTTCAGGAAAAAAAAGAAGTGAACAATTTGTGCTTAGAAGAACGTAGGCGGCAGATCATTGATAGTTGATGGATGCATGTCTTCAATTAACAGTGAATAACTATATTCATCTGTAATAATCTAGTTTGAATATATCTCTGTGGTGCTGCTTTTCATTTCGAGGAGACCACTTGAGTATGAATTGTTAATGTTTGTGTTTCTTAGTTCTCTTTTGCGGATATTATTAATATGTTTGTGTGTGTTAGTTATCTTTTGTGGATTAAATGTTAACAAAAAAATATGCATAACAGAATTGCACCCGCCAGCACAATATCGTTCTGTGTGTAGTAGCTCAAAGATCCCATTACATGGATGTGGGGCTATTAAAAAATCATCAAGCGAGTGGAAGACAAGAAAAAACAAACCAGTTTTATCTTCAACAGCTTCTGCCTCTGCAGAACCCAACCACAGTGAGAAGTTGTTTCCAAAGTTGACTACCAGTCCTCTTCGAAGGTTCCAGTTAATTGATTCCGACTCTGACGATACTTCCACAAGTGAAGAAATCAAAATCAGTGGTGATCCTCAAATTGATCAATCCTCCAAGAAGCAGCAATCTAATCCCAGCCAATCTACCTCTATCAGTGGACAGAAAAGAGTTCCAGATTGTATGCCTCAGAGTGTAGATTTGTGGAAAGATTTCTACCCAGTTAAGAATTTTCACATTCCGACACCTGCATTTGACGAGATGTGTAATGAGTACTTCCATTCTGTGAAGAATAAGAATGCACCAGGGAAACTAGGAAGTGACATACCCATCAAGAGCTCTTTGGATTTTAGGGAAACTACAAATGACCGAAGCATTGAACAACCATGGAATGCAGCTAATCCTCTTCTGCCTGCTCATTGTTACTTTCTCCATTGTGATCCAAGGATTCGGATGTTAGTCCGCAGTCGCTTACCCAACTTCTTCCCACTAGGTATTGACGATAACAACAGAGATCAACAGAATGGTGCATCAGTCATTGATTACATGTAAATACTTCTCTCTTCTGTTGCCTTTGTCCTTGTATTATATTTGATATCATGTGATTTGTTGTTATATGTATTTATTTGTCTGTGCAGGGGCCAATTTGGTAATAGAGAACCCTCAAAACGACAAGCAACTCAACAAGTTGATCTTGAGAGAAGTTCAAAGAGGGGAAGAACTAAAGGAAATACTGAGAAAAGCTCAAAAAAGCAAAGTAATACGTCAAGAAGGGCAAATGAAGGACAGGTTTTGCATGCTTCTGAAAACTGGGTAGATCCAAAACAACGAAAAACAACAGTGAGAAAGAGTGTTAAGAAGAGCTTAAAGAACGGACGAAATACAGTGCAAACATCAAGTGCTGGTGAAGGCTTGCATGATTCTGGAGCCTGGTTGGACCCCAAAAACAGCGCTAGCAATAAAAAGGATTCTGGTAAACAATGGTCTCATTCAAATGGTCAATCTGTTGGTCAATGGTATACTGGCTCAAACGGACGGAAGGTACGTAAAGTATTATGTAATGCCTCTTTCGATTGAAGAAAGCAATATACAGAATCATTTTTGTTTGCTCTATCTTCTGTTTGTCATCAGGTTTATGTCAACAAAAATGGGCAGGAGTTGTCAGGTCAAATGGCTTACAGACAATACAAGAAGGTAAAATCCCGATTCATGTTTATCTCTTCTGTTCGATATTTTGCCGTTTGCATTGTGGTTGTGTAACTTTCTCATACATAATGCAGGATAAAGGAGGGTTTAGTAAAACCAAAAGGAAACCTAGTTCCAAGAAGAAGAAAAGCTGACCATTTTTGCCTAGTTCTAAATGAACCTTTTCTTTGGATTATATGTAGATCTGTATATCGCTTCTCTGCTTTCTTGTTTGTCCGTGTTGTTAAAGTTTAGGTGCCCGTAGTTGTATCTCTAGCATTGTCTTATTCCGGATCTAGAACTGCATTTTGTAGTTGGAAGAGTAAAAATTTAAATTTGTCTCCACTTGATTTTGTAAAACATGTGGAACAATGTCCGCGATAAATAAAACGACACTGTTTAAGTGATGGAGAGTTACAAATAGAGGCATCTGTGGAACGATGTTGTGTGAATTAAACGGGCGTGCATAGGCGATGAGAAGCAGAAGCATGAAAGAACAGAAGCAACGAGGCAGAATCACTTACAGGGAAGAACATGGGATCTGAAGTGACACATAGGAAAAATAAGTTAGAACTCTTTAAATAGATACGTGTAAGATTGAGATCGATGAGATGTAGATTGATATTTTTGGTAATTCAGTTTCCTGCCTCCTTGCCCTAGAAATAGGAATGTCGAGACAACGTACGCTTTTGATGGACTTGAGAATTAATAGAATTTTCATTTGAGGTTTCTTTTCAATTCTTGGGTTTTATTAAAGTTTTGTATCCATTTTATCAGATTTCAACACAAACACTTGAATACGCCCAAAACGTCTTTGCTTTAATTTTATTTGATTACAATAGAAGTAATTATAATTACTATGAGTGATGTACCAATAAATATATCTTTTCTTCTCAAGGATGTTTTTTAGATTTTACTCACTAGTAGGTTGTGCAGTGTTGATCTCACAGGTTTTACTGAAAATTGAAATCATCTTTCGAATAGAATTTGATTGGACTTTTTCCGTCGGCAGGTCTTGAATTTCTTCTATAGAATAGAGGACGGAATCACCACTAACTATATATATATATATATATAAATTTTTATCACTAAAAAGTGGCAGAAATCCGATTGATTGATGGACATTTTGCTGTTCTGTTATCATGCATCAAACACATCTTGGCAGTTTTTGTGACACTTTCAGACAACTAGTACAGGAGTTATTTCATAATTCACACCATAAAGTGCAACAAAACAATACTGACAATGACAAATCTCCTTTTTCATGTTACTTTCATCTAAATCTTTTTTGAATGGTAAAGTGTGAACCATGTATTGGGAAGGAGCTCCATTTATCATTGAAAAATGATTCATAGATTGCATGATGTATAATGAAATTAAAAAGGAAAAAGAAAAAAAAAAAGATAAATAAGTAATTTTTAAACATTTAATTAAATAAATGATCGAGATTTTTTATATTTAAAAAATGATCGTAATTGATTGATTAATCACAATTAGTTGATGATTGATCAATGAAAGTTACATTTTAATATTCATCAATTGTAATGATTAATTGATTTATCATTCTTTTTGAAAAATGAAATATTTCTTAATTTTACAAAGTTTCAGTCATTCATTTAAAAATTTCTTAAGAAAAAAAAAGGTCATTATCCACAAATACAATAAAAAAAATAACTTGTTCGGATAAAATAATAGGAATAAAGTAGTTATTTCAGTTTTATAGAATCTATGAATTTTGAATACCTGATTATTCATGAAATAAATGATAAAAATTTTTTGTGACGTGCACCTTTATCATCTGGGCTAAGTTGATAAGAACAAAGTTGTCAAAGTAAATGCTATTATAACAAAACTCGACTAATATATATCATAAAATTGGTCAAATATCATAGAGGTAAAATCTGCCGCACACGAAAAGAATTAAATTTATTGAATACAATGGTCGCTCAACTTTATAATTCTGTTCATGATTTAAAATGTAAAACCAAACAACAACTATTGCAAACACCTAAGTTAGACCATTCTATAACTCTGACAAAAAAAAAAAAAAAAAAAAATCCCAAAAGACTGGGTCAGTGTTAATATCTCAAGAGTTCACGGTGATCAACCTGAGATTTAGTGGGAGAATTTTCACTGGCTGAGACCTAAAAGAACTGATATATATTTATATATTTATGGTTGTATAAAGAAAAAAGAACAAGGAAAATACAACACAAAAGATCTACATTTGTAAGAGAGAAAACAAGAACCTAAAACAAAAGCTCCGAGGCATCACCGCCCCGATCAGTTTATGTGCTGTCATGAGTCTCCTGCTAGTCTGATCTTTTCGGAGACGCCCGGGATCTCAACATATGCTTGCATGCCCTGAAAATAATGTAGATCACATAATTAAGAATTACAAGCAAAGATTATTCACGACTTTTCCTCGTCTAATCAAACAAATTTTATTCTTGCACTGTGATATAATGGAGTAATGGGAAACACCAAAAACCGTATTCTAGAGTGCGAATATGAAGATAAAAGAGTGCGAGAGTTTGAAGCATTACGAGTTCAGTTCATCAGTCTTGCTCCTGATATCACTTGACCATAATACTGGATCAACATTCCTTGGTAAGGAGTCTTGTTGCTGGGTTTTCTCTCTAAGCCATTGCTCCGCTTTCTCGCACTCGTTAACAATCTGAACATTGAAAAAGTTTAAAACACCGAATATACTATTAACATAACAATAAACTACAGATACCGCTGTCGGAAGCCAATTAATTGAAATACCAATTCTTTATCCTTGGGGGAGAGTGAATCAACAGCGGTACGATAATCCACAATGCTCTTTAAAAGATCATTTGTAGCTTGTGCTCTTGCATCCTCATCTTTATAGCGATTCTCAACTGGGTCCACAAGCTGTAAGGAACAAAGAAGATATAAAGAAGAGGGAAGATAAACAGAAAGTTGAATTATTAAAAGAGTTAAAGAAAAGACAACAACCTTCTTAAGATCTTCCATCTTTGAAGTATAAGCACTTTCAGTTTCATCATCTCCTTCATCGTAAAGCCACTCCTCTGTCTGTTGTAGGCTCCTGGAGATGCCCTCTCTCTCTCGATCACTTGCAAAGCTCCGATACGTGTTGAAGAGCTTTCAAATGAATAAGCTTAATTAAAACCTTGCCTATGGAGATAATGTAGTAAAAACAAAAAAAACTACCTGACTTAACCAAGCAATCGGTGAAAATTCCATAATATAGATGATGAAATGACTAAAGCTACCGGGATAAAGCTTTGGGGGATTTACTGCAAATGAAAACTAGAACGGTGGAGCTCTTCAGTCAAGGCACTATATGCAGCCATATAGATAAGAATCCCTCTAATTCCTTGAACTCAAGGTTCACTATTATGCATATTGGTCTTTGCATAAGTGCAATAAAAGACATTTGCTCGAGCACGAGAGTTTGGCAGAGTACAAGTTCATAATTAGAGCAACATTTACCTAAAATGCAATGCATGAAAAATTCTAAAATTTTACAGGTATATAGGATCCAAAAAGGCTCATTAGATCCACATTTGCCTTTGAGCAGGTTATAACAGAATCATAATACTTCATTTTAGGAAATATGTAAAAGTTGTAGATATCATAATAGGTAAATATTTATACCTTATTACGCATCTCATATACATACGACTCCAAAGCGTTCTTCTTGTTTTTAGTTTCTTCCATAATTCTGTCCTGTTGAGCCAACTGAAGTTCTTTTGCTTGAGCTTCTGAAACCTCTCCCCTAGTCATTCCACCATATACGTTCTCAGTTACGGGTATCTCGAGCCTCCTGGGGGATTTGTTCTTTTTGGTAGCATTTGCCTGCAAAAGAGATTTGGATGTAAATTAACTTGCATCTAATACAACCATCTAACTGTTGAACTTTTCAGAGAGTATTACATCTGTGCAAAACCAAACGGTTATATTCTTAAGTCCCACGATATATCAACGATAGGGAAAGGATGCAATATGCTGCAAGCAGATTTCCTACATAACAATGTTTTAAGTCGAAAAACCTACCGAAGCATGCGAAGCTTTGGAGTGTGTACTGGTACTATCCTCTACCCCATTTGCAAGCCTCTCAGAAGAACCTGAAACAGATGCACCATCGACGTCCATTGCATCCGAAGAATGAGCTTCACCTCTTGAGTTTGAATTACCGACATGATCATCTAGCAACTGCAGCCAAATTAAACACGTACATTAAAAAACATTAATAACTGTCTTAGTTGTACGCAGTTAGAGGACTTATTAGATTTCTTACTCACCGTCGCTGATTCAACACTAACAATGCCATGGAGGTTTAAATGAACTTTAACCTTAACCCTTGCCTTTTCACTATGTGATCCTTGGATAGGGCCAATCTGCAAAAAGAAGTAGCTAAGACTAAGCATCATTACAGAATGTCAAAAACTGTCCCTCCCCCCCCCCCCCCCCCCCCAAAAAAAAAAGAAAAGCGCTTCATGGAACAAAAGGCATTACTGTAAAACAACTAATTCTTGGAGATGTGCCTGGAGGCAGTTCAGTAGGATTAGCATAGAATGCTTCCAATTTAAATGAATTGCTTCGTTGAAACGTCAAAACTTTTATACTTGGAATGGGCTGGCCTTTTGGGAACAGGATTCCGTTAGCCCCAGTGCCAATAGGACTTTCATCCAATAAGAATCCTATTGAAAAAGGAAGTGAATCTTGAACCTGCAAATAGAAAAATTAAACGCATTTACTTAAATAGAGAAGATATAAAATGAAGCAAGATGGGGGGGAAAAAAAAGTAACCAAAAGTGATACCGGTAAAGAAATTTGGAAAGCATAAGCTTGTTTAGCGGCTTCATAACTAATTTAGAATTAACATATACAAACCTCGTATTCTCGGACCCGAAAAACAGGACTTAGCATTGCACCCTGAAGAGCACATCCACGAGCTACACACTCGCTTGCATTCACTGTCCGCTGAGGCTCTCTCTTGAAAAGTGAAGCTAATGATCTAGTAATAGCTGGGATCCTAGACCCCGACCCTACAAGCTCAACAGAATGAATCTTGTCCACGCTCAATCCGGCATCAGATAAAGCCTTGTTACAAGGAACAACAATCTTCTCCAACAGCCCTGAAGTCAGCTTCTCGAATTCATCCCTTTTAATGAAGCCCTTAACATCTTTCTCATCCATTAAACACTCGATATTCAGGGGCGCCTCTGGATTTGCGCTCAGAACTTTCTTCAGCTTCTCACACGCGGTTCGCAGCCTGATGCATGCCTTGACATTAGAATACACATCAATGTTATACTGTTCCTTGAATTTCTCTGCAAAATGACAGAACAAAACCTCGTCAAAGTCTCTCCCTCCCAAGTTACTATCAAAAGCATGGGAAAGTATCTTCATATGACCCTCCTCAAACGATGCAATAGCAATCTGAGTATCACAATGTCCAATGTCAACAAACGCAACATAATTCGGCCCAGAAGCGGAGAAATTCGTCTTGTAAATCCCATAACTAAGTGCAGTCGCAGTACAGTCGTGCATCAATCTTAAAGGCTTCAATCCAGCAATCAACGCGGCGTCCAAATACGCACGTCTCTGCAAGTCCCTAAAGTAAGAAGGGATACCAATGACACAATCTGACACCGGAGTTTCCATGTTCCTCCCAGCCAACTCCCTCAAATGCGCGAATAGCATTGCCATAATCTGAACCGGGGTGAAAGTATGAGTCTCACCCATGTACTTCAGGTGAATCAAAATGCCTCCATCCAGGGCCTCGGAAGTCTCAAAGGGGAACATCTTAAGCTCATGTTGAATACCAGGGTCACCAAATTTCCTACCAACCAGTCTCTTCACCTGAGAGACGGTAGTTTTCGGGTTCATCACTGCCGAAGCAGCACCAGAAGACCCCAGAAACCGCTGTTTCTCCCCGAAACAAACGACGGCCGGGGTCTCCCGCTTCGACTCGTCATTCAACAACACATCAATCCCTCTCTGCTTCACCACAGCAATGACACAATTCTCGTTTCCAATATCAAATCCCACCACACTCATATCTACTTTCCCAGTTCACCTATATATAACTAAACCCTAATCCACAAAATAGCCCAAAAGCAAGCTCAAATTAACCTCAAAAAAGTCCGTGATTACGAGGAACTTTAACAGAAATACCTGAATTTCAAATGAAAGAAGCAGAATCGAGTTATGGGTTTGTTTGATAGCCCAAAAAAGTAAAGAATTGGAATTTGATTCTGAATTTCGATTTTTTTTTTCCGGTTCCTATTAAATTGCTTCCATTGCAAAATTGAAAGAGAGTTTTTAATTTTAAATTTTTTTTTTCAGATTTTGGAAAAGCGAAACTCAAATGTCGAAACCAAAGAAATCGAGAAGAAATTTGAAGATGAAATTCATATAGAGTTGTGAGAAAAACGAAACGGATTGAGCAGAGAAATACCTGAATCGGGAAGAAGAAAGAAGAAAAAGATGGAAGAAAGAAGAAGAAGAAGCTGGAAAGTCCGATGGTTGAAATGCTTTGCTCACCAAGGGCCTAAGACAACTTATATTCATATATTGGTGTTTTTGTAGCATTTTTCTTTTTTATAAGGTGTTAAATGCAAATAATAGGTTTTGTTTTTTTAATTTAGAGTAACTGGCCTCACTGTTCTCTGAACTATTTAAAAGGTAGTACTTTAGCTCTGTTTTTTTTTTTTTTTTTTTGGCTATGCTAACTCTAAACTTTCTAATGGGTGATGATTTGATCATTTTCGTCTGGTTCTATTAAAAACCTTGTAGAATGATCACGTGAGAAACATATCTTATATTTTTTGAGGTAGAAAACCCATAAAAAGATAAAAATACCCTTAACTATATTTAAAAAAAAAAAAAATCTCTATCCCCTCCCCTCCCTCCCTCCCCCCAAGATCGGATGCTGATGTTGGAGTCGGAGCCAGAAGCCGTCTCCCTCACTCCCTCCCCCTTCCCCCTGCACGATCCCCCTTGCCCCAACTTTCGGCCCCACCCCCTCCGAGGCCGCGATTTCGCCCCCCCTGACCGTCATGATCTGGGTTTCGGACCCCCCGATGCAACGGAGATGAAGGAGAGGGAGGCGGCGGGCCAAAACTCATATCGCGTCGTCTCCCTCCCTCCCTCCACCTTCTTCTTTGTTGCTCTGAGGGGTTTGAAACCTAAATCGCGGCTCCTAGGGGGGGCAAAATTACAACGCCGAAAGGGGTGAGGGCAAAACCCAAATCGCGCTAGCATAAGGGGGATCGTGTTTGGGGGGGGGGGGGGGGGAGGAAGGGAGGGAGATGGCCTCTAACTCCAGTGTCGGTGTCCGATTTGAGGGGGGTGGGGGTGGGAGGGATGGAGGGGAGAGGAGAGAGGAGAGAGAGAGGGTTTTTTTAAAATAATACAATTAAGGGTACTTTCGTATTTTTGAGAGTATTTTCTTTCAAAAAATACAAAATATGCTTCTCACGTGATCATTCCGTGAGTTTTTTTAACTAAACCAGATAGAAATGACCAATCTGTCACATTTTTAGAGAGTTTACAGTCAGCACGGTATAAAAAAAAAAGTAATAAGGACCAAAGTGTGACTTTAAAAGAATTTATGGACCATTAAGGTCAATTACTCTTTAATTTGTTACTGGTCAATAGCACGTGCTATGTGCATGTTGAATTTGTTAATTTTTTTGGGACATTATAAAATATATTTAAATAAGAATATAGTTTTATAAGGCATGGCTAAAAGTATAATATTTGAAGTAATAAAGAGATGAAAAGTAAAATAAAAAAAAACAGATAAAATGTTTAATCACTAACTAAAAAAAGAAATAGAGAAAATAAAAAGAAAAGTAGTTATAAAATATCATATTATAAAATAATATTTCAAAAAAAGATTGAAAAAAATTATCTAAATGAGTATATATTTTTAAAAAATTATTACACAATAAAAATATATTAAATGAAAAATGTATTTGGTGATATAAAAATAAGAAAAAGAAACATAAGAAGATATATTATATTATAATCATAGATATAATCTAATGATAATTTTATATCCACTCTATTTAAATACATATAGTTCAAATCTCTCGTCTTCAAGTTAAATAATATTTTATATAAAACAAAAACATATGTAAAAGAGAAAAGAAAAAAATATATGTAAAAGAGAGAGGAAAAGAAAGTAAATGCACGGAGCAAAGGGAAAGCCAAAAGAAGGGAGAGAGAAAAAAAAGGGAATAAGTTGCAGGAACTGTGGTTACAATCATAGTCTAACAGTTTATTTGGGATATTATTTGGAGATATGTTATTTTATTATCTTAATTTTAAAATTCTAATTTTATATCAATTTTTTTCTTTCATTTAAAAAAAATTCAAATTTTAAAATATTATAATTTTCTTATTTAAATTGGAATAAGATGATTTTTATATCAAAATACTCGTAATGACTAAACGAATAAGACATCATCCATTTTTATATATTTTCAAATACATTTCAAAATTTTGCATAATTTTTTATATCACAAAACTTTTTTAAAAATTTTCCTCTCAAATAAACATTTTCAACCTAACTTTCATAATACTATATCCAGATATCTCCCAAAACGGATCTTAATTGTAATTCCATACTTATTTCACTTAAATGGTATAGAGTTTGAATCCTTTTATTTAAATTTTAAAAAATATTATAATAAATGTAAAAAAATATATGTAAAAGAGAAAGGAGAAGAAAGTAAACGGACAGAGCAAAAGGACAGCCAAAGAGAGAGAGGAAAAAAAAAAAAAAAAAAAAAAGGAAGAAGCGGCAGGAACAAAGCAAAAAAATAAAAGCAAGGAAAGGCCCAAAAAGAAAAAAAGTCAAAAAAAAAAAAAAAAAAAAGAAGGAGAAGGAGAAGAAGAAATTGATACGTGTACAAGTGAATAGTAAGTAAGTTTGGCTTTTTTTATATAGGTTAGAGTTAGATTATTATTATTATTTTTTTTTTTTGCGGTTTAGGAAAATTATATTTTCCAAATTCATTTTTAAATAAATGTCCTTAGTTTAAATTTAGAAAAATAGTTGTTTTTCTTTTAAATGGCCCATCATTGATAAATTTAGTGATCGGTCATCAAGAAATTTAGTGGTCACTTATTTATTAACTAAGTCCGTTTGATTTATAAGTTTAATTTTAATTAAATTATATATATATTTTTTAAAATTAATAAAATTTATAATTAATTTTTAAAAAATAACCAATTCAAATTTAAAAATTTAACTCAAATATTTTATTAAACGCATACTAATATTATATCAGTTAATCACGGAGAAAGAGGGAAAAATCGTAATCCTAGTGGGTATTAGAAAATAATAGTAATAATTTTTTGAGATTGAAAAAGAAATATCATAATTTGTTTTTAGACTTAGAAAATTCCCAAAATGCCCCCAATAGCTCATCCGGTCTTTGTAGATCTTCGGCCACTGTAGTAACACAGTCGCCGTCGCTGCCGTGTAGCATTCACCATCGCCGCCGCCACTGGGTTGCGAAGCAGTCGTCATCGCCGTCGGGTAGCGAAGAAGTCAGTATCGTCGGGAGTAAAGATGCAATGCAATCGCCATCGCAAAGCAGTCACCGTCGCCGCCGCGACACCTGCAGGCCGAAGAATGCAGATCTGGACGCCGTCTCGCCGTCGTCGGAGGAAGTGCGACGGCAGCTGAGAAATCGAGAGAGGCGTCGCGTGGAACTCGTCGTCGCCGGAAAAAAGAAATAGATCGGCGGAGAGGGAGAAACACAAAAGCCTTGCGTCGCAACCTCGATCTCGTCGTCGTCACTCTATCTGATCTTTCACCGGCGTAGTACTTCTCCGGTCGGAGGCTGACGAGAAAAAGAGGAGAGAGAGAAGGAAACGGGTGAATGACAAAGGAGGGGAGAGGAGAGAGAGAGGGGGGGAGAGACAGAAAAGAAGATTTTTGGGGGAGATCAGATTTAAGTTAAAAAGGGTAAATTGGAATAAATTATTGATTTTAAAAAAAAATATTAAATTTATGTTATAATTTACTATATTTTGAAAAACATGCTATTATTTACACAATTACATATAAAATATGATATTTAGATATCGTTTGGTTGGTGGGTTTAAACTCACCACATCAACTCAATTTTTATCTTTTTTTTTAATTTTTTTATCTTTTTTAAAAAAATTAATCAAAATTATTATTTAAACTTACAAATCTTAACTCAAACTCAAACATCAAACACCTATTAGTATATTTTTCGGTTAATCAATGATAAGAACCATTTGGAATTTTATCGATGGACTGATGTAAAATCTAATAAAAATAAGACAATCATTTAACAAAAAAAAAAAAAAAAAAAGTTCAGCTCCTATTGTTAAAGGATTGGCCCAAAAAAAAGGTAAAGGATTGGCCCAAAAAAAAAAGGTAACTCGCGTGGATTTGTTTTTTACCACTCTTTAAATAAATAGCTTTTTTTTTTTTTTTTTTTTTTTTTTTTTTTTGCTTACGTAAATAGTTGTTTTGATTGTGTTTTATGATAGTTCATTAATGACAGACTGATGGATAAGTAAAGTATTATTAATAGATAAATAAATTATTGATTCATATTGTTCAACTGCTTACTAGATTAAGTCTATCGATAATATATCAACAAATAATTCATTATTGATAGATTGTTAAAAAATGATCATTTAAAAATGACTTGAAAGAAATACAATTTTTTATTTTCTGTTTGTTCATGACGTAATAAGGAGAAATATACTCCTCTTTTTTATTTTTTTATTTTTTTAAATTGACCTCAAAGATGGTTTTCGGCTTCCAGTTTCTTAAAAAAAAAAAAAAAAGAACAAGAAAAAAGAGCTTTAAAATAGGATATCTATTTCTGCACTATTGTTATATGATTTTTTTTAATGAAATATTATATTCCAAATATAAAAGATAATATAATCACCAATTTATCCACAAGTCTTCTGCATCAAAAAACTTAATATCGATAAACAATTGATTCCATCAGTAAATTTGAATAACGCACATGGAGAAATAACGAGTATCGGACTCCATAAATGAAAGACATCTAAAAAGATACACAAAATCTGGAGCACACATGTGGCTCTTGAACAAATCATTTACAGTTGATAAAAATATTCGATCAATTGATAATGAAAATCCTTAGCATAGAAGTCACACAAACTACTGCAAATAAATGAATCTTGGGGACAAAAAAAAACCAAATACTAATGAAACAAGATAAAAAGGTAAACAATCGGGTAAGAACTCCGTTTTATTAATAAAAATGACAAAAGCCACAAGTTAGAATATCAAAATACTAAGAAGAACGAGACCCCTCAATATCAGCGGAAGACAATGACAGAAAAGAAAACAATTGGAAAACACATATCATGAATGGTCAATTAATATCTAAATCATATAGATTATGTACTTCTTTATCCTGTTTCTTAACCCCTAACAAGTCACGTTCGTAATATATCATGAAACTTTTCTTTCTTTTCATTTTCATGATATACGAATCATTTGCCTCAACTTTATACATGCTTAACGTATGTAAACTACTACAACGCACAGAACAAAGAGTCTAAAAAGGCTCATCTTTGAAGATGCAATTGGATACAACCTGGTTGTTTTTCAGAGGCAATAAAGAATTGGAAATTTTGGAAGAGATTTCAATTGAATCTATTTACAACTATGCCATGGTTCACATCATTCACCAACTAGGAATCCATTGCAAGAATCTTCATACGCTTCGTATAGAATCATGTTCGAGAAGCCAAAGTCATTTCAAGTTAGATTCGAGTAACGCGAAGATTATAGCGAAGAATCTTTAGATCAAGGAATTCAAAATTACGAGTACTCGATTTTACAGAGATGGCATATCGATAATTCTAAACGAGTGCGAACAACTCTTGAATCTGTAATTTGGAGACTTGTTATCCTTGTTCAGTGAAGTTCCAATTCTCTTGCGGGAAGAAGGTTTTTCTAAATTAAGGTGAAAAAGAAATATGTTGAGTGTACTAAATAGTGTGTTGAAGATCATTACATGACAAGTTTTAGTTACTTCTGATGAAGCTTTTGGATCTTATTTTTCCCAAGAGAGAATAAATGGAAAAGGGAGGAAATTCTGTAATTGTTATTATCTTGGGAATTATTCAGAAATTTCTTATGAAATTCTTAGGCGTTTCATAAAAATTCTAATACTATTTCTAATGAAATATTAAAAGGGCATGTTGAGTGATGTCAAATTTTATTATTTTAAAGTCTTCTTTAGAAACTATTCTACTCGTAAATGACAAGTCATATTGCATATAATCATTTTCATAATGACAAATCTATCTCTATGTAATGATATATATATATATATATATATATGTAGGGCTTTTTACACGAATGTCATAGATTCATGCCTTAATTTGATTTTTGCCGGAAAAAAAAAAAAAACCTGTCACAAAGATTATATATATGACGTCACAAAATAATTATTTACTTGTTTGTTTGTTTCGATTATCAACTATACCCTTGTCAGTTGGCACCCATGATAATACTGGTCAGTATCCACATGATATCAGTCAACTGATGGTTGCTGGTTGGTTATCATATGGTCTACTACAATACTAACTAGTAATCACCACTACCATAATCAACTCCGCTAGCAGGATAACAGCTGGTTACCAATCAGTAACAATTTTTACCGGTAAGATATCATTTGATAATCACTTCTATCGACAAGATATTGGTTTTTTTACCGACTGATAACCACTTCTTTCATTAGGATACCAGTTGGTTATTGACTGGTAACCTCCAAATTGTCGAATCTTCTGGATTTTATTACGAATTACTGAAAAAGTATCACAAAAATTCATTAAAAGTCATAAAAATTTAGTGAGGCAGTCAGGAGGTCGTGACAATGGCGATGCCGGTGTCGGACCAAGAAGAATCATCTCCACAGTCCACACAAATCTCCCCGTTGCGGCCTAGCAAGGAGATCTGCCCCGGTGGTGAGATCTCCTCCACGGCCGCGCTGCAACGGTGGTCCAATTGTGTGGAGAGAGAGAGTCTGTGCATGGGGGAGAGACAGGCAGCTGGGGAAGAGAGAATGGAAAAAATAGATAATTTTGGGGTAATTTGGTGTTTTTAATTTTGATTTATTATACATCATTTATGTTACCATGACAAATTTTTCTATAGTTTTTTAAGTTATGAAACAAATTAATTCATACTCAAATTTAATAGTACGTGATCTAATTATTTCTATATATATATATATATTATATGGTCTCACTAATTCGTTAAAACCTTCTTTTTTTTTTTTTTTTTTTCAATTTTGGAAAGTTTGGAATTGAAATCTTACTTTGCTTATTACATCCGGTCACTTATTACTCTCTTCTGCGCGTCTCTTATGGCTCCAATTGTCTATTCGGAGATCTGTTTCTACAATGTAAATTGTTTCTTCTAAATTATAAATATATTTTAAATGATAATCATGATTATAATCACGTTTTATCATTTATAATTATGAATTATTGCATAGATATTTACATCTGATGGGTTAAAATGTATTAATTTTCAGATATAAAGACCTTGTCATATATGCGGTCCGATTTCAAAACCATGTAATAAGTGCAGAAACATTATTAAACGATATAGATGACAAAGATTAAATCACATTACTAAGAGCATAAACAAAACAAAACTAAATCGTATAATATCAAAGAGTAGTTTGCAACTGTTCCATAAATCCATATCAATGAAACTAACGTCCACCTTTATCTAGCAAAAATACAAAATTTGTTTTGTCTATTTCAAAGAAAATGACAGTGGCTATAGACATAATTTAACGATAATTTCACAATATCTCTATCATTAGTTGAAGAGTTCGAATCTGACATTTCAAGTAAAAAAAAAAAAAATGCCCAAGTCTTGTAGACAACGAATAAGTTAAATTAATATAAAGGTGTAGATAGAAAAACCGAAAACCGACACAATTGCCATATAGTACAGGTACATGGGAATTTATCTTTGAGCTACATTCATCATTGTACTATTTGTGAACTTTGAAAAATTTTCCTATGTTTTGATGCATGTTAAAATTTTAGAAAAGAAACTTTCAGGGTTCCACATTGAAAAAAAAAAAAGAAAAAGAAAGTGAATTACTTTCTTCTTGGACTCTATATAAGGGTCTACCTATTCTTTTTTCATTCACACTTGATTAAAGCCTAAATAGTTAAAAATTAAAAGATAATTTGTTTTAAATTTTTTAATAATGCATTCAATAAACTGATAGTAACCTCTAAAGAAAATATATTTTTGGTTTTTTTTGGAGTCCCAGAAGTCTTGCTAATGGAAATCATGTTCGAGAAGCCAAAGTAATTTTAAGTTAGATTCGAGTAATACGAAAATTATAGCGAAAAATCTCTAGATCAAGGAATTCAAAATGGCGAGTACTCAATTTTACAGAGATGGCAATTACTTCTAATGAAGCTTTTGGATCTTATTTTTCCCAAGAGAGAATAAATGGAAAAGGGAGGAAATTCTGTAATTGTTATTATCTTGGGAATTATTCAGAAATTTCTTATGAAATTCCTAGGTATTTCCTAAAAATTCTACTTCTATTTCTTATGAAATATTAAAAGGGCATGTTGAGTGATGTCAAATTTTATTATTTTAAAGTTTTCTTTAGAAACTATTCTACTCGTAAATTACAAGTCATATAGAATTAATATAATCATTTTCATAATGACAAATCTATCTCTATGTAATGATATTTATATGTAGGGCTTTTTACACGAATGTCATAGATTCATGCCTTAATTTGATTTTTCCCAAAAAAAAAAAAAAAATTGTCGCCAAGAATATATAATATGACATCAAAAAATATTTATTTAATTATTTATTTGTTTGGATTATCAACTATACCCTTATCAGTTGGTATCCATGATAATACCGATCATTATCCACATGATATCAGCCAGCCGATGGTCACTGGTTGGTTATCATATGGTCTATTATGATACTAACTAGTAACCACCACCACCACCGATTGGTAACCAACTCCGCTAGTAGGAGAACAGCTGGTTGTCATCAGTAACGATTTCTACCAGTAGGATACCATTTGATAACCACTTTATGTAATTTTTAAAAGTTGGTTTTATTGCTGTCTTTATAATTATTTTACAGCTGTCTTTGGTGTTATTTAGCTATTTTAATCAAAATTCTCTTCTTCCTCACACCCTTTGCTCCATACGGTTCTTAGTGCAAAAAAAAAAAAAAAAAAAAAACACAAAACACAAAACACAAAACGCAAAATACAAAACCCCAACAACTGCTCTTCTCCATCATAGGACCATCTCCCCCTCCAAAATCACAAAACAAAATAAGGCTAAGCATCCTTCAAATACCCATTCTCGGATTCCAGCCATTAACCATTTTTCATTGAACCTAGTTGAGCTCAAGGTGGGGTTTGGCATCATTTTTGGAGCCCGAATTGTACAAGCTACCTAAGGTCAGTTGTAAGTACGATTTTTTAGTGGATTTTGAAGCTTTTCAAAGCTAGAAATTTGATGTTTTAAGTTGAGATGCTATATGTTGAATGTATGCTTGGATTTGAACCCAAGTGTGAAATTTTTGATTTAATTCAAGATTTTGATGATTCTATGTTGTTGGTGATGTAAAACATTGTGAGGTATGATTGTAAAAGAGTTTTACTGTTTTTAACGTATTTTATGAAGTGGCATAAGAGGTGTTTGTGAAAATGTTTGACTGGAATTTGTAAAACAGGGCACTAGGGTTCCGAAATTCGTTTCTCTGTCTATACCCTGTATTTGAAGCTGAAATTTTGTGGAGTTAAAGTAGACATATGAAGCATGCTGCCCACAAAATTTCACATGAAAATGCTGTAAAACGGATTTTTGGTGAATTTTTGAATGTTGGGTCCTGTAGCTGGAAACTGGTGGACAGCCACTAGGAAGAAATTTTTGTTTGTGCTTAAAAAATTATCCTAAGGACCTTAAATGGTTTAAAATGTTGAAAGGTGATATTATAACGCATATTTTTCTATTTTATATGATTGGTAATGGATTGAATATATATTTAAAAAAAAAATTGTAAAATGACTTGATCATGGATCTTAGGACAAGCCCGATCAACTTCCTCGCTACGGTGGAGTCAATCTCTCTGCGGGAGTTCAATTTTAAAGAGGTAAGTAGGAATTCTACTTACTGTATCATTGAAACTTAAAAAAGTATATGACATAGCATTTCAAGGTTTTTGACAAATGTTTCCCTTTATTGGAAATGGTATAATTTGCAAGTAGGAAAGCTAAGGGAATATATGATTTATTGAAAGCTTTTATAATTTGTTTATAATGTTTTAAAGTTTTGCAAAGTTTTAGATATGGCCTATGGAATGATGGGAATATCTATAGAATGTTTATATGTCATTGGGACTGACTAATACCTATGGATGAGTCCCGAAAGGGACATTACTCATACCAACATTTGGGATCCCAATGACAGTAATGAAAGTGTTTGGCCAAACCTAAAGGAAATGAATGGTAAATGATTCTGTAGCTTAAGCCCAATTTGTGCCATATCTCAAGAGTTTTCATGTTATGTTTTAAATGTTGGGTTGGATTTCTATTTGCTGTAACAAGATTTGAAATCCATTGAAAATTGTATTTTAGATACCGATTGTAGTTTTAAAGATTTTTATGTTTAACTATGTTCCGCTTACTGGGCTTTTTGCTCACTTTAAAATTTCATGGTACAGGTGAGGAAGAGAAGTAATGAGGAAGCAATATAGTGGCAGGCTGAATCTCTTTTGGGAAGCTGATGTCACAGAACCCATGTACATACTAAACTAAAGATGTTTCATGAAAAATGCTTATCAAAGAACTTTACGGGCTACACTACACAGTTTTCTTTTGAATAATATTAACAATATGGGATAGTTGTAATATGGACTCTTCTTATTTTTGACTAAACTGTGAGAAGAGTTCTGTAAATATTTTTATTTTTTTTATTAATCTTATCATAAGACTATCTTGGCTTTACAATGTTTTTGTGTTATCATGAAATTTTATGAATATATGGTTTAGTGACATGTTCTAGTTAGGTTTAGTTCAAGACTAAACTAGCTAGGGGGTGCTTCAATTGATCTTTGCATTATAAAGTTCTGATTCTCAATCGATAAGAAATTTCCCTTGATTGTTGAAATTTTGTCAAAACAAAAGGTTTTATGTATTCGATCTTGATGTACTAAGATACTTTCTAGTAACCGGTCTTTATCTATTATTATTATTATTAAGAAATCATCTCTTTCATATATAAAAATAAATATTATATGTATCATTTTTTTTTTTTTTTTTTTTTTTTTTTGTTATTTTTAAAAGAAAAAAATAAAAATATTATATGTTCTATTGAATCATTATTGATAATCCATTGAAAATTGTATTTTAGATACCGATTGTAGTTTTAAAGATTTTATGTTTAACTATGTTCGCTACTGCTTTTTGCTCACTTAAAATTCATGTACAGTGAGGAAGAGAAGTAATGAGGAAGCAATATAGTGGCAGGCTGAATCTCTTTTGGAAGCTGATGTCACAGAACCCATGTACATACTAAACTAAAGATGTTTCATGAAAAATGCTTATCAAAGAACTTTACGGGCTACACTACACAGTTTTCTTTTGAATAATATTAACAATATGGGATAGTTGTAATATGGACTCTTCTTATTTTGACTAAACTGTGAGAAGTTCTGTAAATATTTTTTTTTTTTATTATTTATCATAAGACTATCTTGGTTTACAATGTTTTTGTTTATCATGAATTTTATGATATTTTTATGACATGTTTAGTTAGTTTAGTTCAGACTAACTGTAGGGTCTTCAATTGATCTTTGCATTATAAAGTTCTGATTCTCAATCGATAAGAAATTTCCCTTGATTGTTGAAATTTGTCAAACAAAAGTTTTATGTATTCGATCTTGATGTACTAAGATACTTCTAGTAACCGGTCTTTATCTATTATTATTATATTAAGAAATCATCTCTTTCATATAACTAAAAATAAAAATTATATGTATCACTTTATTCTTTTGTTTTGTTTTTGTTTTTGTTTTTTGAAACGGGAAGTTCATTAAATTTAAAAAGAAGATACAAAGACACAAAACATAACAAATAACCCCGGATCCATTAGTAAATTATGATGATGCTTAAAGAGAAAGACGTACGCTTGAAGTCCAATAACGGGCACATATTTTGGCACACTAAAATCGAGTATATGTAAGGCTCTTTTTGATAAAACCCCGACAATCGATGGAATATCGTGATCGATCGAGGGCCAAGACTCAGTAACACTTTGGTCACCATTAACTCCGCATAGAAGCAATTCTAGCGAGACCAAAACAACATCAAGACTTAGATCTGACGAACAAATAATCAACACTGAAGGTGGGGAGACCACCTCTATTATTAGAATTAACAAATTGAAACAAAACACCCAAATAAATGACGGTGAAGACATCACCATTATTACACACAAAACTACAAACCAGAAAACAAAAAAATCAATCACATAAAAAGAGTCATTGTTGAAAAGAAGATCCATGTTGTCGAGAGAAATTAGGTAGCCGAAGCCGAGTCGATGCAAGACCTATCCTCTTTGCTCATTTTTACATGCATCGCTGATCCTCCTCCAACGGGCTTGTCTCTTTCAAAACTCTCACCATATAATTCTCATATCCATCCCTTAAGGTCGGGAAATCAAAGATAGTCTAATAGCTGCCACTTTAGTTCGACCCCTAGAGAAGAAAATAATTGAAAAACCCTAACTCTCACGTGTTAGAGAAAGAAGAGAAGAGAGAGAAGAGGAAAGTTTTTATTTTTTTTTTAAGGAAAAGAAAGTGTCTCATTATATGTTTATCGTTTTTGCGACACATATAGAATTCTCCATTTTGTAATTTTTCTTTTTTCTTTTGATAAACAATATCTCTTACCTCTTAAGAAAATACTATCTTATGCGTTCAGTCATTAATTGATACCAGTCTAAAAGTATGTGCCACGCATATGTTAGAAATATTTGAGAGAATTAATCTGAGTAGAGATAATTTAAATTAATAAGTTAAAAATAGAACTAAAAAAAAAACAATGAAGTACCTGAAAATTAAAAAAAAAGCATGAAAAAAATATCAAAAAGATAAAAAGACTAAAAAAAAAAGACTAAGATAGTAAAAGGACTAAAATGAAAAAAAAAAGGGCCAAAAGGAAAAAAAATTGAAGGGCTACAGGAAAAAAAGACTAAAATGAAAAAAAATAAAAAATGCCAAAAAGAAAAAAATTGAAGGACTGAAAAGAAATTAAAAAAGTTTTTCATCCAAAACACATCGTTTTGAATGAAAATGAAAGTACACAATAATGCACTTAGAGCTAAAAAAAAAAACAAAAAACGAAGTACCTGAAAACACTTAGATCTAAAAAAAAAATGTACCTGAAAATTAAAAAAAAAGAAAAAATACCAAAAAAAATAAAAGTACTAAAATGAAAAAAAAAAACTAATATACAAAAAAGGACTAAAATGAAAAAAAAAAAAAGGAAAATGGAAGGGCTAAAAAAATTAAAAAAGGCCAAAAGAAAAAAAAAAGAAAATTGAAGGACTAAGAAGTAAATAGAAAAGTTTTTTGTTCAAAACATACCATTTTGGATGAAAAAACATGCACATTAATTTTTTTTTCTTCTTTCTATAATATTAGTTGAAAGCATGTGCGATGCACATGATTGAACATGATTGAGAAAATTTATCTATGTAAATATATATATATATATATATATATATATATAAAGAACATTAGACAAAAAAAAAAAAATTAACAAAGTACTTGAACATTGAAAAAAAAAAAGGCCGGAAAAAAACGCTAAAAAGATAGAAGGACTAAATTGTTAAAAATATATCAATTCAAAAAAAGGACTGCAATGAAAAAATAAAAAAAATTTGGGCCGAAGAAAAAAAAGGAAAACTAAAGGACCAAAAAATAAAAAAAAAATTCGCCAAAAAAATGAACAAAGTACCTAAAAAAAAAAGAGAAGGCACGAAAAAGTATCAAAAAGATAAAAGGACTAAAATGTTAAAAGTATACCAACACAAAAAAGGACTGAAATGAAAAATAAAAAAAGGCATGAAAAAAGAACCAAAAAGATAAAAGAACTAAAATTAAAAAAAAAATACCAATACAAAAGAAAGGACTAAAATTAAAAAAATTAAAAAAATTGGACAAAAAGGAAAAAAAAGGTAAACTAAAGGACAAAAAAAAAGTTAAATATTTTCACCTAAAAAATCAACCAAGTACCTGAAAAAAAAAAAGCATGAAAAAAGATCAAAATGTTAAAAGGACTAAGATGTTCAAAGTATATCAATACAAAAAAAGTACTAAAATAAAAAAAATAAAAAAAATTTGGGCCAAAAGGAAAAAAAGAAAAATAGAAGGATCAAAAAAATAAAAAAAATATTTTCGTCCAGAATGAAACGTTTTGGACGAAATCAAAGCCTACAGTAGTGAGCATTCTCACTTCTTATATATGGTTAGAAATACAAAAAAAATAAAAAAAAAGGACTAAAATGAAAAAAATAAAAAAATTTGGACCAAAAGAAAAAAAAAGAATGACCAAAAAAAATTGAAAAAGATTTTCGTTCAAAACGAAACGTTATGGACGAAATCACAATCTACAGTAGTAAGCATTCTTACTTCTTTATTTGTATAGATTATCGCGACTTTTTTATTTTATTTTATTAATTACTTTTTCATGCATATAATTTGCAACAATTTACATATATATTAGAAATTTCAAAAAAAAAAAAAAAAAAAAAGAAAGAAAACATCAGTAAACTAAAAATAAAAAAAATAAAAAAAGGACTTTGTGGAACCCGATTTGTAGTTTCAAAGGCTACTCGTAACTCGTAAGAAAGCAATATCCACCTTTTTTTTTTTTGGAATAATAGTTGAAAAAGAATTTAAAAAGAGTAAATAAACATTTATTTACATAAATAAATTAGTATATGTGAATGCAATCAGGAAGATGTCAATAAAAAATTAAAATAAAAAAAGTAACAAGGAAATCAGGCAACTACCTATCATCAATCCAAGATTAATCTAGAGCTTTGTTTTTAAGTTTCTTTTTTAAATGAAATTCAAATTAAACTGTAAACGGGCTATTTACTCAAATCATAAAGTAACCCTTCTTTTCGTATGTCATACGCACAAATACACTTTCATATTACAGTGGTAGAACGTATAATCGGATTGTAATTATACACCTGATTATATCACAGTTCGAATCTCACAACAAATTTAAGCGGGAAAAAAAGAAAAAAAAGACGATGGCTAGAACGAGGATCGAATTTGGCAAAAAGAAAAAGAAAAGTATTTGATCAAGAATCAAGGACGTGGGCAGATATGGATAGCAACATTCTGTACAAGATTTTCAGTAGATTGTCTGCATAGGAGTTATTTTTCACAATCTCTTCCGTTCGTCGTTCTTGGAAGTCAGCCTCTTGGGAGGTATTCTTCTCGAGAGGTGAACACACACTTGATCTGAGCCGTCTAAAATCCCTAGTTAGATTCATTTTTTTCAGACACATTCCCTTGGTTGGAGGAGAGAGCATATAGAACATCACTATTAGAAATGATGAAGTACATGTTGATGGATCCTCATGTTTTAGGCCCGTTTGATGTTTGGGTTTGGGTTAAGATTTTTAAGTTTCAATAGTAAATTTTATTGATTTTTCAGAAAAGACAAAAAACTTTTTCAGAAAAAGATAAAAATTGATATGAAAATTTTGGTTTGAACCGGATCACCAAATATCCCCTTAGGCAATAATGGAGATAGATGTGTTACAAGTATCATAATTCCGCGGAATTTGTATATCTTGGGTCATGAAGACAAAACCTTGATTGCCAAGAGGTATGTAAAATTTTTATCCTTAGAATTAGGGTTGGACGTACGTAGCTTAAAACATCCTATTAAGCATAAGCTTTAGTAAGTAAATTAAGGAATGACACTTTTCTTAATAGTGATAAATTAATGATTGATCAATTGATGAATGATCAGTTTTTAATTGGCCAATATTAACATATATTTTTATCCATCAATCCAACATTAATATGTGTTTTTATCCGTGACTCAATATTTTGATAGTCACCGGCTTTTCTCTTAAAAAAATAATTAAAAAAAGGTTAAGTTAAATTTTTTTTTTTAAAAAATAAGTGTTCAAAACTGCTCAAATACCTATATATTTCGATTTTATACATCGATATTTTTATTTCCCGTCAAATTTTTATTTTAACTAGTTAAAGATACAAGGTTTAAATTAGTACATAATCCCATCTACATTAAAAATTTCACAAACAGAGCACAAAGTCTCGAAAGGCTTGAATTGCAAGATGCTTTTTTTTTTTTTTTTTTGGTTTTTTTGGGAAAAGATCATCTGTGAACCAAGTTCGAAATTTGTAGAGATTGGTTTCTAATATGAGTATGATCGGGAGGCAAGATAGAAATTTTTTTTTTCTGTGTTATGTTCAATTCAAAGGAGTTATTTCTAAGTGCTTATACATAGCAGGTTCAGTTAGAAATTAGGGGTCATAACTCGAGGGCAAATTTGTAGGATCCGTTTGAGAACATTTTGAAAATGATTTTGTTTTGGGTATAAAATAAAATTGAGAATGTTTTGGGAATGATTTTCATATATATTCTAAAACTATGTTTGATTGTGTTTCTGGAGAAATTACTTAGACTACAAGAGAAAAAAACAAAACTATATTTGAGTTTGCTTCTGAAAATACGAGTTTAATACCCGTGCAATGCACGGGAAAGGAAGAAAAAAAAAAATAAGTATTATATGATAAAAACAGTTACACTATTATAAAATTTCCCAAATTTGGACAAAAATTTCCCAAATTCATTCATTACCCAAGCAATATACACTACAACTTACCGGCTTGTCGAGTGTGGGTACAGGCAGAGTGCGGCGAGAGAGAGAGGGAAAGTTGTGTTAGTTCCTTGGTAGACCCGTCAGAGAATGGAGGAGGCCGCGTGAGTGGTGGAGGAGGCCGTAGGAGAATGGAGCCAAGAGAAAAATTTGAGAGGTGAGATAGAGAGAGGAGGCGCAGTGAGATAAAGAGAGTTTTTGGAGATTTTAAGTAAGGAGGGAGCAGAGAGAGAGAAATAGAGAGAGGAAATTGAACGGCTTTGAGTTTGGAGTTAGAGTGTGTATTAGAGAGTGAAAAAGTAAAAAATACTCGAAATGTAATGAGGTGGGAAAGAGGGTCTTTTTTTGGGGTTTTAATACACGCTCCAAATAATTGAATTTAATTCAAAAATTTTTAAAACTCCCGCCTTAATACCTACCATGACGGTTATTTGGGAAAACCGTCGTGATATGTGAACATACCACGACGGTTTTCCCCAAACACCGTCGTGGTAGGGTAAAAAAATTAAAAAAAAAATTTTGGACCCTACCACGACGGTTGACAAAAACCGTCGTGGAAGCTCAACCGTCGTGGAAGTAAAAAATTTTTAAAACTCCCGCCTTAATACCTACCACGACGGTTATTTGGGAAAACTGTCGTGATATGTGAACATACCACGACGGTTTTCCCCAAAAACCGTCGTGGTAGGGTAAAAAAAATTAAAAAAAAAATTTTGGACCCTACCACGACATACCACGACGGTTTTCCCCAAAAACCGCCGTGGTAGGTTAAAAAAATTAAAAAAAAAATTTTGGACCCTACCACGACGGTTGACAAAAACCGTCGTGGAAGCTCAACCGTCGTGGAAGTCAAAAATTTTTAAAACTCCCGCCTTAATACCTACCACGACGGTTATTTTGGAAAACAGTCGTGATATGTGAACATACCACGACGGTTTTCCCCAAAAACCGTCGTGGTAGGGTAAAAAAAATTTTGGACCCTACCACGACATACCACGACGGTTTTCCCCAAAAACCACGACGGTTTTCCCCAAAAACCGTCGTGGTAGGGTAAAAAAATTAAAAAAAAAAATTTGGGACCCTACCACGACATACCACGACGGTTTTCCCCAAAAACCGTCGTGGTAGGGTAAAAAAAAATTAAAAAAAAAATTTTGGACCCTACCACGACATACCACGACGGTTTTCCCCAAAAACCGTCGTGGTAGGGTAAAAAAATTAAAAAAAAATTTTGGACCCTACCACGATGGTGGACAAAAATTTTTAAAACTCCCGCCTTAATACCTACCACGACGGTTATTTGGGAAAACCGTCGTGGTAGGTAAAAAAAATTAAAAAAAAAATTTTGGACCCTACCACGATATACCACGACGGTTTTCCCCAAAAACCGTCGTGGTAGGGTAAAAAAAAGTAAAAAAGAAAATTTGGACCCTACCACGATACCACGACGGTTTTCCCCAAAAAAAAAAAAAAAAAACCATAGCATAGCAGCAAAAGGAAAAAAAACACTGTCCAGTGAACAGTAAAAAGGCAACCTTCCTTTAATATATTAAGTAATTTTATTTCTATAATTAGTATAATTTGATTGTAAAGAGAGAGAAAGAGACACGAAGAAGATTCAAAAGAGAAAGAAAAGAGAGAGAGAGACAGAGACGTGCGCAGAAGAGAGAGAGAGAGAGAGAGGGAAAAAAAAGGTAGAAAGAGAAAGAGAAAAAGACAAAGAAACGGCAATCATTCTTATAGGGGTAAAATGTGATTTTACTGTTCATACCTCCTTTTAGTATATATAGAACCTCATCCGGCAGCCAGGGGAAGGAGGGCAAAAAGGTAATTGCACTGTACAACACTGTTTGCACTGTTCAAGGCTGTGCGTCACTGTAGCATCAGCGCGAAAAACGGGATATTATGCACTGTTCATCACTGCGCTTTACTGTAGCAACAGCGCGAAAAACGGGGTGGGATACTGTTCAACACTGTGTGTTACTGTACTTGAACGCGAAAAAGAGGGGGAGGGGGGGAAAAATTACTGTGCAATACTGGTACGATAACAGTAAAAACCCCATTCACTTTAGTATATGTATATAATTTGCTAGGTGTATAAACTTTAGAAAATGAAAGCGGAAATAGGCAAATAACTTTATTTCATTTTCTCAATCTTAAACAAACAATTAAAACAAAATTTTTTTTTTCATTTTAGTTTTCTAACTTTGTGCAAAACAATCTTATTTTAGAATCATTTCCAAAACACTTATATTAGAAAACACGAGATTCCTTTCCACAAACAATATCAAACGGGGCATAGCTTCTTGAGAAAATTGAGTGTGGGAAACCCTTGCGAACAAAGTAGTGTAATGACTAGGATTCTCTTTCGACTGTAAATTGGGTTTGGTGTTATGAGGAAGTGATAGAAAAGAAAAACAATTTGTACTTTTTTTTTGGTTTAGTAGATTGATGTCAAGGAAAGTCTAAAATAGATATCTTCTTGTGCTGATTTTTAATTTATGTTATTCTAATTATCCGATTCGTTCTCGATTTAAGCTTAAGTTCTTTGCTCAATTAATTTAAGAGGAATTCGTTCCAAATTACAACAAGCGACCAAATTTGGTCGCAAAAAATAAATTATTTCCATCTTGACCATCAAGTTTTGTGAATTAAAAGATTCCGTGGTCAATATTTGTTCACTAAATCATCAGACTCCTCCACAGCCAATTCGTCACATTTGCAATCAAATTTTGTGGCATAACATTTCGTCACATTTGTTTTTTTGTTTTGTTTTGTTTTTCGTTTTTTCGTTTTTTGTTTTTTTGTTTTTTGTTTTTGTTTTGTTTTTTGTTTTTGTTTTTTTTTTTTTTGGTTTTTTTTTTCCCATATGGATAAGTTTTTGTTACGTATGCAATTTTTTGACCAAAAATTACATAATTCATATGCTTGTGCTTAGTTGTGGAGACATATGCATGACAATGGGACAAGCATCCTCACTCATATAAATTGATTTCTAACGTTAATTTTTTTACTTTTTTTTTTTTTTTTTTATAAAGTTTTTGTTGTATCATCATTTTAAAAGAAAATTTTCAACTGGGTCATCATTAAAATTTTATTACGGCAATTTTTAGTCTTAAAATTTAAATAGAACTTAGTTATAGTAGTTTTTACTCTTAAAATTTTAATAGAATTTAGTGACACTCCTATTTTACACAAAAATTTTGTTTGGGAGGACATTTAATAATTAAAATATGTAATTATATTTGTCCTTATTTGAAAAAATTATATCTAGGTTTTATACCATCTCTATTGAAAAAATTCCTGATTCTATCATTGAGATAATCGTAATTGGTAGTTATTTGATTTTAGTTTAACTTTTAAGGGGTTTTTTTTTTTTTTTTCTTTCTTTTTGTACAGATTTTCACCATTTCTTTTAGTTGGATCATAAGTAGGTTCTTTCATGTCAATCCGCTACCAACATTCTATATGAATTTTAAAGTAGTAATTAAAAAATACAAGCGCGTAAAGTTTAGTGAAGACATACATGTAAAAATAATAATTATACATAAATGATGGGTCAAAAACTGGAAAACGATATTGTCTTTTGTTTTTTTTTTTTTTAAAGCTTACTTAAAATAAAAAAAAAGTCAGTGGGTTAAAATATTGCTTGTCCTCAAGTGTCTCAATTATTGTTTGACATGACTCATTAAATAATTATGTTCAGATCTAATATAATATTAACTCATATAATTGTTTCAATATTTGTAGTTTTCAATTTTTTTTTAAATAAAAACAAGATAAGAATTATATGTAAATCCATCACAAGACTTTAGGAGAAATCACGTGGACTAATAAATTTTGTAGTTATTAATATTTTGTTGTTTTTGATATTAATTCTTAGATGTTCTCTTTGTGAAATTGAAACAAATCAATTTTAACACTCCACAAATTATTGGTCAACAAAATAGCAGTGAAGAACACATGTATATTCTGTTGGAATATTCATACGAATTTCAATTGTAATTTAATTTTGTATAATAAAATAGGATTCGATTGATAAATGAGTTTGAATTGAAAATTTTAAGTTTGAGATAAAAATTTTTATTGATTTTTTAGAAAATATAAAAGTTAAAAAAAAAATAAAAAATTTAAAAAAAAATAATTTTTTTTAAAAAAAAATAAGGGGGTGTTTGGTGAATAAGTTGAGTTTGAGTTGAATTGAGATTTTTAAGTTTGAATAGTAATTTTTATTGACTTTTTCAAAAAAACAAAAAATTTTTCAAAAAAAGATAAAAAACATGATGAAAAAAGTATAATTTAATTTGAGTTAAGTGTTAATGTCAAATGAATTTTAAATTTTTTATAAAAAAATAAAAATTAAGATGAAAATTTTGAGGAGGGTGAATCAATGCCAATAAGTGTTGAGTCTTTCTGGAATAATAATAAATGATTGCAATAATTTGTGATTCTCATTCTCCCCTAAGAAGTCAAAAAGTACAACACGACACAACGTTAATATTATTTTTTTCTTGTTCTTAGCTTTTTGTTTTGTTTTTTTTTTTTTTTGGTCGACTCATTTTTTTGATTATTTTTTTGAGGCTATCTTTTTCTCTGAGGCTGTTTTTCACATCTTAGCGTCATCACCACCGCTTTCTTCGTCGTTTACTTTACGTGTCTTTGTTCTCCTCTGTTATATTACCATATATCACATATCTAATAAGATCACTGAGATTTTGTCCTAAATCTAGTTTTCTTTTTTTTTTTTTTTTTTTTTTCAAATTTTATCTCCTGAATTTGACTCTCTCGTACATTCGGTGGGCTTGTTTTCCAACGCTTTCTCTAGAGTTCTCGGAGCTAGGTGGCACCCGAAGAAGTCGTTTTTGGTAAGCATGTTTCGTGGGTCTCTGTCAAAATCCTGTTATGTGCCCTGTTTGGTCTGTTTGGCTACCGAGAAAATGAAAAGGAAAAAAATATATATATGTGTGTGTGCGTGTGTGTGTATATATATATATATAATACAACTCCACCACACCACATCTTGTGTAGCTGTTCTTAATCATAGTGTCACTTTTTTTTTTTCCTCGGAAACTGAAGTGAAACTGAAAGTCAAGACTCAAGGTCATTGCTTTTCTTTTATTTTTATTTTTTTTAATCTTTTTGTTTATTTATAAATTATTTTTATATTCCTTCGGCTTTTGGTAAGTCTTTTGGGCATTCTATTTTTTGGTTTTTCTCAAGAGTTTTCTGAGTTGCATCTAGAATATTCTCAGCCGAGAAAATTTATTCTTTTTAATAGTATCCCCAAGATGATATTCACTATATTTCTACTATGTATTTAGTTTTCTAATAGCAAGGTTTAATTTTTATTCACTTTATGTCTTATTATTAATTATTATTATTTTTCTGATTATTACCATTTCTCCTTTGTTGTTTTGTGATATGTTCTGTTTTTTGTTTTTACAGGTAGTTTCTGTTTGATTATTTTTGTCCCAAAAAAAAAAAAAAATTTTTTTGTTTGTGAAACTATGGAGAGCACAGGAAGTGGTTCTCTGTTTAGGAATAGGAGGTTGGAGAGCTTTCTAAACACAAGCTCTGATCCAACCGTGAAAGAAGCTGGTACACCAAAAGTTTTGGTCAAGGAAGAAGCAGGGCAGCCTCGGCCGAAGGCGGCCGAGGCCTATGTCGACGATGACGGGTGGATTTCGACGTTGGTATCGGTTGTGAGAATCGTCACTTGTTTCGTGTCGATGATGTTCACAACCTTCATATGGGCATTGATCATGCTTGTGCTCTTGCCATGGCCTTATGAGAGGGTTAGGCAAGGGAATGTGTACGGCCATGTGACCGGAAAAATGTTGGTAAGCCACATTTTAACCTCATGATTCATGTTATAGAAGATAATAATTTGATATAGTTTCAAAATTCAATTATGTTACGCCATCAATCTTGACATGTAACAAGTTTTTTTATTGTCATGGGCTAAAGGAAACGTACCTAGATAACCACTCATGCGTGATATATTGATCCTTGTCGATATGAATTGCCCATATACCCTGACTATCAAAGTGGTCGAGTGGGCTTAACACCCCGCCTAAGTTCTCGGTGGTGTAACGAGTTTTTGATTGCAAAATTAGAACATTGTTATGTTGAGATCATCAATTTGTGAACATCGTTATGTTGTTACTTAAACCATTCATTCCATATAGAGGGAGCTATTGTGAAGCCTAGAACCAAAAGCTCTACCCTCCGTCTCGATCTATTGAAGGGATGGAAGGCTCGTGGCGTTTTCTGTGTGCGATTTCGCTGTTTTAATTGCTTGAATTGTGTGAATTTAAAATTTCGGAGAAAATCTGAAGTAGGATTGACGGTTAAGGATTGACGGTTAAGGATGTTGATTGCAGATGTGGATTCTTGGTAATCCTATAAAGATTGAAGGTGCCGAGTTCTCTAACGAGAGGGCAATTTACATCTGCAACCATGCTTCTCCTATAGACATTTTCCTTGTAATGTGGTTGACTCCCACCGGCACCGTTGGTATTGCAAAGAAAGAGGTAAGTTTAGATGCTCGGAAGTACAAAGCATTCACGCATGAAAAAATACCTTACTGGTAGGACACAGTTTTTAACCGTTAAATTTTCAGTAAAAGTACTGTAACATAATTCTGATATGATTTGACGATTTAAAACTGTCTTATAAGTAAGGTTCTTTTTTCTTACCCTTCCGAAGATTGCTCCTAAAATTTTCGGTTTCAAGAACATTAATCCTTTCTGTGGTGAGGTATCGTAAATTGCAGTTCGTGAACCTTGATAACTTGGTTGAAACATATTTGGCACAGATCATATGGTATCCTTTGTTTGGACAACTTTATGTTCTGGCTAACCATCTTCGAATAGATCGATCCAACCCGACAGCGGCCATTGAATCAATGAAAGAGGTGTGCAATCTTTTCTCTACACATATTCTTAAGATTGTGTGTGTCTATATTGTTAACTTCCGATTGTTATCATGATCATGTTCAGGCAGCTAGTGCCGTGGTGAGAAACAATCTTTCATTGATCATTTTTCCGGAGGGCACGAGGTCGAAAAACGGATGCCTACTCCCGTTTAAAAAGGCACTTGTTATACCTTTGTTGATTTTGTTATACCTTTTGCTTGATTAACAAGTGAAAACCAGTACTTTGATGTTGTTAAACTTCTACGAGAACCTATTTAGTTAGGCCAAAAAAATCGAGCTCTTTCATTCACTTCTTTACTTGTGCTACATATTCGAGCATAACACGGAGTTTCGTTGCAGGGCTTTGTTCATTTGGCGTTGCAGTCGCGCCTCCCAATAGTTCCTATGGTCTTTACAGGCACACATCGAGCATGGAGGAAAGGAAGCTTACATGTTCGACCGGCTCCTATAACCGTTAAGTATCTCGAGCCAGTACCAACCGATGATTGGACCGCTGATAAGATCGACGAGTACATCAAAAAGATGCAAGATTTGTACGTCAAACACCTCCCGGAGTCGCAACGCCCTCTTCCATCGGAAGCTCCTAGAATTAGTTCAAACTCATAATTGAGGTACTTCTTTGCATTCATCTAATTAAGCAGGAATAGATGTTTTAACAATGCATTAAGCATTTTTTTTTTCTTTCAATAAGCCGGGTTGCTAGTTCGATCTGTCAAAAAACGGGCCTTTGTTAGCGATGTAGAGAATTGTATCGACGCTTACGTCTTGCTCCTGAATTTAGCCATTTGAAGTTAGATCATCTTGTCAGCTAATAGAGAGAATTTGTTTTAATGCTCAAGTCAAATTTTTGAAGACGAAATTCAGCTTGATAGATGTTTCTCTTTCTTTTTTTCTCTCCTTGGCACTTGAAGAAAACAGAGCCGGTCAGTTGGTCTAATAGCTATTGAAGAAGATTATCGCTTTTAGTCCGTTTTTGTTGTGATTTCCGAAGAAGTTCTACTTCCTACTTAACAGAAGAAGCAGAAGCGTAAGCATATAGCTTCTTAAATAACTGTAAAAGTGCGTTAGTGTCTGTGCAAAATACGTTTCCGCTCTTTTACCAAACGTATTAGTGAAGTAAAGGACTTTTGAGGCCTCAAAACCCGTAAAATGACCTTATAGTCGTACAAAATGTGTATTTGTTAGTTTAACAATTCTCCCAAAAACTGTTAGGAGGTGGGTCAATAATAGTTTTATATTTCAACACTTTCCCTCACGTGCAGGCCAGACAATGGGCAACGTGCAGAAAATATTAATTGAAAGTCCAACAAATTATAAGAATCCAAACATATATAAGGCCCAACACGCAATAATAATAAATGGGGGTTAAATAGTGTAATTATAAGGGTTTGAACTCATGACCTCCTGCTCTGATATCATGTTTGGAAGTGGGCTAATAATAATTTTATATTTCAACAGTATTGTCTTGCATTTTGGAATCTCATATTGTAAAAATTGGACCATTTCTTTGGTGGTGTATATATATATATATATAAATATTCAATACAAGTTCACTGTTTAACTGGTTGTATTAGATGACAACAATGCTTTCGAGTCTTGATATAGTTTATGAGAGGATAAGAGGGTCGATGCTGCAGGGGCCCTCGCTTAGGACGGATGCATGGCGGTGCTTGAAAAAAAATTTGAAAAAAAAAAAAAAAAACAAAAAACAAAAACGTTTCATATTTTAATTAGAGTTCGACTCAAGATGTGACATATACAAACTCATTCGGTGAGGCTATCATATATTTTTACATCGTGATCTGATATGTATTTTATTAAAGTTATTCATAAAATGATCATTTTAGTTGAGGATTATGTAACATGCATGTCATTAGACCTAAAATGTATGAAACAAATATGAAATAAAATTTTTTTAACACATACGTATGTTGACTATGTTTGGTTGGTCTATTCCAGCCAAATTGTTTCAAAAATTTATTGCTTTTTTTTTTCTCTAAATGTAAATCAATTTTTCTAAATATTTTTTTAAAATTTAAATTTTAAAATTTATAATTTTTTTATTTTAAATAAAAATTAAATAATTAAATAATTATTTTTTAATTACATAAAACGACGAGAGATAAAATCATATTCATAATAGTTATTTGTTTCACTCACATTTTATGTTTTTGCCTTTCTTAATTTTAAATAATTCTTTTTTAACCGTACACATAATTCAAAATTGGACACTGTATGCCTAACAGGAAAAGAAAAACTGCAAGGTAAAAAAGAAAGAAAAACGTGAAAAAAGAAAGAAAAGTGTGTAATGAATGGACAAATGACAGGGACACACATTTACCATAAAGTACGGAAAAAAAAAGAGGCAACAAATAAAAAGATTCGTGTCAGACTGACTTTGCAATTCACAAGTCAATCAATTCTGTATTATTGGTCCGACTACTTTGTACTATTTTATTTTGCTCCATATATAAATATATATTAGTCCAGAGCATGCGTGAGACGAAAAATATATATATATATATATATCACATGAGGATGTGTTAAATGTGGACGAAGAAATTATGCGTAGAGATGTCATTGGCATAAAAGATTAAAGAGATAAAAGGATTGAAAAAAAGATCAACATGTAATGATTTATTTGTATGAATGCCTGCTGAATTTTTCAAATTTGATAATTTAATCCTTAAACTTTTTTTTTCTTGATAATCAACCCTTTAAATTTCAAAATTTTGACACTTCAGTCATTTCTATTTAAATTTATTAAAATTACAACTTTTTGTACAATACATTCACATTTTAACTAAAAGGGATAATGCTGATAATTTTTACTTAATTTCAATAGAAATATCTTAATAAAGTTTATATTTAAGTTTGAGTATAGTTGAATTAGCTTTAATTTTCAAAGGAAATTATATTGAAGTTAAGTAAACCTAATCAACAATGCTCTTCTTAGACTCCAATGTGCAATTTTGGGTAAAAAAGAAAGAGTCAAATTTTAACAAATTTGAGCAAAAATAACCAAATTGTCAAAAATTAAAAATTCACGAGCTGATTGCTAAGGAAAAAATGTTTAGGGATTAAATTACCAATTTAAAAAAATTCAAGGGGTATTTGTACAAATAATTCATATTTAAAAGAAGGACTACAATGAAGGAAAAAAATCTAAAATTAAAAAAATTAAAAAAGAAAAAGACGAAGGACTAAAAATACGTTTTGGATGAAAAACAAGTGCACAGTAAATTTTTTTTCTTCTTTTTAATAAGATATAGATGAAAAGTGGGAGATACTCTCATATGATGGTGAACTCCACAAGGTAGGAGAGGCATCCAAGTTAATCTCAACGGATTAAATAGGTATACACTAAAATATGTCTATTAGAATTGTATAGTTTATTTTTGGTGTCTATCGGTGGAAACACGTGGTAAAAAATTACGTCCGCAAGCGTTTGGTGTTAAGTTATGGAACTTAGTTATTATTCCGACATGAAGATAGTACGCGATTGAAAGTAGATGTTAGAGAAAAGATATTAAGAGATAAAGAAATGCGTAATTTTCTTTTAGATAATTCATTGATCATTATTATAAATTACTGCAACGACTTAAAACATATGTAATTCTAATTTTAAAGACAAACTACTGTAAATCTTGAAAATTTCTTCTTCCATTTTCACCACATACTGAAGAATGCGATCGCATTCTTCAGCCCTTTTTGGAACTTTTGGGCAGCGCTTTTAGTGGTTTAATGTGCTTTGGATTCATATTCTCCAATATATATATATATATACACACACACTTTTCTTCTAACTCTTTAAGAAAAACCCAATTATAATTTTTTTGCTCCACAACTTCTTATATATAAAAAACGAGTGGGCTTACCAGTCCGTCTAAGTCCTCGCGGTGAAAACCTAACTAGTTAGTTAGTGGCTTCATAATGCTCGGAAGCTTTTTTCTGGCAAAGAAATTACTGCAACAGGGTACAATCTTTTCAGCCATGCAAAAGTGAAGAGAGGAAAAAGGTTAAAAAAAAAAAAAAAAAGCGAAGTCTTTAATTGAATAATTGGAAAGACAGTTAACTTAAGAGAGGTTAATCTTTGAGACGTCACTCATCATCACGTGCTTTAAATTCGATTTATTAATGAACTTGTAAGTGGTTGAATTGATTTATCTGTCCAGATAGGGTGGGGAAACAAAAAAAAAAAAAAAAAAAGTTGTATGACATTCAAGTTTGGATTTTCAAGAGAAGGTTTTGAAGATATAATTTTTCCAGATATTTGAATTGAAATTTTAGAGTTGTGTGCTTAGTTGAAACATAATTTGTGAACAAAAGCAACAAAAAAACAACATCAAAATCCTAGTTTGTTTTGTGTTTTAGTTTTTTTTTTTTGGGCTAAATGTTTTGGTGTTTTAATTTAACTTCAATTTAACTTTTTTTTAGTTGACTTTTATCTTTTTTAAAAAAATAATAATTAATTTTTAAAAGTCAATCATCTTAATTTAAAAATTTTAACTCATACCAACAATAATAATAGGGAAGGGAAGACAACAATGTATGAAACGACAAGAATCTAAAACATGCAAGACGACAGCAAATGACCAAAGCCTAAAAATGACATTAAAACATGAAAGACGACAATAGCAACATAAGACGACATCATCCCTTAAAACGACAGCGTCGGCCTTTTAAGGAAATTACCAAAAAGACCCCTCCAGACTCCACCTCAGGAGAGAGAAATGGCCAGATGTCAATCTTACGCCACTTGTCAACCTTTGGTTTTACGACTCTGTACTTCTCTCTTCTTCTCCTCTCTCCCTCGCCGAACACACAGACACAGACGCACACACTCTCTCTCTCTCTTCTTTCTCTGTCCTCCATTGAAGGAAGCTCTCTTTCCTTGGCTTCACCACCGAGGTTCAACTCAGTAGAGGTGTGTGTATATATATGTGTATTTTTGGATCAAGCCTTGATCTTTTACTATTATTTTGGATTTAGATCTTCTTTTTTGATTGTAATCGAAGTAATCTGCTGATGTTGGCGTATTCACGATTCAAAAGAGGAAAAAAAGGTGCAATCTTTTAGTTTTATAGTATCTATTTTCTGTTGATTTGAATAATTAATATATATATATATATTTTTAAATGTTATTTTATGTTTTGGTTTCTGATTCGAGTAAAAACAAAAAGAAAAAAAATTAAAATTTTTTCATTTAAGTTTTTGCCTATTTTGGCGGCAAAGAAGCTGAATGTTAGGGTTTAGAAAGAGAATGTGACCCCAGTTTTTAAGTTTGCGTTCCTTCGTTTATAAAAGTTGACGTTTTTCCATTTTCGGTAAATTGTTTTTTTTTTTTTTAATAATTAAAAAAAATGTGATAGTACCTTTGTTTTTATTTATGGGAAAAGATTCTTTGATAGGTAGTAAGGTTTGAACCGTTAAATAATTTTATTTATGGAAGCAGTTATTGATTTGAATGTGATTTGACGGTACCATCCCTGTGAAGAGGGATGGTAAGATGGATTATGAACGAATTGGACACGAAATTATTGAATTCTTTATTAAAAGATTCGATAATTTACTTACGCAAGTTTGAGATTTTTGTTGAAAGAGGCAATTAGGGTTCACAAACTTATGACGGTTAAGGTTTGACCAAAATAATTTAAGGTATGATTAAGATGACACTCGTTTTGATGGGATGACAAGTGTCACCACCATAACCGGCCACCTCATAGGGACTAAGTGTAAATATTTTTGTCTTTAGGGGTCAAGGTGCAATTTTGAGAAAATTGTGAGATTATAGATAAAAATGTAAATTTTTGGAATGATGGATTTTTCTAGCTAAGTCTTCAAGTTTAATTAAGCCAATGACCAATTACAAGTTTGGTTAACCTAGTTGGAAACAAGGAAACAAGTTAGGATTGGATGATTTAAAAATCAACCAATCATATGCTTCCACATGTACATCTAGGAACCGGCCACCTCATGGTTTTATGAGCAAATATTTTGCTCTTAAGGACCAATATATAAAGTATGAAAATTTAAAGTTCATTAGAATTTGACACCTCATAATTTTAGCCTTACTAAGTAAGCATAGTAGCTTTGCTTACTTGGCTATGTTGCAACTTGCAACCTCCATACTTAGCATGTAATGGCCGGCCATCTCTTGAGATTACAAGTAAATTTTGTATTTTTAAGGATTGTTATCCAAATATGGAAATAGGCGTTGTCTTGAGGATTTGACACCTCATAACCTAGTCTTGCTTAGTAAGCATTCTAGCCTTGCTTACTTGGCTATGTGTGATGCTTTAACAAGTAAAAATTTTTCCACTTGACATCACTTAAGAACGGCCATCACAAGGGTTTGACACATCATGAACTAGCCTTGGTGAGCAAGCACCCTAGCCTTGCTCATTTGGCTAGCAATGGTAAGCACAACTCACCACCCAAGACCGGCCACCATGAGGTTAAGACACCTCATGGACTAGCTATGGTGAGTAAGTCTTCCTAGCCTTGCTCACTTGGCTAGCCAAGACTCACACACCTCACCATTCAAGGACCAGCCATCATGAGAGGTAGACACCTCATGGATTAGTTATGGTGAGTAAGCATTCCTAGCTTTACTCACTTGGCCAGCCAAGGTCTTGTCAAGCCAACATCAAGACCGGCCATCATGAGGGAGTGCACTTCATGACCTAGCTAAGGTGAGTAAGCCTTCCTAGCTTTGCTCACATGGCTAGCCAAGGCATTGACATTTCATTCTACCTAGGGCCGCCACCATGAGGGCAAGACACCTCACACAATAGCCTTGGTGAGTAAGCCTCCCCTAGCTTTGCTTACTTCCCCCTTGAACCATGTATGGCCGGCCAACACGTAGGGACCTTGAGCAAATAAGTTGCTCTTGAGACTATTGGCAATGCAAGAAATAAGTTATTCACCTATAAATAGGTGAAGGTAAATTCATTGTGCTTTCTTTTAGTGAACCTTCAGCCAACAATTAGTTTTCCCCCTTAGGAGCCGAACCAAAGTGTGAGAGAGATTCGGTTTTGTTGGTGTTGGACTAGTGCAAAGAAAATCTCAAACCCTAGCTTAGAACCATTCTCGTGGAACTTGAGGTAAACCTTTTTAACCTCTAGTTCTTCATTTAAGTTTTAGTTAAGAATTAAGTATATGTTGTTATGTAAGAGTATGAGTTTTGCTAATATTCATGTATCATGTTTTATTAGTAATTGTTAGTATTGAGTATGATGTGCTAGATTCGGATTTAGGGTTTAAAGTAAGTTTAAGATTAATTGAATTTAAAAGTTTGATGGCTGAATATAGTATGATTGCTGTATGTTCTCATTTGTTAAAAAAAAATGAGAAACTATGAATGGTTTGGGATATGAATGATGTATGTTGCAATTAGGGTTTTAGAAACCCTAAAAACCTATTTTGTATGAATCACCAATTAGGTTTGCACAAAAGCTATATATTAAAAACTGATTATATGATTATGAAATTGTTATATAAGCCTGCATGTTGACATAGGCTCACGGGGTACCCTTGGTAGTGTGCGCGTTAATTTACCTAAAAACCAAACCTAATGAAAACTGCAGTTTCGGTCAAACTGGACAGTAATCTGGAAATCAAATTTGAGGCCTTAGAGGCGAATCTTGAAAAAGTTTAAACTACAAATTGTGAGAGGGAAAATCCTAGGGGTACGTGACCGTTTTTAAAATAAAGCCTTTAAGACCTTCGTTTTTACAAAAACCTAGACCAATTTTAGGGTTAGTAAATATGGTCGAAAAATTTTCAAAGGCAGAAACAAGTACGTTAGGACAGAATTGAATTATAATTAAAAACAAAGTTGTAGGAACCTTAAGTTCTACAACTTTCATGAAGAAAACATTTTCAAATTCAAAACAGAATTGTTAGAAAAAGACCAAATTTAAGGACTGGTCACAATCAGTTTTCAGAATTCAGGGTTTTACTATAGTTTAAAAAAGAAGTTAATTTTAAAGTTTATGTTATG
The DNA here is from genome assembly GCA_025413025.1 of Ficus hispida. NCBI lineage: Eukaryota > Viridiplantae > Streptophyta > Magnoliopsida > Rosales > Moraceae > Ficus > Ficus hispida. The sequence goes on along the minus strand of CM046374.1, from coordinate 25,848,249 downwards.
TTTTGGATACCATTGTAATAAAATAAGTTAATAACTAGGTTAATTATGCACATGATAGGATGATTCTTATCCTATGATTTTCCTTGAAAACAGGAAAACAATTTGTTTAGGTGGAGCACTAAATTCAAGATTTAGTGTAACTGGTAAGTACAACTCCGCCTACGGCATAAACGAAAATGTTTGTTATTGCATGTCTTCAAGTTCATGTTGATATGTATGTGATGAAAGTTTATTGCTAGTATGTTTCAAGTTTAGGTTGATATGCTACGATGAATGTTTGTATGATGTATGTTATGATACGTTGATATTATAAGTTAGGTTGATATTTATGATGTATGCTATGATGTTATGACATCACAAGTTTTGTTGATGTACTGATGATATATGTTATGATGATATGGCATCACGAAGCATGCTCATTAATGATAAGTCACTCGGTAATGAGTAAGAATATGGTTTCAAGTTAGAAACTGTTTATGATTATGAAATTATTCAAGTATGATGATAAGCAGATTTCTTGTGTCGTATCGACCCGCACTAGGTCGGGTTTGGTTATGATTTGAGTTGGACAGGCTGGCTGCCTCAACCACTCCATGGCAGCGCGCCACGGTACGTACACTTATGTTATGTAAGGGCCCAAAACCAACGCTAACTTAAGAAAGAAGAATGAAAGCATAAAAGTTCATGCATTTGTCATTATGAAATGTTTTGCGGTTTAATAGTTGTACTTGCTGAGCGAAAGCTCATAACTTACGTTTATGCTGTAGGTAAGTAACCTTATAGCAGTACATGATGCAAGGCAGTGAGCATGGCAAAGCAAGACTGTGAAACTATGGGTTGGGAGTGTCACGCGTTTTGTCTGAGATGACCCGCCCTATATAGGTCGTTACCTTACTTACTTACTTACTAACATACTAAAAATTGGGACTAATTTTTTTTTCTTTATTTTTCAAACCATAATTAAACTTAGAATTAAAACTTCCATGTAATTACTTACACATATATATACATATACATATTTGTTTCTTGTAGTACTGAAATATTGTACTTAAGTACTAAATAAACATAATGTAATTTAACAAAACGCGTGACAGCTCCCAACCCATAGTTTCACAGTCTTGCTTTGCCATGCTCACTGCCTTGCATCATGTACTGCTATAAGGTTGCTTACCTATAGCATAAACGTAAGTTATGACTTTCGCTCAGCAAGTACAACTATTAAACCGCAAAACATTTCATAATGACAAATGCATGAACTTTTATGCTTTCATTCTTCTTTCTTAAGTTAGCGTTGGTTTTGGGCACTTACATAACATAGGTGTACGTACTGTGGCGCGCAGCCATGGAGTGGTTGGGGCGGCCATCCCTGTCTACTCAAACCATGAACCAAACCTGACCTAGTGCGGGTCGATACGACACAAAGCAATCTGCTTATCATCATACTTAAAATCATTTCATAATTATCAACAGTTTCTAACTTGAGACTGGATTCTTATTCATTACCGAATGACTTATCATTAATGAGCATGCTTCGTGATGCCATAACATCATGACATATATCATAAGCATATCAACATAAACTTGTAATATCATCATATCATAACATACATCATAAGCATATCACCATAAACTTGTGATATCATCGTATCATACATCATATAAACATTCGTCATAGCACATCAACTTAAACTTGAAAACATACTAGAATAAATTTTCATCATATACATATCATCATGAACTTGAAAACTTACAATAATAACATTTTTGTTTATGCCGTAGGCGGAGTTGTACTTACTAGTTACACTAATCTTGAATTTAGTTGTCCACCTAAACAAGTTGTTTTCCTCAAGTTCCACGAGAATGGTTCTAAGCTAGGATTTGAGATTTCTTTGCACTAGTTCAACACCAACCAAAACCAAATCTCTGTCTCACTTTTCTCTCTCACTTTGGTTCGGCTCATAAGGGGGAAAACTAATTGTTGGCTGCAAGGTTCACTAAAAGAAAGCACAATGAATTTACCTTCACTTATTTATAGGTGAATAACTTATTTCTTGCATTGCCAACTAGTCCTCAAGAGCAACTTATTTGCTCAAGGTCCCTATGTGTTGGCCGGCCATACATGGTTCAAAGGGGCAAGTAAGCAAAGCTAGGGAGGCTTATCACCAAGGCTATTGTGTGAGGTGTCTTGCCCTCATGGTGGCCGGCCCTAGGTAGAATGAAGTGTCAATGCCTTGACTAGCCATGTGAGCAAAGCTAGGAAGGCTTACTCACCTTAGCTAGGTCATGAAGTGTCACTCCCTCATGATGGCCGGTTTTGGTGTTGGCTTGGCAAGACCTTGGCTGGCCAAGTGAGTAAAGCTAGGAATGCTTACTCACCATAGCTAATCCATGAGGTGTCTACCTGTCATGATGGCTGGTCGTTGAATGGTGAGGTGTGTGAGTCTTGGCTAGCCAAATGAGCAAGGCTAGGAAGACTTACTCACCATAGCTAGTCCATGAGGTGTCTTAACTCATGGTGGCCGGTCTTGGGTGGGTGAGTTGTGCTTACATTGCTAGTCAAATGAGCAAGGCTAGGGTGCTTGCTCACCAAGGCTAGTTCATGATGTGTCAAACTCTTGTGATGGCCGGTTCTTAAGTGATGCCAAGTGGAAAAATTTTTACCTGTTAAAGCATCACACATAGCCAAGTAAGCAAGGCTAGAATGCTTACTAAGCAAGGCTAGGTTATGAGGTGTCAAATCCTCAAGACAACATCTATTTCAATATTTACATAACAGTCCTTAAAAACACAAAATTTACTTGTAACTCACAAGAAATGGCCGGCCATTACATGCTAAGTATGGAGGTTGCAAGTGGCAACATAGCCAAGTAAGCAAAACTACTATGCTTACTTAGCAAGGCTAAAATTGTGAGGTGTCAAATTCTAATGAACTTCAAATTTTCATACTTTATATATTGGTCCTTAAGAGCAAAATATTTGCTCATAAAAACATGAGGTGGCCGGTTCCTAGATGTACATGTGGAAGCATATGATTGGTTGATTTTTAAATCATCCAATCCTAACTTGTTTCCTTAGTTTCCAACTAGGTTAATCAATTTAAAAATTTTCATTAGCTTAATTGAACTAGGAAATCTAACTAGAAAAATCCATAGTTCCAAAAATTTACAATTTTATCTAAAAACCCACAATTATCTCAAAATTGCACTTTGGCCCCTAAAGGCAAAAATATTTGCACTTTAGTCCCTATAAGGTGGTCGGTTATCATAGTGACACTTGTCATCTTTTATAGACGAGATGTCAACTTATAAAACCTTGCTTGGCTTACCTCCTAAACACAGTCCATTTTCATACTAACATAGATATTTAGATACTGTTTTCAACTGTTAACAGCATAATTGTACTGGACCATTATCCAGAATTGAACTGCGTATAGGGTAACATGGTTTACCTCTTCAGTGTCCAAAGATGCCATAAGACATTTATTCATGTTACTTCAACTAACCTACTTACTGATAGCAAATACGTTTCATGTCCGATCAAGAATTCTCAAATTAAAAAAAAAATAAAAAGAAGAAAGAAGTAAAGGAAAATGGGGAAGATATGGGCGATGGCGGAGGATTTGGCAAGAAACAAGGGAAGAGTGCTTTATCTGTATCGGCAGCTGCTGCGGAGCCTGAACTCGCTGGAGCTGCCGCTGACTTGGGCGGCAAGGCTGTCGAAGAAGGCTGAGGTTCAGGCCATCTTCTCGGTGGCTTCTGAGGAGCGCTCTCTCCACAACATTTCCGATCTTATTGATGTTGCTGAGTACTCCCTCTCCCTCTTGAGACAAGGCCAACTCCCCAAATTCCCTCTTTGAGTATATCCTGTCCTTCTCTTTCACCATGTTCTAATTAAATGGGAAATTGTTTGTTTTCTGTTTTTTGTTCATGGGTATTTGGAATTAGACCATTATCTGAATGTTAATGAGATCCTCAGTTCATGTATGTTATCATTAGCTGACTACAATAATACCCCCCTTGAAATTACAAATCCATTCTGAAACCATTATTTGTCTCTCGATTTTGTGTGTTCTGTGAGAGAAATAGAAGGACTCCTCTGAATATGTTAAATTTTTTTTTCACTGAGCCACTCCTACTTAGCCGATTCATCAACTTTCGTAGTGACATCGACGATGTTGGTTCTCTCCGGTTGCTTTGATGGTCTCCGTCAAATGGTTTCGGTGTATCGGTTATTTTGAATATTTGTTACCCCATAGTTGAAAGAAAACTGCTTTATTTATTTTTGAAATATTTTCGTATTGTTTTTAATAATCCACACTAGACTCTAAAAGGAAAATAAGAGGTTTCAATTGCTCTTTTCAAAATGAGACAGATGGAGGAGTAGACAATTATACAAGTCCTTGGGGAAAGTTGATTCTAATTAAACTTAACAAAAATGTTCTTAAAAAAGGTCAAAATGTTGGTGCTTTTTATGCTCGCTGATTTAAACTTTAAAAAGTCTTAATTAGCTTCTTCAATATCCCATTTTATTGAAATTTAACATTAAAACAGAGGGAAAAAAATATGGGAATAAGTCTTTCTTAACCAATTCTTTTGGAATTTCTATTAAAAAGAAATGAAAAAAGATCACATAACCGCACCTAATCCATCTTTTTCAATATGTTTTTAATAGAAATTCTGAAAATGGAGTTAAGTGGTACTAATTTCAAATTCGTAGGCCGAAGAGAGAGTTTTTAATGTTTAAAGGACAAATTGAAAATGAACAAACAATTAAGGGGATAAATAAGAATAATCTTAAAAATAGTATACGTATGTTAAACTGTAAAATTCTCTACATAAAAGGATGGTCTACACACTAATAAAGGACGTTCAATACCATACACAATAAGAGTTTTATTATTATTATTATTATTTTTTTTTTTTGAGATAGATGTTTCGTTTGTATATTCAATTAAATCCACTTTTCAAGCTAAAATTCAAAATTTTATAAGAGAAAAACCAGTAAAATAAAAAATAAAAAATAAAAAATAAAAAATAAAAAGGATAATAGGTTTAAAATTAAGATCTAAACAAGGCAGATTGTTTCTATTGATCAAGGCTTTCACCTTACCCCTTCTCCATACAAAATTATTTTCACACTTTGGTACTATTGGAAATTCTCCAAAAATGGGTGATTTAGAGGATTGCCTCAAAGATAATATTTCTGGGTTATTATCCTAATTATAACAACTTCGGTCTCTTTGGACCTCCTATTAAATAAGTATAAATGATTAAAAATTTAAGTAAAAGGGTAAAAAACAGAAACACGTCTATTATTTTAATTGACGATTTCTATTTTCGAGAAATCTCATTGAATATAAAGGAACCAAATAAAAAAAAAATACAAGATATCATAATTATATTTTCTTCCAAAAAAAAAAAAGTATTCAATATAATGCCATTTATTTACATTTATTCCTACAGTGACCTATCTTGCTACACTCGTGGCAGATTTTTTTTTTTTTTTTTTAATTGTTCTGCAGAAGATAGGTCTTAGTCCACCCTATGCGCCTCTCTCTATTCCATAATTCTCTTACAAAACCATCCACCTTAATTTAATATACAGTTGGACATCACATAATTAACTTTCTGCAGATAATTTATTTACATTTACTCTTCTTCCAAACTTTATGCCAACAAAAAAAAAAAAAAAGCCCTTCACAATTTTGGTGTGCCTAATCACATGGTCATGTGTATTTTTAAAGAATTTAGGTCAGGGAGAAAAGCCCAGCAAAAGAAATAATTTTGAACCATTAGCTTTTCATTTGAATTATGCTAAATTACCGTGTGTTTTAAATATGATTTGATTTGTTAGGTCAAATTTGTGTCTCATCCAATATCTGTCAAGTTTTTTTTTTTTTTTTTCCTTTTGTAACATACATTTTAATTTTTTTCCCCCCTTTTGTATCATACGTTTGGTAAAAACAATTATTTCTTGTAAAACCCATTTCGGTTCTAAAAGTAGGTTAACAATGCAATAAGCATAGATACTTCATATTCTGTTTGGACAAAACAAAAGATATTATTGATAAATTTTACCACATAATTCTCCTTTTGTCATGTACTATTCATAAAAAATGGTCCCACTTTTGTGTACTAACTTTTTAAAACAAAGAGCTTCGCATAACCAGAACCTCCATGTGAACTAAAAAGTTCACTCTTGTCTTGTTTCTACGTAGTACCATAGTCCAACTAGCTTTTAGGCTTGCTCCATTTATAAGGATTATAGCATAAGGAAGTTTGTATCTAATGGGTATTTTTCCTCCATTAATTAGCAGTATTTAAGACCTAGGTAGTTGTTTTCAAAAGATAAGGAAAGGTGAATAAAAGGAGGTAGACAAAAGGACTATGGGTCCGTGTGGAAACAAGACAAGAGAGAGAACTATTAGTTCTCATGGAGGACAAGAAGGTTACGTGAAGTTATGTTCAAAAAGCAAAGTGGACAAAAGGACTATGGTACTAAGTAGAAACAAAGCAAGTGGACAAAGGGACTATGGTACTATGTAGAAACAAGACAAGAGAGAACAAAACCTTCTCGTGACTAGTCCTTTTGTCCACCTCTTATCTTTCAGACAACCTTCTCTTGACTCTTTGTCTTAAACACGTAATGTAAACAACAAAATTTTCACATGATTGAAGAGACCTTCCATTTGTTTCTTCTTCTCGTGAATCGACAGAAGGGTCATATGAACTCTTTCTCCAGTCCTTATAAAAGGAGCTGCTAAGGAGCTTGAGAGGCAGATCGAAAAATAGAGAGCAAAAATTGGAGAAGAAAACTTGTAAAATATTAAGCGGAATAATGGAGATCCCACTTATCACACAAAACTTTGTAAACACTTACAAGGAAAAATACAGATACCTTCGGTTCGGTCTTGTTCAAGTTGCCATAATACCCTTAATTAGGGAAGGATTAAATAATTCTGTGTTAATATGTGTAAGAGATAAAAGAGATAAAAGATTCATGGACTCCTTAATAGGGAAGTGTTTAATCTACCTTAAGTGAAGGGTCAATTTACTTTGACTGTTTTTCAAATTTTACTGTTCACTTAAGAGATAGAAATGTCATTAAATCTCTTATGATTTATATAAAAATGCATGGCTTCGAAATGGAAAAATACACTAGTAATCTAGCCTTCATTTTCAAAGTATATTGTAAAGTCATGAATACTATCAGTCCAGATATCAATATAAAATCCTTAATAAAGGATAACAAAGGTGCCCTATCATATTCCAGACCAATTAAGCCAAATCCAACTTAGCCATCCTCAAAAAATACCTTGGAATGAGATCTCATTTCCTGAATCATGGACCTTCGAAAAGGCTCAATTCGTGAACCACCTCAAAATAGCGTCCTTAATCAGATTACTGAGCTGATAGACGGTATTATCGCAATAAGCTTCAGTAACCAAAGAGAGAAACAATTTTCTTCACCAAGACTTTTGGATTTTACAAGCAAATCTCCCTTAGATTTAGGGTAAATCCAACAACAAAAACCAACTCTTCCCAGAATATCTTCTGAATCCGAAATTAGTGGAACCCATGAAAATCTCAACGGTATTTCAAAACTAGTTTATAAGCAATAGGATGCTTCTAGTCCTACCTCTTCTAATATGGAATATAATAATATTTGTGTCTTAGAACAATCTAATAAAAAGATTGACAAGAAACGTCTTATTCAAATGTGCTATTCTGAATAAGACGTTTCTTGTCAATCTTTTCATTTGATTGTTCTAAGACACAAATATTATTATATCCCATATCAGAAGGGGTAGGACTAGAAGGATCATGTGGCTTATAAATTGATTTTGAAATACCGTTGGGATTTTCATGGGTTCCACCGGATTAAGAAAATATTATAAGGAGAGATGGTTTTTGTTGTTGGATTTTCCCTAAATGTAAGGGAGATTTGCTTGTGAAATCCGAAAGTCTTGATAGAAAGAATGGTCTCTTTCTTTGGTTACTGAAGCTTATTTCGACAATACCGTCTATTAGGTCAGTAATCTGGTTAAGGACACTATTTTGAGGTGGTTCACAAATTGAGGCCTTTTCTAAGGTCCATGATTCAGGAAAGGAGATCTCATTCCAAGGTATTATTTTGGGGATGGCTAATTTGGATTTGGCTAAATAAGTCTGGAACATGGTAGTGGCACCTTTGTTTTCCTTTATTAAGGATTTTATATTGATGTCTGGACTAATAGTATTCATGACTTTATAGTATACTCTGAAAATGAGGGCTAGATTACTAGTGTCTTCTTCCATTTTGAATCCATGTGTTTTTATATCAATCATAAGAAATTTAATGACATTTCTATCTCTTAAGTGAACAGTGAAATTTGGAAAGCAGTCAAAGTAAATTGGCCATTCACTTAAAGTAGATCAATACTTCCTATTAAGGAGTCCATGAATCTTTTATGTCTTTTATCTCTTACACATGTTAATATAGAATTATTTAATCCTTCCCTAGTTAAGGATTTTATGGATGTATCTGTACTTTTCCTTGTAAGTGTTTAAAAGTTATGTGATAAGTGGGACCTCCATTATTCAGCTTGATATAGGAAGAACTTCTTCAACCATTTTAATGATGTAGTCGGATTTTAAGTGAAAAGACCCTTTATTATACACAGATGATGTACTAACCTTGGGTATAGTCCAATTGTTAAGATGTTTTTCTATATTTTCTACATTAATTATTTCTTTGTTTTTAATTGAACCAGAAGTGCTGGGTTCAGAGTAAGAACCAAGGGATCTAGAAGACGAAGATCTAGATAGACTTCTAAACACTCTTGCCATAATTAGTTATAGGAAGACTCGGTCAACGACTTATTTGGACTTGACAACGGCTATCTTTCGCCTATTACCCTGTTATGCAACTAAAGCCAAAAGAACTAAGTAAAAGAGTAGCAGTTTAAAAGGTTTCTCTATCACCACTCCCTATCACCCCCCGAAAACTTGGCTTTGATACCATTTCGACCAGGACATATAAAAGCAGAGGGGTTAGGGAGAAAAACCCAGCAAAAGAAATAATTTTGAACCATTAGCTTTTCATTTGAATCATGTTAAATTACCATGTGTTTTTAATACAATTTGATTTGTTAGGTCAAATTTGTGTCTTATCCAATATCCGTCAAGTTTTTTTTTTCTTTTTTCTTTTTTCCTTTTGTGTCATACGTTCGGTAGAAATAATTATTTATAGTAAAACCCATTGCGGTTCTAAGAGTTGGTTAACAATCCAATAAGACGTAGATACTTCAGATTTTATTTGGACAAAACAAAAGATATTAGTGATAAATTTTACAACAAAATTCTCCTTTTGTCATGTACTATTCACAATGACCTAATGAGAAAGTGATACAAATTCAATGATTGTAAGCAAAAAAGAAAAACAACCCAATAACATGCCCATACCTAAAAAAAAAAAAAAAAAAAAAAATAAAAAAAAAAAAAAACTCAAGCTTTATTTCACAAAAACAAACCAAAAACAAAAGCCCCCTCTTTTTATCACTTGCCATTCAAGACTAGGAAAAGAGAATAGCAGATTACTTGGAGTGGACATGAAAAGACCCATGATTCTTTGATTCTCAAACCATAATTTTAACTTTTTGATTCAGACATTTGAAAAAAAAAAAAAATAAAGAAGAAGAAGAAGAAGAAGATGATGATGATGATGATGATGATGATGGAGAAATAGCACAAGATTGAATGCAAAGCATTTATAGAGAAGCAAACCAGGTGTTATCAATATTACTTAGGTTCGAACACATTTCAAAATTCTACATTGTTATATATATCGCATCTACATTGTTATATATATCTCAGTTGATTTCCAATTTACATTCTCATACACACATTTTCAAACCAACCTCCAAAATTCCGTCTCCAAATCATCACCCCAACCGATGAATTTTCCAGACAATCATAACTTAGAGAGAGAGGCACAGAGAGAGAACCTGTTCAACATCATCTCAGTCAAAGTCATCACGGGACTGGCTGCCATAAATGCCAGCACCTTCAGCATCAACACCATTCTTGCCAAACTTGAACCAGCACCTGGCTCTTGACCCGTTTGATGGCCCAACCACACCAACGGCTCTGTCCCTGACCCAACCAAGCCTGGCTCTGCTTCCACTCACAAACTGGCTCCTCAACTTGGCCACCGAACCACTTCCTGACTTGGTGGTGCTGGTGAAGATGCTGATACTGGTCCATGGGATTGAAGCCATGGCTGAGTTTTTTCCGAAATTTTTTTTTATTTTTTATTTTTTTTATTTTTTATTTTTTTATTTTTTTATTTTTTATTTTTTTATTTTTTTACAATCTAAAACTCAATTTCAAGACTAGAACTTTATTTTTTTGTTCCTATCATTCTCGATTCTCAAATTAGCCTCTCATTCCATGGTGGACGAGAGATGTTATGGTGTGGGAGGGAACATTTTGTGATTTTACGCGTCAACCATCCATGCAATCAGATTGTGAGGTTTTGCTGACTTAAAATGGTTTTGAGTTTGAATGGAATATTTGCTCATATACATGTTGGACCACTTGTAGGGCCACTGAAATGCCTGTAGGCACTTTTTTTTTTTTTTTTTTTAATTTTAATTTTTGAAAAATAATGATAATTGAGAATTCCTTGCAAGCATCTTTGAGTTTGAGGATATCTGATAGGGCTGTTCATTGGTCGGTCGATCAATCTTGATGGTTTTTCTATTGAATCCTAACTAAAACCGATCGGTCGATGAGGAACACTGACTGAACACTAATCGAAAAGAGTATGTTGTAAGTTGGTTTTTGGAAGAGATCATGATAACAACTTCTCAATTATCAGAGACAAGGGACAGTGAAGGGGAAGTTCACTGTGTAAATAATATTAAAAGTTCGGAAAAGAGAGAGAGAAATGATCGATTCAGTCAGTTCTAAATTGACCATTAGAACCTAAAAAATCAAAGAGCGATTCAAATTGATTCGACAAACCACAATGTTCGTGATGTAATAGTGGCTCCTTTGGGTGGTTTTTTAATGCACTTAGGTAAAAGTCCCATTTTTAGGTAAAGTTGGATTCCTAAATTGACAACCATTCCAAAACGTATTTAGGCTGGCCATTTGGGCAGATGATTACTATTCTTCCACCTTTGAGAATTTCACTCCCTTAATTAATTAATTTTGGTTAATAGGTATGGAACTTTAATTTACACTTGATGAGTTTTCCTAACTAGAAAAAACAAAAAGCAATTACCATCCCACGTTTTTACACCACAAGAACTTTTACTTTGGATCACACCTTTTGTTATTTCTCGGACTTAAAAGTGATTTTTTGCGACCATGAAAAAAAAAAAAAAAAAATTTCTTAACTACAGATATATTAAAGAGCCAAAACTACCAAGAGCACTCCATCCAACTAAAGCATCTGGATTCTAGATAATCTAGAATACAATATTATGTATCTGAAAATAAATAACATCATATTGTATGAGTTTCTGATTATCTTAAAAAGAAAAAGTGATTCTCATGATTTTCACTTTTCTGGTTTAAGAAATTTTTTGTACCAAACATGAGAATCTTATAGACTTTTATTCTACGGATTCATATTATAACTTATCAAACAGTCCTAAATAAATAACACAAGTATCTAGATAAGAACAAGCAAAAGCCAATATGTTCATCTATTACCCCAAAAATATGTAAATCTAAGCTATATATAGTGTGTTCATATATACATAGACCTAATATAGAATATTTGAAGACAACTTGATAAAGAATATTCATAAAAATAAAGGGTTAGGGAGATAAGATGTATGGAAGCAGGAGAAGCTAGAACTATCAACAGTTTCTTCTCTTTTTTTTTTTCCTCATTATTTTTATGTTAAATGAGACGTTGGTACTAGAATGGATATTAGAAATCTTAATCCAGACAATAGTAATTGTTTATTACATATTGCTAGAGAAAACTAATTGCCATTTGAGATATCTATCTTAATCCTAACGTACAATAGAAAATAAACTACAGAGGCTGATTTGATGCTTATCATAGGCGTTTATTGTTGTCCCACATCGACCAGTTAAAGCAATGAGGAGCAAAATAACTCTTATAAAAAATGGGCTAGAAAATGAGCACAGCATATCTTTTTCAGCCTGTCTTTCAGGATATTAAATTAATTTTTTTAGGGGTGTTACATTATAATACGACTCGAGATACCAAAGTTAAGATTTAGTTGGTTAAGGTTAGGGTTGGGTTGATATACGAGTTAAGATTAGTGGGTTCGGGTTCAGGTTGGGGTTAAGATGTTAAGATATTGCGAAGTTAAGATGTTAGTTGGGTTATAGCTGGCTGGTTTCAGTTGGAGTTAAAATGTTAGCTGGGTTATCAGCTGGGTTCGGGTTGGGTTGTGTGAAATTTCAAGTTTAATACTGGGTTATCTAATGTTATTTTTCTTTTGTTTAGAATTTTGAATGCCTGGAAAATTTTTTATTAACTTTAATATGACTTATCTTTGAATCCAAAAATATGTTAATACCTTTATTCATATTACTCCAATTTATTTTCGAAATTTTCAATTACCAACTTTTAATGTTTGATTAGACTGGTTTTTCATATATATATATATATATATATATATGGTTTTCACCCCTAAATATTGTATTAAATGCTTACTTTTACTTTTTTACTTTTTTTTTTTTTTTTCTGATGGGTTGGGTTATCTAGAGAGGCTAACCTTCGTATCATAAAGCTTTCCCAACTTTGATAATGGCGGAATTCAATCTCAAGTGCACAGACTTGATGTCAAATAACTTCACCAACTCGACTAATTGACAACTTCTATCATAATCGTAGTTTTAATTATAAATAACTCAAGATGCCGAAGTATTTCGACATTAGCTTATATGGAGTCTGCTTTCTCTGTCTCTCTCTGTGGTTTTTCTCCGATATATATATATATATACTTTTCTTCTAACTCTTTAAGAAAAACCCAATTATAATTTTTTTTTTCTCTCAACAAAAAAGTCCCTTGGACATGAATTATATATCTATTTATTCCGACAACCTCAATGACACTAATTTGAACCGTAACTTTTTATGTAAGGAATGAGTGGCTTACCCGTCCGTCTTAATCCTCGCGGTGAAAACCTAACTAGTTAGTTAGTGGCTTCATAATGCCCGAAAGTTTTTTCAGCCAAATTAATTACTGCAACATGGTACAATCTTTTCAGCCATGCAAAAGTGAAGAGAGGAAAAAGATTAAAAAAAAAAAAAAAAACAAAACAAAAAAACGGAGTTTTTAATAGAATAATTGGAAAGACAGTTTAACTTAAGAGCATTTTATCATCATAAGAGAAAGATAAATCCAGATTTGTATTAAATCATCAATGATTAAAAAATCCAATTTCTTTTTTTAATGAAATAGTGGATAAAGAATGATGTAAAAGAAGATTTAGGTTGCTATATATTTTATTTTTTTTTCATACTGATTGAAAAAAAAGGTCAATCTTTGATACGTGACTAATCATCACATGCTTTAAATTCGATTTATTAATGAACTTGTAAGTGGTTGAATTGATTTATCTGTCCAGAGAGGGTGGGGAAACAAAAAAAAAAAAAAAAAGAAAAGAAAAAAAGTTGCATGCCATTCAAGGTTGGATTTAATTATTTCAAGAGAAGGTTTTGAATATATAATTTTGGAGATATTTGAATCGGAATTTTAGAGATGTGTGTGCTTAGTTGAAACATACTTTGCGAACAAAAGCAACATAAAAACAACATCAAAATTCTAGTTTGTTTCTTGTTTTAATTTTAGTTTTAGTTTTTTTTGGCTAGAATGTTTGGTAATTTAGTTTAACTTCAATTAAATATATTTTTTAGTTAGAATTTTATATTTTTCTAAAAAGTCAATAAAAATTAAAATTAATTTTTAAAAAATTAACTAATTCTAATTTAAAAATTTTAACTCTAAACGGCCATAGAAATGAAACGAAGACAAACAATGTTCTATGAAACGACAAGAATCTAAAACATGTAATACGACAGCAAATGACCAAAGCCTAGAAACGACATTAAAACATGAAAGACGACAACGCTAACATAAGACGACATCATCCCTAGGAACGACAGCGTCTGCCGTTTTTCAAAATTACCAAAAAGACCCTTCCAGACTGCCACCTCAGCAGAGAGAAAGGGCCAGATGTCATTCTTACGCCACTTGTCCAACTTTGGTTTTACGACTCTGTACTTCTCTCTTCTTCTCCTCTCTCCCCCGCCGAACACACAGACACACACACACTCTCTCTCTTCTTTCTCTCTCCTCCATTGAAGCAAGCTCTCTTTCCTTGGCTTCACTACGAAGGTTTCAACTCAGTAGAAGCCCAATTTCCGCCGCGAAGCTTTCTGAAGTAGAAGGAAAATTTTTCAGATTTCTTCTAATTTTGAGGTAGGGTTGTCGCTTAATTTGAAAATTTCCCTTTTGAATTTGTTTTGTCTTCTTAGATTTCAATTCTAAGTGCCATGAAATCTCTTTTTTCATTCTGATTTTACGGGAAAAAAAACTTAAAAAAAAAAAAATCCATAATCCCGTGTGTGTATATATGTGTGTATGTTTGGATCAAGCCTTGATCTTTTTACTATTATTTTTGATTTAGATATTCTTTTTTGGTTATAATCGAAGTAATCTGCGGATGTTTGGCGTATTCGCGATTCAAAAGAGGAAAAAAAAGGTGCAATCTTTTAGTTTTATAGTATCTATTTTCTGTTGATTTGAATAATTAATATATGTTTTTTTTTTTTCAAATGTTCTTTAATGTTTTGGTTTCTGATTCGAGGAAAAACAAAAAGAAAAAAAAATTAAAATTTTTTCATTTAAGCTTTTTGCCTATTTGGCGGCAAAGAAGCTGAATGTTAGGGTTTAGAAAGAGATATGTGACCCCAGTTTTTCAGTTTGCTGTTCCTTCGTTTGTAAAAGTTGACGTCTTTTCCATTTTCTGCTAAATTGCTTTTTTTTTTTTTTTTTTTTTTTTTTAATAATTAAAAAAAAGTGTGATAGTACCTAGGTTTTTATTTATCGGAAAGGATTATTTGATAGGTAGTAAGGTTTGGACCATTAAATAATTTTATTTATAGAAGTAGTTATTGATTTTAATGTGATTTGACGGTACCATCCAAGAGGGATGGTAGGATGGATTATGAACGAATGGGACACGGAATTTCGCGGGTTAGCGTCGGGGAAAAAGGGTGTTAGGCCTACCTTACGGTTAACTCAACTACAGATTCTCCAAACTTTATGTAAAGTTTCAAGTTTGTGTCATATTCTAATACCTGGGTTTGATTTATTTATTGCTTTGGTCTCTTTTTATTTTTATTATTTTCTTTTCTTTTGTTTAGGCTTTGGATGCCTGGAAAATTGCTTATTGACTGATAGTTTTAACCTTTGAGTAACATGGTTTGCCTCTTCAGTAGTCCAAAGATGCCATAAGACATTTATTCATGTTACTTCAATTAACCTACTTACCGATAGCGGATACATTTCATGTCCGATCAAGAATTCTCCTATTTTATGTGAAATTTCAAGTTTTTATCATATTCTAATGCCTGGGTTTGATTTATCAAATGCTTTGATTTTTTTTATTTATTTTTTGTTTAGTTTTGAATGAATGGAAAATTTCTTATTAGCTTATATTGTTACTTTAAGTAACATGACTTGTCTTTAAAGTGGTCCAAAGATATTAATTCCTTATTCATATTACTTCAATTTATTTTAGAATTTTCAATTACCAAATTTTGATGTTGATTAGACTAGTTTTTATGTATGGTTTTTCCCCCTTTAAATGTTGTATTAAATGCTTACTTTTACCCCTTTTTTTTTTTTTTCTTTTCTGATGGGTTGGGTTATGCTAGAGGGGCTAACCTTCTTTCATATCATAAAGCTTTCCCAACTTTGATAATGGCGGAATTCGGTCTCAAGTGCACAGACTTGATGCCTAATGACTTGCCAACTTGACTAATTGACAACTTCTATCGTAATCATAGTTTTAATTATAAATATCTCAAGGTAATCATAGTTTTAATTATAAATATCTCAAGGTGCCGAAGTACTTCGACATTAGCTCATATCGAGTTTGCTTTCTCTGTCTCTCTCTGTGGTTTTTCTCCCAAACTATGAGGCACAAGTGTCCGAGGTTTTGTTTTTCTGAATTAGCTATATCTGTCACAAATAAAAAATGTGCATGTAGTCCTTATTTTGTAATTTGTATATATATGTTACTCGAGACTGCTTGAGAGTATTTATTTATTTCGAAGTACAGATTGAGAAGTAATCGCCCTCTTTTCTCCCTTTTCCATAAGGTTGATTTCCGGATATTGCTTGCTATGATGCAAATTTTTAAGCTGCTAGCGACTTTCTCAGTGTTGAACTCTGAATTCACTGAAGTTTGCTTGACAAATATCCAGCGGGGGCTTTTTGTATGCTTTGAATAAATGTTCCCAGAGTGTATTCTTTTTCAATATTATTAGTTAATTGGACTTCTTCTCTTGCCATAGGAAAGGAAGGCAATAAAAAAAACTTGGGAGAGAGAGCAACAAAGTTGACTTATAACACTGAAGATGAATCAATCAGCTCAAGGGAACAGCCCTGATGCTTCAGCAAACATCACTGCAAAGCGCAAACGTGGTCGGCCACGTAAGTATCCCAAGCTAATTTCCGAAGGTAATACTCGTGTTCCAAAGATTCAGAGAAATGAAAATGCTGGTGGTCCACCTGGATTTGGAGGGGTGAATGGAAACCAGCCCCGTCCAGCGGCTGCAAGTGTTGATACCAATAATTCCATGCTGGGCAAGGCTGTCTCTGGCGTAATTGAGGCAGTGTTTGATGCTGGATATTTGCTGTGTGTTAAGGTTGCCAACACTGATGTCACTTTGAGGGGTGTTGTCTTCAAGCCTGGACGATTTGTTCCCGTCACAGCAGAGAATGATGTGGCCCCAAATCTTCAAATGATCAGAAGAAACGAAGTTCCGATCCCAACTGAACACCACAATCCTCGTCCCAGAGAGAGGAAGGAGCAGCAAGCAAATCCTCATAGAGGTTGGGCTCATTCATTCAGTGAAACACCAATGGCCAACCAGGTGCCTAGAGTTCCATCCTACCCGGCTGATAATGTGGTTCCCAAAGGCAAACTGGTTCCTTCAGTAGCAGTGCAGACGGCTCATCCTGATCCCGTAGGGTCAAGAGGTAACCTGGTACCTGTTGTACTTGAACCTGCTAAGGTATCGAATGGGTTGCCACTTGCCAGTGAACCGACTCCTCTTGCATCCCAAGCTTCCCATGTGGCAGCCTCAAAGGGCAAACAGGTTCAGGAAGCAGCTAACCCATTGAATGGAACCATCTCCACCACACAAGCACCAACATTTGGAAGCCAAGCAGTTCTTTCTCAGCTTCAAGATACCCACCAGCTCGTGTCTGAAGTGGCAGAAAATAAGAACGGTCCTTGCGTCCAGGCCCCAACTGAGAAGCTTGAGGTTGCCGAAGCCAAATCAATGAGTTTGCCTGATGTTCCTTTTGAAGAACTGGTATCTGAGGTGGTCAAAAGAGTTGAAGTCCCCTCGGAGTCAGCCGAATCTCAATTTGAGAACAGCAAGCCGGCCGTGAAGACATCGGTGAAGGATGAAAACGGAGCAAACAATGCGGATCAGGCCCTTGCCATTGAGCCCCTGCAAGCTGTGAAGCCCAATGAGAAAAACAACCCTGCATCAGCTCCTAAATCAAAGGAAAATGACAAAACTAGCAAAATGTCTCAGCTGTTGGAGGTTTAACGACACTTCTTTTGTAACATTATAGTAATCAATTATTCAATATATGGGTGTCTTTGAAAAACTAACCGATGTCCAACACCTTAAACAAGGTTCTGCAGGGAAACGTGACTGAGACTCGGGTGCTGCAGGATGAGGAGCCAGCCAAGGATTCCGCACACAATTTGGGCGAAACAGCGAGCATGATAACTGATCAGGAAGGTAAATAAATTAGTAATCTAGAAGATCTAGTCCCCGATTTTCATGATTTCCATTTTGAAAGTAGTGCACATTAGGTCTTGGACCATTTAATTGTAGAAGAATTGCAAATTAAATTACACAGTGCGGTGGAGAATCTTTGTAGTTTTGCAATCTTTAATCTTCAAAGGTTGTGTTAGATTCACCGTAGTGAAAAGGAACCCTTTTGTAGTTTGGTTTCTTTCTCGGTAGGAACTTTATTTTCTTTTTGGATAATACTGCTATATATATATATATATATATATTTTTTTTTTTTTTTCAACCGATAGATTGATTTTGCTTACTTAAAAAAGAAAAATGCTAGGGACATAAACTCTAATCCCAACTTTTAAGTACCAACTTATATGACATATGAGTTATATATTTTTTTTATTGTTAGGTGTTTACAGTCTTGTCATATTAATTAATTGCATCAATCAAAATAAATATGACATGTGGTTTGGTACTCAAAAAGTTGATATTAGAATTGGTGTTCCTCACACTACTACTTAAAAAATAGCAGGCCCAAGGACTTTTCAATCTGCCACCCTTTCCTTCTCTGGATTTAAATTAAGGAATTGCTCAACCGTTTATAACAGTAAGACCAAAATGGGCATTGTTATTGACCAGCCAAAACTGATGAATGATTTCGATCAAGTCGATTCGGGAGGGATTGAGTTTACGATATGGGAGGGAAAGATGTCGATTTGGGAGGGATCGAGTTTATGATACAGGAGGGAAAGATGTCGATTCATCGGAGGGAAACAAGAAGGTTCAGATTCGAATCATAAAAATGTTGTAAACAAGTCACCTTGGGGCTGTGATCGTGTACAAGGGACTTTAGCAAGTTTTCGTAGGAGATTTTGAATAGAAAAAGAGAGCGAAAAGTTGAGCATTTCAACAATAATTAAAAAAAAAAGGTGAAAAATCAGATCTGTAGTAAGTGTACGTCTCTCCCCTTTTATTTTGTTGGGAAAAATAAATAAATAAAATTGAGCAATCCTTCCAAACTTTCCGACACCTCATTTCATCCTCATATTTCCCCGTTAACCAGACAAACGGGGAAATATGGGTTTGTTTGTTTCAATCACTCAACCCATTCAACTCAAACTTTTTTTTGTCTTTTTCCTAAAAAGTTTTTTATCTTTTCTGAAAATTCAAAAAAATTTACTATTCAAACTTAAAAATCTCAACTCAAACCACTACACCAAACACCCCAATAGAAATTCTCAAGATGTCTTTCTATGATTTTTGCTATCCAATTTTTGGGACAATCCTAAAGTGATTTCTCTTTCCCTTTTATTTTTATTTTTAATTTTTATGTTTGTAATGGAGTCTTTGCTCTTTTGGGACCCCTTCTTTGTACTTTAAAGGCTCAGGAATTCACAACACTATTAACGTCCATCACAAAATTATTGAAAGGGTGGTGGATAATAGATTGAAATTGGACAATAATTTTTTTTTAAAATTTTTTGGCACTACTATATAATGATAGTTTGGTAAGGTCTCATATGAACCCACACAAGTCGCACTATCAAATAGCAACATACCCAAACCAACATGTCGAATGGTGTTTTGGCATTATTACATTTTAGTACGTGTTATTTCTTTATCAAACTAGATAAAGCCCGGTGCGAAGTAGATATTTTTACATAAATTTTACTGGACGATTATGTTGTATATAAATGTTGCCATAAAAACTGAAAGTTCTATAAATAATTTGTACAAGAAAACTCAAAAGATGAACACGTATTAAAGTTTCACAGAGCAATTACGAAAAATTTAACTAAAAAAACTCATTCAAATTCCATATTTGCCACACACAAAAAAAAAAAAAAAAAAAAAAAAGAAGAAGAAGAAGAAGAATTGCATACTTCCATATTTGCAGTTATAATTGAAATTGAAGGAATAAAAAAAAAAATACTTCTCAAAGATCGAGATCAAATAAATGTGAAAAATCGAAAAGTGAACCACTAATACTATTACCGCTTGGACAATTAGACAAACAATAATCTCTGTTAGTCAATAGCTCCTTTAATCCTTCTTTCCATTTAGATGTCATGTCATTGTCATGTTGGAATTCATTTTTTTTTGCTTTGCTTGACCATTTTGCAAGTGGGAAGTGCGTGTCATAAAACTAATAATGATAACAATAACATTCAAAAGTACAAATTACTTATTAAAAACGATTTTTGTTGTTGCTTTGAATTTGTCACGTAACAGTCTCATAAATCGTTATGGGTCATCAATTATCATTGTGTCTTTATTTTATTTTTACTTGTCTATGTACATGTTCGTCAACTAATTATTAAAAAAAAAAAAATTACCCTAAAATGATTTTTTAACAATACAAAACCTCGCAAATCCGCATGGAATTTGAGGGACACAATGTCAATTCATGTCCGACACCCAATAAAAAAAAAGGCCATTCCGATGATGAATGATAGGAAATCTCTGTAATCTTACATAAAACACTAAATAAATGTTGGGAAAATAAATTCCACGTAAATTAACCATGAAATGACATGGGTTTAAGAAGTCTAAATAATTGAGTAGAAACACAAGCAAAAGAAAAAAAAAAAAAAATCAAGCTCCTTTAAAATCCCAAATTATTCCACTTAAATGTGACGCAAAAATGAAATATCACACGACATTATCGAAGGATGCAAAATTAGGTTTGAAACCTTGTTGTTCATTTTTTTTAACAAATTATATTAATTACTTTGTCTTTTGAACCTGGTCTTATGACTCGACAGAGAACTCCAAAAAGATGAACTTACCACAACTATATACCCTTTGAATAACTAAATTGTACTTCAAACTTCTGCCACGTACTACAAATTTCTTACCACATTTATATGGAAGAAATCCTAAATTTCAATGTTACCCTCTCGATGTTGCATATTTACTTTAATTGCGAGTGCGTTCCACCCAATTCGACTAATCAGATGTAATAATTGCGATTTCAAACTCAAATCAAATGTTTAACCAAACAATAGAGATAGCATAACTCGATCTAATCCTCTTCCTATTCGCATTCTGTTTCCGTTCCATTCAACCAATCACCACCAAAGTGAAATCCTTAATAGGAGGGAGGAATAGAATAGAAAAGAACTTATAGCAAATAAACGCATTTCTACTAAAAACAACAGCAAACCATTCACGATCAGCAAAATATAGCAGATCCATAATCATATCGAGAGAACACCATCATCGAAAAAGCGCACTGTCTAGTAAGTACCTCACCGCACGCTAGAGGGTCACAGATAACATGTTTGAAAGGGGGGAGAAGAAAAAAAGGAAATATAAAGAGAGAATAAAAATAAAATAAAATAAAAACCACCGAAAACTATTAAAGACTCTGCATCTCTAGAACAACTTGAGCACAAAAACTGCATACCATCAAAAGCTCCAGCCACAAAGAGAGACCCCTAACTAAGATGCTTCAGGAGACCATTCTCAGACTGTACCTCATTCAGACAACAATACAGCTAGAAACAAATCACTGCAAATAACAAGGTTCGTCAATTAAGATTTTTTTTTTTTAACCAAAAATAAATGAAGAATGCAGATTTGATTTCTAGCTAACAGAAGAAGAAGCAATCCATCACCCAAACAAAAACAAGAGAAAAAAAATCATGGATGGCATAAAGATTTTATGCTATGTCTAAAACACTTCGAGATTTATGTCCCCAATTATATATCAACTTCAGACGGGAAGAAACCTAAATGAATAGAATAAAACTAAAGAAGTTCGTTCAGGGGCAGATTCCCTAATTTGCTCGTTCTTTCTCTTCCTCTTTTATTTTATTTTATTTTATTTATTTTTTAAGTTAGTTCGCATAAAGAAAAGCCAATAACATTAATGTCTTATGATCGAGGTAAAGAAGGTGAGAAGTTATACCTGCTGTGGCTGTTGATAAGCACCGGGCTGCTGATAATTTCCATATCCAGCATAGCCTCCATAGTACATGTTAGGGTCTTGGCTAGGAGGTGCATATGTGTATGCATCATATCCTTGCGGGTATCCATAATACCCACCACCGTTCCACTGTGCTTGTTCTTGTTGATTCTGAACCAACACATACGTGTCTCAGTCTATTAAAAGCTATATAAAAAGAAAGTCAAAGTCCAAAAAGAGGTTCTGACGCAAGTAAATACCTGTTTGTTTGTAGGACTACGGCCCCATGAAAGTCGAATATTCTGTCCTGCTAACTGGGATCCATTCAGGGCTGACAACGCATGCTCCGCATTAGCTCTGAAGAATCAAATTTGACACATAAACAAACATGTAAGACTAGAGGTCAGATAATGCAAAAATAACTGATATTTAAACCTAAATTTACCTGTTAACAAATTGAACAAAACCACAACGCTTGCCTACTGGTATTTTCACATGTACTAGCTCGCCATATTGGCTAAATACTTGTCTTAACAAGTCGTCATTGATATTAGTATCTAAACCTCCAACGAATATCTGCATTCAGGACTATATGAAGTTACTACTATACAAAAAAGAAGGATATATTGTAATCGTCAGAAAAGACTACCCACTGTTGTATTATTTGGATCATTCTCGCCCTGGTTTCCTTGACTATTTCCGTAGGGAGCTGCAAATTATAAACACATAAGAACTAGCTCATATAGTAAAATTTGGTCATCTAAAGGCTCACATTCAATCTCAGCAAAAGTGCTCAAAGAAAAGATGCCTATAAGCAGGCTACAGAACAAAATTTGGACCAACCGTCACTTTGAAGTTTGAGGTTTTAACTTCCTTTATAGTATGTACATTCAATCAGTTTGCCATAAATTGATTACCCATGAATCGTGGGAAACCAACACAAGTATTAGACAGTGATTAAAACAAAAACAATACATAAGAAAACAAGGAAAGAAGGAGACGCAAACCCCTAAGAGAAAGAAAAAATGAATAAAAATCATTCATAGCTATACATGAACCAAGTCCATCGCTGCTACAAAAAGATTAAATTGAATCAGTTATCAGATAAGAAGCCTAAAAAAGAACCAATGTCAAATGCTCTTTTGAAATCTATTCTATAGCAGCTCTTGAGGTTTTCTTTTGAATCCCCATTAGTAGTGATTTTATAAATTGTTGTAATTAAAGGTCTAAAAGCCTATTAAAAAAATATTGAGCAACAGAATTTCCAACAAAAGAAGCCCAATCACACGCAAGTTGCACTTATGGGAGGCACATCTACTGCTATGGTGACAAAACTGGGGAACTGATCCATGATGAAGAATCAATGGTCCTTCGGGTCTAACATAAACCAAAGGGTTAAAAAAAAAAAAGGACGAACGTATTTGGGAAAAAATGCAACTAATTAAAACTTGACTGGTAACTCCTCAAATCAAAGGAACTAGAAAGTAATTCTTAAAGGTAGCATAATAAATGCTACGAGTAAATGAAGTAAGAAGCTTACGACAAAAACAAAATAACTGACCTAAAATGAGGCCACGCATTAAAGTGGTATCATTTCAGCTGAAATCAGTTCCGGGCCCCCCAAAATGAGAGCCTCTGGTTTCCTGCTTTAAGACAACATGAGTTTTATATAAGTTTTTGACTGTCTTTAAGTTTTAAAAGAACTAAATGCGCCCAAGTTCACAAAGGTAAATAGTGGAAGGAAATGGCTCTAACTCCACCAATCTTCAGACGAAGAACTGAAAGGACGTAAATTTGAAATAACTTATAATATCAACTAAAAGAATATAAACTAGCAAGCATATATCTCACTGCTTCAAACACAAAGATACGTAGACATAGGATATTAGATTGATATCAAAACAGAGACCATAACTGAACCCAACAAAAAAAAATCAGCAAAATTCACCTCAAAACTTAAGCAGCTATCACAGAAAGTTTTACAAACTGAAAAAAGATTCATAACACATACAATTACCTTTCTGGTATTGCTGCCCACCAACAGGCTTCTTGTTAGCAGCAGGGCCAACTCGCATGGGCCTTGTCGAGCAGTACTGCCCATTCATCTCATTCATTGCGCGCAGTTGTTCACTTTCATCACCGAACCTGACAAAGCCATATCCTTTAGAGCGTCCAGTGGTCCTATCGGTAACAACTTTTGCTCCCTTAACAGAATGGTAAGCTACCCTAAATGTCTCCTGTAGGGTGTAATCGGTAACATCAGCAGCCAGATCTCCAACAAAAATTGTATACTCAGGACCGTCATCAGGACGCCTCTCTCCGGCACCAAGAGTAGCCCAGTTCAGCCGAAAGTTCTGGTCGGTGTTTGGCATTAGTGCACCATTATAAGTCTGCAAAGCTCGATCAGCTGCAGCACGAGAAGCAAACTCAATAAAGCCATAGCCCTCTGGCAAGCCAGTTTGCCTATTGCGAATAACCTTTGCCGTAAGAGCCTGCCAACAATCAATAATGCCCCAAATATAAAATTAGAAAACAATGAACATTCAACCAGCCAACAATCACAATTATTTTTGTTACAAAAGAACCAGCAATATTGCAAAAACTAAGCACATAATTATGATAAAACATATCATCTTTACCAAGTCCAACAAAATTTTCAAAAAGACATTAATGGTCCAAAAAGGAACTTTCACCCTCTAAAGCCATAAAAACTTTGTCTAGCACCAAGATACTAACAACAACTAAGCTAAAAAGATAATTAAAAACTACAAAATCAAACACATAACTCTACTAAAGAGAACACTGTATTTACAAGTTAAACTTAAAAATCTTCCTCAAACAAGTTAAAACTGAGAAATCAAAACTTGGCAACGTGGATCCAGACAAAACTACTCTCTCAAAAACTCACTTCATCAAATATTTTCTCAACATCCAAACATAATCCACACAATTCAGTACTCGTATGAATATGCCAACACGATTTTTGTGCATATCTACCTAAGAATTACGAGTCTTCATAATTTTAATATTTGACCATTCAAAACCACAAAAACTTTTCAATATATCCCCAGGATACAAACTACTAGTAAACTAAAGTGAAAAAGTCAGCATGATTGCAAAATCAGACACCTAATTTATATAAAACATGCATCCAAAAAGAACTATCTTCTGAAAATTTTTCTCCATTCCAAACATAATCAATTTCTCTTTATATCTCAGCATCCAAACACAATCCTCTCCGATACAGTACTCATTCATACGAATACAGATCAAATAATAATAATTACGCAAATTTACCTAACTAGTAGGACCTTTCACAATTTTACTTGCAAATAAATACAATGTGCATCCAAACATAACTCCAAGCTCGAAAATTTTCCTCATACCAAGAGAACAGAATCACTTATATTATCTAAACATCCAAACAGAACCCTCACCAATCCAGCACTTATATTCATAGAAATACACAAAAACATTTAAAAAAAAAAGATTACAAAATTCTACCTAAATAATACGATTTTTCACAATTTTCGAAAAAAAAAAAAAACTATTTTCATGGTTATTTTCTCCATATCCAAACAGAGTTAACACTTTATCCGATATCTTACCAATATCAAATCAAAATCCTCACAAAATCAGTTCTTAATCCATACGGAAAAAAAACCCTAGTTTTCGCAATTTTAAAATTTCGTTTACCTCTCCAATGTGAACGAAGCAGCTGAGAATGTAGTTTTCGTCCATCCACTGCTGCAGGTCCCCGATCCAGAGCGACCGGATCTCGTTGGATCCGGCAGCGGCCGCGGCTCCGGCGCCGGCTCCATACGGCTGGGCTTGCGGCGGCGCGCCGCCCTGTGGGGCCCATGCTGAGGGAGGAGCCTGGCCCGCCTGGGCCGGGGGCATCATCCACTGCGGCGGCTGCTGCTGCTGTTGGTACTGCTGCTGCTCCGACGACGGAATCATCCCCGCTGGTGGCTGCTGCATCATTCTTTCTCGATTCGAAACCCTCGGAACTTCCGCGAAACTGAGGAAGAAACGGCAAAAGAACAAAGCTTTCGGAGATGGATGGTTTCTTGGAGATTAGCAACGGCGGCGGCGGCGGCGGCGGCGGGTGAGATCGGAAGGGAGAGAGAGAGAGAGAGGAGGGAGGAGGAGAGAGAAAGAGAGGGATAGGGTGTAAAATCCTAATCCCAGGAGAGAGAGAGAGGGGATATTTTCAATGGGTGTGGAAGACATTTATATATAGCGGTATAGGCGTCGAGAGTTGGCTTTTTGAGTGACACGTGGCCGTGAGAATAGGGCGGGTTATGATAGGGTGACGGAATCGGTGAGTACGTAACTCGGTGTTGAATTTGTTGTTGGACGACTTGGACTGGGTTCGGATCCTAAATTGGGCCAAGTAGTAGTTTCTGGCCCAGACTGGAACTTGGCCCATCTGTTGTTTCACATTGACCATTTTTTTTGGGATAAAATATATAAAAAATTAACACTAAATTATTATGATATAAAATTAAATGGTGTTTAATGAATGAGTTGAGTTGAAGAATTTAATTTGAATAATAATTTTTATTGATTTTTTAGAAAAGAAAAAAAAATTTAAAAAAAAACAAAAACATGATGAAAAAATATAATTTAATTTAAAATAAAATATTAAACCAAACAAACCCTAAATAAAATTTATTTTAGATTAATTAAGAATAAAAAATTTATATATTATTATTAATAAATAAAAAAATATAATTATTTAGATAATTTTTTTTATATAAATATTATGACATAAAAATTTGATATTAAATTAATATAAATAAATAAAACTAAAATTTATATATTTAGAGAGATAAATTTATAACATGTTAATCTAGCATAGATTAAATAGTTTGGCAAATTTCTTTAAATTTTGGACAAGTATCTTCCCAATTGGAATTAGGGATTCCGTCACTAGAGGAGAGCTCATACCTGTCCAGGGCAGGATCATAGACCCTACTGTATCCAAACACAAACCTCTCCCTAAACCCTCGTCTTCTCCAACCTTCTCCCTCCTTAAACCCTAAAACTCCATAATTTTCACCATCACAGTCACAGGCAACAACATCAACAAATCAATCAATCTCTCTCTCTCTCTCTCTCTCTCCTCTATTTCTCTCTCTCTAACTCTCAATGACCGAACAAATTCTGCTTCCGAAGGTTAGACAATTTTTTCTTAATTTTTTTTTTTCAGTTTTTGCTTTCAAAATTTTCAGTGACAAAAAAATTTGGTAATTTTGTTTGCAGCCATGGCGGACGACGATTTAGACAGCGATATCGAGGAAGAACAAGTTCCGAGATTCGAGCCCAGAGTGAACATCGAAGCTAAGCTCAAGGAACTATTGTTCAGGCTCAATTCGAACGAGATCAAGTTATGTTCGGACGCGGCGAAAGAGTTCATCAAGTTCCTCAAAGGCGATTCCGGAGGTGAATTTTTGAGGTATTATGTTCGGAGTTCTCCTAGGTTGTCGGAGCTTCTAGATGCTTGGAAGCTCCGGCGAGGAAAATCCGGTTTATCGTATGTATTTAGATTGATTTCGGTTGTTTTGAGTCATGATTATGGGAAATTTAGACCGAATGACAAGGAGGGAATCGGAATAAGTAGGGTTTTAGATAAGTTTGCGAAATTGATTATTGAAGAGCACTTGCAAGATGTGTACAAGGAGATGAGTGGAAGGGAAACCAAGAGTCAAAATGCGGCGTTAATGTTGATGGCTTCGGTTGTTCGCGTGGTCGGGGTTGGCGTCGGATATGGCGAAGAATTTTGATTTTAAGCTTAAAGGGTTTTTGAAGCTGGCGGAGTACAAGAGGAAGAGGAATGAAAAGAGAGTGAAGGGGCCTTCGAGGAAGTCTTTTGTTGGGTTCGCCATGTCGTTTTTGGAGGTGGGCAAGCCGGGGTTGTTGAGGTGGGTGTTGCAGCAGAGAGAAATGTATTCTGGAGTCCTTCGCGGGCTCGGGAACGATGATGATGAGACTGTTGATTATGTTTTGTCCACTTTGAGGGATAGAATTCTTGTGGAAGAGTCGTTGGTGCCTCCGGGGCTTAGGAGTGTTCTTTTCGGGAGTGTCACTTTGGAACAATTGGTCGACATTTCGGGAAGGGAGAATGGAGGGTCTGCTGCGGAGTTAGCATACAATGTCCTTGTTTTGGTCTGTACCGATCCTAGTAATGGGCTGATGCCGGATCCTTCGAGACGACCGGGCCCATTGAGGGGTAATCCGAGACGACTTTTGGGGTTAATGAAGAAGTTGAGAGCAACTGAGATTGTCTATCATCGAGATTTGCTCTTGGCTATTGTTTGTGGGAGACCATCTCTTGCTGCAGGCTATATGGAAGAGTTCCCTTACAACCTTGAAGATTTTGCATCGCCTAACTGGTCAGATTCGTTATACTTTCCTCTGGCCTTTCATTATATTGTTTGTTGTTTTAGGCACTTTAGTTCAGTTTCCTGTTTGTATTCGTGATGATTTCATTACTTGCAGGTTTGCTATTGTGACTCTGGCAGCAAACTTGGTTTCCTCGGTGGGAAAAGGCCTTAAGTTTGATTTCCTTGCTTCTCAACCTGATGGCGCATACTTGCAGAGTGTCATGAAATGCTTGTGTCCTCGTTCCTTCTCTCGGTCAGTAATAAATAAGGGGTTGCTTCATGCGGATTTTCTAGTGAAGCATGGAACTTTGAGGCTTCTTTTGGAGGCACTGAAGTTGCTGAACTCCTTAGTTGGGGCATTAAACAGTCAAAGCAATTCTAATGCCAAGGACGTAGAACAAGATTGGGCATCTCTTAAGCAAGAAATTCAGAATGAAGTTCGGACTTTGCTTCCGGATCCTCAAGTTCTATTGACTCTACTTTCGTCTCTGAGTAGCCAATCAAAAAGTCGTGAATTATCTCTAAAAAGGAAATCAGACACGGAAAACTACCCTGAGCATGGCAAAAACAGTGTAAAAAGAATGAAAAAAGATATTTCGAATGACAACGACTCAGATATTGTTATTGGTGGAATATCTACTGATTTTGTGTCACATGAGGACGGTGAAAAAGCTGCAAGTACCCCAACAGCAGATGAGTTTGACCCCGGAAAGGATATTGTGAATATTCTTCAGGAAATTTGGGGCCCCGAGTTATGCACCATGACCATTCCTGAGGCAGAGGCATACTTTCAGTCTAAGCTGCTGGATGCTCTCAAAACTTATTTTGTAAGTCTTATTTTTGTAATACTTATTTAGCATTGATAAGGGATTTCGAGTCTCTAGCTTAGCTTTTAGTCTATCAGAATATCTGTCCTCTGTAGTTGTTACTGTTTTCTAACATCTTTTTATTTCTTCTTTTGCAGCAAATAATGCCAACTGTCTTGGAGGGATCATTTGAGTTCCTTATAAATCTCTTAAGCGACCCTTTAGCGCTACACACTAATTTACAACACTCTCTAATATCTTTGCTAATTGAATATGTTGGATGGTCTCCCACAGGAATTCCCATTAGCGCCCCGCCTCTGATGTATAAACATCTTCAGTCGTTTATGAACTTGTTAATATTTTCATCCATCAGTGACATAAAGAATCAGGCGTATGATCTGGCACAAGCAGCCATGTTAAGTTCCGGTGCCTTTGATAGAAATCATCATGAAATTGGATCATGGTTCTTGTTTTTACCTGGTTATGATAGAAGAAAATCTTCTTTTCATGTTCCAGGAGTCGTAGCATTACAGAGGTTGTGTCAAGTTGTCATCTCATTCTTATGTGATGTAATTTCTACCGTTGGAAATAATTTATTCAAATATTGGGACGATGTTAGGTGTCATGCCTGCAATTTGAAAGTTCTGAAAGGTAAATATGATTCATATAGTCTCTATAAGTTATTCACAATTTATAACCCGATTTGCTCATTTGTTTCGAGAAAGTCTTTTCTCTTCGAATATATTATTAGATGTTGATGCTTTCCCATTCTTTTCTGCATCATATTTACTGTTTTCAGAAAACTGATGTGTGATGAGAATCTTACAAGATCAAATAAGTTTTTTGTTCTTCTTGCGATAAAATCTTTGTGACAATTGCATGTCCCAATTCTTCTTATTATGAAAAAGAAAAATAACTGCATGATGTAATCTTCTGTATTAGATTTAATCAGTTGACTGGATGGTTTATTGACCGTTTGCTTTTGCCAGTTAATTTGGTAAAATATTGACTTGCTATGTTTTAGCTATTTAAATTTTTAAACAATAAATCTTGGTTGAATGGAAGTGGTTGGCGCCATGAATGGAAAGTACAGAGTTATTTCTTCCTCAGTTCATGTTGTTCACATTCTTTAATGACTTGTATTTAAGTATATATTTCTTTCTAATTCTGCCTTGTTTTTCTTGCAGATATGTCACCTGATTTCAGTCCTCTTGTAGTATGTATACTGCAGAAATGTTTAAGGTTGCTTGATTCGGAATCTGGAACCTTTACACTGCCAGAGAAATCAATGATATCATTATATGTGTGTGACACCCTCAAATATATCTTGCAAACTCAGGTGAAAGTTCTGGTGTTTTAGGCTTTAGCCTAAAATTTCTAGTTGTTTGTATAAAATCTGATATGTGAATCTATTTTGATAGGTAGATGGAAGATTGCTATCGGCTGTGATTGATTCAATCTTGTTCAAGAGACTTGGTGAACATGGTTCTGTCATCAATGATTCTGAGGCTGCCTACTGTGAGTGGAGGCCGTTGAAGAATTTATTACTCTTTTCCCGAAGCATATTGCATCAACAAACATGTGTCTTTTCTATTGATAAGAAAGCTAAGCTGGCGGGAAGTTCTTTTGGGGCTGCACTGAGTGGAGTTAAAAGATCCCTTACCAATGGGAATGATCATGAAATAGCCGGAATAACCAAAGCCTTCTCTTCCTCAATTATTTGCATGACACCTGAAGAGATATTGAAAAACTTCCCATCAGTTATGTCCATTTCAAAAAGTCTCCCTACTGTTCCTGCCTATCTTATGCCATTGCTTTTCTTTCTTGAACAAACCCTCCTAACAAGTGTTTCTAATTTCTGGCCTGAAGTATTTTTTCCTGGACTTGAAATGGCTGTATCAACTACTTGTAATAAAGAGGGAAAGGATGGTGCTTGTGGAGCTACAGATGATGCTTTGGTTGCGGGGGAAATGATTGGTGAGGAAGAGTTTGTTGCAAATGAAGTTACTTTGGCTGCTTCTACCTTTAGTTTCTTTTTGAAGCGGGCACCTTTCCATGTTTTATTTCCTTCCATTATGAGCACCAATGGTCCTTATTTCTCAGAGCCCACTAAGATAAAAGACTTGCTTTTGGCTAAACTGTCTGAGGGGAGATTTGATGGCTGTCTTGTTTCCTATCTCCGCCTTTTGCTCTTTTGGATTCGTGAGATACAGACATCTTACCGAGTTAGCCCATCAACCAAATTACATGATCTTTCCGAGATTTGCTTTATTCTCTTAAAAGACCTGTTGGTTCAGCTATTAGATATAAAGACTGATTTTGATTGTCCCAGATCTTTCAGGGTTCTCTTGTCGACCAAAGAGATCCAAGAAATGGCTGTAACCATCTTCTGTCATCCTGCAGTGGTAACATCAATTTCC
This sequence comes from Ficus hispida, assembly GCA_025413025.1. Taxonomy (NCBI): domain Eukaryota; kingdom Viridiplantae; phylum Streptophyta; class Magnoliopsida; order Rosales; family Moraceae; genus Ficus; species Ficus hispida. The sequence continues at coordinate 25,816,694 of CM046374.1, read as the reverse complement.
CGCCCTTTGCACTGTGATGTGGACTTGGCAAACGCAAATCTGCTTGACAATGTGGATTCTTTGACTAATTTATCGTGGCAGAGCGTCCACAAGTTAGATCACCAAATTTTAGATATGTTGGTAACAACTTCTGAGTACTTGTTTTCTCTGTACGATGACCACCGTTTTGAAGCCAAAGAGAAAAATTTTGCTGGTAAAAAGCTTGTGAAGGTTGTTAATATTTTGATACAGATGATTTTTAAGGAAGTGAAGGAGGGGTTTGAGCAATGCGTTTCCACAGGGGATCAGATGCGCCTCCTCGCACGGTATTATGCTTTACATGCCATGATTCCTTTTATATCCCCCGTTGAGCTACTTGAATTAGTGCAGTGGATGTTTAAGAGGGTTGACATGGATAAATTGAAAGGCCAGAGCTCTAACAAGACATCTGCTATCTCTTTTGCATTTTGTATTGCTGTTGGTGCTTTTAGAAATATTTCTTCTTATTTGATGCAGCCATTGTCAAAGAGAAGAAAGTACAACGTGTTTTGGGATATGGAAGAAAATAAAAATGTTAACATCGTTGAAGAAATCTACATTCAAGTGACTTCGCTTGCCTTGCATTTGAAAACAGGTTACGCAGATATGTGCTTGCTGGAAGCTGTTAATGCTGCTCACAGACTGAAACACATGCAGCACCATAACTTTCATCGTTTGAGTTTGGTAATGTCACGGGTTATCATGAACACTTCTGTGAAAATGCTTCCACATTGCATTTACGGAACAAACAAGACCAAATCTAAGTTGGTGTTTCTTCTCACTGATATGAGTTCGCTTCATTTGTCAGTCTTTGGGGACTTATTTTTGGGTCTTGCGAAAAAAAATTTGATTCATAGTGGTGACAAGGCAGAAGAAAGCTGTGACCTTGGGCTTTCTGACGAGGAGTATATGATGCTTTTACCTGCTGCTTTATCATACTTAAATTCAGCTATCATGAAATTTGGAATGCAAAGTTACATGCATTTTAGAAGTATTCCTTCGTTTTATTCTGCAATTCTTTTGAAGGGTTTCCGTCATTGGAAGAGTTTTGTGTCTGGTGACGTGTTTCGGGAGGAATATGTCAACTTTTTGCCATCATCTACCCAAGAGCTTCTAAGTCTTGTAAATGATAGTCTTCTTGGAAAAGCTATCCGTATGCTGCAATATCACTATGCTTTCGATGGGGATTCAATGAAAATGAAGAAGAGGTTGAAGCTATTTAATTCCACATTCCCAGTTTCTTCTTCACATGATGAGCTGATAGACTCTGATTTCGTAGCAGTAGATTCTGGCTCGCTTAGTGAATCAATGAACCTCATAAATAGAGTTATATCGAAGATATCGTTTTGCAAGATTTTTTTATTTCCTAATCATATTCAGATTCAGTCTCTACCAAAAGAAGACGGGGTTTTGAAAGAAACTTCTCTGGAAACGGAGTCTACTGGAGGGGATTGTTCAGGAATGATGGACTTCTTTAAGATTTTAGTGGGTGTTTGGCAATCAATTGTGAAGAAATTCCCTATAATTTCTGATAGTTACAAAACGGGCAGAGACATTTTGTCTCTGTTCAGACACTTAGAAGCTTTCATATTGGGAAGTATCCTGGACTTAACGACAGAAATGCATGGTAGTCTTATCCAGCTAGAATCCATTCCCTTTCTAGAGCAATTGATGAAATCAGCTCTCAGATATAGGTTCGAAGATCCTGCGACTTTGAAAATGCTCCAAGGTATTCTATCCGTGTTGTCTGAGGGTAAATTTTCACGTGAATTTTATCTGCAGCTCTTACTTGCGCACTCTCAGTTTGAGTCAACCATTCACTCGATTTCCATCTCAACCAATTGTTCGCATATCGGGGCATTCTTGAGACCTTTGCCTGGTGTTTTGAGATATCTTGTTTTCCCGTCAGCTCACAAAAATAAATCTGACGGGAACCATGAGCTTGAAACAACTGATCTGTACTCAAAACAGTTGGAGGTTATTAAATTACTTCGGATACTCTTTTCGTTTAATTCTCATCAGTCTGCTTCTGATTTTGGAAAAGGTCTAGGCATAAAGTTCAGGGAATTGCATTTACTGCTTCTGTCTGCTTATGGTGCAAAGATTAATGAGATGGACATGGAGATATACAATTTGATGTTGACAATCGAATCTATTAATGGCTTGGAGGCTGAGAGTATTGCCGGACTTGATCATCTATGGGGTACCGCTTCTTCAAAAATAGAAAAAGAACGGGCTCTGGAACACGGTATCATGAACGATGCTGAAGCAGTTAAGGAACGTCATGCAAGCCAATTCAGAGAAAACCTTCCCATTGACCCCAAAATATGTGCATCAACGGTGCTATATTTTCCCTATGATAGGACCGAATCTCATGAACCAGTATCCTTGGACAAGTATCGATCCGATAGTTTTGGATGTACACTTGTGGTATGTCTCCTTTTTCTAGTTTCATAAAAACAGATTTAGCTGTGGCCTTTGATCTGTATTCTGTAATCTGACTTTTAATTCTCACTGATTACTATGCAGAATTATACACAGAAATGTTCTCCTGATGTTGGAAACCTAGAACGATATGATCCCGTTTTCATCTTGCGGTTCTCGCTTTATAGTCTGTCAATTGGTTATATTGAACCTATGGAGTTTGCTGGTTTAGGATTGCTAGCCATTGCATTTGTTAGCATGTCATCACCCAATGAAGGAATAAGAAGGTTGGCTTATAGCACTCTCGGGAAATTTAAGGAGGCATTGGAGGTAATATTGCATGTTACATGTTTTCTGTCTGATAGAGATATTTCTGATTGCCAGATGACCATGCTATTCCTTTGATCTCGTCGAAGTTCTTTGTTAATAAAGGTTTTTTTTTTCCCTATCGTTTGCAGCTATGTAAAAAACGGAAAGAAGTGGCACGAACTCGACTTCTTCTTACTTCTTTGCAAAATGGTATAGAAGAGCCATGGCAGAGGATTCCATCTGTTATTGCAATTTTTGCTGCCGAGGCGTCATTTATTCTCTTAGATCCTTCAAATGATCATTATGCAACCTTAAGTAGGTTTTTGATGAATTCATCTAAGTTGAACATGAAGGTAAATGTTCTGTGACGTGAATTAATGAGCAGTTGTGTGTGTGCGTTTTTTTTTTTTTTTTAAAACTAGAATATGCTTCCAAAATTTGACATTTTTATTGATGCTTAAACATCTACCAATCATGTTGTGTAATTGCAGAGTGTACCTGTGTTTAATGATTTTTTCTGGAGCACCTCCGTAAATTATAGAGCAGAAAGGTTGTGGATACTTCGCCTATTATTTGCAGGGTTGAACTCGGATAATGATGCTCAAATTTACATTCGGAATTCCATTCTCGAGACTTTAATGAGCTTTTACTTCTCTCCACTCTCAGACAACGAGGTCAAGGACCTTATTCTTCAGGTAATCTCTTAGCTCCGTATGTGGAATTCTTTACTTTAGTTATTATTAAAAACATTTCATCCCACTTCCACAGATCCCGCTGTAAAGTTACAAATCAAGGATACGAAAATTAACTGTACTGTTTTCTTTCCTGCTCCGCAGGTGGTGAAGAAATCTATTAAATCTTATAAATTGACTCGACACCTGGTTGAAAATTGTGGTCTTTTGCCATGGTTGTCATCTGTTTTGATCTCCAATACAAGGAATTCTAGAGAGGAAATGAACATTTTCAAAATGCAACTAGCTTTGGTATTAGAGGTAAATGCAGAAGCCTGTTTGTGTCTATTTTTAGCTCTTTTTTTTTTTTTTTTTTTTACTTCATGTGCTCTCAATATGTATGTCTGTATGCATTACATATGCATTCGGGAATCGATATGCTTTGAGAAGTTTGAGGAGTCTAGTCACCCTATATAACTTTATTGTCTTTTTTGTTAAGTTGAGCTGCTTTAAATATTTGTGTCGATGGCGGTTATGGACCAAAATGGAAAAGAGAAATATTGCTCCTGAACATTTGTTTACCGTTTCATTGTACAGTTCTGGTCGGGAATGTCTCTTTCTGTTATTTGCTGCTTACGCACCTATGTTTTTGTATTAGGTTGTCAGTGATGTTGTTTCCTTGAGAAATGTTACTGAATGGTTGCAAAAGGAGGCTCTTGAGCAGCTCATGGAACTTGTGTCTCACCTGTACAGATTCTTGGTTGATGGTGTGGTAGTGGTGAAAGAACAAGTTACATTGGTCAATCGTCTTCTCAAAATTTTGGCATCAACGTTGAAGATATCCCAGAAAAGGAAGATATATCAACCCCATTTTAACGTATCAGTTGAAGGTTTATATCAAATATGTGAAGTCCTCAGTACCAATGATGATGCGATAACTTGTGCTAATGCCAAGATTGGCCTCAAAGCCATTCTCATGAGTACACCTCCAGCTGCCATTTTCTGCATGGTATTGCTCTCTCTTTCTCTCTCTCGATTATCTGCCGAAGGAATAATCTTATTGGTTTATGGGATAAATGATCTTCTTTCTCCTTGTCTAGTGGTCCACGTAAATTGACAAATCCATTCTACAACATTTCTTGATCATCCAAAAACAAATTGTTTTGATTTTTTCAGAGTCAAGAAAAGCTTTCGAGGTTTCTTACTTGGGCGGTTTCCTCTGCTTTGCAAGCAGAATCTGCAAAATTACCTCAAAACAAAGTACCTCAGCACAGTCTCGTGGTTATTTCAGATGACACGCAACATGAGGACTCTATATTATTGAAGCTTCTTCGTTGGCTTACTGCTTCTGTAATCCTAGGGAAGCTAGCTACAAAATCGAATGATTTGGATCCAAAGATCGGGTCGAGTCTGAAAGATCTACTCGGTTCATTGGATCATGCTGAAGCTACATGTGAAGAAAGCAGCCAAGATAGAGTTGGTCATGAGGAGTTTTTAGCTTCTACAATCCTCTTCCTCCAACGGTTCGTTGGCACAAATTTCAAACTGCTACCGTCAGTCGTGTCTGCATTAAGTATTCTCCTCCTCCATGCTTTCAGTCTTGCAGGTATACCGATCCATTTGTTTCGAAATTTTCATGATGGCTACATTTTTTGGGCGTATTTGGCACATCTGCCACTGAACATCTCACGATTGGCCATTTACCTCCTTTTAACTTTTAATTTTGGTAAATTATCCCCTCAATTTAACAAAGTGCTCCCCAAATTTATGAGAGCTGTTATAATTAAATTGGAAGCACCTTCATACACGATACGAGCTTGTCTGAAGGAGTTTCCTTTTGAATTTTAGCATCATTCGTCAATTCGTGGGCTGCGACTTTGGAACATTTTGTTAAATCTAGGGAGTAATTTGTGACAACTGAAAGTTCAGGGGCAACCTGCCAAGTTTAATCACGATTTAATTCTTGCACGTTGATGCTATAAAAGTTTAATTGCATATGCTCAAAGACAAATAAGTAGATTCCGATAGACACATATTTTAACTTGGGTTTTAATTCTCTTTGAATCAGATGTCTTGCATGGTCATGGATTGTGGACGCTCGTGGAATCACTATGGTCACAAATACGCTGCCCCGTTGAAGCTAATCCTGCATGGAGATGGTAATATGTTGTCATTTTGATTTTCCATATCTTTTCTGTTTGATATCTCGTGTCCGTTCATCAAATCATCATGATCTTGCATATTGTTTCTACAGGTCATTTTACCAACCGTGGAAGGATCTCTCTTTGGAGTCGACTGATTCGCAGAAGTTGGATGAACTCCATGCTTGTCAAACTCTTCTGGCTATCATGTCGAATATGCTCGGAAGTATGAACTTAGAATCCCTGCGAAATCTATTAGAAGATGTGCAAAAAGTTGATGCCTTTGAACGCGAAAAAGGCATTTTGGGAACTGATGAGTGCAATGATTGGGAGCTAAAGCGATGCATTCTAAAATAGCTTGATGTAAGAATAGAAAGTTTTCAATTTTGTAAACGGCGAAAATTCTTTTATCTCAGGGGCTAAAAGTGTACAAACATGTAAATTTCGGAATGCATATAAGTAATTTTAATTTTTGTTTAACCTTTCAATCTGTATGTCTTTCCTATAATTTTGATGAGGGCTTTTTTTGGTCAAAATAATATGAGTAGTTAAAAAAAAAAAATTTCCAATTTTTGCAAATAAGTTAGGGAAATTAGGGTGGGTAGTTTAAGTTTACTATCTAATCTAATAGATAATCTAATTCCTAGATTAGATTATCTAATCTAATATATAATCTAAATTCCAATAGACACATGTCTTAAATTGGGTTTTAATTATCTCTCATTCAGATGTCTTGCATGATCATGGATTACGAACGATCGTGGAATCACTATGTACGCTGCCCCGCTGAAGCTAATCCTGCATGGAGATGGTAATTTGTTGTCATTGCAATTTTCCATTTCTTTTCTGTATACTTTTTCCATAGAGGCACAAGGAAAAAAAAATCAAATCAAATGCGTTTCGTTTAATCTAAGCAAGTTCGGATAGTTGATCTCTCATGTCCTTCTATCGAATTATCCTGATCTTACATATTGTTTCAAAAGGTCATTTTACCAACCGAGGAAGGATCTCTCTTTGGAGTCAACTGATTTGCAGATGCTGGATGAACTTCATGCTTGTCAAACTCTTTTGGCTGTATGTCGAATGTGCTCGGAAGTATGAACTTAGAATCCCTCGATATCTAGTAGAAGATGAGCAAAAAATCGACACCTTTGAACACGAAAAGGCATTTTGGGGACTGATGAGTGCAATGACTGGGATCGGAGCTAAATTGATGCATGCAAAAACATGTGATGAGTAGCTATTATCACTACAAGGCTTCTTCTTTACTTACCTGACATTTTCACTTGAGCCAGTGCCAACAACACTCTCTTTCTTTTGACGGGCTAAACATAGGAGATCATTGATTTCTCTCTTGTTTTTAAGCGACTTTAGATGCGATGAAAGCGGGTGTTATCAATTTCGTTGTCACTTATTTCTGATTTTGTTGGCCTTGATCTTGAAATACAATTCAGGAGTGACCAATGCATTGCATTCTTGAATGGGACTTATTTCTTTGGGAAAATCAAAGGCATTACTTGCAACCCAAGCAACTAATTGGTTATTTTCCTTGCTCTTCTTCGTTTCTTCGAAAAGTGAGTCTTTTTAATACCAATAGTTGCATCATTTTGTTTTCCCTCCACCAATTCACGTACCTCAACGAAACACCGGGCTCGAAAGACCTAGACGGGATGTAGAAACATAAATTCTTTCCCACTTGACTTCCACACAAGAAAACTCACGGAATATGTTGATCCATCCCAGACTGCATTGCCACCCTATGCGGCATTTACTTCTCTTTGCGATCCAATCCCACAAGCTCACAAGCACATAAACACCGAAAAAATGACTTCATCTCATCATCGAAATCCAAACAACCCTTATCAATCGACCGCTCACTCTCCTTCTAATGTGACAAATGCTGCCTATTCCCCAAATCAACCGCATAGGATGCCACCGAAAACTCTCTGTTGTCGACGCATTAAGCAAAAACCTCACATGCCCACGATCAAAAACCGAGTTCACCGTGCACTACTTGCAGCCCTCGGCTCACCGGGCTTAAGTGGCCTCAGATTCTTCATTTCAAGAAGAGGGAAATGCTCAAAAGCCCAAAGCTGAACCAATTGAAACTCCGGGAAACATCATTACAAACTCCATGATCTTTGAGCAGCCTTGGATTAGCATAAAGGCCGGCAAGAACGGCAGGGGCTAATTCTAGGCGTGTCCCTCGAGAAAAGTGAATGGCAATAGCGAAAACATGAGTTTCGATGGTGTTTTCAATCCGTGGAGGGCAAACAAACCTAGAGAGCTACAAGGAAAGAAACTCCAAACGAAATGGTCCATCCAACAACTTTGAAGTGCTTTCTTGGTCTTGTTCTTCAAAAAAATCTCCCTTCTTTCTTTCCTCAATTCCTCCTCAATTCTCACCAATTCTTGCGCAAGCGGAGAATTCACCACCGACCCCAGAACCGAAAACCCACCAAGAACCATAGCATCTTCAAGACTAACCGCCGCTTTGTACTGCGGAAACACAAATATGTGGGTCTCCTTGCACCAAAACTCCAAACCGAGAACCAAATTCTTGTTGCATTGGATTTCATATCTTGAGCTCATTATGGCGTCACAAATCCCGGCTTCGTTTCACGTAAGAGCGTGCTCTCCGCTAGCCGTTGGATCCAAACGTCCCAATTCTTTTGAGGCCTTTTCCAATCTTTGAACCGGATGTTTTGAGGCCAGTCGTTTGGGTTGTGATAGCTTTAAGGTTTTGCTGATTGGAACACTAGCATTGGATTTTTCTGTGCATCCCACACATGTTTTGAGAAATCTGGCCATTCTAGCAGTTTGTTTGCCCGTTTTCATAAAACCAGCTTTTCATCTCTTGCTCTGTATAAAGAAACTGAGTGATTTTCTTCTCGTTTCGCCATTGGAAGGTGAAGGAGATGAAGAGAATGGTATAAAGTTTTGAGTCTTCTAGGTACAAAACTAGGGACTTGTTTAGTTCATAGTTTTGAATTGAAATTTGGATTCAAATTTAAATTTTTGCGAACGAAAATACTAAAAATTAAATCTGAATTGTAATTAAAACTCATAAACCAAACTCTTTAGTAGATTTCCTCAATATAAGGGCTTCATGGACGGGAACGTATATGTAATTTTTTTTAATAAAAATAATTCCCAATAATTAACATGAGATTTCTTAGCAGTTAGCTGTGGCAACCGTGAGTGTGACCTTGTCTTTTTTTCTTTTTCCTTTTTTTAAATAAAATATAATGATGGTAAATTTGCAAGGTGACAGTTAACAAGGTATCCTTTTCAGGTTTTTTTTTTTTTTTTTTTTTTTTTTAATACGCTTTTCAGTTTCAGCATGTTCAAGGTAAAAATTGACGCTTTTCTCACTGAAGATCAATTGTGGAACCTTTATTGATGCACTAAAAGTGGGTGTGTGTGTGTATGCCAATGCCAATTATGCCATGCAGTTAAGTGATGATATTAGCAACATATTAGGCCAAATCATTGCTGTTATGAAATAAGTAATGAAAATAGGCACAAAAAAAAAAAAAACAAGAATAAAAATACACAGATTTATGTGGAAAACTCTAAACGGGAAAAAACCAAGAGCAGAGGAGAAGAAATATACTAAATCAAAATATTAGTACAAGGGCCCGATCCTTCTACCATTACCACAGAACCTTTAAAAAAATCTCATAATTAAGACTCCACCACAAAGGTCGCACCGCAAGCTTTTCGAACCAGGCGAAAGAGAATTTGGATCACCAAACTCTAACAATTGTCATATTGGTAAGGTTAAATTTAGAAATCTTGGCCTAAAGATTTTTGGTTACTTAATTGTCAATTGAAATTAATTTTAGTATCTTGGCCTCAGAATTTTTGGTTCCGTAGTAGCCCCTGTTAGACTGGAATTCCCCGAGCCTTGGATCCGTGTGGTGATGGATTGCATTTCGACTCTGTCTCTCTCTTGTGTTATAAATGGTGAGTCTTATGGGAAGACATTTTTCTTATATGTTAGAACAAGTTACAATTATGGCACAGTTAAAATTTTTTTTTTTTCTTTTTCCATCGGAGGCCGTGAGATAGTAATCAAGTCGGTAGCTCAATCGGTTCCTACTTATACGATGAGTGTATTCCGATGCCCTTTGTGAGGATCTTCGTTCTATGGTGGCCAACTTCTGGTGGGGTGGTGACGGGGTTGAAAGAACACTACTACAAAACATATATTACACGACGGAGATTACACGACGGTTTCCTAAAACCGTCGTGTAAAGTGAGGTTTACACGACGGTTCTAAGCAACCGTCGTGTAAAGTGGTCTTCGCACCCACTTTACACGACGGTTTCAAGGAACCGTCGTGTAAAGTATGTACTTTACACGACGGTTCATTTAAACCGTCGTGTAAAGTGGTCTTCGCACTCACTTTACACGACGGTTCTAAGAAACCGTCGTGTAAAGGGCTCTAAACGCGCTGCCCTCCTTGGCTGGGGAAGCGCGCGGGCGCGCGCCTAGAGTCGCGCGGGCGCGCACCAGATTCGGCCTGTTGAGCACGCGGGCGCGTGCCTGGGTCGCTCGGGGGCGCTTGGTCGCGCGGGCGCGCGCCTGGGTGGCGCGGGCGCGCGCCTTGGTGGCGGGGGCGCGCGCCTGGGTCGCGCTGGCGTGGCTTACACGACGGTCACCCCAGGGGACCGTCGTGTAATCCACCCCAAATGAGGGCGGCTTTTACGACGGTCCCGGAATGACCGTCGTCTAATCACAAGATTAGACGACAGTTTTTTTCCGAACCGTCGTGTAATGCTCAAAAAATTTAAAAATTTGAATTTCTCGAATTCCGCGCGAAAACTAATTACTTAAATACAATTTTCTCTTCATATTCGCTTGCATATCCTTATTTCTCTTCACACTCTCTACTTTTCTCGAGTACCCACACATACTTCACCAACCCGCCGACACCTCGCTTTTAAATTCCGGTCAATCCACCGTTGCCGCCGCCGCCTCCTTCTTGCTTTGGCCGTGACTGTTCTTTGTCAAAGGAAAGTAAGGTGACTTCATAAATAAACTAAACCACATTTACTTGTTTGTATTGTTGTTTGTCACTAAAGATCCATTGTTGTAAATTAGTGTGTTTGTTTTAATATTTCTCTTTGTAGAGGAGAAAAATGATTGTGGATCGTTAATTTTGACATTTTACACACATTTATGAACATACTTTTTTTACGCACACAACATGCTCGACGGAATGCCACAATGAGTTTTCCTTTTCGAAAAAGATAATAGAGTTTGATCAATATTCAAAGCATAACTATAGCAAGATTACATGAAGTCCTCTAGCATGAAAATACAAAAATAATGGCTCAAAACGGCCTATGACCATCGACGGATCTTGAACCATCATTTAATGGCAGACATTACACGACGGTTCGGAGAGAACCGTCGTGTAATGTATACACATTACATGACGGTTCTTGGAAGAACCGTCGTGTAATGTGCACATTACACGACGGTTCGGCAGAACCGTCATGTAATGTGCACATTAACGCGGTCGGCCAGAACCGTCGTGTAATGTGTACATTACACGACGGTTCTTCCAAGAACCGTCGTGTAATGTGATTTTGATGACACCACTTCGTGGTGTAATATTGAGATACGACGACGGTAACGGGACGTCGTGTTATCTACCACGACGCTGGATTACACGACGGTTGGTAAACCGTCGTGTAAACTTTACACGACGGTAAAAAACCGTCGTGTAATCCACAATTTTTACTAGTGGAAGGCTCCATTGGTGGGGTTGGGATAAGCTTTGTCGCAAGAACGAAGCTGGTGGTTCGGGTTTTCGTGACATCGCAGCTTTCAACAAAGCTCTTGTTGCTAAGCAGATTTGTCGAATTCTCCAACAACCGAATTCCTTGTTAGCTCGAGTTCTTAAGGATAAGTACTTTCGGCATTGTGAGTTTTTGAAGGCGTCTGCCGGTAATGGCTCCTCCTATATGTGGCGTAGTATTTTGTGAGGGACGGGAAGTGATTGAATTGGGAGTTCGGAGGCGAGTTGGAGATGGAGTTTCTATATCGGCCTTCAAGGATTCTTCGTCCTCACAGCTTTCATCCGGTCACTACAACTCCTAATGATGTCCGAGATCTTAAGGTGGTAGATTTTCTTGTGGAAGGCTCTCGGGAGTGGAATGTCGATAAGCTTGCCCGAGTGTTTTGGCCGATTGATCATGATTTGATTCTCTTTTTACCTTTGGGCCAAGGAGATTGTAGAGATAAATGGATTTGGCGTTTTGATGCCAAAGGTTGTTATAAGGTCCGTTCGGTTTATAGAGTTGTGACGGAATCTCGTATGACAGCCTCCTCAACTAATCTTAATCCTTAATCCGATTTCAAGTGGTGGCGTCTTCTTTGGCGGCTGCAATTCCCCCTTCAAAGTTAAGCTTCTTATTTGGCAGGCATTTCACGGCATTATTCCAACATGGACTGCCCTTAGACACCGTGGTGCGAACTGTGATGCTGCCTGTCCTCAGTGCAATAATGGGATGGAAACACGTCTCATGTCCTTTTGGCATGTCCCGTTTCTTTAGAAGTTTGGGTCTTTCACAACTACGGCCAACACTTGCTGATATGATTCCTCTTCCTTTTGCAGACATTCTCCGCTTATTAGGGAGGAAACTAAGGAGGGATGATCTCTCTCTTTTTTGTTGGTTGGCTTGGAGATTGTGGGCAAAGGAATGAGGTCCTGCATGGTTCGAAACCTCGCGATCCTTTCTCTCTATTGGAAGCTGGTCTTTCCAGTTTGGGAGAGTGGACTCTTCTTCATCAGGAGGACTTGTCCAACAAGGTCTGGAGGGAGTGGATCATTGGCAGCCTCCTTCCCATGGCTTCTTTAACTCAATGTCGACGCGGCTGTTCATGGCGGCTCAAAGCAGGTGGTATTGGAGCAGTGGTGTGTAATACCAACGGTGAGGTTGTAGGCGCTATGTCATCAGCGCTTACTGATGGTTATTCTCCTTTTGCCGCCAAATGTTTAGCCCTTAGGGAAGGCCTCAAGTTTGCCAAGTAATGCAGCGGAATTGGGAAAAACTCAAGCCAAACCATGGCCAAAGGGAAAACCCTCAAAATGAGGAGGAAAAATCAATACTCTAATTTCAATATTCAATATTCAATAACAATCCTTACACTTCTTGTCTTAGGCTTATATAGCCTTACTAATAATAATCAAAACGACACTAAAACAAAGAAACTTCTAAATAAAATAACAAAACTTATCAAAAATAACAAAAATAACGAAACAAGTTAATAGGAATATTCTTCCCACATCACCAAGTGTCTTGGAATTGTCTCTCTAGTGGCTGACTCAGATGCTTCCAACGTTGTCTTGGCTGTCTACAATGAACTGATCTGTCTGCAGAGTGCCACGTGGGGATGACATAGCCTATGGGTAAACAAGACTCCTAGCTTGGTCTCTAATGCTATATCTTTAGATTATAATCACTAATAATACAGCAGTTTTATTTTAAAAAAAAATTTCAAACCAACATCTTAAAACTTCATATCCAATTATCACCCCAAACGACCCTTTCTTTTGAAGGCCAAGGGAAAACAATGTGTTCAAGTGAAACTTTTCTATGACAAACACAAACCGAAACTTAACATTGTACATTACCAAAAAAAAAAAAAAATTAATCAATGACTCGTGAAGAAGCTCTTTTTTTGGCTCCATAGGAATAGCACGGAAGACTTTGTTGCAATATAACCATATTCTTTCCTCTTTCGTCCCGAAGGAGAATCTCATTTCTAAAAAATTACAGAGAAAAAGCTTATGCAAAGCTAGATTGTTACGTGATGATTTCATACACAACTTTTTAAGGTCCATATTTCAAAGGAGAAACTGCTTTTTAGTCCACGAGCATAAAAAAACTATGGCCAAGAGTTGTTCCAATACACAAGAGTTTTCCTAGTCTCCTCTGAAGTCCATTAGATAAGATCAAATGAAAAATACCATTTTAATTATAGGGAAAATTACTACGAGTTAGTTTCCTAATAAATAGAACTAAAAACTACATATCTTAAAGTTAAAAACACAATACTTGGAGCATTTTTTCTTATATAGGCTTAAGCACCCCTCATTTATTGCTTACTTTTTGATGTGGGATTAGTTGAAGCTTTTCCAACAGATTAAAGAAGCATTGTTGACCTGCACCCCTTTGAACAAACTTGCACAAACTTGCACTCCTGTAATGGCCAATGGTACCTCAAGGAACCAAGCTCATTTGATCTACACCCTTAGGGGGCATTTTGTAGCCATCAAACCAAATCAAAACCAGCATTAAGATTAAAGCACTCAATCTAAACACACCAAGGGCCTGCAAAAATAATGGGACTAATCAAACAAGATCCGAAAATGTGCCCCAATCCATCCTCTCTCTGATTACACAAATTACAAAGGCCGGGGGAAAGATCTGAAAATATAATGGAGTTTGTCAGATGAAGGAAGTAAATTCAAAACATTTTCATCCTTGTACATACTAAGATAGTTTATTATCTATTGGTAGAATCGCTCTTAGGAATTCTAAGAGAGATGTGAAACTATAATTTATTTATCTATCCAACGTATTCATATTTCATAATCTAACAAAAACAGACAATTATGTAAACTTTTTAACTAGGGTCTCCGTATTATTTATCACTATCTTACATAACTTCAGATAATGCCAAAGTGTTCTCCATATCATTCATCATATCTAAAAAATTATCACATACACATTCTTCCTTACAATATGTTCTATCTATGTTGAACTAAAAAGTGTTACTATGCAAGTATTATTTCTGTTAAAAAATATTAGGAACATCAATTCTAAAAGTTTGAGAAATGTGAGTTATAATTTTTATCGCTAGTCTGGATTATTATGTGTTAGCCCATCACCTATTATTTGGTTGTGTAGTTACTATCACATGGTTTTTTGTTTTTTTGTTTTTTTTTACTTTTACTTTTGCTTTGCTAGTCTATCCGCACACGCTTCGCTACACAATTAGTTATATTATTACATTATAAAAGGACAAATAATACTTCAACAGTACCTTTCATCTTTCCTCAATAGCCACCATGTGACGGGTATCGAACCAATCATGTCACACAAATTTTCTATTTTTGCTTTGTTTTACTTGTTTATTTCATGCTTTGTGCATGCTGTAAAATTAATCTATACATATATAAAAAAAAAACCTGAAAAATAGCTATTGTACACCCTTTTCATCCAAAACGATGAAAACTTTTTTTTACTTTTTTAGTCCTTCAGTTTTTTTTTTCTTTTCACCCAATATTTTTATTTGGAGAATTCTACAATGGGGTAAAGTCGTTTTATCCCATTAATGTATAAGATCTAAAGGTGGATATTTCATCTCAATGTGGTTGTACAAGCTTTTAAAATACTACGTTATAGCTTAACAAAACAAAAATAATTTATTGACCAACCCCCATATTTGATCAGTGTATTTTTTTAAATATATTTTTCTTTCCTTAGATTTTTTTTTTTTTGGTTTCAGACTCATTTTTTAAGTTCGGATATTTTTTTGTCTCATGGAATTTTTGATTGGAAATCAAACACAATGTGACAATTAGATGCAAAGCACTGTTACTGCTATGATAGAAAACAGAGCATGAGAAACAAACAACTGAATACAGAGCACAAATTTGAGCACAAATTTTTTGTCTCAAATCAAGAATCATTCAAGAGTTCAAATGATTTATGTGGGATAGAAATTGACATTTTGTAAAAGAGAGTGATATTTTATAATTATCAAATTTAAAAATAAAAAAATTTTTGAAAAGAAGGTTCTAACCAAAAATAAAAAAATAAAAAATAAAAAAGGAAGGTCTTAATCAAATGTTGTTGTCTTCATTTTAATTTTTATGAGCCACCCTTTTTAGCCATTCACTTCTATCTGTGGTCTAGATTTTTTTCTACTCCGCCCATAGGAAAAAACAAGCTTCCTCATTACAGAAGTCTCTTTTTTGTTTTTTATTTTTTATATTGATTTATTTTTAACATTTTATCTTTTTATCTTTATTTCGTGTATTTTTTTTTTTCAAGTTGTTTTATTTTTAATTTTTATTTTTATCTATTCTATATGTATATATTTTTTCCTTTAACATATTCAAAATGACAAAAATACCCTATCAATGTGGACCCTCCTCCTTTGATCCAACGAAAAAAGCTAACCTTCGATTTCTTTTGGTTGGACTCGACTACTGAAAAAACCGTGACAAAACCAAACCCGCCCATCCTCCTTTCTCTCCGGTCTCGACTCTCCGCCCCCAAGCTCTACGTCTCTCGGCCACGCCAGCTCCGGCCGCCGCCTCGACCTCCCTCCCCGAGCCCCCGAACTTATCCCCACGAGCCCTCCACCTCAATCCCCGCCGGTTCTCGAGTGTAAATACAAGTACTTTACCATGAAACGAGGGTACTCGGAATCGCCAGCCACTTCTTCTATCGGGCCTCCCCAATCCAAATTCAAACACAACCCAGAAGGTAAAATCTTGTGATACGTCAAAAGACACCCCTTTTTTTGAGACTTGGGTTGTAAAGTTTTTCACTTTTCTTCTCTTTTTGATGTAGGTTTTTATTTTTTATTTTTATTTTTTTAGGTATTTTGGGATCTGGGTTTTTGAAGTTTATGTGATTAGGATAGAAAAAAGTTGTGGAAACTAGAATGAGGATTGAGAGGTTGAACAATTTTTAAAAAGTTTGTGTTTTGGGATAGTGAAATTGTTTAGAATTTTGTTAATTCATAGCTTAAGTCTTGAGTAGGCGAAAGTCTACGTTCTGGGCCGACATACAACGTATAGAAGTTGAGAGTGTGCCTTTGAAAAAGAATAAAGGTTAAAACAAGAAATTTATCTTTGCATACCAATATTGTACCTTTCTCAATTAAAAAATAGATAGAATAAATTTCGTAGTTCGACATGTTATAATGTAGGACCGGTTCTTCTAACGATGAGTTAACCCAAAAAAAAAAATGACATGTCTCCGTATTCCTTCTTTACCGTTCTTGCATTTTTATCGGTTACAATATGAGGTCAGGGATTTTGTATATCGAAGCTTTTTTCTTTCGCCCTTGCGGTATTAGGTGATGCACAATTTTTGGAGGATGAAAGCACAAAGATTTTTGCTCGTAAAGTGGCTGAACATTACAGTGCAAGGACAAACCAAACTCTTGAACAACGAGAGGCTAGTGTAATCATTCATTTGAAGAAACTAAACAATTGGGTCTGTCTTGTTAACACTTGAAATCCATGCTGAGCTACACGATCACACTGCTTAGTGGTTGTTCTAATTAGTGATATGTCTTCTTTTTCATCGTACAGATAAAAAGCGTGTTAATTCAGCTCTATACCCGCAGAGGAGATGCGGTTCTTGATCTTGCTTGTGGCAAGGTATCTTGGGGTCCCTTGTATGTGTTGTAATTTCATTTTTCCCACCCTTTGATTTTTATTGTTTGTTTCATATCTTATGTTGACTAGGGCGGTGATCTAATCAAATGGGACAAGGCAAAAGTTGGATATTATGTCGGCATTGATATAGCTGAAGGATCGGTAAGTGCGGAACTTTCATATGTTTTGGTTCTTTGTTCACTTTCATCTCTTAGGAACACTCATGGCTTTTGGACTGATTGTGGTTGAATCATGATGAAGCTATTTTGGCATTCATTATTGTATATAGTTCTTTTGTATGGCTCTCTAGGCACCGCACCCTCTTCCTCATTGTTGTCGGTGAATTATCAACTCCCTCTCAAAGATAATGAATTCTCAAAGAAGTATTGCTGATAAATGTAGAAATTGTCATCACATGCCCTTCTTCATACCCTTTTTTGTTTTACCATCTATGTTATAATACTGCATGCCATCATCGACCATCTTACGGTTATTGTAATGCACAGATAGAAGATTGCCGTACACGTTACAATGGTGATGCGGACCATCACCAGCGCCGTAAAAAGTTCTCATTTCCTGCCCGCCTTATATGTGGAGATTGTTACGAGGTTATCGCAGTTTCAACATATGGATTGTTTCAAAATACTTCTCCTTTTTTAGGCAGCCCAATTCATTTTTCTATCACCTGATTAATTTTGGGTCTGTTAAATGGCATACTGAATATGAGTGGTCTTAAAATTGATTCAACGTTCTTATTTGAGACCGTGCCAATATTTCAGGCTCGCTTGGATGAAGTTTTGGCTGACGATGCACCCTTTGATATTTGCAGTTGCCAGGTCAGTGGTATTTTACTTAACATGTGCATGCTAACTTTTGAGGAGTCTGAATCATTGAAATGCAATTTTCTAGTTTGCCTTGCATTATTCGTGGTCTACCGAGGCACGTGCACGACGAGCTTTAGCCAACATATCAGCTTTACTACGTCCTGGTGGTACTTTCATTGGAACAATGCCAGATGCCAATGTAATCATTAAAAAGCTTAGACAAGGTTTGTCTCCGAATTTGCCATTTTTTATTTATTTATTTATTAATTTTAGTATCTTTTGGTCCTAAAATACACTCTAAAAAGAACATAAACTTGAGTTTAACTGAACAAGTTTTACAATATTCCTATAGTTTCTTGTTTGCTCAAATGTATGGCTATCTAAGAAGCTGTGTAACTGGCTACAAGAGGCTAGAAACAAAGCTGAGACTAAGAGGCATATGAATAACCGTTCTACTGTCTTAATTCACATACTATCAAACCGAACACAATTTGTCCGATAAAGTCCCCTCTTTTTTGACGTATGTTATGGAGGTCCGAGGTTACAGATAATAAAATTCTGAAACAGTTCGATCCTAGACCGGATGGTCTGTTTTATGCGGTTCCCTTTTATGTACCAACTATAAGCAATAAGATTCTTGCACGTGGCCAACCGCTTTTTTCATTTTTTTAAATTGGAGATACTCCTGTCCTCGTGAATTTGCAGCCGATGGATTGGCCTTTGGAAATAGTATCTATTGGATACGTTTTGATGAAGAGTTTTCTGAAAAGGTGAAAACTAAATCCCCCGTGTCAGAATCATAGTAGTTGATGATTCCTGTTTTTGAGTTTATACTGAAACATATGTTTAACGTTCAGAAATTTAGTTCTTCAAGCCCCTTTGGTATCAAGTACAAATTTCACCTCGAGGTATGTTTCTAGTCCATCTTTTTTATTTTATTTTTATTTTGTTTTATTTTATTTATTTATTTTAATGCCCATAGCGGATAGTGGCTGTATTGAATCTAATGCTTGGTGTCAATCTAATTACTTTTGTTGGTGCGGGTTGCAGGATGCTGTTGATTGCCCAGAATGGATTGTACCATTTCATGTCTTCAAAGCATTGGCTGAAGAGGTATAATATAGTTTTCGTTTCTATTTTTTGTGAAGCGCCAAATCTAGTGATGTTTCTGTTGAAGCCTCCTCTTCGTTTGCTTGTGTGTGTTTCCCCTGCCTCGAAAACGTCAACCTCCCATTCGAGAATGAAATGAGGAAGTGCTTTTGTATGCCTATGAGTGAATTGCAGTCATTGCATTTGGACAGTTAAACTAATTCGAAACAATTACTATTGTCAAGGATCGCGCTTGAATATGTAAGTTAAATAACAAGTTGGGGATTGTAAATTTTGCAGTATGATTTGGAGCTTGTCTTTGTGAAAAATTCCCATGAATTCGTGCACGAGTATATGAAAAAGCCCGAATATATCGAGCTCATGAGGCGGCTTGGTGCCTTGGGTGATGGTAACCAAGATCCGAGTAAGACATCTGCATGTTCTTCTTTTCCCTCTTATCTTTGCTCTACGTTTAAAATTTAAGCAGTCAGTTTCCCTTTGTTTTCTGTTTTCAAGTCATTTACCAATTTTCTAACTCCATTTTGATTTATGTTGTTCCCCTGGTGTTTTCAGCCACTCTATCACCAGATGAATGGGAAGTAGCTTATTTGTACCTGGCATTTGTTCTGAGGAAGGTGAGTAGTACAACCTTTGGTGGAAGTGAACAATGCACATGGCGATGTTGCTCAAGTGTTGTTGTGCGTCTGATTACATTTTTGAGATAGTATCAGTAACTATTTCTGGTTTGAAATTGATGTCGATGCATTTCTTGTTTCAGCGAGGCCAACCGGACCGGACACAAGGCAATGGAAAAAGAGATAGAGGACAAATGCATATATCAAAGGAGGATATCATGGCCGTTGGTAGCTAATATATAGGACAGACGGTGTTTTTATCAAAGATCCATTTTTAAAAATAGACAAATAACAAAATTTTCCTGGCGTATGGCAGCTTGCTTCGCCTTTATAGCCGGTACACAACTATTCCCTTGGCTCCTTCACAGTTCTCTAAACATAGATGTAACTAAACAATTTTGTAGATTCATAAGTACTCTGAACAATTAACATTTTTTAATCTTACCTCAGTTGTGTGCAACTGATACAGGATGAAAATAGCCTGTAATCTCAGGGAATGAGGGAATGCTATAAATAACGATGTTGTGCTCAAATGTCAAAAATGAAGTGAATACAAGTTTTGAGGGAAAAGGTCAAATCGATCTCTTGGTTTGGACCTCCATCTTCGACCTCTGAAACATTAGTTCAATCCTTCGTTAATGTAAGAACTAGTCGGTAGTTAGTGTCTCATCCCTATGCAACTAGCCAACCAAGATGAGAATTGTGTTTCTTTGTTTGTTTGTTCCTACAAGAAAAATCCCATGAAATTTCTCTCGTTTTTCTAAGAGTTGCTTTAGATTGTGATGCAAATGTTCTCAATATGTTCATCATTCTTCATTGCTTGCTTGTTTAGCCGCCGTGGAAATGCATGTTCATTGTTCAACAACATTTGCCTAAGTCGAACAAATTAGACATGAACGATTTAATGAAAAAAAAGGAAATGGACAATGAATGATAATTCAAATAATCAAAAGACAGGTATCGTTGCGAAAACGATGCTATATTGCCATTTAAGATTGTACATTACCATGTCTGATTCGAGCAAAAGAGTTGTTAACGACTATGTGAGCCATGGCAGTCCAAGTTATACAAGGGAAATAGTAATGGTTCATCGAAAAAAGCTAGAAGAGATTTGAAGCTCGAATTCAGTATTGTACTACATTACATCCAAGGAGAGAGAACATCATTTGTTCGTAAATTCGACAGTTGAAAGAGGGAGAACAACCATAGCAACGAGTGTTGCTAGTCCCATAAATGATGCTCCAATGGCGATATCTGCATCGACATTCGAAGAGAATTCAAAAATGTTTTGAAGAGAACTTGAGAGGCTGCTAACCAGATCAACAACAGTAAGCTTGATGTTCTCCAGCATTCGTAGGAACCATATTTCCAACCATATTTCTGAGTCTCCAGCTTCGGTTAGATCACTTCTCAAAGTTCTCGAAAAACACATGCTCTTGAAACTCAGCAGCTGAAACAGAATCGTGGGTGAACATCAATACAAGAAAAACACATGCTCTTGAAACTCAGCAGCTGAAACAGAATCGCGGGTGAACATCAATACAAGTAATCGGAGCACCTACTTACACAAGCAAGCAACAATAGTTATAACAATGTGTGCGACGGAGTGAAGAAACATGGTAAAGACTGTTTCTTACCGGTCTTTTGAATGAATTTAGAAGTCAGTAAACCTGAATAAAATAGCTTGTCCCACTCTGAGTAAACATGCTGCAGTAGCCTCTTTAGACCGTATATCTTTCTTGGTATATCCAGATAATAGGTAGGAGCATAAAACTGAAATATTCTGGAGCTACAAAGAGAGTTATTTACTCGTTGACACTACATAAAAACATTCTTCCTAGAGTAGCTGTTAATACGAATAACATAAACTCCATTATAGCCATCTCTGTATATTCAGTGTACTCTATGGATGCAGGAATATATTGAACAAGGTAAAATAAGAAGTTGAAAGATTCGGTTAGAGTGTTCGTTTGGAAATTTTCCGAAAACGTTGTACTCATTACTAAACCTGTTGAAGAGGTTAACAAATTTAGAATATCAACATTTACAGATATGGTAATTAACATAACTTTTAGATAGGTATATTTCCATGGACGGACGTAACATTGGAATGATTTAAAGAAAGTGAGAAAGAGACAGATGACGAGGCTCACATGAAATTATATGGAGAAGAAACGGCTTCGAGTTCGCTGCTTTGATGTTGGCTTCTGCGTTCCTTGTACTGAAACTGATTCATTAAGTGCTACAAGGAGCGACGGGGGATGACGGTCTTTCAGTAGCCTCATTGTGTGGGCTAGATGGCGGTGGTTCTTGCGATTATGTCCTATGTCAAGCGAACCGGGATAGCTACTTGCTCGAGGAATGCCCTTCTTGTATCGAGCTGCTAGTTTTTAACTATTTTACGACTACAGATATTTTTCTACGACGACGATAGACGTATGTACAAAATCTTATTTTCGCTTGGTTTAAACATTCTTCAACTACGTGAAACAGCCTTTGATGTGAACCCAAGAACTAAGAGGCATTGCTCAACCTCCTCTCTTCGCATCGCCTCTGCTCGCCGACCAAAACTCAAAAACATCCAAGAGATCATCCAAGCCCTCAAGATTTTAATCCCCACTTCCTTTAGTGCATATACAATGCTCTCAAAGGTGGACAAACGCTCCTTGGCTGCCTCCTAACTCCGATATACAACTCACTTGTCCCGTTCCAACTTCAAACTATGGCTCCCATGTCATGAGAACAGAAGCAGAACAACTACATATATATTATATATATGATATGTGTGTGTGTGTGTGTGTATTACACGGAGATACCTTGTTGCACAATAGGGAAGGAAATATGGAAAAATAACTAAATAAAAGACTTAAAGCAAGTAAGTTAATGCTAAGGACAAGGAAAAGCTATCATGAACTTGTAATGAAGTGAAGCTAAACTCAATTTAAACTCGTTTCAAACTAGACTACACTCTTTCGGCATTGCAACTCAAATTCAAATATAACTAGAACAAAATGCTGTAGAAATAAGCATATACCCTAAAACCACCGGTGGAGGTGCATAACGGCAAGAGAATGTCCTATCAAGATTCTCTTGTCTAGTATCAAGGTGCAATTATGAACTCCTAATGGTTTGTCAAATTGGACTGGACTTTGGTGACTATAAACTCCTTAGATATTAAGTAAGAAAATATGGGACAGGTTCCGTTCCACCTGTGATATCAATAGATTCTCTTATTGTCGCTAGTAGATGGACATAAAGATCACCACTGATCCATCTTTTTTTTTTGTTAAGAAAAATAAAAAACATATACTGTTCAAACCAAAATTCTTTTAGTACTAAAATGGGGTTTTGGCAAGAAGATTACGAAGAAACGTTCTCCTCCCCCCCCCCCCCCCAACGGAAGCAAAAAAAGGCTGCCTACAATAGATATAATGTATAAGCCACATCCCTAATCTGAACTCTGTAACCACCAGCCATTACTGAAAATAAGAACAAAAAAAAAAAAAAAAACCTTCTTTGGTGTAGAAATAGTTGTGTCTTTCGAAGGGGGTTCTAGTCGGATGCATCGTTTTCAATTAGACTCATCGACAAAGTGGAAACAGGGCATAAAAGTGACCAATCCCTAGTTGAATCATTTCCTATGTTAACCGGAACCAAACTCTACATCGAAATCGGTATAACAGTGTCCTTGTATCCTGCTGCGAACGGGAACGTTCCTAAGCTTTCGGGTACCAAGGTTGTAAGACACTAGATGACCATCTGCAGTCCTCATGAGATTCTCGCAACAGTTAGATGCTTAGGGGGTGTTTGGTATGTAAGTTTGAGTTAAGATTTTTAAGTTTAAATAATAAATTATGTTGACTTTTCAGAAAAGACAAAAAAATTTTAAGAAAAAGACAAACCTTTGGGGAAAAAGACAAAAAAAAAGTTTGAAAATGTTGGTTTGAGCTTGTGAACTAAACAAGCCTTTAGTCCAAGAAAGACCGTCGACTCCACAAAAGTAGTCATCCATAACCCAAATTTCGAACGAATCCATGCTGTTATAATCAGGAAAGAAAAGTAAGGAGACAGATTCATTCCACGGCATGAACCGCAAAGAAAGAAAAACCAAATTTCCTTTGTAAAACATTTGGTAATGTAATGCTACGAAACTCGTCGTTAGACATGTCAAAAGAAAGGATTTTATACACGGACAACAGCCTTGGCACCCACCAAAGGTAGACTCCTCTGCAGTTCACTCCCATTTCCCAAGACTCTGTAAAAAAAACTTGACACTCTACGTCGATCTTGATCTGTTTCCAAGAATCCGAACCGAGGTGTAAACCTCACCGATGCATTCTTTAGGCTTTCCAGAATACAAAATGGTGACGAACTTATAATCATTAGCTTTGGAGTCGTATCCAAAACCAGCAGTTCCAACTACAAAACCCTCGGGAAGTTGTACTCAAGGAAGAGGCTTTAAGTCTCTTATTGCTGGATTATAGAAGATCGTAGGTTCGCCATACGCAAATGTTAGCGCAATGATGCCATTACTGTAAAAAACCAAAAAATAAATTTGCGAACAAAAGAAAATTAAGGTTTCTTATTCTAATTAATGAATCAAAATAATACATCAAAGGAGATTTATATAGGTTAATTAGAAAATATAAAAAGACTAATATATCCTTAACTGTTAAAAAAAAAGAAACCTAACAATAATAGCAAACAAGTCAGGTGACAAACAACAAAATAATATAAAACTATATAATATAACATCTTCTCTCAAACTCACGATGCTGCTGCTTCAAATAAGAAACGAAAACGTGAAGCGGAAAGCGCCTTGGTAAATATGTCAGCTATATGTATAGAAGAATAAACAAAAAATAACGTGATTGTGCCAAGTTGATAGTAATGTCAAATGACATGATAATCAATCTCAATATATTTGGTCAGCTCATGAAACATTGAATTACGAGGGTGTTTGGTATAGGGTAATCTTTTATAAATGAATGGGAATCTTAAGATTATCATGTTTGTTATGAGGTTATCTTATTTTAAAATACCTAGGAATCTGAAACCCATGGGTTTCAGATACCCTTATAAAGGGGTAATCTGAAACCCACCTCCCCCTTAGGTTTCAGATTACCCCTTATCTAAATATCATGATAATCTTAAAATTTAAATAATTTAGACACAACTATCTTTTTAACTTTTAATTTAAACAATTTACAGATTTAGAGAGATGAAAAAAAAAAAAAAAAAAAAAACCTACGAGAACTACACACATATATATATATATATATAATATTTTCATCTCAATCTTCTTTTATTCATCGCACACCTCCTCCACCAAATAACACAGCCTCTTCCTGTTCATCGCACCTCCTCCATCCCACCCGGTACTCATTGCTCTTTTGTTCACTGTCCTTTTTTTTTTCCCTCTTTTCTTACGTTGTTGTTTTGTTTTGTTTTTTCTTTTTTGTCTTTATTCTATAAACACACATACACACACAGAGAGAGATAGATTGCTTCAGAGGAAGAGACCTTTGACAGGTCCTCCTTTTTCTTTTTTGTTTTTTTTCCTAATACATATACATACACATACAGAGAGAGAGAGATTGTTTCAGAGAAAGATTTTTCTATTTTCTATTTTATTCTTTTTCCTAATACGTTTATATATATATATATATATATAGATTGTTTTTTTTTTTTTCTGTTTTCTATTTTTTTCTTTTTCCTTAATAGGTTTATATATATATATATAGATTGTTTTTTTTTTTTTTTTTTCTGTTTTCTTATATATAAGTCACCAATCTCCTTGTATCGAGTTCATTCTAGAGACTCTCCTATTCCTTTTAGTTCCACATCAATTTTAGTTAATCTTTATTCTTCGTTTTAAGAATTTATATTCTTTTTTTTTCAACCATTTTTCGTTACTCTGTCTTTTTTTTTTTAAACCTTTAGTGTTCTTAAATTTTATTTTTAGAATTTTTATATGTATAAGTCAGTCTTATTTATTTTTGTTAAAACATTTTATGGTTCTATTTCAATATTATAATGATATACTTAAGATTTTTTTATGGCTGCCAGTGAAGATTAATAATAAAAAAAATCATAAATCTTGAGTTTTTTTGTTTTTGAACAAAAGATGAATATTGATGTAATGTCGTAAATTAACTTCCTAAATTTTATCTATGTTTTTTATTTCTTTCTGAATATGTCTAATTATAATTACAGATATGAATCGTGTTACTCCAATCAATATAAATTTAAGAGTTGTTGCTGCTCTTATTCAATATTTACAGATATTAAATTATATATCAATGTTGTTTATGTTAATATTACTTGTATTGATCATTATAAGAAGCATTTATTAAGAGCTAGTAGTCGTTGTAAATTAAGAAGTTTTTATAGGAGTCAAATTCGTCAAATAAATTATCATACATTGATACACGAAAGTGACCTAGCATGTTTAGAGACCACTCGTATGGATAGGAAAGCATTTTCCATTCTTTATGGACTTCTTAGAACTCGTGGAAATTTGAGTGGAGCCAAGAATATGAATATCGAGGAGATGGTAGCTATGTTTCTTCATATTTTTTCAAATGATCTAAAAAATAGAATGGTGAAACGTCTCTATGCACAATATAGTGAAATAATTAGTAGGCATTTTAATGCTGTGCTAAACGCGGTTTTACGACTTCATGAGCTCTTACTTAAAAAACCAGAATCAATCCCAGAAAATTCAACAGATGAAAGATGGAAGTGGTTTAAGGTGACTATTAAACTCTTATATAAGTTATAATTTTTTAAACAAAATTATGGCTTAGATGTTAACTTGAATTTTTGTTTGTCATAGAACTGCTTAGGAGCACTAGATGGAACGTACATCAAGGTCAATGTGCCTGCGATAGATAGACTAAAGTACAGATCTAGAAAGAATGAGATTGCTACTAATGTGTTAGGAGTGTGTTCACCAGACATGCAATTTATTTATGTGTTGCCTGGATGGGAGGGTTCTACAGCTGACTCAAGAGTCTTACGGGATGCAATTTCTAGGCCAAATGGATTGAAAGTTCCATAAGGTAAATTTATTACCTTATTGATATAGAAAAATTATCAAATTGTGCAAGATCTTAATTAGTATATCATATATGCAGGCAATTACTTCTTGTGTGATGCTGGATATCCTAATGGTGAAGGTTTTTGACACCATATAGAGGGCAACGGTATCATTTAAATGATTGGGAGCTTCCCCCTGAAACTCCTGAAGAGTTTTTTAATATGAAACATTCATCCTGTAGGAATATAATTGAGAGGGCATTTGGACTTTTAAAGGGTCGGTGGGCAATTTTAAGAGGAAAGTCGTATTATCCAGTCAAAATACAATATAGGATTATTGCAGCATGATGCCTTCTTCACAATTTCATTCGAAGGGAGATGCATGTAGATCTTTTCGAACAAATTTTTGAAATAGAATCCATTGAAGATGACAATGATGATGAGGAGGAGGAAGTGCCTGAGCATTATACTCATATAGCAACATCTACTGCTTGGAGTGCTTGGCGAGATAATTTAGCTAGAGAGATGTTTAATCAATGGAGAAGAAATCGACATGCATTGTTGATTAGTTTACGTTATTGGACGTAAAGTTAGTTATTTAATTATATTTAAGATTTCAATTGTGTTGTTAAAGATAAATCGACATGCATAGTTGATTAGTTTATGTTATTATTATTATTTTTTATATATTTACCTCTTTCTTTCTTGCTACATTACTTATGTGTGTTAGTAACAGATGGATTCTAGTGAGAACACTTCATCATCTAGTGTTTCAAAACATCAATGGACTTTAGCTGAAGATGCAAAGTTGGTTGAGTGCTTGTTAGATATCACTACAAGTGGGAAGTGGAAAGCAGAGACAGGTTCATTCAAGCCGGACTACTTGCAAAAGTTGGAGAAAATGATGAATGAAAACTTCATGGATGTGGAATTAGAGCACAACCGCATATTGATTCTCGTGTTAAGTTGTGGAAAAAATAATATTATGCCATTTCTGAAATGTTGGGACCAAATGCTAGTGGCTTTGGTTGGAACGATGTGGATAAGTGTATCACTGTTGAAAATGATATCTTTGATGAATGGGTTAAGGTTAGTTGAATACTTAATCATTTGAATCATAAATGTTTCTTTAGAAGTTTTTAAGTCTATGATTTTGAAATGTCTATTTATTGTTTGCAGAGTCACCCTACATCAAAGGGTTTAAGGAATAAACCTTTTCGGTATTATGATTAGTTATCTGTTGTATTCGGAAAAGATCGTGCTAATGGGTATGGTGCAAGAGGGTTGGGCAATATGATTGATGATATAGATATAGAAGTTCTGAATGGTGAAACAAACCTGGTTGAAGAAGAAAACGATAACGAGCAAAAGCCTGAGGATGATACCCAGACAAACACACTATCACCCCTGGTGCAAAAAGACAAAAAGAGGAAAAGGAAATCTAAGTCTGAAGATAGTTTGGTTGAAACCTTAACTGAAACAATTAGCAAATTCTCGGATATGTATGCCCTTTCTACTGATAATATGAGTAAAATTACTAATTGCTTTCAGAATGAGACTGAATCACATACACGGAGGATGAATATATTTGCAGAGTTGAAGAAGATAGATGGATTGACACAGGAACAAATTTTGCAAGTTGGTCAAATTCTTATCGAAAGTCATGACAAGACCAACTTCTTCTATACTTTGGATGATGAATATAAGTTAGGTTACATTCTCATGTTATTGGGATGATGAAATAGAAATAGAAATAGAAATAAGGCAATTAGACTTTTTCCTTTTGGCACTTTCGTTTGCTATCCGTGAACTAGTAATTTTAGTCAATTAGTTTTATTTATTTAATTATCCATTATAATTTGAATTTAAATAAGATTAGGATTAGAACCAAGGAATTGTTATTTAAATTTTTTTTTTGTTATTTTGTTAATAAAATCTCTTTAAGAGTTCTCTCAATTTGTCATATATATATTTTCATGTATTCTTAAAGAATCAACAAATTTGTATTTTAAGATGAGCATTTTAATTCTATTAATTCTTGAATTACAATTTTTATTTGTGTTGTTGCAATTTGATTTGGTCGAATTATAAAGTTATGTTATTGTCCTTATATTTGTAATTAATTGTTATTGAAAGTATATATTAATTTAATAAAGGATAATTTTGTCATTTTTTAAGAAAAAACAACATTCATGTTCACTACCAAACATAGTAATTTAACATTCTCGGGAATCTTACTAAAATTATTTATATACAAACCAAACACTATAATCTAATATTCCCAGGAATTTGATTACTTTAAAAAGATTGTCAGATATCTGATTACATTTGATTACCTTCAACCATAACACTCTTACTATCACAATATAAGGAGTAGGTCGATGAAAAAAAACACCTATATCTGCAAGCAACCAATGCAACCAAAACTAGTAGAAGTCATAGCATCATATTCTGTTTCAGTGTAAGATCGGGAAATAATATCTTATTTTTCACTCTTCCAAAAAATAAGAGAGTCACCCAAAAGATGCGGTAGATTGAGATTCTCAATAAGATAACGAATGGAATTATCGGCATCATCAGTATTAAGCTTGGTACTTCTTTTGAATGAAAGTCTTGAGTAAACAAAAACAATGATGTGGATGACGGGCTAATTTTCTTGTTAAATTCAAGGTGGTGGTTTGCGAACGATCTTCCACGATTTACAAAAGCATTTGAATCTTAAAAGAGATTTGACACGCAACCTTAACAAGATTTCCAGCACTACCTCTTCTGCAGATAATGACAGTTTCTGCTCATGTCTTCTACTTCGTACACACAATTGTGATAATAAATTAATATTGTTCCAAACAGAGTTTCTGATACATAAGGTTAAAAGTTACTATTACATACCACCAAAAAAAAAAAAAAAAAAAAAATATATATATATATATATGTATTACAGAACATGAAAAATTCGGTGACCAAATATCTGATTCTTAGAGGTAATTGCTGAGCATGAAAAGCAAATTTACTCTTGCTAAATACAAAAATAAAATGAAATCTTTGCATAAACGTAAGTCAAGCAAAAAAAAAAAAAAAAACAAAAACAAAAAAAAGGCTTGGTGTTGTTTAGAGAGACCCTAGGAAAGA
Organism: Ficus hispida; assembly: GCA_025413025.1. NCBI lineage: Eukaryota > Viridiplantae > Streptophyta > Magnoliopsida > Rosales > Moraceae > Ficus > Ficus hispida. Next base: position 25,786,994 of record CM046374.1, on the reverse strand, counting down.
GATTGTTCTTTTTTTTTTTTTTTTTTTTTTTGGGAAGTATGGAATTACCCCTTAGCGTAAGAAAATAATAATAATAAAAAAAAACCCTTTAATCGGTTAAAGATTTTGTAGTACCAAAAAAAGTCCTTTTGCAACGAATGTTTAAATGCTAATTTTATGCGTTAGTGATGAAAAAAAAAATTATACATAAGCAAAATTTAAAACTCAAAAAATTCAAAAATAAAGAAAATTTGATCTCTGTGAAAGCAAAACTAGTCCAACTGACGCGCAAAACGAGATTAGGAAATACCATTACGTGGTAGAAATGGTCGATAAAGTGTTACTTACTTGCCCTTTCTTGTGGTAGCTGAGCTACTTAGAAATAGAGATTGATAACTCGGTTTTTCACAAAATTTTTTAACTTAATTTATTATTATTAATTTTTTGCTTTGACTTTGATTTCCAGAATTCCATTTTTTTTTTTTTACACAAACAAGCATAAACACACGTCTTATGAGCAAATCGACTACAAGAGCCTTCAAAAAGAGGAATCAAGTGGACTCATAAGTGAACCCCTCTAAGTTATAACTTTCAAGCAATTGCTGACTGGAAGAGAACTCATGAGTTATATGCCACTCAAAATCCTTACTCCCCGCTGATGTGGGACTCGTCTTAGTAGCTATCGGTTTTTTTGATATACACAAACAAGCACAAACACATATCCCACGGTTTATTACTATAAGATAATGCTTAAACAATGAAAATAAAAAGGTGGTTATGATATTTTTAACAATTTGACCATTAAATGGATATTTTTATTAGGGGGTGATTTTATGACAGTTTAAAAACTCAAAAGATACATTTTTTTATTATAAAAACTCAGAGATAAATTTTAAATTTAGCAAAAACTTTAGGGTACTTTCTCCCATTTTCCTATCTAAGTCTTGAAATCGACCTTCTGTTGTTGTTGTTGTTGTTTTTTTTTTTTTTTTTTAAAGAAAAATGTATTATTATTTTTATTATATTTAATTCTCTTCAAACAATTTCTCTTATTTTTACTTGCCAATTATTTTAAATGACGAATTTTGCGTTTTCTATCCAAGCTTTAGATCTTGTTATAAATAAAATTCCCTCGCAACTTCAGTTTATAATATACATTTCGTGAACTTCCAAACTCTTTCATATTTTCCCCTTTTGTTTTGGTGAAGGGAAATTGAAACGTGTCATGTTGTGATTAGACGAAGTTAAATAATTGATGTTAAATTTACCCCGAAAATTATTGTCAATAGCAAAATATACACTAATTACATTCCTTAATTACTACCTTTAAAATTAAGTAGATCAAGGAAATGAAACTATATGAAACGGAATTTACCAGAAAGCCAAGAACTAAGAGGCCTTGCTCAACCTCATCTCTTTACATCGCCTCTGGTCGCCGACCATGGACTCGAAAACGTCCAAGAGATCATCCAAGCCCTCAAGATTGTCATCTCCTACTTCCTTTAGCGCATAAACGATGCTCTCAATGGTGGACAAACAGCCCGCTTTTGGCTGCATCCTCACTCCACTATACAAGCTCACCTTGTCCAGTTCCAACTTCAAGTGCGGCAAAAGTTTCAACCACGGGTTTTCCGCATACATTCTCTTCGCCTTTGCCCACGTTCCATCCAAAACAATCAAGTTCTTTACGTCAAAGTTGATAGCCTTAAGTCCGTCAACACCAACCGCTTCTTCACTTGGAAACAAGAGTACAGTTCCACGAGGAACCTCGATCTCAAATTCCACGTACTCTTCCAACTCTACACTCCCTTCCAGTTGTCTCTTTTGCAACTTTTGCACAACAAATCCTTTCGCCAGAGCATCACACGCTACTCGGGTTTCTGAAATGCTATCGAAATCTAGCTTTTCGTGACGGTTTTGCAGCATCCAAATATGCGAAAGGTGGCTAACTACACCTTGTTTTCCAATCGTAGCAGTGATCACAGGTCCTTCATCACCTCTTCGAATGCCTTCAACGACATCTTCAGCATCTAAAACTATTCTACTACTCACAGATAAGCCAGATTTCCCTGCAAAATCCGAACATCCAAATCGGTTTTCGGTATTCTCAGAATCACTACTGTCACTCCCAAAACTTCTTTTCCCATTAGTACCAACCCAATCAAAGCTCTTCTCTTTCAGGCATTTTGCAAACACCTGGTGTGCAAAATCACCCACAACTCTTCCCTGGTCAGACTCTTTCCCGTTTGAACCACAAGACAAACCCATTCCAGATTTACGCTCAATCAAGCGAATGACGAACTGGGCTTCGAAATTAACGTCGGAAACAGTGGCCACAGTGAGGTTTTTCAGTCCTAGTTTGGCGATTCTGGTGGAGTTAAGAGGGTGTTTCGTCTCGAGACTGTGTTGAAGAATGGTCACACTTACAGAGTTGTCGAGGTCTCCGGTCTTGAGCCGAGCGCAGAGGCAGAGCCATGCCGGTTTGGTGCACGTTGGGCAAGTGGGTCTCTTGGAGTTGGCTCGAATCTCCACCATTTTCGGGGTTTGGGGAAGCAAGAATGATGGCCTTTCGAGGACTGAGCTGAAATGGCCTTTTGTCATTAGCATTTACTAGGAATTTTGAATAATAAAACACTATTTTCAGAGGGAAAAAAAAAAAAAAAGACTTCAGTTTCTTGAAAATGTACATTTCTTAACAACTTGAAAACGTAATTAAAGTTAAGCCACATGACAAAAATGTTATTAGAAGAGAAGTCAATGTTATCAGGGAAAAAAAAAAAAGCATTTCATTGAGAACCTTTTATTATTGTATATTATAAGTACGAGTTATTAATAGTATGCTGTTTGAGTACCCGAAATTTATAATGCGCGATACAGAATTATTTCAGTTATAAAACAAAATAGTAAAAACTATAGTATAAAAATTGAAACAACAATATTTATAAAGAAAAAAAAAAACTAAAAAATATATATTGATGTATATTTCGTTCTCTTTCTTTTCTAATTCTATTAATTTTTCAGGGATTATTTTTGTTTTATTGGAGTGAAGAAAAAAAATTTAAATCCAAATTTTAAATATAATGACAATCTAGGCCAAGACCAACTAATCTATGTAAGAAAAAAAAGTTAATTTAAAATTTAAATGACAGAAAAATAATCTTGATTCTAAAAAACAAAAGAATGTTGCTCGAAAATTTTTTTTAAGTGCAAAAAATGATTTGTTGTTATTTATTTTTATCATTGTTAAACTATAAAGAAACTAGTTATACTAAAAGATTTGAAACTAATTTTTTTTTTTTTGACAAGTATGTAGAAAAATTTTGATAAATGCTGAAGCAGTTGACATGAGCTGTTATATAGTTGACTATTATGTAGTAGTTAAATAAAATCGGGAATTATGGAGAAGTCAAGGGGCTTTTCTGGAAATAAAGAATTGACATTGGCTAAGTAGTTAGATAAATTGAAAATTATGAAGAAGTCAAGGGGCTTTTCTGGAAATAAAGGATAAATCATGTCACTTCTATTGGCGCGTGGAAATTCTCTTTGGTCAAAAAAGTTGAAGTTCACTGCATATTACCAAATACCAGGTCGCAGTTTCCCGAGAATCCGAAATTTTCCGGGGAAAAAAGTTGAGGAGAAAAAGAAAAAAAAAAAAAAGAAAGGAAAATGCACGATTTCTGTTTCACCATCCCGTACGGGCTGATCGTGGTGATTGGAGGCGTGGTCGGGTATCTGAAGAAGGGGAGCACTGCTTCTCTCGGTGGAGGCGTGGGCAGCGGATTGGTGCTCATCCTCGCCGGCTGTCTCAGCCTCAAGGCCTTCGAGAGGAGGAAGAATTCCTATTTCGCTTTGATTCTCGAGACAGGTTTCGAAAATTTTTCCGTTTTCATTTTTGAATTTCTGGTTTTTATTGGGAAATAATTTTAGTTAGTAGATCTAAGCTTTTAGTTAATTATGGAAATTTAACTCTAATTTTTAAGAAAAATTGATCCTAGTTCATTTTTTATTTTGTAGAAATTTCTGATCTATATATGTATATGCATTGTTGAGGTTCATGTCTTTGTGTTGATTCTAGCTAGCTGAAGCTCTGAATTTTCTGCATTATAAGTCTTTAGCTTTAACTGACAAGAACCGTTTCTTCTGCAATCTGACAATTTAATCTTGTGTTTAGTTTTGACAATTTAATCTTATCTGTCGTTGAGATTCATCAACTTCGGTTAAATTGTGATACTTTTCTTAATCTGTTATGTTTATCTGAGGGTTTAGAAATTGTATCCGTCTAGTGGGATATTTTCTAACACCCTGTAACAAAATTTTCATTTTTTTAGAAGTACGGCTTAGGGCAATTCCGTTATCGGATATGAAAAAATGTCTTATTAGGAGGACACAATTATGAACCGTCAAATCATTATCTAGTTATCTTAGATTGCCATATTTTTAATAATCTGATATGATTTTGATGTGATTTGACACTAATTTCATCCTACTAGACTTATTCTTCCATTTTATGTGTTTAGTTGTTGGATAATTGACCAAATAAAAAATTGGTCATGTGTGGCGGAATTAGTGGTAGAAAATGCTGTGTAGGGTGGAGCATTAATACAATTGAAGCTATTTTCTACCACAAACTTGAATCTTGTATTTTGAATCATATATTATTTGCGGTTGTTAAGCTTGAAGGAGGCCTATAAATTCCATCTCATGGCCTATAAATTGTCCGAAGATGAAATCGAATCCCTAGTGAGAAACAAGGATTTACATGGAGAAAAACCACGGACTGTCATAGACAAAATCCACTACTATAAAATTATTCCAATCACATTAAGTTTGACCACTCAATCCAAAATAAAAGAGTCTCAAGCAATTACTAATCCAAACGCCCTTTTCCAAACGCTCACTAAAAGATAAACAGAAATCAAGGAAGAGAGAGAAGCCAAAGTGATGTAGGGCCAAGAAGAGAAGAATAGAGATGGAAAGAATAGGAGCAATATGGAAGAGAAAGTAACGTAGAGAGAATTTATAGATAGACAAGAACTCAAGGGAGAAAGGAAAACACTGATTTCAAAATCATTCGTAAGCCATCATCTTAGTTGAAATCACAAAGTACCATATTTATACGTAAAGGAAACTACAAAGTAAGGACAGTTGCCAATCAAAAACTACCCTGAACTACATAATCAGAAACCAAATCAAAATAAGATAAGAAAAGTCAATAAGGGGAAACTATCCTAGTGTATTATTTCCTCATTGAGTACAAACTAAATTATATTCTATTATTGTTCTGCACCACAACTGCTCCTGTACCGAGGGTACTCCTATTGAGAAGAATGGCATGGTATCAATAAGAATCCTTCAAGCTTCACAACCACAAATAATATCTTGTTCAAAAACAAGCATCACAAACTAATTTTAGCTCAAGTGTGTGGTCATTAATGCTCCACCTTACATTACAGTTTCTATTGTTAATTCCTCCACGGTAAACCAATTTTTTATTTGGCCAATTACTCAACATTAGTTCGGAAAAACATTGATGTACATCACTATTTGTACCTGGATATGTTGATGAAGTGCGGCATTAATGTTTATCAGGAAGAAAAGTGGATTTTTAACTATGATTTTGTCATGTGTTAACTTAGTATGTATATAAATGCAAGTAGACGCGTAGTGCAATTGGCGGTGTTAAGCGAAAGATAATCTTGGAACATCCAACAACTAGCCGAGGAATAGATTTTGGAATAGAGTTTTAGGCTGCTCGTATCATGTGAAGAAACTGCTTTTAGGCGTGATGTTTTTGGCGATTTCCCTTAGAACATCAGGAGTGAGATTCTAAAATCAGGTGTGAAGATGGGTGGTAAAGAAAATTTGGTGTTTCTGGGCAGAGATTATTACCAGACCAGTTCTTTCTTGCTTTTCGTTATGTTAATCGATCTTACTACGTATATTCAAGTTAAAGAAAACTTTGTTTCAAAATTAACTCTATTTGTCTTGAAAAACAGTTTGTGCAGCAGCGCTAACGACAGTCATGGGGCAGCGCTATTTGCAAACTTCTAAGATAATGCCTGCTGGTATTGTTGCCGGTATCAGGTTAGTTGGGCTCAGATTTCTGTTTGAGCCATTCTTTTTTAATTTACCATGTTAGAATAAAAAAACTAATGTTCGCCCACCTTCTAGCAGCGCAAGGTTTTTGGGAAAATTGGTAAACTAGCTTTATGAATCTCATTCTTTAATGTACAGCTCCTATGTGCTGTAGTTTAGTTCATGTCCACTTATTTTCCGCTTGCATGTGCTTGTCTTTTCTGATTATCTTCTCTCTCCTGGCGCCATTTGTTCAGTATGCTTCTATTTTCAATTAGAAAGTGACAAATTATTCTTAGTTTTGAATAAGCAGATTATCACTGCTAGCGTGTTTTGTTGCAGTGCGCTCATGACTGCGTTTTATTTGTACAAAATTGTGACTGGTGGCAACCACATTCCAGCCAAGGCCGAATGAAAGCGCCTCAAGTATCCCTGTTTCGATACTGCTAGTCTCTATTTGATTTCTAACAATCTTGTACTGCTTGGCAACGTGCTAGCAATTTGTGTGTCATAACGGAAGAGGAATTATGTCTTTGGAGTTCAAGGAAAGCTGATTCAAGTAGCTGCTGTTGTTGTTCTAACGCTCTTTTGTACTCTATTTTGAACCAAGAAACTATGATATATATACTTCTTCTATATAATTGCAGAGAATGCTCTTTTAATGACATGAATACCACTCTCAGTTCTGGTTTCCTATTACTAGAATCAACTTAAATGATACATAAGACGCCGAAACTAAGCACGCGTTTGGATCACCATTTGACGATTGTTGTTTACCATTATATTTTTAAAAGTTTAATACATTGGTTTTTTTTTTTTTACAAAAATTTGAATTTACTAATTTACTTTTCAAGCTTATGATCCGAACGGATCATAAATTAATGAATCAAAACGTTTTGTGTATGTTCCTCTTATTCTGTTTGAGAAAAAATGGTTTCTAGTTTCTTTTAGGAAGTTTGTCATTTTCCTTGATGGGAATAGTTCTATGTTTTCCAAGGAATCATTGTTTTAACATCTTGACAAATTATATAACATGCAAATATTGTCTTCATTTTCAAATGGCATCTTTCATAAGTAAACAAATGTTTTATTTTATTTCTATTTTGTTATTCATAGCACGATTTTTTTTTTTGGGTGCTAGTTTGTCTTTTCTTTTTTTTGGGTTGACTTGAGTTCTCCTACAACACAAGTGGAAAGGAATTTTCCGGCCAGAGGGGGAAAAATATTCCCTGCCAAATACCAACAACAACATATTTCTATAAACTACAAACTAGAGTTCAAGGCTTTCACCCCTTCTTCTCGTCTCCGAATCTCTATCATACGGTTCACCATGAGCACCGTACTCGCTTTTTTTCTGTTTCTCATTTCAATCTTCCTTCTTCTCGCAAGAAGAAAATCGACGAAAAAGCTTCCTCCGGGTTCACTAGGAATCCCGATAATCGGCCAAAGCCTTGGTCTTCTAAGAGCAATGCGTGCCAATACAGCGGAGAAATGGCTGGAACAAAGAATCCAAAAGTATGGTTCGATTTCAAAGCTAAGCCTGTTTGGTAAACCAATGGTTTTCCTTCATGGACACGCTGCAAACAAGCTCATCTTCTCCAGCGACGGTAGCACCATTGCAGCCAAGCAAACTAAGTCCATCCGGATGATTCTTGGTGACCGGAGTATATTAGAGCTAAGTGGCGACGATCACCAACGAGTCAGAAATGCGCTCATGATGTTCTTGAAGCCGGAGTCACTGAAGCAATATGTGGGGAAAATGGAAGAAGAAATTAGGATGCACCTTGAGATGCATTGGCAAGGCAAGCAACATGTAACGGTAAGTCGGGTTTTTTCTCCTTGATTTGTTTAGTAAGCAATAAAAATGAGTTGTGATCATCGCTAATTTCGACAAATGTTTTTGTCGATTATAGGTACTTCCCCTGATGAAGATCCTCACTTTCAACATAATATGCTCTCTTCTTTTTGGGGTTGAAAGAGGAGCCCGGAGAGACAAACTCAAGGACTGTTTTCAACAAATGATTGAAGGAATGTGGTCGGTTCCTGTTAATTTGCCTTTCACACGGTATAACCGCAGCCTTAAGGCGAGCAAAAAGGTCCAAAACATGATAAAGCAACTCATACATGAAAAGAGAGCAGAGCTGAAGAACAAAGGTGCTTCTCCACACCAAGACCTTATCAGTTGCTTGCTTAGCATCCGAAATAAAGACGGTGAAGAAGTGATAACCGAGAAGGAGATTGCGCACAATGTCATGGTAGTCATGATCGCCGGACATGACACATCTTCCGTTCTGATTACTTTCATTTTGCGGTTTCTAGCTAATGAGCCTGCCATTTATGAAGCTGTTCTTCAAGGTAAAATAGAACTCTCTATTTCTCTCTCATTCGAAATCTAAAAGAAAAAAGCTTTGTAAGTTTTTTTTTTTTCACATCATTACATTGTCAAAACCGCTCTCATGAACTTTTGGAGCAAACTAGTTTCCTTCGCTATTTTTTGTGGTTTGCAGAACAGGAAGAGATTGCTAGAAGCAAGTCTTCAGGAGAGTTTCTAACATGGGAAGACCTTGCAAAGATGAAGAACACATGGAGAGTTGCTTTGGAGACCTTGAGAGTAGTTCCTCCTATCTTCGGTGGCTTCAGGAAAACGGTAAAAGACGTCGAGTTTGGCGGCTACGTCATCCCTAAAGGGTGGCAAGTAAGTCAAAATCTCGTAATTTCTCAATTCCTTTTCCATTTTTCGGGTTTTTCTTGCACTAATGCACGCTAAACTTATCAATTTTTTGCGACTTGAACTCTGAACTTTTGATTTTGGCAAATGGGAGCTTAAATTTGAAAATCCATCGTAATCATGGTCCAATAGATAATGGATGTCGATTCATAGGTGGAAATGCCCCATGAATTTTTCTCCGATTGGCAAGTTAGACCCTGACTTCTAATTTTGTCATTTCAAACCTTAATTATTGTCTATTTATCGATATATGTTATCGGTTGGACTACATTGCCAAGGATTGCAAAATTTAAGGTCCATAATGCCAAAATTGAAAGCTTGGGGTCCAACTAGGAAACAATGAAAATCTTAGGGTGTATTTGTACCAATTACCCTTATTATTTTTCCTTTTCTTTTCAACTCTCTTTACTTCTGTTCTAGTTCTAACAACTCTAATTTCTTACCTTACCTATTCAGATATTCTGGTCTTCACCAATGACTCATATGGACAATAACATATACCCAAATCCGGCAAAGTTTGATCCGAGCAGATTCGAAAACCAGGCCTCAGTTCCTCCCTACTGCTTTGTTGCATTTGGCGGCGGACCACGAATTTGTCCGGGAAACGAGTTTGCAAGGATTGAAACTCTTGTTACAATCCATTATTTGGTCACACGGTTCACATGGAAGCTGTGTACAGACAACTCTTTTAGCCGAGATCCAATGCCGGTCCCAACTCGGGGATTACCAGTTCAAATTATGCAAATGAAACCACTCTGAAAGTTCATTGTTGCTTCTCTTCCAAGTCATATAATGGTAATATGGTGATTGGTGACTATGCTTCCTTTCAAGAATTAAAAAAATAAAAAAAAAATCTAACTTGTATTAGTATGCAAGTATTCTTAACTAGAACAAATGTGGTCAAATTTTCTAGTAATGCCTAGTGCCCATGTAGAGTACTACAATTCGGGTCCGTTTGGTATGTAGAATAGAACTATATTAGATAGGATAACATTAAGAGATTCGATTAGAATATATAGAAAATAAATATATTGAATTTTAAATAATACTATTCTATACTTGGCATTAGTGTATAAATGAGCATTTCTATTTCTCTCTTCTTGTTGGTGTTATAGACCGGTGAACTCTTATTCGGTCTAATCTTTTAAAATTTTTTATCAAATAGAGGAATAAAATCCAGTCCAATCACGTTCTCTTGTACACAAAATAGGCCCTTCATGATTAGACCGTGATTAGATATATGATGGGGCCTACCCAATGTAACCCATTCGGGATGTAAAGCATTTCCCTAGTGCCCACCTAGTCTAGTACGATTCATGGTGTAGAGTAGTACAATTCATGGTCCGGTTGGATCAGATACTAGAATTTATATTTTTACTTCTTAACAAAATAAGAAGTAAAAATAAAAAATAAAAGTTACAAATTTTAAGTTCTCAAAATAACTATTAAAACAAATTGGTGTATGTGTAAATGTCTTTTGAGCATTTTATCTGATATAATATTTGCATCGTAATTCGTATAAATAACTTTTCGAATCTCAAAAATATTATCAAACTATCCATGGTGAGGCCTACCCGAGGTAACCCGGTCGATATGTAAAACATTTTCCGAGCGTCTAACAACATAATGGCGTATCGAGTATTGAATGAGCCTTGCATTGTCATTTGACAGCATTAATACTGCCTCTATTATTAATAAGTTCAATAATTTCATATAATAGTAACAGTTGAAAAAGACATCATATATATATATATATATAAATATACATGTACTATCTATTACTCTTATGCAAATGAGAGTTCTCTGCTCTTGCACACTATTTAAAATGTTGATCTAGTAAATTTTGTCCTTTTCTGATTTTTAATGATACCTTTTCTTTTGTTTTATCACCCCTAAAATCTTGCATTTTTAAATGTGCTTAAATAAAATTCCTTTTTTTCTTCTTTCTAATTTATCCATATTGAAACTTCTCAATTATATATGTCCTCAAATAGTATTTTAAGCTTTTTTTTTTTTTTCTTGCAACTCTCTCAAGTAGTATTTTCTCGTATGTATCCCTAAATAAGTATTGTCTACTCCTTAATACAATCTTCCTTTTTTTTTTTTTTTTCTAAAAATGTTCACCTTTATTTTTTTGTCTTATAATTAAAATAACTAAGACATAAAAAAATTAACGTCCACGTAATAAAAAAAAAACAAATTGATTATATGCACGTAGTTCCAATCAGTGTGTATATACACTGGAAAAAAAAAAAAAAAAAAAAGCAACAACCTCAAGTTCACATATACAAAAAAACGACACGAACTAGAAAAGCAGCAATTAACAAAACGACACCATTATCATCAAACGACAGCAATGAAATAAATTAGACAACTTAAAACTAATACTAATGAAAAAAAAAATCTTGTTACAATCGATTATAATTTCAAAATAACAATAAGAATAATAATTATCAACCTCACAACGACATTGCTAAAAACAACCTGAGCTAGAAAAGCGACAATTAGTCGGACAACACAAATTGATAACATAAAACGATAAAATAACATTACCAGAACCTGAAAAACGTCATGAACTATAAAGGCAACAATTTTTTTCAAACGACACCAACATAATCAGACGACAGACGACAATAATAGAAGAACAATAGTGCATGAGAAATATCAACACAAAATAAGAAAACAACAGCATCAACACAAGCCCGACAACAACCATGGCCAAAAACGATAACAAAGTCGACGAACGACACTACTTAGAAAAGTGACAAGTGAAAAAACAACAATTCATTTTTAATCCAATTCAACAAGAACTAAACAAAGAGAAAAGACAACATTGTTAGAAGCAACATTTGTTTTCTTTTTTTTTTTTTAATGTACGTCATGACATTATTATTGTTATTATTATTTTGGGTGCAAATTTGTTTAGTTGTCACTATACCTAATCTCTAACCTTACCTATTCAGATATCAATGACTCATACGGACAATAACATATACCCGAAACCAGTTGTCGAGCCAGAATCGGAATCGGTAACCGCCGGCGGCATGTTACCGGTTGTAATCAACTGATTATCGGCTGATGACGGTGGTTATCAATAAGTAACTAACTAGTTACCCACCGGCCTCGATTTCCAGTGGCTGGTAACAACTGATAACCCACAGGAGATGGTTGTTATCAATCGGAAACCCACTGGCGGTCGGTAATCAACTGCTAATCCAGATGGTCGTTATATCATGGATACTAACTATAATTATAATTATTATTTTAAAATAAATATATAAATAACATATTTATAATATCATCTGTGGCATTTTTGCTAGTTTTTTTTTTGGCTATAAGAGATTGCTAGAAGCAAGCCTTCAGGAGAGTTTCTAACATGGGAAGACCTTGCAAAGATGAAGAGCACTTGGAGAGTTGCTATGGAGACCTTGAGAATACGTTCCTCCTATGTCTTCGGTGGCTTCAAGAAAACTCTAAAAGACGTCGAGTTTGGTGGATACCTCTGTCCCAAAAAGGTGGCAAGTTAGTCAAAATCTCTCAATTCTAAATTCGTTTCTCCTTTTCCCTTTCGGTTTGTTTGCACCACGTACGCTGAACTTCTCATTTTGTCAAATGGGACCTTAAATTTGAAAATCTAGTGTAATCGTTATCCAATAGTTAATGGATTTCGATTAATAGATCGAATGCCCTCACGAATTTTACACTAAATAATGCACTCAAATGTTTTTTTTTTTGGTTGGTTGGTTAGCAAGTTGGACCTTGACTTCTAAATTTTGGCATTTGAGACTTTAGAGCATCTCTAATGCAATGCTAAATTAGTGTGTCAATGTTAAATTAGCATTTGAATGAAAAAAGTATTCTCAATGTAGTGCTATTTTCATGCTAAATTTATCATATACCAAACTTTATGACAAATTTATCATTAGATTACTAACGCCAAATTTCACTTTTGATTGTTATTAGTTGTTGTCTCGAGCAATTATTACAATATTTTATTTTTTTTATTTAAATACTAAAAGTTCACTTTTACAGCTTCTAAAGTACAAAAATAATGACAAAAAATAGAAATAACATTAAAAATAACATAATGCATTGGATTATAAAAAGATAATTTATTTTTCACATTATTTTGTAATAAATATAACATTGGCACATATAAATGCATTGAAGATGGTCTTAATTGTTGTCCATTAATAATGTACGTTGTCGGTTGGACTACGTTAAGCCAAGGATTGCCAAATTTAAGGTCCTTATCGTAAAATCGAAAGCTTGGGGATACAACTAGCAAATGACAAAAAGCTTAGGGCTCATTGGTGCAAATTACCCTTTTACTTTCCGTTCTCATTTCAACTCTCTTGCTTCTGTTCCAATATCAACTACTCTAATGTCTAACCTAATTACTAATTCAGATACTCTGGGATTCACCAATCACTCAAATGGACAATAACATCGACTCACAACCCGCAAAGTTTGATCCCAAAGATTCGAAAACCAAGCCTCAGTGCCTCCATACTGCTTTGTAGCATTTGGCGGAGAGTGCAAATGTGTCGGGGAACGAGTTTGCAAGGATTGAAACTCTTGTTACAATCCATTATTTGGTCACACGGTTCGCATGGAAACTATGTGCAGACAACTCTTCTAGTCGAGACCCAATGCCGGTCCCAACTCAGGATTTCCGGTTCGAATCATGCGAAAGAAACCGCTGTGAAAGTTCATTGTTGCTTCTCTTCTAAGTCAAATAATGGTAGCATGGTGATTGGTCACTATGCTTTCTTTCAAGAAATTTAAAAAAAAAAAAAAAAAAGTTTCCAACTTGTGATAGTATGTAACTATTCTTAAGCCGATATTCTAAAACTCCCCTTCATGTAAGGATAAAGAATGCAATTACAGGATTTGAACTCAAGATGTTATGTTTTCATACATGTTAATTTATCAATTCATATAAAAACTAAAGCTATCAAGAGATGAGTCAATAATAATTTTATATTTTAATGAAATTATTTAGTAGTTATGGGTGGTGCCATGTAGAGTAGTACCATTCGCGGTTGGGTCAGGATTAGATAGATGGTGGGGCCTACCCGATGTAACCCCGTCGGGATGTAAAACATTTTCCGCCCGTGTAATTACATGATGGTGGATTGAGGATTGAATGAGCCTTGCATTGCCCTTTGACAACACTAATACTGCCTACATTGTTAGTAGAAAGAAAACGACATGAACTACAAAGGGAACTATTTTTCCGAAGTCCGAACGACACCAAAATTATCAGTCGACAGACAACATTAAGAGAAAAACGACATCATCTAAGACACGACAACAACCTGAAACAATATCTCTGAAAACGACATCAATTTGAAACTACAAATTGCTATAAAGACAGCAATGTAATAAGCTGACACTGACGTAACAAATAAGAACAACTTAAAAAGACGAGAAGAAAAAGGAAAACGACAA
>CM046374.1:25702076-25772658 GCA_025413025.1 Ficus hispida | reverse complement strand
TTTTCATACATGTTAATTTATAATTCATATAAAAACTAAAGCTATCAAGAGATGAGTCAATAATAATTTTATATTTTAATGAAATTATTTAGTAGTTATGCGTGGTGCCATGTAGAGTAGTACCATTCGCGGTTGGGTCAGGGATTAGATAGATGGTGGGGCCTACCCGATGTAACCCCGTCGGGATGTAAAACATTTTCCGCCCGTGTAATTACATGATGGTGGATTGAGGATTGAATGAGCCTTGCATTGCCCTTTGACAACACTAATACTGCCTACATTGTTAGTAGAAAAGAAAACGACATGAACTACAAAGGGAACTATTTTTCCGAAGTCCGAACGACACCAAAATTATCAGTCGACAGACAACATTAAGAGAAAAACGACATCATCTAAGACACGACAACAACCTGAAACAATATCTCTGAAAACGACATCAATTTGAAACTACAAATTGCTATAAAGACAGCAATGTAATAAGCTGACACTGACGTAACAAATAAGAACAACTTAAAAAGACGAGAAGAAAAAGGAAAACGACAACAAAATCAAACGACGTCTGAAAAAGCAACACGAACTAGAAAAGCCACAATTACAAAAACTACACCAATACCACAAAACGACAGTGACATAACAAACAAGAAAATATTAAAATCGAGATGATGATAATAATAACAAAACATCATCTCTGAAAACGACAACAAAATCAAAACGATGTGAAGTAGAAAACAGGACAATACGACACCAGTATGATAAAACGACAGTGACAATGCAAACGGGAACATTTTTAAGAAATGACAGCTACTAAATGTGTGTGAAAGAGAGAGAGAGAGAGAGAGAGAGAGAGAGAGAGACAGAGACAGAGGACACGGACTAGAAAAGGCTACAATTATCTAAATCACGTCAATGTCGTAATACGACAATGACATAGCAAAAGAGAAACAGCTTTTAAAACTACAATAATTAGACACGACATCAAGTGTGAAAACGACTCGAAAGATAAATACAATAAAAACAACAATAACTTCAAAACATGACAATTAAAGAGATACGATAACACTCTAAAGATATCATACATGGGAAACATCAATAGAAATAAAAATAAAAAAACAATATTCTAAATAAATGACAACATCAACACAAGACGGACAACAACCCCAGCCAAAATCGACAATAAAGTCAACGAACGACACAAATTAGAAAATGACAAAAATTAGAAAAAAAAATAAAAAGAAAAATAAAAGAAAAGCAAAGAAAAACAACAAATAACTTTTAAAGCAAGTTACTAAACAAGGAGAAAAAGACAACATTGTTAGAAGACATATTTGTTTTGTTTTTTGAAACGTACATCATGACATTTTAAAATTTTTTTTTTTATTTTGTTGCAACTTTGTTTAGTTGTCACTATACAATGGACCTTGACCATTCACAAATTTCTGCACTTAAAAAAGAAGCTTTCTTAGTCTGTCCAGCTACTCACATATTTATTTTTTAAAAAAATTTTTGGTATGGTATGAAAAAATACCCTACCAATATGTTTTATTTTGAAGCGGTAGACCTAAATTAATCTATGTTAGAAATATGCACTATCAATAAGAATACTCTATTATATAATTTTATTTTTTTCACCAAAATTTCCTTCTTTATACCATTATTTAAGGATTTTTTTTTTATTTTTAAATTTTTGCCCCCATTCCTTTAGTTACTTGAAAAGGGACAACAAGGAAATGGACCATCTTCAAGTATTTGGCATCTCTACTAGATTAAAGTTAACCTGATGATTAGATTGGACGGAATCAACCATGAAATGATTAATTAGACAACCATAGCATAACTTCTTTAGTACCACAACTAATAAAAAGCAAATCCTACATATGAATCTGAAATTGTGGAATCCGATTTCTATTAGTGTATGATATTCCTAGCATTGTTACAACGTAAATATTTAATAAAAATCTTAGCAAAATCAAAAATATTTGGGGACACAGCCCCTACTAAATGCAACTATTAATAGAAAATGAGTCTCATATATGGGTCCCATGAAATCCAACATGATCTCTTAATGACTCATGCTCAACATCACTGATGTCGCTCGAAGAGAAACGGAATTTTCAGGCTAAAGGGAAAATATATACCCTATCAAATACCAACAAAAATAGACCAAGACCAATTCTATAAAATGCTACTCTAGTATTATAATTTCATACTCTTCAATCCCTCTTCTCATCTCTCTCTCTCTCTCTCTAGATATACACCATGACTACCCTATGCACTATTTTCCTGTTTTTCATCTCAATCTTCTTTGTCCTTAAAAGGGAGGAAGATCAACAGAAAGCTTCCCCAGGCTCACTAGGAATACCGATAATAGGGCAAAGCCTTGATCTTCTAAGAGCGATGCGCGCTAACACCGCCGAAAAATGGCTCGAAAATAGAATAAAAAAGTATGGTCCGATTTCGAAGCTAAGCCTGTTTGGTAAACCAACAGTTTTCCTCCATGGACATGCTGCAAACAAGTTCATCTTCACCGCCGACGGCAGCACCATTGCGACGCAGCAAACTAAGTCCATCCAGATGATTATTGGAGAGCGGACTTTGTTAGAGCTAGGCGGCGACGACCACAAGCGAGTCAGAAATGCGCTCATGTTGTTCTTGAAGCCGGAGTCTCTGAAGTTTTATGTGGGAAAAATGGAAGAAGAAATCAGGATGCACCTTGAGAAGCATTGGCTTGGCAACAACAAGTAACAGTAAGTTAAAAATATGTAGATAAATAAATATATATATATATATATATATATATATATGTTGTCTATAGGATATAAATCCAATTTCAAAACATCTTATAGTAGTTTACTTTTGAAAATAGGAGTCGTAATTCAAACTCCTGTATTTACTCTATAATTGTTACAGAAAATATATATCCTTGTCAGGCAATATAAAATCCAATCTAGACCTAGTATTTAATATCGTAAGTTTTTGAGAAAATTGATAAACTGACGGTATTGAGAAAATTATTATTTTTTGTTGCATGATGATAGGTCTTGCCCCTGATGAAGATCCTAACGTTCAACATAATGTGCTCTCTTCTCTTCGGGCTCGAGAGAGGAACTCGCCGGGACAAACTCGTGGAAGGTTTCGAACAAATGATGGAAGGAATGTGGGCTGTTCCTGTTAATTTGCCCTTCACGCGCTACCACCGCAGCCTCAAGGCAAGCAAGAAGGTTCGAGACACGGTGAAGAAACTTATTCGCGAAAAGAGATCAGAACTAAAGGGAAAAAGTGTTACTGATCCACGGCAAGACCTTATCGCTTGTTTGCTTAGCATCCGAAATGAGGAGGGCAAAGAAGCGTTAACCGAGAAGGAGATTTTAGATAACATTGTGCTTGTTATGATTGCAGGACATGAGACTTCATCTATTCTTATTACTTTCGTTCTTCGGTTTCTAGCTAACGAGCGTTCCGTACATGCTGCCGTTCTTCAAGGTAAACTAAATAGGTTTGATTTGCTAAATTCTTGTCCCGAAAGAGAACGATCGTGAAAAGTGATCGTGTCGTGTTTAATTTGTTGATTGCAGAACAGGAAGAGATTGTTAGAAGCAAGAAATCGGGTGAAGATCTGACATGGGAAGACCTTGCCAAGATGAAGTACACATGGAGAGTTGCAATGGAGACTCTGAGAATAGTCCCTCCTATCTTCGGTAGCTTTAAAAAAGCTCTAAAAGACATCGAGTTCGGTGGATACCTAATCCCTAAAGGGTGGCAAGTAAGTCTAAATCTTAGCTTGTGTTTAGACATCAGGTTCGGACCAGAAAATTCCAACACAGTTTTTGCCTTTTTCTGAAAAAATCAACAAAAAAAATTTAATTGTTATTAAAAGTCAACCAAATTTTAACATAAAATTTCATTCCAAACCGGTGTATCAAACACACCTTTAATCCCTTTTTATTGACAGTAAACAAAGAAATATACTACTTTTTTTTATCCTTAGATTTTTTCCATCACGTTCGTTAAATTGTTAGTAGTGGTTTTTTTTTTAATAAATTGATAAATGATTCTTTCGTGATCTGATATTTAAAATTGAGTCCGATCAGTGTGTGTTTTTTCATATCCGACCATAATTTTTACCCTTTTTTTGAAATCTATTCCTTTTGTTGCACTTGGACTAAAAGCTCTCCCTTGAACTAATTCAGATATTCTGGGCTTCATCAATGACACAAATGGATAAAAGTAATTTCCAGAACCTACAAGTTTGATCCCAACAGATTCGAGAACAAATCATCGGTTCCGCCCTATTGCTTCGTCGCATTCGGAGGAGGAACACACATATGCCCGGGAAACGAGTTTGCGAGGATCGAAACCCTAATAACAATCCATTATCTGGTCACTAGGTTCACATGGAAACTATGTGCAGACAACTCTTTCAGCAGAGATCCCATGCCGGTCCCGGCTCAAGGATTACCGGTTCGAATCACGCAGAAAAAATCGTTGTGAAATTCATTCTTGTGATCTGTCTTTTGTAAATGGAATGTTAAAGACACTGCTTGCTTTGAAGAATCAAAAGAACCCTCCCTCAGTTATGTCACTAGTCTCAAACTAGAGAAAATGCTGAGTGTTGTTTATTACGATCGACGAGAAAACGACATAGAAAACAACTTCGAAAAACGACATTAATATGTCGAGGAATTAACGTACGAGGCAAAAGTGCAATAAAGTGAAAATGGGGGCCAATGTCCTAAACCAAGCTGAAAACGAAAGAGACTTGTTAAACCGAAAATTCAAGCGAGTGCCGTAACCATACATCACTATTTGGTAGAACATCGACACAAAAGAGTGGAAATGAGAAATTAAACAAGTTTTATATCGTATTGTTGAGATTTTTGTTAGCAATAATTTTTTGTTTTTATTAAAAAAAAACCTTTTCATAGATAAAATAAGAAGATAAAAGAGGACAAGACGTCCTCAAAGAAAAAAAAAAAAAAAAAAATCCTACACCTCTCTATCATTACCCAAATCCCAATTCAAAAAATTATTATTATCCTGAAGATAAAATCAGCAACAAAAGCATTAGGATTTGCAGACAATTTCTCGGAAACAATATTTCAAATGACCTAAAATGTCTAATTTTTTTTACCGGAGAACAATTGGATTGTTTCGAGCAGAGCGAACAAGGCGTGCTTTGGAAGAAGCGATTTGTTACCAAGCTATTTTATTGGGAATAATGAAAGATTTCTAAATACTCAAAGTTTCATATCCAAGTGAGTTTTCAAGAAACTGCTCGAGTTTTAGCAAAAGCGCTCTACTGGTTGCATCATACGATTTTATATTTTCAACAAAATAATTTCTTTCGTTATTCTAAGTGTTTATTCTATTCTAAGTAATGAAGAACTTATTTTTCTTAACTCTTGTCTTCAAGAATTTATGTATAATTTAATCGACTTGAACTATGGGTTTGGCTGTGCAGAATATATATACTTATTTACCACATTTGACTTCACAACAAAAAATGTGTATTTATTCCAACCATCACGAAAGCCCCATACAGAGGATAGGCTGATTCATTTGAAGAGAATCTACTCGGCCACTACAGTGGAAATGTGTTGAATCAAGAGCAGACAGTAAACATCTTTTTATAGATCTTTATTCTGGCTCCACTTATGAGAGGACTAGCCGATACAATAGGCATTTATGATTTTTTGGAACTAAGGTTATTTATTTTTAAGTAAGTCCGTAACTCACGAGAATTTCTTACCTATCGATTTCTAATGAATTATGTCAATTTCAAAAATCTTATTTTCAATATCAAATATATGGAGTAACTATCCCTATTACTATCCAAAAGTGTCATCAGATAGGAGATCCGAATGTACCTTACCTGATTAAATGATCAAATGAGGTATTCAACTCAAGGGATGAATCGAAAAATAAATCTTTATTGGTTCTACCTCCTATTTTTTATGAAGAAAATGAATCTTTTTATGAAATTAAAATAAAAAAAAAAGGTCCGGACCCCTTGTAAGAATGATTCCAATTAGTAAATGTTGCCAAAGGGACTGGCGATGCCATATGCAAAGAGGAAGAGACTGATAGAATGGCAGAGGCAAATAGAGTTTTCTTTTTTTAAAAATCAAAAAATTATAACTATTTTTAAAAAGTCAACAACTCAAATTTAAAAATTTCAACTTAAATCATTTCACTAAACAGAGCCTAAGTAAACCTGAATATAAACTTTCATGGATTAAGCCTATGTTTGATTAAAAAAAAAAAAAAGAGGAAATGAAAAATGAAAGTGAAAGAAAATAAGATTGAAAGAAAATATTTAAGTTTTCCTTCAGGTTGTTTGGTAGAAAGAAATAAAGAAAATAAAAAGTTATACAATTACTATAATATCAACTTATTTGTATTATTCTAATTTAAAAATTAACACAAAATTTTATTTTAATCAACATGGAGTGGATTTTTGTTTTCCACCCGATGTTAGAGAGATGAAATTTGGTGAGCTCCATAGATTTTTTTCCATCATATTTTTCTTTCCATCCTTTCTTCTTTCTAAACAAACAAACAACACATTTTCATTTTCCATTCGATTTTCCCTCTCGCACTTCCAAATGATCCATTCGTCACCACTTTCGAATCCCATCCTTTGGTTGCAACCCGTACTCTCTCTTAATAATCCTTGCCCAAAGAGCATGCTTTCCAATGGAAATCTCACAACCATTTTCCCAAAGAGAGCCTCATTCTTCCTCTTCAAATTTCCTACACACCTAACCCTCCTTTCACTTTACTTCTCGAACCTATGTCCCGTACCACCAAGCTTCTACACGCCAACTTCGCCGCGCAATTCCTCCGCCAAGGAACCTTTCCCCATGTTAACCTTAAGGCCAGAGCACATCGTGAAAAAATTAAGGATACAATTGGCATTCCTCAGGTTTCGTGAATCAGCCTGTAAGAGAAAAAGCGTATCATCTAAAATTAAAGGTGTGACACACATACCCTATCTCTCCCAACAGTAAAAACCCTTCACAATCCCCACCTCCATTGCTTTATCCGTAAGTCTCCCAAGCAAATCTACGACAAGAGCGAATAAGCGAGGAGAAAGCGGATCTCCTTGTCTTAAACCCCTCGTGGCTCCAAACCTCCCTCTCGGTTTCCCATTTATCATAAAGAATAAGTAGCCGTTGTCACATAACCCTTGATCCACTTCCTCCATCTCATCGAAAACGCTTTCGTTCCATAATTTTTTCCAAGCAACTCCAGTGCACATTATCATACGCTTTTTCGAAGTCCACCTTGAAAACCAGCCTTTCCTTTTTCTTCGAACGATACTCTTCCACTGCTTCATTCGCCACTAACACTACATCAAGAATCTGTCTATCTTTTACAAAGGCACGCCGTGACCTTGAAATTGTTTCCCCAAGGACCACTGCAGCCGATTAGCGAAACCTTGGCTAGTTCTTGTAAACACTAGAAACCAAACTGATTGGTATGAAATCTTTCACTAAACGTGACTCAGATTTCTTGGGAATAAGTTAGCTATACTAATTAACTTAATTAGATTTTGACGCAGCAAGAAATCAAAGACGAACCAAATTCATGGCCAAAGAGGTGCACCTCATGAGAGAACTCTATTCTTGCAAATTAGGTATCATAATCTGTCCCAACAACAACGAGACCATAGCTCGAAACACAATCGCTTCGGAGCAACAAAAACCAATATCCGAATTTTATCAAGCAGCAGCAAAAGAGAGAAACAGCTAAAGGAACATCTAGCGAGGCGAATGCCAGCGCAAAGCAATCGAAATGAACGACATCTAAAATGGACTCCTCTACTCCAAACCTGGGGTCCTATGTTCTAATCACCATGGGACGGATCAACTCCATTTTTGAGTTATTACAAACTGCTAATCAAGTAAAAATGTCCATAAGAAAACCAAGTTCGTTAATTGTCATTTACCGGGAGGCATTAAAGGAGGAAAAATCTAATAAATTGAAGTAAAGAAAAAAAATAAAAGGCATTACTGTAGAAAGAGTTTTATGGAAAAAAAAAAAACAAAAGAGGTTGACGTAATAGAACTTAAAACGGTACAAAGGCATTAAAAAGATCCACATTTAGTTGACATAATCTAAGCTAACACGCGTTTAACGATTACAGATCCGATAATATCAAGTCCTAAAACTAATTAAGATACTACAATTATCCTATTGGCAACGTCTCCAAAGAAGGTGCAATCCAAAGCAAAGATTTTCTGAGCATCACTTCCTAAACAGTCGACCACCTGTCCGTAACTTCATATGCTTAAGATCAGGTAAGGGAGAACTGTAGATCTTTCTCACTTCATCTGGAATGATGAGAGCCTGTATATATTATATGAAAAATATATATATATATATATATATATGTATGTATGTATAAAAAGGAATCATCAGGTGAGGATCAAACTTTGAACAAATAATCGACATACACGTGATTGAAGATAAATACCTTTTCATTGGAGAAAAATACGCGAAGAATCTTGGAGCCATTGAACTCCGAAAGAAAGTTTATTAGGCTGGTATACCACTCAACATCATAGGTCTTCCTAGGATAGTCACAAATTGCGATATCAGCATCCGACAGATTCGGTGCATTAACTGAAATTTTGAACACCAAATTGCTATTGTAGCCAAAGGAGACTAAATTTGGCGTATCAATTGTAGCCTTCAGCTGGCCTGATCCTGGCTGCTCCTCCGACCCGGAGTGGATTCTAGGGGAAGGGCAGAACCTCACCTCGTAGCCACGAAAAGAGAAAGCAAAGTGTTTTAGATGTTCATTCCGGATTTTGAGGTGTTGAAAGCCATAGCAATCGGTTAATTTCAAACTCTCAAGGAAGGAAAGCTCAGGAATCAAATCTTCTAACCAACGGTCAGTCAAGAAAGCTTCGGAAAGTGAGAGATTTCTAATTGACCTGCAGTGAACCAGATTCATATCGCAGTTTTTGCTTCTGCAAAATTTTCCCTCGTGTAGGAAGGAATGGAGATTAATCGCTTCAACTTCGATGGTTTGACAATCAGAATATGGACCATTAACATCAGCTCTAAATTCCATATATTCCAGGCTCAAACTCGAAACTTTTGGATTTAACAAGCCACGACAATAATTTATATGAAGTTTCTTGAGAGAAGGGCAGCTCAACAGTAGATTGTTTAGTACTTGATCGTCCATTTGGATGCCCCCCAGACATAACTCTTTCAAAGAAGGAAGGCTTGTCGGAACAGGGGTATCCAATGCTAAACCGCTCAGCTTCAGAACATTTAACGATCTTAAATGAAGTACGAAATGAGGTAACCAGTATAAGACCCTCCTTGGTTTGGGCAGAATACAGAGATCTAACTCCTCAACATTCTTGTTTATGAGAAATCTTAACCAACCATCCATTCGGACTCCATGGTACTCCATGCAAAGCCTAAATTTAGAAATGGTTGTATCTGCATAAGGCTGTCGCAAACACTTATCTATGAACTTATAGAACCTTTTCCGCTCATGATTATTTTCACCACGTCTGCTGAAATAATGAATATCCCTTGAATCACAGAAGTCCAACACAGAAGCCAAAGTCCACATGTGTCTCCATCGCTTGGAAAGGAGGCTTGTGCGAACGGTATGCAGGGTGGGAAGAAAAGATAATATGTGAAGGATAATAGCTTCAGGTAATGCCGATATTCGATCCTCAAGCTCTGTCTTCGGTTCCTGATCTTGTTCCATTCCATTGTGTTCTTTCATTCTTTTTTTAGCCACAAAAAATAAGGGGAATACAATTAATATGCAGTGGTTTCAGTCATGCAAAACAACGAAAGGAAGTGGTATATATATATATATATATATATATATATATATATATATTTTATATAACGGAACAAGTAGATTGATCAAAGGGACTTAAATTTCTTTCCTTTTTTTCCTATCTGCCAACAACGAAAAAGGAGTGGAATGCATCAATCCAGTTGCCCAACAAAGTTTTTAGGAGAAAAACCCATAAACGTTTAATCCAAAGACTCCCATTTCAAAACTTTGAAGCTTGTTTATACTTCATAATAAGCTATGTACGGTATTGAAGCTCATATTTGACAAATAGGCTTTTGGTAGAACTCAACCCTGAAGCTAAGGAGAGATGGTGCGGTGCCTAATTCATATATAAACATTACAACAATCTAGTAAATTGGCGATATGGGACAAATTCAACTTAAGTTCAACTTCTAACACCTTTACTTACACATAGCATGTCATGCAAATATGTCGAGGTCCAAACTAATCATCGCATGCAAAAGTTGGACTCTGATACCATGATAACAGACTTGGTAGAGCTTATTCCCAAAAGCTAAATCAAGGAAAGAGGTCCCCAATCCACATAAAAACAATGTACAAGTCCAGGAACTTGGCGTTATGGGATAAATTCAACTTCCAATAATTTTAACAGGTTGTTGACTTTTTGAAACTTAATACATATGCCAAATATGTGCAATATACGTATATATATATAATCAAGAAAACCTATGCACTTTTCAAACCCGCAATAATATCTCTTTGCCCAAAACCTATGAAGCTTTACCAATTTTAGGGCATTTTTATGGTTCTTACATTTGGGGCGTCTAAGCCACTGATTCAGGCAGATTGAGTTTTTTTTTTTTTTTAATTATTTAAAAAAAAAAAAAAGAGAAAAACAAACCCTTTTTGTGGAGTGATAAAATACAGACTCTCACTACTTTTTCAGCAAACAAAACAAGAATCTGCATGGTGCGAAAAATTATAAATTAAACCAAATATAATCCGAAGTTTTGGGGTTTAAAATCTCATCAGAAAGTAAGGAAGGAAATATGCTCATCAAGAAACTCGTCACTCAAAATCCCAAAAACTCATAACATCAAATGAAGCAAAGCCAAGAAGCGAAGAATTATCACTGCATGTATAGTGAGACGTAGAGAGAGAGCGAGTGAGTACCTTTGAAACGTCCTCCTAAAGAGAGAGACAAACAAAATCAAAGCCACTTACAGAGGAAAACCTTGCGCACAGAAATTTGAAACAAAAACGAAACGGTTTTTTTTTTATTCCTTTTTTTTAGGGGTCAGTTTTTTTATCTCTTCTACATTATAACTGTAATAATCTTTTTTTCTTTTTTCTGACCTGAAAAAACGGTTATCTTTACCAGATTTTTTAATTTTATTATTATTTTCTTTGTTTCATGAAGTGGAATCAGGGGAACACGTAAATTAACACTATTAAGATATAACTTTCTGATTGAAAAAGAATTTATAGACATTTATAATCATCAGATGAGCACTTCCACCGATGTAGAACTCACGAAGTAAATGTTTTGTAAATTTAATCATGTTATTTTAGTCCTGTAAATTTTGAATTTAATAAATTAGTCATAAACTTTTGTCTTTTGATATTTTTGGTCCCTAATACTATAAATAACGAAATAGTTTTTGGAATTTTACAAAACTAATTGCATCCCTATCATAAAATAACTGAAAATTTTGAGATAAATTGTAGCATTAGAGAGAGAGGGGGTGGTCGGGGATGGGAGGGCGTCGCCAGGGTCTGGAGGTCGTGGGCAATGGGGGCAGGTCACCGGCGATGGAGAAGATAAAGGTGGGAAAGTTTATATGAGATAAGGTGTATGGTAACTATGTTACACCAATAATACAACAACTGTTCGATTAAATCTAAGGGTTTAAAAAAGAACTCTACCAGTAGTTATTCTGGAAGATGTTCTACCACAATCTCTTCCGTAAATAATAGTTTTAATGTAAATTTGAATTTGCACAGACTCAAAATATCCAAAATACCCGTCCCTTTTCTCAGATCTAGGCTTGTAAAAATCAAGTCTATTCCTAAAATCATTTTCTTCCTCTCCGAACTCTAGCAGAGAAAATCACATGAACCATTAGAAATCGGCATTAACCGTCTGAAAAATCATACAAAATCAATCGAGAAATGAACTTCATCATCAACATCTTGTTTTTCTGAGCCTCTGTTTAATCACCACGGAGTTGATCCATTTTTTAGTTATTATAAATTACGAGTTAAGTTAAAAATGCCGCATGAAAACCAAGTTTGTTAATCATTCTTTAATGTGAGGCATTACAAAAGGTGGAAAAAATTAGTAACTTTGGACGTGTTTACTAATAAGGAATTCGGATATTATGAAATAAATTCCCAGTAAAAGAGAATTTGTTTCCTTGGAACTAAATTTATGAATCTTATTGAAGTATTTACCAAAGTATCAGGAATTAGATTACATGAGAAATTGAATTCCTATTATGTTGTTTACTAAACTAAGGAATTGGGTAAAAAAAATTTGTACCGCCAAAATTGTACTTACATGGGATTATGTTTTTTAATATTTTAAATTACCATAAATATCATTAGTCATTAGTTAAACAATTAAAAAAAACATCTTAGAGCATATATGAAAGAAATGAAAAATTCCTAGAAAAAGAAACTAGATATTAATGTTCTTATAAAAGACTAACTATTAACTACACTACATACAAAACAAAAATAAAAATCAACATATATTATCCAAAAAACGTGAGTTAGATTAGGTTACTGAGAAAGGACAATCTGAACTCTCAAATATAATTAAAATATGATGATAATTTTGGTAATAAAAAAATTACGCTTTTTGAGTAAAGCGGAATTTGAATCTGGGGTCAGACGTGGGATTAAAATTCCCCAAGATAGGAAATAAATTCCTTATTTTAAGGTGGGGACCATGGAATTTAATTCTCTATTATGAAAGTAAACACAGGGGAATTTCATTTCCTTTTCCAAGAAAATTAAAATTCCTGCTAAATAAATGTGCTTTTAAAGAAGAAAAAGAAAAAAAGAAAAGGCATTGACGTAGAATTTTTTTATTTTTTATTTTTTTTTATTTTTTAAGTATGAGATATAGAACTTAAAACTGTAGTAGACTCCCATATAGGCATAAAAAAGATCCTAGGTTTAGTTGACTTGACCTAAGCTAACATATGCATTTAAAGATAACATATCCGATCGTA
Source organism: Ficus hispida (assembly GCA_025413025.1). NCBI lineage: Eukaryota > Viridiplantae > Streptophyta > Magnoliopsida > Rosales > Moraceae > Ficus > Ficus hispida. Next base: position 25,759,623 of record CM046374.1, on the reverse strand, counting down.
TCGAAAACAAAATTTACATTGCAAAATGTCATTTACAATCCTTCAGATCATACATTATACTGGGTATTGTACATTTGGAATTTATAGTGTAAATTTTGAGTTTATTAAGTATCGTAATTTGTTGAGTACTGTAAATTTATACAGCAGATTCAGTGTTTTCTTAAAAAAAAAAATATATATATTTATATATATAATGTACATTCAAAACTCACACTGTAATCATCTATGTGACACCCCGAGGTCAAATTCAAAGGGTAAATTTTGAAGCAAAAAAAAAAAAAAAAAGTAGACAACATATATAATATATCATGTGTAGTAAATTCAAAATTTACAATGCAAATCCAAAATTTACGACGAAATTCCAAAATCAGCCTCAAACGTTCAACCAATTAATGAATTTTAGAAAATAACAAAAGAAAAATGAATGTGTGTAAATAGAGTACTTTGCTATATTTCACATTTTATTACTTCAAAACTCAAAACAAGTTTATATACAAAGTAAAGCCTAATGGCTATATGAGCACTAACGGCTAAAAGCAATATAAGAATGGAAAGAATGATTTCCAAAGGAAAGAAATCATTTACTAAAAATAAAGATTAAAGATATTAATTCTAGATGGTGTAAATTCATGAGTAACAGCTAAGCATTGTGTCAAATTTGCTGAAGAAGAGTTGACTACAATCTCGGTGTCTAACGGCTTCCCACGATTATAGTAGTTAGAGTTGCTCTCTCCTTGGATTGGATCTTTATCACAACCTAGATCTAACCCCAAATCTCCCTTCTCCAGCTGCTGGAAAACACAAACCACATGGATCACAAGCTCTCGCAAAAGCTAAGACCTCCTGCGACCGGATTCGATGTCCGCTGACAAATCGCAAGCAAATGACATGTTTTTCCAGCCCTTCGATTTGAAATCCACCAAGGAGATTGCAATGGCAGCAGAGAAATCGTGATGAGGCACCGCGTGGAGCTCGTCGTCACCAGAGAAGACATATGCAACGGCGAAGAAGGAAAGAGAGAGGGCTGCAGTGAGAGGAGGAGAGAGACTTTGAAAATACCTAAAATAAAAACCTTATATCTGAAAAAAAAAAAAATCGATCAAGGGTAAAAATTAAAATTTATATATACTTAAAATTGATTATGCTATTAATTTTCAGTGTTTTCAGATTATGCTATTTACCTTTAATTAACTAACTAATTAGTATACAGCTGCAATTTCTACTTAAAAAAAAAATCGATGATATCCTTATATCGCTATCTACAGTTTATTTGAGAATTTATTAAAACTATATGTTATATAGTATTAGGACTTGATACACTTTCTTATCACCACGCTCATCTCAGTGTTACTTTGGGGGATTCAAACTCTCATACTAAGATTAAGAGATATCTAAGAAAAACATCCATGATATCTATGTTACCACAAACATGTGGTTTAACTGAGTTCAACTTCATTTTTCTTCCCTTTATTACACGTACAATTTTACTCATTTATCAGATATATGGAACTTCAATACACATGTAATTTTACTTGAAAAAATATGTTTGGGACTAGTATCACAACCTACATAAGACCCTCTTTAAAGCAAATCTCAAATGTTCGGAATATACTTGTCACACAAAAAAAAAGGGGCAAAATAGTATATTTGTTATGTATCTTTATCTTTTTTTTTTTTTTTTTTTTTTTTGTTCTTATCAAACTCGTAAATGTAAAAATTACTAAATAATTTGAAAATGATATTATATTAATTAATTATCGAAAGAAAACAAATATCAATTAATAGTATCCAAAGATAAAATTTGACAATTGCTAATGTGCCACTAAGTATGGAAATTAAAACATCATTTACATTTAAGAGTGGTTTTTTCTATCCAAACGCAAAATCTGGAGTGTGGATTTTAACTTAAAAAATTCAATTCAATCTCAATGGTTAAACGTCGCCGTATTTGAACCACTTGTTACTATTACAAATTGCATTCCCCACATGTTTTTTATTTTTTTTTTTAACATAAATCAATGTTTTATTGGGCAATTCTACAACAAGGCCTTGTTACGTTTCCCCATCAATGGGGGTAAAATTTTTGACTTAGATTCAATTTAAACGGTTGAGATGCTTTGTGCATACAAAACTTATTGTGCATCCAATTACATGGGATTATTACAAAACACATGGGAATTAAGGAAAAAAAAAAAAAACCGGGTAGATTTGCTCGTTTTTATTATGAATAACAAAAATTAATCAATTTCTTTAAATAAAAGAATCAATTTGAGTACAAATTCTAATAAAGCAACAATTCAAATCATCCAACTGAATGCACCATTTAAATTAAATATTTCTACCTTAATCTTCCATCCAAGTGCACCCATTCAAATCATATTTTTCTACCCAAATCTTCCATCCAAATACCCCATTCAACTTAAGCTCTCAACTTAATTCATATTAAACCCAAATTCCTAAAATTTTCAATTCAAATCCCTATACCAATACTTCGCGCAATGTATGATCCATAATATCATGTACTACTAAAAATCCTCATTGGAAATGTCTCCAAAGAAGGTGCAATCCAAAGTATGGATTTTCTGAGTTTCACCTTCCTAAATAGTTGAACGCCTATCCGTATCTTCATATGCTTAAGATCTGGTAAGGGAGAATTATAGATCTTTTTCAGTTCATCTGGAATAATGAGTGCCTTCATATATCACATGACCAAAAAAAAAAAAAAAAGGAATATCATTAGGTGAGGATCATAATTTGAATTAATAATTGTATGAATTGAAAAAAATAATAATAATGAATAAGTTTCCTACTATTCGAGGGAAACAAGAAACGAGAAGATTATGAATATATATATATATATATATATATTATAGTGGTGGTCTACTCTCGTACGTTACGGTAGAATATTGTTATAATCGGTGGTGTAATCAGATAAAAATTTCAGTTGTGATGTACACAATTTTATTTTTTAAGAGAAATAACTAACATCAATATACAAAAATTTAAAACAAAAAATTTTTAGGAGGCATATGGAGATTTTTTATTTTCAGTGAGAATAAAGTAGAAAAACCATAAAATGTTTAAGATAAAGTTAAAAAGAAAAAAATTGAGAGAAAAAAATATGATCACCTAAATCCGCCCCTACTATAATCAGAGAAAAAAGTACAAAAGTCTAAATTCATCTCTCAATCTCTCTGTTTTTCTCCACCAAAAACGGCTATCTTACATGTCCCTTGTACAAATATCTATTACCTGCACACACACACACACACACACACACACACACGTATATATATGAGTTAATAGACTCTTTAGTTCCTACTTCCTAGTTACCAGTCATGCTCACATGACATGGTAGGTTATAACATATATATATATATATATATATGCATATGTATTTATATATAAGAGGCAATAGTCTCTTTCATTCCCCTCTTTGATTGTCACGGGACAGTCATGTCAACATTACATGGTGGATCTCAAATTACCACCTGATATTTTTTTTCTACGTTGTTTATCTATTCTGTACACACATAACTTATCAACTAATATATAATATGTATCATGTATATTAGGGCAAACCATCTGTTTTATATACAAAAAGCCAATAGGCTCTCTCATCCCCCCTCCTTAGTTGCCATATAACAGCCACCTCAATGCTGCGTGGTGGATCCTAAATCTCCAAGAGTTTTTTTTTTTTTTTTTTTTTTTTTTTTTTTTTTACACTTTGCTTGCCTATTGGCTCTTTCATCTACCCTATCTAGTTGTCATGTGGTAGCCAAGTTAATGCAAAATCACTACATAGTTTTTTTTTTTTTTTTTGACTTTGCCTCTCTATTCTGCATGCGCGTAGCTTGTCAATGAATATGCATAATACATAATATATATATATATATATATATATAATGAAAATTGGGGCAAACCATCTATTACCTATTACATATATAAAAGAACCAATACTTTTTCATCCCCCTTCTGCTTGTCACATGGTAACCACTTCAACACTACGTGTTAGGTCCTAAATCATCATATGTTTTTTTTTTTTTTTTGACTTTTCTTGTCTATTCCACACATACATAGTTTATCAACTAATATAGATATGTAGTACCTATATATAAAAGAACCTATTAGCTCTTTGGTCCTCCTTCCCTGGTTGTTACATGATAGCCATGTCAACCCTATATGGTGGGTCCTAAATCACCACGTGGTATTTTTTTTCTATGTTTGTATATTTCACACGCACGTAGTTTGTCAACTAGTATCATGAAAATTAGAGCAAACCACCTATTGGTTATTACCTATATATAAAAGAACCAATAGGCTCTTTCGTCCCCCTTCTCTAATTGTCACGTGACAGCCACATCAATGCTATATGTGGGTCCTAATCACCAAGTGGAACTTTTTTTTGGGGGGGGGTTATGTTTGCATACAATTAGCTTGTCAACTAGTATATCTATGCATCATGAAAATTAGGGCAAACCATTTATTACCTATATATATATATATATATATATATATATATATATACTTCCTCTGTTTAAAAGAATCCTCTTTCATGCCTTTATTGATCTTCTCCTCCTTGCCATTCTTTTCACTTTTTTTTTTTTTTTTGGGTTCTCCCTTCTTCCTAGGAGCTCGCTTGACACGTGGCTAATCTTTTCTCTTTCACGCCTTTACTAATCTTCTCCTCCGTGCCATTCTTTTCACCTTTTTCTTCTTTTTTTTTTTTTATTTTTTTTTTATTTTTTTTGGGATTCTCCCTTCTTCCTTGAGCAAGCTCCCTTTGCATGCAATAATGATGTGTTGGTGAACCTCTCATTCTAATTCAGTGTTGCAAGGTACAGAAAGAGCCAATATTTTCCCTTCCCCTCCCTAGTTGCCACGTGGCAGTCCCTTCAATGCTACATGGCGAGTCTTAAATCGTCACGTTGTTTTTTTTTTTTTTTCAACTAATACATATATATATATATATATAAATATTAGGGATACAACTCTAATATCAATTTTTGAGTACAAACTTATGTGGTAGATGAATTTTCATTCTCTTATTAGTTAAGTTGTTAGAGTATTACCACATCAATTAATTGCATTTACTAATGAAAATATGACATGTAAGTTGATATTCAAAAAAATAGAATTAGCATTGATATCCCTGGTACTGCTCGATATATCATGAAAATTAGGGCAAACCAATACACCACAATACCTAATTAGATTTTAGAAAACTTAACAACAACCAATGAATCAAAAACTATAGACAACATGAAAGAAACTCAAAATTGACGTGCAAATTAGATAAGTACCTTTTCGTGTGAACAAAATACGTGAAGACTCTTGGCGCTCTTGAACTCAGAAAGGAATTTAACTAGAGTCGCATGCCACTGGACATCATAAGTCTTCCTAGGATGGTCAGAAATCGCGATATCCGCATCCAACAAATTCGGCACATTAAGTGAAATGTCGATCAATTTGAAGCTACTATAGCTAAAGGAGACTAAATTCGGGGCATCAATTGTAGCCTCGGCCAGCGAGTAGTCGAATGGACTGCTTAAAGTGTAGACAAAGTGTTTAAGATGTCCACTCCAAATGTTGAAGTGCTTGAATCCGTAGCAATTGGTTAAACTCAAGCTCTCGAGGAGCGGCAGTTCAGGAATCAAATCTTCTAACCACCGGTCGGTCAAGTAAGCATCGGTAAGCGAGAGATTTCTAATGTTATTGCAGTGAAATAGAGTCATACCGCATTTTTGGTAGTTAAATTCTCCCCTCCGGACGAATGAATGAAGATTAACAGCTCGAATTTCGATTGTGCAACCGTAGAAATAACAATCATCGGCATTGGTTGTGAATTCCATGTATCGAAGGCTCGAACTCGACACTTTTGGATCTAACAAACCCCAACAACGATCTATGTGAAGCGTCTCGAGAGAAGTGAAGCTCCGTAGTAGATTGTCTAATACTTGGTCGTTCATTTTGATTTTGTTGAGGTAGAGTTCTTCAAGAGAAGGAAGGCTTGTTGGAACAAAGAACTCCAAGTTTAAACCACTCAATTTTAGAAGAGTTAAGGCTTTAAAATTATTAATGATCTTAGATAAGAAATATTTGTAGCTTCTGGATCTAGGCAGTAAACAAACATCTAACTCCTTGACATTATGTTTTTCAAGAGATCCAAACCAAGCATCTATTCTGGTATGGCATCCATAGTAGTATTGCATGCAAAGCTTAAATTTAGAAACGGTCGTCTCTCTGCTAAGGCGTCTTAAACACTCGTCTACGAGCTTATAAACTTGTTCGCTCTTCTCGTTTGTATTGTCCTTTGAAATAAGGAATCTCATGTCCTTTAAATCGAGGAATATCTCTTGAATCAACGAAGTCTAGCACACATAAAAAAGTCCACATTCGTCGCCATCGCCTTGAAAGGAGGCTCGTCCAAACAGCGATTGAGGTGGGCAGAAAAGATAATATGTGAAGGATGATAGCATCAGGTAACTGCGATATTCGATCCTCCGCTCTGTTGTCATGATTCATCTTTTTTCTTGCCATGATAATGGTTGTTTCAGTCTCGTAAAGTCTGAATGAAATAATGACAAGAACAATCAGAAGAAAATATAATTAATTCAACAAAACTAACTGATTGCTTTGAAGGGAACAACGTTTTCTGATCTTATTGGTTCATGACATACCTTAAAACGTCTTCTACCACTCGGTTGATATTTTTTGGATTGGTTTTATCTCTCTTCAATTCTATTTATATAATAGACAGCAAGAAGATGATAGTTCGACTTTAAAACATATATTTAGGGAGAGTTGTTTCATCGTATTTGTTGAGATGTACGTGGATAGGAATTACTTGATAACGTGAAGAAAATATTTATTTTAAAACGAGATTTGATTAATTTGTTTTTGATTGGGGAAAAAGATATACTATAAAAAGTAAAACATCAGAACTACATAAAACTTTTTTTTTTTTTTTTAAATAAAGCTTTATGATGACATAATAAAGTTAACCAACATCAAACCATTTAAAATCGTATTTAATTTTCATATAACTTATTTTTCTGAAAATATAACTTTATGATAATTTATAAAGTTTAACTACCATTTAAAATCAGATTTAATTTTCACGCCCCATCACATATTATTATTTTTTTTCTTTTTTAAAATGACGACCATTTAAAATCGTTTTTTCTCCCATAAAAGTTATCTATGTATTAAAAGTTTCAACTCCCCCTTTCAAAAATTATATATATATATATATATATATATTATGTGTGCGTGTGTGAGAGTCCATTTTATTACTCAATGACTTTCTTTATTGATTAAACAATCTTTCAAAAATTTAATCAACAAAAGAACTTTTGGAACGACGGATAATAAACAAGAACAAAAGATTTTTAAATGATCGTTCTTACTGTTAGAATAAAAGAAGGTTATTGTACTAAGTTCTACTTTTACGGTTATCACTCTTATAAATTTCTCAAAAAGGACTATGCCAAGATTCTATAAAAAATAATGATTGTAGACATAATTTAATAGTAATTTCACACCTAAATTTTTTTTTTTAATTTCTCACCTAATTTTATTTAAAGGTAAATTTGATCTCCCATCTTCAATTTAAAAATAAAAAATAAAAAAATATTCTACCAAAAATATGATATCACTTCAATAATGGAGGAAATAAATAGTTTTACTTATTTATTTGTGAATAGAAGAAATTGGGGATATTACATTCATTCCTGATTCCACGATCAAATTTCATAATCTGGGATTTACTTGTATTTTCTCCGGGACCAAATTCAGTGAATTTGGAAAATGTAGTAGTTATCCCCACTAAATCTTATTTTATGAATCCGGAATTTACTCGGATTTACCATGTGCTTAAATTTTATAAGTAAATCTTTTTACGCATAAAAAAAATCACTTTTGATTTTTTTTTTTTTTCAATTTGAAGGCAAATTAAGAATCATATTATATTTTTTTTCCTAAAAAAAAAACTAATCAAATAATTTAATTGCCCTTAAAAACAAAAACAAAAACAAAAACAAAACTTAATCGGTGGCACATAAAGAAGTAATGGTATTGAGAGCAAATGCTTTTTAATTAATAGACTAATAGAGTGTTAAAGGATAAAAAGAAACAGAATCTCACATTATAAAAATATAATAATTAACAATTTTCCCAAAGTATAAACCAAGATAAGATTGAGAGAAAAATAGACCTGCTAATTACAATAATTACTCATAAAATCACTACATAAATTTAATACAAACCAAATAACAAAATGGTATCGTAATAAGGAAAAATTGACAATGGGAAATTAGCTTAATAATATATATATATATATATATATATTTGTTTATAAGACCTAGATTTTGAATTTGCAACTCTAGTCAAAATCATCCCTCCTTATCAAACCAAACAAACCAAACATTAGGCTCCTGAATCTTCTCCACTCTATTGTTATGTTTTACTCTTTTTTCTAACCTAAAAAATCTAAATAATATAATGACACGAACCAGCAAAAAAAAAAAATTAACGAAAAAATATTTATGTTCAAAAAATTTATGTTCTTTTTTCTATTTTACTTTATTCTCTCCTTATTTAATTTCAACATAGTATTACAGTCGTGAGCTCCAAGAGTCCCCTCTCTCTTCCCTCATTTTTTTTTTCTCAATCATGCTTATATTACTTTCTCCCTCTTTCACATAATCAACCCATCACTCCCCTCCCAACTTTTCTTTTTCCCCTAATTCCCCCACCCTCCCCCAAACTCACATTAGTGACAATTCCCCCATTCACACACACAAATTTTTATATTATATATATATAACCTAACATCATTCCTTATAAGAAAATTAGATGACAATTAGAGTCAGTACCTCTTTATAATCTTGTCCACTCTAATTTTAAAACTGATAATTTTAGTGTTATGAAATAGAAAATTATTGACTTTAATGTTATGGTGAGGATAACTATAATGTCTCAAATTAATGATATTCTTTTTTTTTTTTTAAGGGAAAATTTATGGAATTCTTGCATATAACCTTGTATTTATTATTATACTCAAACTAGTCTGATTCTCTTATTCCTCTTTTGAGGATTGTCGTCCCTACGTCATTATGTCTTGTTTTGATGTTTGCCGCCCCAGCCTCCATGCGCCCTTTCTCCTTGACGAATATCGTCCCAACACCCATGTATCCTTTTTTCTGGTGATTGTCGTCCCTACACCTAAACATTCTTTGCCTTCCCCCTCCTCTTCTGACTACTGCACTCCAACATCTTTAACGACTTGCATTGTTATTTTTCTATATATTCAAAAGCAAAGAAAAAAAAATTATATATATATATATATACATATATATAGATCTTTTATTATTTTAATTTTTTTACAAGTTCCTTATGTTATGTTGGAGTCCATCTTGCAGAGCATATAGGAAGAAATAAATAGATATATATTTATTTATTTGTAATTATCTTGATTAGATTCGAATGTATTTTTAGTAATTATCTAGTTAGTTATTTAAAATTTTTTTTTGAATTTATGTGATGTCTAAAGTTTATAAAGTAGATTTGTATAGACTCTTCTATAATGTATACAACCTCGTCTCACTAGTTAATTTATTCTCTATATTCCAGCATATCCACATTAAAAATCTGTTTTTCTCCTCCTTTTACTTTATTCTTTCTTTATTTAATTTATATAATGAAAATGTTTGTTTTTGTTTTTCATTTTTTATATTCTAGCACATCCACATTAAAAATCTTTGTGTTTTTCTCCTCATTCTTTCTTTATTTAATTTATACAATTAAAATGTTTGTTTTTTGTTTTTCATTTTTTTAATTTCACGTTATAAATTCCTATCGTCTACCGTCTTTATATCATAACATATGAAGTTATAAATTCCAATCGTCTACCATCTTTATATCTGAGACCTATGAAATTCCAAATGCTTTAAACATTGTACCTGATAATCATACGTTTTAAAATACATAAATAAATAAACTCTTAAAATACATACATAAATAAACTCTAGACAAATCCTACTTCCTACTACTTGCATTTGTTCTATAAATTTGAAAAAGTAATTTTCAAAAAATTTCAATTTAAGTTTAATTGGTGTCTTGGAGAGGGGAAAAAGAGAAGGGAGGAAATAGTATAATAATGCTTGTTATTAAAAAATTATAGCATATTTTTTCAGGATTAGAACAAAGTAGTTAATTCACAGCCCATCCCATAAGCTTCCTCGTCAAGGCTCGCTTTTCCATTACACAAAATCCTAGACACCACTGTTGCTTCAGATCTCCGTCACCATTGTCTTCATATCTCCGTCTGGCGATGCGTGTGCGGTTGTCTAGGTTCGTCTGTTAGAATAAGACACCGAAAACTTCAATAGAGAAAACCCAATTCATCGAAGATTCACCATGTCAAATCATTTAGAGAATGAAAACAAAACATACCTTAATCCATGGGAAGGTGATGATTATGGGTCACGGATCTTCCAATTGAATATGATTTTCTTTAGAGAAGAATCTATGTATTCTTATTGATGATAGGATGTCATAGATGAATTAGGGACCATAACCATTTAAAATAACTGCAGTAGTTATACTTTTCATATTTCTATTTTGACCCATCATAAACTTAAAAATATGAAATCAGGCCTCTATACATAATAAACCATATTATATTAATTAATGCTCAATGCCCAATAAAAATTAACCTTAGTTAAACTATTTTAAATTGGCTGAACTTTAAGATAATCTGTAATATACATTTAATTACATATGTAGGCCCACATGTTTAATTATTTTCCAACATTGTCATGGTCGCTATCAGTGCTAGACTACGGCCTCCCTACAATGCTTTCTCTGACCATCACTTGGCTCGCTAATCTTCTCTGGTGACTGTTGATTTCCGTGTTGGATCTCATTTTAAATCTGTGTAAATATCATTTTTAATCCGTGTAAATCGTTGTATATATTGAATTGTAAATCCTTGTTGTACCACATACATCTCCAAGCTTAATTAAATGTAAATACGTATTAAAAGAATCCCATAACCAGACTAACTATCTATTGTAGTAACAATTAAATGATCAGTTCACATTTAATTTTCAAACTGTTGCAGGAGATGTTGCAACACGAATTGCAGCACTTCAAAATTCAAACTTTTAATTTCGTTATTTCGTTTTATTTAAGAAAACAGAACCTATCAGAATAAATTTTATTCTTCAATAGGTCTTCAACAAATATCGCCTTCATTAAATATGTGATCTTGAGATAACATTGGGATATTTTTGAATTATTTTCAAATAATCTTCTGCAAATATATCCTTGTACAAAAACATGATCCCCGGAAAAATTCAAATTCAAGTTCAATTAGGATTATGAATCCTACTCAAATTAGGATTCTTTTTTTTTTTTTTTTTTTTAGATATTCAAATCCCAGATTCTACAGCTATAATTAAATCACGTATTTATCCATTCATGCACGCAGCATATTCTTCTGAAATAAATCCAGCTAGTAAATCTGCAATTCTTTTTTAAATCTCTAAATCTATCCACGTGGCTGCTTGCAGGTGTTGCAACATCTATTGCAATATGAATTGAAACATCAAGCTAATCGAAATCATTTTTTGGTTTTTCTTTAAAGTGTTTCCATAAATGCCAACAAAATAAAATTAAATAATTAAATAATTAAATAATTAAAAAAACTTAACATCCTCTAATTTCATGCACTTATCTTATTGTTCATCGTGAGAGATTAATAAGTGGTGAGAGTAAATCTTTTTGAATTTTTCTTTCTAAACTTATATAACATGTCAAACATGAGTTAACTTTCACTTTGCCCCATAAATACTGTTGCCAAACAATTTTTGCAGGACAAGAAACCGTATGACATCGACAATGAGCGTATAAACAAAACTAAAGTGGTTAGATTTGAGCTGTATAAGCAGTTCACTGCTCTCTAGGGATTCATTCGATCGGGTCACAAGTTCCCTGTATTTTTGTTTCTTTTAATTTCCCTCCACTAATAATATATCACATCAATTATAATAGTTTAATTTATCCGATATTTTTAATTGATGAGGTGTGTGTATATATATATATATATATATATTTTAATTGGCATGATACATATTTTCAAAGGGAAAACATAGACATAGGCATCGGACACCTTTCATTCATGTGAAGGTGTGTTCCATTGTGTCATATTCAAAAGATAAATGGTAAGTTGCCCGTTTAGTCACTATATTTTTAAATTTGTATAACTTTGATCCATGTTTTATTTTTGGTAGTTTGAATGACCACAAAATATTAAAAAATTACAAGAATAGTCATTTCTACTACTTTTTAGATGGAGTCCATTGATAATTTAATCAAAAAGTGCTGATAATTAATGTCTGTCCAAAAATTATGAAAAAGACTATTATAATAACGTTTTTAATAGTTTAATGTCACTTCAGTTATCCCAAAAAAGAAAAATCAAAATTACACAAATTTAAAAATTTAGTGACCTACATAACAATTTATCCATAATGACAACATGCCTCTCGAATAGACCTGTGTATTTAAAACGCAGTTATTTTATGCAAGTAGTTCTAGAAAATTGTCTTTTCATACATATTTCTCGTTTCCTGGTGGCTATGTTCTTTGAGTTGTTGTAAATCTACATAGCAAGAATGTGCATGAGATGGATTGATTCAGCATGTAAACTTCTAAAAGTTAATATTGTTGGAGGCTTAAGTAAGACTAGTGCATATTCTTAGGGGCCAAATAATGAATTTAAGCCTAACAAATGTTTATAGATTTTTTTTAATAGAAAAAAGAATAATTGTATTTCAAATCTAAGAAATAGTTCACTATTTTGCCACCTATAACCTCAACTAATTGAAAACACAACCAGTTCTACTAATAAACTCGAATGAAATATAAAAAGGAAGAAATGTTTATTGAATTCTGAAACAATAAATCCAAATAGATATACTATAATCTATAGAAACTTCTTATGGACTGCAATTTTGACACCCATAAAAAAAGGCCACACAATTTACAACAAAGAAACAGATCTTTTCATTTTCATTTTTATTTTGTTTTTGTTTCTGTTTTTGTTTTTGTTTTTTTTTTGTTTTCCTTTTCTTTCTTTTAGGGAACAAAGAAACAAATTTAACTGACTTAAAACATAGCTTACATTAGAATATTGGGAAACCACCTCCGTTATTACACAACAAACTCAAACACACAACAAAAGCACACAGCTACGAATATAATGCGGATTCGACATTGCCTTTATTATAAAATACCCAAAAAAGGAAGGGGGAAAAAAAAAAAGAAGTGAACTCCAGGCCTAGTGTTTTCTAATTAAAGACTGCTACGCCTCTCTCTTTTTTTTTTTTTTTTTTTAACTTGAGAAATTATTTGATAAGTTCGTAAATAGTAGGAAATCAGAGATATATTAGATTCATTCCATGATCAAATTTCATAAGTCTAGGATTTCCTTGTATTTCTCCATGACCAAATTCAGTAAAATTTGTAATATATGATAGTTATCTCCACCAAATTTGATGAAGAATTTACTCGGATTTAACATGTGATTAAATTTTATAAGTAAATTTTTTCATATATATAAAGATCACTTTTGAATCTTTCTTCTTTTTTTTTTTTAATTCGAAGGAAAATTGAGAATTATATTATAGGTTTAAAAAAAACCCTAATTAAAATAACTTAATTGGCCCCTAAAAATAAAAACAAAACAAAAAACTAAATTGGCGGCATGTAAAGAACTAACGGTATTGAAGAGTAATGCTTTTTTTTTTTTTTTTGAATAAGAATCAGTTTATTAAGCAAAAGCATCAATAGAAACAGCATTAGAGATTATATTGGGAGTCTCACTAATCCATACATTAATACGATTAGAATTGAAACCAAATCTGGCTAAAAGATGAGCAACGTGATTCGCACTTCGACAAATATGATGAATACCTGTACTCCACAATTGGACACACAACTGATGAACATCCTCCAGAATCGGACCTTCCAAAGAAAGCTCCCGATTATCCACAACAGCTGAGACGACATTGATTACGTCAGTTTCCACCTTAAGGTTAACACACTCTATTTCATTTGCAAATCTCAAACCTTCACGAAGAGCTATGCATTCAGCCAAAAAAGGGAAAAAAGGCCCTTTTACTGATTTTGCCACAGCGCCTAAAATAAACCCCTTCTCATCACGGATAGCGGCACCTATACCAATGTGACCCGACCCCGGAAAGACTGAAGCATCGACATTTAACTTGAGATAACCCGGTTGAGGTGGCAACCAAACATCTGAGCCTATAGCTTGTGATTGGGTCGGAACCTTATTCAAAGCCTGCCATTCATCATAACTGGCAATACTCAAATCAAAAATAGCTTGCGGGTCTTCAACCGTTCCACCACGAACAACCTTATTCCTCTCACTCCATAATTTCCAAGCTAACCAACACACCAGAGCAAAATCCTCCTTAGAAACTTCTGACTGCACAATTCTTAAGAAATCTGCAAATGGGAAAGCCCTCCTATTCTCAATTACCTTCCAAAACCGAGAAATCTTCCACACCGCTTGCGATATCAGGCAATCGAGGATTGCGTGGGAAATGGATTCCATACCATCATTGCATCTAGGGCAAACAACATCACATTCAATACCTCTATAGCTCAAGGAAACCATTGTGGGAAGAATATCATGGAAAGCACGCCATATAAACAACCGGGCTTTGGGAGGAATTGATAAATTTTAAACTGGTGGAGTATTAAGGATAAAAATAAACACAAGTTCCATATCGTAAAAATATAACAACAAGATTATACATATAAAGGTAGCTCTATCCTTTACAGATGTGATCTTTGAATCTGGATATTAAACTAGCTGTAACAACCATCTATCACAAAAACCACTCGAATTGACCTAGTTTTAGAAACTAGTCTTTTCATACAAATTTCTCATTTTTTTGGTCGCTATATGTCCTTTGAGTTGCCTAACAAATGTTTATAGATTTTTTTTCTTAGAAAAAAGAATATAATATTCCAAATCGAAGAATTAAATTCACTATTTTGACTCGTATAACCTCAAATTTTAGGAAAACACGACCCCAATATATTACTAGTTCTACTAACAAACTCAATATAAAAGTTAAAGGGAAAGAAACGTGCATTGAAGTCTGAAACCATAAATCCAAATAGATGCACAAAATTTTGACTATATACATGGCTCTTTTAATAAATCTCCTATAATCTACGGAAACTTCTGATCAGCCATAATTTTGAGACCCATAGAAAAATAATCTACGGTCGTGGTAGACCCATAGAAAAAAAAAAAAAAAAAAAAAGGGGCAAAGTCCAGCCCTAGAGTTTTCTAACAACCGCTATGCTCTTTTTTTATTATTATTATTTTTTTTTACTTGAGAACTTTTTTGATAAGTTCATAAATAGTAGTAAATCTGGGATAAAAAAAATTAGGTTGAATGATCTATTTTAGTCACTGAATATAAAAAATGGCTGAACTTTTTTTTTTATGTAGCAATATGGTCGTTTGTCATCTTTCCAGATTTAGCCAATCAGCTAGACTTAAAAACTGGTGATTTATGTTATGGTCGATTAATGATTGACTATGGTTAATCAATGACTAATTACTAAATTAATAAAATTATGTGGTCAATCAGTGATTGACTATTAAGAAAATTGATTGATCATTTTTTTAAATAGTCTTTTAACTAATTTTAAAAACTTTGGCCATTTTTTAAAAGACATAATAAAAAAAGACTATTTACCTCTAAATTCCTTTGGACATTAGATTCATTCCATGATCAAATTTCATAAGTTTACGATTTACTTGTATTTTCTCCATGACCAAATTCAGTAAATTTGGAATATATATATATATATATATATATATAAGTTATCCCCACCAAATTTGATGAATCCAGAATTTACTCGGATTAACGATGTGATTGAATTCCGTAAGTAAATTTTTTTATATGAAAAGATCACTTTTGAATCTTTCTTTTAAAAAAAATGACGGCAAATTAAGCATATCATACTTTAGTTTTTTTTTTTAAAACTAATCAAAATAATTTGATTGGCCCCTAAAAATAAAAACTTAATAGGCAGCCCATAAAGAACTAACTAATGAAGTGTTAAAGGAAAAAAGAAAAAGGAGTCCCACGTTGTAAAAATACAATAATAATAATATACATATAAGGATATTTAATCACTTTACTCAAAAAGGTATTTAATCTATAAACAAAATTCATTAAGAAAATTAAAACATTAAAACACAAAAAATTTAAATCATATATATAAGTATATAAATATGTATATTTTCATTAAGATATTTACAAGTGTGGCAAGTGCGGGATAGGAGAGATATGGAAGTTATGAAAGTATGATAAGTTTATAAAATTTAACTATCATAAAACCATTTAACAGATATTAATTTTTTTATTTTTATATAAAATTTCAATTTATAAATTCAAATCATCTATCAACTTTATAAACGCCCCTAAAAATTTCAATTTATAAATTCAAATCGTCTATCAACTTTATAAACGCCCCTAAGTTAAAAACGACAATAGTCTTAGAAAACAACAAACATATGCATAACTTGTACCCTTGAAAAGATTTATTATCTTAAGATGTATGAAGTTTCAAATGCTTAAAATATTTTACAATAATTGAAAACGTAATAATCTATAAATAAATGAAGTTTAGAAAAATTCTGCTTCCTCCAACTTGCGTTTGGAATATAAATTTAAAAATTTACTTATTAAAAAAAAAACTTCAATTCAAATCAAGAATCTTTTGAAACTAATGTTTAGGAGAGACAAAAAAAAAAAAAAAAAAAGAAAAAAAAAAAAAGAAATGACATAATTGTACGAGATAATAAAAAATTATAACATATTTTTTTGGGATTGGAAGAAAATAGCTTAATATATTCTAAGCCCATGCCTATAGCTTCGTCACCGCCACTCACCGCTGTCGCTTCAGATCTCCATCACCATGATTGTCATACCTCAGGAGGGAGATCACGATTCACAAGCTCCGTCAAGTGTCGTCTTAGTCGCGTTCACCAGAAAAGAAATCGTGTTCACCAAACGACGGTCACGCTCTGGTTTTCTTCCTTCTGATGAGATTCGCTGTTTATTGGGAGCTTTAGTATGGCGATGGGTGTGTAGTAGTCCAGGTTTGTCCTCGTCACCATTGGAGCTGGATCTCCAACCTCTCCGTGGTGCTTGCTTCGACGGTCACGGGGCTCGTCATATTCTCTGGTGACTGTTGATTTCCATTCAGGATCTTGTTTTAAGAGCTTCTCTAACCCAAATCACTAAAAATAGTGTAACTTTCTTATCAAAATGAGGTAACTTTCATATCAAATAGTAAATTCAGCTCCAACCCATTACATAATTTCTAACACAAAAAGAATATCCCATATGTATATTTTTTTTAATCTCTCTTTTTTTATTCTTTTTTAACAATTCCATACAATCTACTTCACGAATTATGCCCACATACAATATTTTTTCATATATTGATCTAATAAAACGAAGATTATTATTTAACATCCTCGCAGAAAATAACAAATTAATAAATTACATTTTCCTAACTAAAATGACCTATATTTGCTGTTGATATATTAATGAAAAACAAAATTACATACATTACATTTAATTAATAACTAAACGTTAATAAAGCAAAAGTGAGGAAAAAAAAGAAAAAAGATATTGGTATTCTTTTAATCCTTTGTATTAGAATACTCCTCCCACAAATGATCAATTAATTTATTGGGAAGCATAATATAGGCATCTTTATCCTTGATTTGTCTATGCTGACCGAGGAATTGTTAAAATCAGATATTTTTGCCTACCATCATTTTAACTTCTGGAGCTGTCGCTTCCATCGCATCTTCAATTGTTGCATCAAGATCATGTTCATTCTCAATTCTCGCCATCATGGTCTCATGATTCTCAGCCTTGCAATTTCGTCAATCTTCGTCAATGGTGCTTGAGAAGAGGGGGAGAGAAAGAGTTGACAGAGAGAGGAAGGAGAGGGGAAAAAAAAACAGCAAGGATAACAATGGTAATAAATTATGTGATATTAATTTTAGGTGTCAAATTATTCTATTTGATATAATTTCTCGAGAACAATGAGTTGTGAGAATTTTGAAATTGTAAAAAAAATTGAAGTTGAATTGAAATCTTTTCAGAATCTTTTTAATAGTAACTTTCAAACCTATGTGTCAAATATGATGTAATTTACATAAGTCTGTTTAGAATAGAGGTTTAAATTATTTATATTCAAGGATCTGTGGGCAGAAGTTCATCTGAGATCTCATAGGCTAAGAAGCGTGAGGGGAAGCTCATAGGGTATCTCTTACGAGGCGACGTCGAAGATATCTTCGACGATGTAACAAAGTGATAAATATGAGACATATGAACTAAATCCAATTTTGAAAGTCTAGTGGATAAAGAATTTAAAATATTGAAAATTCAACACAACAACCTGAGTATAACCACTTTTAGGAGATCACGTCGACAATTTGAATTACCACATCTAGATAATTTTCCGTTACTGTATTTTGTTACTTGATCAATTCATCGTATTATCCATAGGAAGCCTAAAAAAAAAAAAAAAAAAAAGTGGTCAATTTTACCAAATCTGGATAATTAATTGGTCATTAAAATTATTTTTTTTAAAACTATTTACTTGAATTGTTGTATTCATCCAAATAGAGCATTTAAATAAAGGCCAATTTAAATAATGTTAGATACACTAATTTTAATTCTAATTTTTTGAATATCATCTCATGTATCATATTTTTATTAATAAATGTAATTAATTGATGTGATAATATTATTAATACTTATCAATAAAAAAAATGATAATTCACGTATCGTTGATATTTAAAAGTTGATATTAAAGTTAATTAGTATCCCTAGTATTTTTCATCCAAAAATAATGAAACTCAGCATCAAAGAAGACATAATCGTCATTGAATCAAAGGTGGCGAACCTTTGAAAATTTCTTATGCTCTCTACTTTTCTACAATTATTATCTTCTTGTTCGTCATGAGAGATTGATCCATGATGCGGCTAAATTCAAGTTGACGAATTTTTCCCATTAAAAAAAAATTTTCTTTCAATTTTCTTTTTTAAACTAATTTGTGAAACATATTTTATACGTTGTTTATCTATTCTGTACGCGCATAACTTGTCGACTAATATGTAATATGTATCATGTATATTAGGGCAAACCATCTGTTTTATATACAAAAAGCCAATAGGCTCTCTCGTCACCCCTCCTTAGTTGCCATATAACAGCCACCTCATTGCTGTGTGGTGGATACTAAATCTGCAAGAGGTTTTTTTTTTTTTTTTTTTTTTGGCTCTTTCATCTACCCTATCTAGTTGTCATGTGATAGCCAAGTCAATGCAAAATCACTACATTTTTTTTTATTTAGCCTGTCTATTCCGCATGCGTGTAGTTTGTCAATGAATGTACATACATACATATATATATATATATATATATCATGAAAATTGGGGCAAACCATCAATTACCTATTACATATATATAAAAGAATCAATATTCTTTCGTCCCCCTTCCTGCTTGTCATATGGTAACCACTTCAACACTACATGTTAGGTCCTAAATCATCACATAGTTTTTTTTTTTTTTTTTTTTTGACTTTTCTTGTCCATTCCACACATACGTAGCTTATCAACTAATATAGATATGTAGTACCTATGTATAAAATAACCTATTAGCTCTTTGGTCCTCCTTCCCTGGTTGTTACATATATGGTAGCCATGTCAACCCTATATGGTAGGCCTTAAATCACCACGTGGTTTTTTTTTTTTTTTTTTCTATGCTTGTCTATTTCACACGGACGTAGTTTGTCAACTAGTATCATGAAAGTTAGAGCAAACCACCTATTGCTTATTACTTATATATAAAAGAACTAATAGGCTCTTTCGTCCCCATTCTCTAATTGTCACGTGACAGCCATGTCAATGTTATATGATGGGTCATAAATCACCAGTGGAACTTTTTTTTTGGGGGGTTATGTTTCACATACAATGTAGCTTGTCAACTAGTATATCTATGCATCATGAAAATTAGGGCAAACCATTTATTACCTCTATATATATATATATATATATATATCCTTCCTCTGTTTAAAAGAATCCTCTTTCATGTCTTTATTGATCTTCTCCTCCTTGCCATTCTTTTTACTTCTTTTTGTTTTTTTTGTTTTTTTGGGTTCTCCCTTCTTCCTCGAGCGAGCCCGCTTGCCACGTGGCTAATCTTTTTCTCTTTCACACCTTTACTAATCTTCACCTCCTTGCCATTCTTTTTACATTTTTTTGGATTATCCCTTCTTCCTTGAGCAAGCTCCCTTTGCATGCAATGATGTGTTGGTGAACCTCTCATTCTAATTCAGTGCTTGCAAGGTGCAGAAAGAGCCAATATTTTCCATCCCTCTCCCTAGTTGTCATGTGGCAGTCCCTTCAATGCTACATGGCGGGTCTTAAATCGTCACGTTGTTTTTTTTTTTTTTTGTCAACTAATATATATATATATATATATATATATATAAATACTAGGGACACAACTCTAATAACAATTTTTGAGTATAAACTTATGTGACAGATGAGTTTTCATTCTCTTATTAGTTAAATTGTTAGAGTATTGGCACATCAATTAATTACATTTATTAATAAAAAATAACACGTGAATTGATATTCAAAAAATTAGAATTAGCATTGATATATAGCCTAGTACTGGTCGATATATTATGAAAATTAGGGCAAACCAATACACCACAAACCTAATTAGATTTTAGAAAACTCAACAACAACCAATGAATCAAAAACTATAGACAACATGAAAGAAACTCAAACTTGACGTGCAAATTAGATAAGTACCTTTTCGTGTGAACAAAATACACGAAGACTCTTGGCGCTCTTGAACTCAGAAAGGAAATTAACTAGAGTCGCATGCCACTCGACATCATAAGACTTCCTAGGATCGTCAGAAATCGTGATATCCGCATCCAACAAATTCGGCGCATTAACTGAAATGTCGATCAATTTAAAGCTACTATAGCTAAAGGAGACTAAATTCGGGGCATCAATTGTAGCATCGGCCAGCGAGTCGTTGAATGGATGACTTAAAGTGTAGACAAAGTGTTTAAGATGTCCACTCCAAATGTTGAAGTGCTTGAATCCGTAGCAATTGGTTAAACTCAAGCTCTCGAGGAGGGGCAGTTCAGGAATCAAATCTTCTAACCATCGGTCGGTCAAGTAAGCATCGGCAAGCGAGAGATTTCTAATGTTATTGCAGTGAAATAGAGTCATACTGCATTTTTTGTAGGTAAATTCTCCCCTACGGACAAATGAATGAAGATTAACAGCTCGAATTTCGATTGTGCAACCGTAGAAATAACAATCATCGGCATTGGTTGTGAATTCCATGTATCGAAGGCTCGAACTCGACACTTTTGGATCTAACAAACCCCAACAACGATCTATGTGAGCGTCTCGAGAGAAGTGCAGCTCCGTAGTAGATTGTCTAATACTTGTCGTTCATTTTGATTTTGTTGAGGTAGAGTTCTTCAAGAGAAGGAAGGCTTGTTGGAACAAAGAACTCCAAGTCTAAACCACTCAACTTTAGAAGAGTTAAGGCTTTAAAATTATTAATGATCTTAGATAAGAAATATTTGTAGCTTCTGGATCTAGGCAGTAAACAAACATCTAACTCCTTGACACTATGCTTTTCAAGAGATCCAAACCAAGCATCTATTCTGCTATGGCATCCATAGTAGTATTGCATGCAAAGCTTAAATTTAGAAACGGTCGTCTCTCTGCTAAGGCGTCTTAAACACTCGTCTACGAGCTTATAAAACTTGTTTCGCTCTTCTCGTCTGTATTGCCTTTGAAATAAGGAATCTCATGTCCTTTAAATCGAGGAATATCCTTGAATCAACGAAGTCTAGCACAGATAAAAAAGTCCATATTCGTTGCCATCGCCTTGAAAGGAGGCTCGTCCAAACAGCGATTGAGGTGGGCAGAAAAGATAATATGTGAAGGATGATAGCATCAGGTAACTGCGATATTCGATCCTCCGCTCTGTTGTCATGATTCATCTTTTTTCTTGCCATGATAATGGTTGTTTCAGTCTCGTAAAGTCTGAATGAAATAATGACAAGAACAATCAGAAGAAAATATAATTAATTCAACGTACAACTAACTGATTGCTTTGGAGGGAACAACGTTTTCTGATCTTATTGGTTCATGACATACCTTAAAACGTCTTCTACCACTCGGTTGATATTTTTTGGATTGGTTTTATCTCTCTTCAATTCTATTTATATAATAGACAGCAAGAAGATGATAGTTCGACTTTAAAACATATATATAGGGAGAGTTGTTTCATCGTATTTGTTGAGATGTACGTGGATAGGAATTACTTGATAACGTGAAGAAAATATTTATTTTAAAACGAGAATTTGATTAATTTGTTTTTGAATTGGGGAAAAAGATATACTATAAAAGTAAAACATCAGAACTACATAAAACTTTTTTTTTTTTTTTAAATAAAGCTTTATGATACATAATAAAGTTTAACCACATCAAACCATTTAAAATCGTATTTAATTTTCATATAACTTATTTTTCTGAAAATATAATTTATGATCATTTATAAGTTTAACTACCATTTAAAATCAGATTTAATTTTCACACCCCATCACATATATATTTTTTTCTTTTTAAAGTAACGACCATTTAAAATCGTTTTTTTCCCCTAAAGTTATCTATGTATTAAAAGTTGTCAACTCCCCCTTTCAAAAATTATATATATATGTGCGTGTGTGAGAGTCAATTTTATTACTCAATGACTTTTTTTATTTATTAAACAATCTTTCAAAATTTAATCAACAAAGAACTTTTGGAATGACGGATATAAACAAGAACAAAAGGTTTTTAAATGGTCGTTCTTAGTGTTAGAATAAAAGAATTTATTTACTAATTCTGCTCTTAAGGTTATCACTCTTGTAAATTTCTCAAAAAGGACTATACCAAGATTCTATGAAAAAATATTGATTGTTGACATAACTTAACAGTAATTTTACACCTAATTTTATTTAAAGTAAATTTAAATCTCCCATCTTCAATTTAAAAATAAAAAAAAAAAAAAGATTCTACTAAAAATATGATATCACTTCAATAAAGGAGGAAATAAATAGTTTTACTTATTTATATATTTATTTGTGATTATCTATATTAGATTTGAATGTATTCTAAGAATTATCTAGTTAGTTATTTAGTTTAGATTTTGAATTTATTGAATTATAAAGTCAGATTTAAAATTCAAATTATAAAGTAGATTTGGATCATGGCCTCGAGATTGAATATTACGCTTGCTTTAATAAAATATTGTGAGTCTATTCTTGACAATTTCATAAACAATGAATACATGATCGGTCAAATTTAAAATCGATAAAAGACACTTCTCCTAAGTAAAGAGGATCAAAATTTATGCTTGAGCATTTAAAGAGGATCACCCAATAACTTTGGCAGATTTGTTTTGAAGCCATTCATAAAATAAAAAAATAAAAAAAAAAAAAACAAACAACAAACAAAAACAAAACAAAAAAAACAAAAACAAAGACAAAGACAAACAAGACAAAAACACAAACTTAAATGAAAAGGCAAAAACAAATTAATTAGTGATTTTAAAAACAAAGGACAAATTTCACTTTTTCCTCTAAACTTTAGGCTTTATCACAAAATACCCTTAATTTCAATTTGTAACATTTCATGCGCACGGAGTCTGCTGTGCCGCTCCCCAATATATTTGTCACAGGCCTCTGCTGGTGAGGCCACCGCGTTCTACCTACCACAGGCGAGGACACCGTCGGGCTATTTCTCTCCCTCTGAGATTCATGAATTTTTCATGGTAATAGGTTTTTTTTATTATTAATTTGCTTAATTATTTTAGTAAAAGAATGTATTGTTTTTAGCTTTTCCAGAAAATCCTGGCTTAGCGTTGCATCCTCTCTATCTCTCTCTACATTTTCCAGAAATGGCGAAGTCGAAGAATCAAACGGCTCACAACCAGTCATACAAGGCTCACAAGAACGGCATCAAGAAGCCCAAAAAGTACTGCCATACTTCCACCGAAGGATGGATCGAAGTAACGTGCAATCTGATATAACTCCTACTAGGTTTTTTTCAATGTGATTTTAGAGTAATAGAAATCCTTTCTACATTTTGCTGATTTTTTTTTTTTGGGGAAAAAAAGATATTAAAGTTAGTAACTATCTATAAAATTTTCTATTAAAACTAATTTTCAGGATAAATTAGTCGTTTCACATCGGTTATATAATTCATCCAATCACAGTATGCCACATGTCAAATTTCCGTTTACCAAATTAATTGAGGAGAGAAATTTGCTAACGGTTCAAAGTTGAAGGGGAACGAATGTTACAAATTAAAATTCAGAAACATTTTGTGATAAGGCCTAAAGGTTCTGAGGGAATGAAATTTGTCCTTGAAAAAATTTATACATTAAATCTCACTTTGTATCCGGTTTGAACGTGATATATTTTTTACACTATCTAAAAAAAATAGAAAATTTATAGTGATTTTTAATCGGTTTTATCTATACAGTAGACAGCAAAAGGATGATAGTTCGACTTTAAAACATATAAACATAAATAGAGAGAGTTGTTTA
The DNA here is from genome assembly GCA_025413025.1 of Ficus hispida. Taxonomy (NCBI): domain Eukaryota; kingdom Viridiplantae; phylum Streptophyta; class Magnoliopsida; order Rosales; family Moraceae; genus Ficus; species Ficus hispida. Next base: position 25,734,852 of record CM046374.1, on the reverse strand, counting down.
GTCGTACTATTTAAGATATACATGAAAATTTCGTGATAAAAGGTAGAAAATATTGACTTTTAAACGAGAACATTGATTAATTCATTTTTGAATTGGGGATGAAGATTTTAATTTCATATAAAACAGGATAACGACTTTATAGAATAGAAAGCATGATAATTTTATAAAGTTTGACTAAGATATAACTACTTAAAATTAGAAGAATTTTTAATTTTGATAACAATATTTTTATTTTTATTTTTATTTTTGTATAATTTTACTTTGTAAATTCAAATCGTCTTCGAATTTTATACACCTAGATTAGAAACGAAGTTCTAACTGCTTTAAACATTTTACAATAATTAAAAACCTAATAATCATACGTTTTATAACATATAAATAAATAAGCTCTAGAAAAATCCTGCTTCCTACAACTTGCTTTTGGAATATAAAATTGAAAGTTTTTAAAGAAAAAACTACAATTCAAATTGAGAATCTTTTCAGATTAGTGTTTGGGAGAGATTAAAAAGAGAGAGAGAGAGAGAAAAAAAAGAAAAAAAGGAAATAGCATTGTTGCACGTGATAATAGAAAATTATAGCATATTTTTTTAGGATCCAAAGAAAATAGCATAAGGAAAAGTACATGAATAATACAAATTAAAATACCATTGTTTTAACATAGCACCAAAAAGTGACAGCATACTAATATAATGTAAAATTAAATTAAAGTTAACTAAAATTTGAATCATGTTAATTAAGAATTAAAATTTATACAATGTTAATCAATAAATAAAAATATATACATGATTATTTAAGTAATTTTCTCATAGCAAAATAATATTATATTCTTTGCGCATCTCAGTAGCTTCCACGCCGCTGCTCATTTTGCTGTTACCAAAAAGCCCAAACACCATTGTCGCTTCAAATCTCCATCATCATCGTTGTCATATCTTAGGAGGGATATCACGATTCACGAGTTCCTTCACCACCGTCGTCTTAGTCATGTTTACCAGAATCGAAATCGTGTTTTACCAAACGACGCTTACGACTCCGGTTTTCTGTTCCTTTCAGCTCTTAGGAGGGATATCATGACGTATCCTCCGCATCTTATCGATATCACGAGCTCGCATGACAAAAACTTGACCGCAATTTTGAAACATATAGACAAAGGCCACACAATTTATAACGAAGAAACAAATCTTTTTGTTTTAATAAATTTTGCAGACTAAAACAAAGAACACATTAGAATATGGAGAAACCACCTCCGTTATTACACAACAAACCCGAACACACAACAAAAACACATAACTATGAATGTATTGCGAAGTCTACCTCGCCTATATCATAACATACCGAAGGAATTAAAAAAAAAAAAGCGGACTCCAGCCCTAAAGTTTTCTAAAGACCGCTACACTCTTTTTTTCTTTTTTTCCATTTCCTTTTTTAACTTGAGAAATTGTTTGATAAGTTCGTAAATAGAAGAAATTAGGGATATTATATTCATTCCTGATTCCACGATCAAATTTCATAATCTGGGATTTACTTGTATTTTCTCCGGGACCAAATTCAGTGAATTTGGAAAATGTAGTAGTTATCCCCACTAAATCTTATTTTATGAATCCGGAATTTACTCGGATTTACCACACGCTTAAATTTTATAAGTAAATCTTTTTATATATAAAAAAAAAAATCACTCTTGAATCTTTCTTTCTTTTTTTTTTTTTTTTTTTTCAATTTGAAGGCAAATTAAGAATCATAATATAGTTTTTTTTTCTTAGACAAAAACTAATAAAATAATTTAATTGGCCCTAAAACCAAAAACAAAACTTAATCGGTGGCACATAAATAAGTAATGGTACTGAGAGCATATGCTTTTTAATTAATATACTAATAGAGTATTAAGGATGAAAAGAAACAGAAGTCCCATATTCTAAAAATATAACAATCAATAATTTTTCCAAAGTATAAAACCAAGATAAGATTGGGAGAAAAATAGTCCACTAATTAAATATACTCATAAAATCACTTTCTAAATTTAGAACAAACCAAATAACAAAATAGTAAAGTCAACAAGAAAAAGTTGACAATGGGAAATTAACCTAATAACATATATTCTTTTTTTATTCTTTTTTTTTTTTTTAAATGAGAAGTAGATTTTGAATATACAAACCCCTAGTCAAACTCATCCCTCCTTATCATCAAACCAACCAGGCATTAGGCTCGCATTAGGCTCCTGAATCTTTTCTGCTCTATTAATTGTTATGTTTTACTTTTTTTCTAACCCGAAAAATCTGAATATATAACATAATGACACGAACCAGCAAAAGAAATATAATTAACTAAAAAACATTTATGTTAAAAAAATTTATGTTAAAAAGAAAAAAGAAAAAAAAAAGTGGTCAATTTTACCAAATCTGGATAATTAATTGGTCATTAAAATTATTTTTTTTAAAACTATTTACTTGAATTGTTGTATTCATCCAAATGGAGCATTTAAATAAAGGCCAATTTAAATAATGTTAGATACACTAATTTTAATTCTAATTTTTTGAATATCATCCCATATATCATATTATTAATTAATTGATGTGATAATATTATTAATACTTATCAATAAAAAAAAATGATAATTCACATATCAGATAGGTTGATATTTAAAAGTTGATATTAAAGTTAATTAGCATCCCTAGTATTTTTCTTCCAAAAATAATGAAACTCAGCATGAAAGAAGACATAATAGTCATTGAATCAAAGGTGGCGAACCTTTGAAAATTTCTTATTCTCTCTACTTTTCTACAATTATTATCTTCTTGTTCGTCATGAGAGATTGATCCATGATGCGGCTAAATTCAAGTTGACGAATTTTTCCCATTAAAAAAAATTTTCTTTCAATTTTCTTTTTTAAACTAATTTGTGAAACATATTTTCTACGTTTATCTATTCTGTATGCGCATAACTTGTCGACTAATATGTAATATGTATCATGTATATTAGGACAAACCATCTGTTTTATATACAAAAAGCCAATAGGCTCTCTCATCCCCCCTCCTTAGTTGCCATATAACAGCCACCTCAATGCTGTGTGGTGGATACTAAATCTGCAAGAGGTTTTTTTTTTTTTTTTTTTTTTTTTTTTTTTTTTTTTGCTTGCCTATTGGCTCTTTCATCTACCCTATCTAGTTGTCATGTGTTAGCCAAGTCAATGTAAAATCACTACAATTTTTTTTATTTAGCTAGTCTATTCCACATGCGCGTAGCTTGTCAATGAATGTACATACATACATATATATATATATATATATATATATATATCATGAAAATTGGGGCAAACCATCAATTACCTATTACATATATGTAAAAGAATCAATATTCTTTCGTCCCCATTCCTGCTTGTCATATGTAACCACTTCAACACTACGTGTTAGGTCCTAAATCATTACATGGTTTTTTTTTTTTTTTTTTTTCTTGTCTATTCCACACATACGTAGCTTATCAACTAATATAGATATGTAGTACCTATGTATAAAAGAACCTATTAGCTCTTTGGTCCTCCTTCCCTGGTTGTTACATATATGGTAGCCATGTCAACCCTATATGGTAGGTCTTAAATCACCACGTGGTTTTTTTTTTTTTTTTTCTATGCTTGTCTATTTCACACGGATGTGGTGTGACGACCCGCCTTGCACAGGCCGTCACTACTTGACTTAACTTACTTAACTTACTTGAACTTAAACTTGTTTTATCCCATTTTTCATCATAAAAATAGTGGGGATTTTTATTTTTTTATTTTTTTTATTTTTATAGTTAGCGGAAGCAGTATACTTAAAACTATTTACATACACTCATACTGTGATAAAATAACTGTTTGTTTTCTCAAAATAGATATATTAATTAATTCCTTTTGAGTTGTGAATCCCAACCCGTTCATCATTTCACCGCCACCGGCTTTACCCGCCACCATGCAGTCAATTCAAGACAGGCTGTTTACCTACAGCATAAACTTCAAACAATGAGCGAAAGCTCAGCAAGTACAACTCCTATACCGCAAACCAATTACACGAAACATACATGACCTTTTTCATGAAATCATAAACATAGCATCGTATCATCTTAAACATGAAAGCATAACATGGCATCATATCATCGATTTCTTCATCTTGAACATGAAAACATAACATAGCATCATATCATCGATTTCTTCATCTTATACATGAAAACATAACATAGCATCATATCATCGATTTCTTCATCTTAAACATGAAATTCTGTCGTGAAATGCATGAACCGTTTATGTCCAATTATGCTTGCTTTCTTGTATCACACTTTATCTTGTTGATTTTACTTGTGGGCCCGTTAACTTGATGTGCTTGTACCCGGCGCGCAGCTTAAGGAAATTACCCAAGCTTTCGACCCGATCGTCATCAGGGGGCACAACACTGGCTCTTGTGGCTTTTTCTCAAACATTTTGTTTGTAGGTCTTTCTTGACATCTTTTCACTTGATAGATTAGTGAGCATACTTATAAGATGTCTCCTAATCTCATGTTTTATCAATGCATGGACAGTCGTACTTTTTCATGTAAGCATAATAACAATACTTGAAACATTCATCATACAAAAAGCATATTGCAACCATCGAGCAGATCATCAATTAACACTTAAACAGTGTAAAGTAAACATATTAAGTAAACATACAACTCTAGCCTATGCTGTAGGCGGCGTTGTACTTACTTTGTCTTCGTTGTTCGCGTGATCGAATTTCCTTTTCCGAGCACGCTCGCAGATCATCTCCTGCCCATGGACGTTTACACGTGAGGTCTCTATTCTAAGATCGTTTAATGTCGGATTAAACCAACATAAATATTTTTCGGTTATAAGACCCTCTTCTAACACAAGCGAAGGGGTCACACGGCGTAACCCACAACGGAAATATTAATTAAGGGTTCATGTAAAGGATCCTAATCTTAACTTAAACTTTAATCCGCATAGTTAACTCTAGGCTTGGGCAAGGCCCTAGTAACTCGGAATAATTTTCCGGCTACTAACGCAGTATCTTATTCATTTTAATCTTGAAAACCTTGAACTTGCTTAAAAATATCATTTTCTTGTTTATTTAAGTAAGTTTGGTGAATAGCACCCAAACTTGTCTTGAAAATTACAAAACACTTGAAAACATCTCTATAAAACATTTGGGGATCGAAAACCGCCTTTGGAACGGTTTTCGGGTTTGAAAATGATGTTTGCAAGTTAGAAAAACGTTTTTCCTAGTCATTGGTCTAGAAAATCCCGTGCATGAGATTTTGCTCACTGCGCGGATTTTGTTTGAAAATTCATAACTTAAAATGTAAAACGAATTTGGAAACACTTTCTTCACGAAAGTTATAGCTAACAAAAATATCTAAAACTTTCATGTTTTGAATATTTTCTGATTCTGGCTCAGTTAATACCAGTTTTTGTTTGAACACATGTGAATCGTTGGAACCTGGTCACCCTGACCAGTTCTCGGTTTTTCTTCAAAATAGAGGCCATTGAAGCCTTATTTTTAAAATCTGTCTGCGCTGTCCCCTAGGAAATACCCTAACGAACAACTTTCGTGTTTTAAGTTTTTACCCATTCGGCCTCTAAGGACCTGTAAGTCCTACTTTTCCGAACTGCCGGGTGTTGAACCCGAGAGCAGTTTTGGTGTTAGTCCAAATTTTACGTCCCTATACATTGCTCTAGCTCGACCGCCCAATGCGGGACCTAATAACACATGCACGTCTTCTAACGTCCCTCATACACATAAAATTTTAAATCCCGTGTTTTCGGATTCAACTCAAAGCCGAGACCCCTTGGTCCACGGTTTTGAGAGAGAAACATACATACAACAAAACTCAACCATAACATCATACAAACCCTAGAACATGCATCTAGAAATTTGATAAACATAATAGAGACATGAAACCCTTAAATATAAACCCTAGCATGCATCTCTAGCACACAAAAATCATAGAGCATTACTCCAACCAAACATGCAAAATAATCACCTCAAAAACCTAAATCAAGCATAAAAATATAACCTAAGCTATTTAGGGCTAAAACCGAAAATTATGAGCTTAAGCTCTTACAACTTTTGTGCTTGAAATACATGGTAAAATCCTTGAGAAAGTGAACCAAAAATTTGAACCAAGAACTAGAGCAAGGTTCGGATTTTTACCTCAAAAAAATCCGGGTGTCCCTAGCTTGATCCTAATCGAAAATTAGCCTCCAATGTGCACGGTTTGGACCTCAACAATGGTCACAAAAATTTTGTTAACTTCCTCCCCCAACCAACCTTGGAAAAGAGAAGAAAATACTCAAAAATCTTACCTTAAAATCTCTTGAATCTCCTAAGGTAGCAACTCACAAAATGGTGGTTTCTTCACAACTTTTTGGCTTGATCTCTCTTGGTTTCTTAGCTTTCTTTCTCTCTCTCTCTCTCTCTCTCTCTTTCTCTCGGATTTCTTGGAGTGAAAATGCCGATGGAATGGCTGAACATGGGGTTAAGGGTAGCTGAAATTTTGGGGTTTGAAATCCCTACAAATAGTGTCTCTAGCTAGGGAAAATCCTAGGCTTTCTTTTCCAAGACAATTTGGTTCAAAACTTGCCAATTGGTCCTCCAATTTTTGCAAGCTATTGCCCAAAGAGGGCTTGAATGGCCGGCTGCTAAGGGGAAGAAATGGGGGAGTGGTTGACAACTCATAGATGAGGTGTCACAAGCTCATTGGTCCATGTGTGTGGAGGGTTAAGTCTTACTTAGCTTAATTGTGATATAATTAAGCTTAAAGGCTTGTTTGGTTCAATCTTTTTGAAAAATTGTGTAATTTCAACACATTGCAATAAATTTTAATACTGAGTTACTTAAATACCAAGTATTGAAATTTACATTGCATTAAAATTTTCGATCCGTGAAAAACTCGATCGGAAAATCTTTTCTCATAAATTTCTGAATCCTTTCACCCTGAACTCTAGCTTAGTATGCTTGATTTTTCTAAGGTGATTTCAATTCTTATTAAAACTCATCTTAATCACGAAATGAGTTTTTAACAGTAATTTCACTCATAAAGGTCTCTTGCGAGCTCAAGCAATTTGTTTTTGAGTCTTAATAAATCTTAAGAACTCGTTAAACAATTTAAGTTCTAAAACGAACTTCCTCATGAAATACCGATTACGGTAAATATTTACACGAAATTTCTATAAAATATGCATCGAAGAAATTCGGGTGTTACATGTGGTTTGTCAACTAGTATCATGAAAGTTAGAGCAAACCACCTATTGCTTATTACCTATATATAAAAGAACTAATAAGCTCTTTCATCCCCCTTCTCTAATTATCACGTAACAGCCACGTCAATGCTATATGATGGGTCCTAAATCACCAAGTGGAACTTTTTTTTTTGGGGGGGTTATGTTTGGCATACAATGTAGCTTGTCAACTAGTATATCTATGCATCATGAAAATTAGGGCAAACCATTTATTACCTCTATATATATATATATATATACATATATCTCCTTCCTCTGTTTAAAAGAATCCTCTTTCATGTCTTTATTGATCTTCTCCTCCTTGCCATTCTTTTTACTTATTTTTTATTTTTTATTTTTTTGGGTTCTCCCTTCTTCCTCGAGCTCGCTCGCTTGCCACGTGGCTAATCTTTTTCTCTTTCACGCCTTTACTAATCTTCACCTCCTTGCCATTCTTTTTACATTCTCCCTTCTTCCTTGAGCAAGCTCCCTTTGCATGCAGTGATGTGTTGGTGAACCTCTCATTCTAATTCAGTGCTTGCAAGGTGCAGAAAGAGCAAATAATTTCCATCCCTCTCCCTAGTTGTCATGTGGCAGTCCCTTCAATGCTACATGGTGGGTCTTAAATCGTCACGTTGCTTTTTTTTTTTTTTTGTCAACTAATACATACATATATATATATATATATAAATACTAGGGACACAACTCTAATATCAATTTTTGAGTATAAACTTATGTGATAGATGAGTTTTCATTCTCTTATTAGTTAAGTTGTTAGAGTATTGCCACATCAATTAATTACATTTACTAATGAAAAAATAACACGTGAATTGATATTCAAAAAATTAGAATTAGCATTGATATGCCTAGTACTGGTCGATATATCATGAAAATTAGGGCAAACCAATACACCACAAAACCTAATTAGATTTTAGAAAACTCAACAACAACCAATGAATCAAAAACTATAGACAACATGAAAGAAACTCAAAATTGACGTGCAAATTAGATAAGTACCTTTTCGTGTGAACAAAATACACGAAGACTCATGGCGCTCTTGAACTCAGAAAGGAAATTAACTAGAGTCGCATGCTACTCGACATCATAAGACTTCCTAGGATCGTCAGAAATCGTGATATCCGCATCCAACAAATTCGGCGCATTAACTGAAATGTCGATCAATTTAAAGCTACTATAGCTAAAGGAGACTAAATTCGGGGCATCAATTGTAGCATTGGCCAGCGAGTCGTTGAATGGATGACTTAAAGTGTAGACAAAGTGTTTAAGATGTCCACTCCAAATGTTGAAGTGCTTGAATGCGTAACAATTGGTTAAACTCAAGCTCTCGAGGAGGGGCAGTTCAGGAATCAAATCTTCTAACCATCCGTCGGTCAAGTAAGCATCGGCAAGCGAGAGATTTCTAATGTTATTGCAGTGAAATAGAGTCGTACTGCATTTTTTGTAGGTAAATTCTCCCCTACGGACAAATGAATGAAGATTAACAGCTCAAATTTCGATTGTGCAACCGTAGAAATAACAATCATCGGCATTGGTTGTGAATTCCATGTATCGAAGGCTCGAACTCGACACTTTTGGATCTAACAAACCCCAACAACGATCTATGTGTAGCGTCTCGAGAGAAGTGCAGCTCCGTAGTAGATTGTCTAATACTTGGTCGTTCATTTTGATTTTGTTGAGGTAGAGTTCTTCAAGAGAAGGAAGGCTTGTTGAAACAAAGAACTCCAAGTCTAAACCACTCAACTTTAGAAGAGTTAAGGCTTTAAAATTATTAATGATCTTAGATAAGAAATATTTGTAGCTTCTGGATCTAGGCAGTAAACAAACATCTAACTCCTTGACACTATGCTTTTCAAGAGATCCAAACCAAGCATCTATTCTGCTATGGCATCCGTAGTAGTATTGCATGCAAAGCTTAAATTTAGAAACGGTCGTCTCTCTGCTAAGGCGTCTTAAACACTCGTCTACGAGCTTATAAAACTTGTTTCGCTCTTCTCGTCTGTATTGCCCTTTGAAATAAGGAATCTCATGTCCTTTAAATCGAGGAATATCCCTTGAATCAACGAAGTCTAGCACAGATAAAAAAGTCCATATTCGTCGCCATCGCCTTGAAAGGAGGCTCGTCCAAACAGCGATTGAGGTGGGCAGAAAAGATAATATGTGAAGGATGATAGCATCAGGTAACTGCGATATTCGATCCTCCGCTCTGTTGTCATGATTCATCTTTTTTCTTGCCATGATAATGGTTGTTTCAGTCTCGTAAAGTCTGAATGAAATAATGACAAGAACAATCAGAAGAAAATATAATTAATTCAACGTACGAAACTAACTGATTGCTTTGGAGGGATACAACATACGTTTCTGATCTTATTGGTTCATGACATACCTTAAAACGTCTTCTACCACTCGGTTGATATTTTTTGGATTGGTTTTATCTCTCTTCAATTCTATTTATATAATAGGCAGCAAGAAGATGATAGTTCGACTTTAAAACATATATTTAGGGAGAGTTGTTTCATCGTATTTGTTGAGATGTACGTGGATAGGAATTACTTGATAACGTGAAGAAAATATTTATTTTAAAACGAGAATTTGATTAATTTGTTTTTGAATTGGGGAAAAAGATATACTATAAAAAGTAAAACATCAGAACTACATAAAACTTTTTTTTTTTTTTTTTAAATAAAGCTTTATGATAACATAATAAAGTTTAACCAACATCAAACCATTTAAAATCGTATTTAATTTTCATATAACTTATTTTTCTGAAAATATAACTTTATGATCATTTATATAGTTTAACTACCATTTAAAATCAGATTTAATTTTCACACCCCATCACATATATATTTTTTTCTTTTTAAAGTAACGACCATTTAAAATCGTTTTTTTCCCCTAAAAGTTATCTATGTATTAAAAGTTGTCAACTCCCCCTTTCAAAAATTATATATATATGTGCGTGTGTGAGAGTCAATTTTATTACTCAATGACTTTGTTTTATTTATTAAACAATCTTTCAAAAATTTAATCAACAAAAGAACTTTTGGAATGACGGATTATAAACAAGAACAAAAGGTTTTTAAATGGTCGTTCTTAGTGTTAGAATAAAAGAATGTTATTGTACTAAGTTCTGCTCTTAAGGTTATCACTCTTGTAAATTTCTCAAAAAGGACTATACCAAGATTCTATGAAAAAATATTGATTGTTGACATAACTTAACAGTAATTTCACACCTAATTTTATTTAAAAGTAAATTTAAATCTCCCATCTTCAATTTAAAAATAAAAAATAAAAAAAGATTCTACTAAAAATATGATATCACTTCAATAAAGGAGGAAATAAATAGTTTTACTTATTTATATATTTATTTGTGATTATCTATATTAGATTTGAATGTATTCTAAGAATTATCTAGTTAGTTATTTAGTTTAGATTTTGAATTTATTGAATTATAAAGTCAGATTTAAAATTCAAATTATAAAGTAGATTTGGATCATGGCCTGGAGATTGAATATTACGCTAGCTTTAATAAAATATTGTGAGTCTATTCTTGACAATTTCATAAACAATGAATACATGATCGGTCAAATTTAAAATCGATAAAAGACACTTCTCCCTAAGTAAAGAGGATCAAAATTTATGCTTGAGCATTTTAAAGAGGATCACCCAATAACTTTGGCAGATTTGTTTTGAAGCCATTCATAAAATAAAATAAAATAAAAAAACAACAAATAACAAACAACAAACAAAAACAAAAACAAAAAAAAACAAAAACAAAGACAAAGACAAACAAGACACAAAACACAAACTTAAATGAAAAGGCAAAAACAAATTAAATTAGTGATTTTAAAAACAAAGGGACAAATTTCACTTTTTTCCTCTAAACTTTAGGCCTTTATCACAAAATACCCCCTTAATTTCAATTTGTAACATTTCATGACGCACGGAGTCTGCTGTGCCGCTCCCCAATATATTTGTCACAGTGCCTCTGCTGGTGAGGCCACCGCCGTTCTACCTACCACAGGCGAGGACACCGTCGGGCTATTTCTCTCCCTCTGAGATTCATGAATTTTTCATGGATAATAGGTTTTTTTTATTATTAATTTGCTTAATTATTTTAGTAAAAGAATTGTATTGTTTTTAGCTTTTCAAGAAAATCCTGGCTTAGCGTTGCATCCTCTCTATCTCTCTCTACATTTTCCAGAAATGGCGAAGTCGAAGAATCAAACGGCTCACAACCAGTCATACAAGGCTCACAAGAACGGCATCAAGAAGCCCAAAAAGTACTGCCATACTTCCACCGAAGGGATGGATCCGAAGTTATTACGTGCAATCTGATATAACTCCTACTAGGTTTTGTTTCAATGTGATTTTAGAGTAATAGAAATCCTTTCTACATTTTGCTGATTTTTTTTTTTTGGGGAAAAAAAAGATATTAAAGTTAGTAACTATCTATAAAATTTTTCTATTAAAACTAATTTTCAGGATAAATTAGTCGTTTCACATCGGTTATATAACTTCATCCAATCACAGTATGCCACATGTCAAATTTCCGTTTACCAAATTAATTGAGGAGAGAAATTTGCTAACGGTTCAAACTTGAAGGGGAACGAATGTTACAAATTAAAATTCAGAAACATTTTGTGATAAGGCCTAAAGGTTCCGAGGGAATGAAATTTGTCCTTGAAAAAATTTATACATTAAATCTCACTTTGTATCCGGTTTGAACGTGATATATTTTTACACTATTTAAAAAAAATAGAAAATTTATAGTGATTTTTAATCGGTTTTATCTATACAGTAGACAGCAAAAGGATGATAGTTCGACTTTAAAACATATAAACATAAATAGAGAGAGTTGTTTAGTCGTACTATTTAAGATATACATGAAAATTTCGTGATAAAGAGGTAGAAAATATTGACTTTTAAACGAGAACATTGATTAATTCATTTTTGAATTGGGGATGAAGATTTTAATTTCATATAAAACAGGATAACGACTTTATAGAACATAGGAAAGCATGATAATTTTATAAAGTTTGACTAAGATATAACTACTTAAAATTAGAAGAATTTTTAATTTTGATAACAATATTTTTATTTTTATTTTTATTTTTGTATAATTTTACTTTGTAAATTCAAATCGTCTTCGAATTTTATACACCTAGATTAGAAACGAAGTTCTAACTGCTTTAAACATTTTACAATAATTAAAAACCTAATAATCATACGTTTTATAACATATAAATAAATAAGCTCTAGAAAAATCCTGCTTCCTACAACTTGCTTTTGGAATATAAAATTGAAAGTTTTTAAAGAAAAAACTACAATTCAAATTGAGAATCTTTTCAGATTAGTGTTTGGGAGAGATTAAAAAGAGAGAGAGAGAGAGAGAGAGAGAAAAAAGAAAAAAAGGAAATAGCATTGTTGCACGTGATAATAGAAAATTATAGCATATTTTTTTAGGATCCAAAGAAAATAGCATAAGGGAAAAGTACATGAATAATACAAATTAAAATACCATTGTTTTAACATAGCACCAAAAAGTGACAGCATACTAATATAATGTAAAATTAAATTAAAGTTAACTAAAATTTGAATCATGTTAATTAAGAATTAGAAATTTATACAATGTTAATCAATAAATAAAAATATATATATGATTATTTAAGTAATTTTCTCATAGCAAAATAATATTATATTCTTTGCGCATCTCAGTAGCTTCCACGCCGCTGCTCATTTTGCTGTTACCAAAAAGCCCAAACACCATTGTCGCTTCAAATCTCCATCATCATCGTTGTCATATCTTAGGAGGGATATCACGATTCACGAGTTCCTTCACCACCGTCGTCTTAGTCATGTTTACCAGAATCGAAATCGTGTTTTACCAAACGACGCTTACGACTCCGGTTTTCTGTTCCTTTCAGCTCCTAGGAGGGATATCATGACGTATCCTCCGCATCTTATCGATATCACGAGCTCGCATGACAAAAACTTGACCGCAATTTTGAAACATATAGACAAAGGCCACACAATTTATAACGAAGAAACAAATCTTTTTGTTTTAATAAGTTTTGAAGACTAAAAACAAAGAACACATTAGAATATGGAGAAACCACCTCCGTTATTACACAACAAACCCAAACACACAACAAAAGCACATAAGTATGAATGTATTGCGAAGTCTACCTCGCCTATATCATAACATACCGAAGAAAAATAAAAAAAAAAAGCGGACTCCAGCCCTAAAGTTTTCTAAAAACCGCCACACTCTTTTTTTTTTTTTTTCTTTTTCTTTTTTTAACTTGAGAAATTGTTTGATAAGTTCGTAAATAGAAGAAATTAGGGATATTATATTCATTCCTGATTCCACGATCAAATTTCATAATCTGGGATTTACTTGTATTTTCTCCGGGACCAAATTCAGTGAATTTGGAAAATGTAGTAGTTATCCCCACTAAATCTTATTTTATGAATCCGGAATTTACTCGGATTTTCCACACGCTTAAATTTTATAAGTAAATCTTTTTATATATAAAAAAAATCACTCTTGAATCTTTCTTTCTTTTTTTTTTTTTTTTTTTCAATTTGAAGGCAAATTAAGAATCATAATATAGTTTTTTTTTCTTAAACAAAAACTAATAAAATAATTTAATTGGCCCTAAAAACAAAAACAAAACTTAATCGGTGGCACATAAATAAGTAATGGTACTGAGAGCATATGCTTTTTAATTAATATACTAATAGAGTGTTAAGGATGAAAAGAAACAGAAGTCCCACATTCTAAAAATATAACAATCAATAATTTTTCCAAAGTATAAAACCAAGATAAGATTGGGAGAAAAATAGTCCCACTAATTAAATATACTCATAAAATCACTTTCTAAATTTAGAACAAACCAAATAACAAAATAGTAAAGTCAACAAGAAAAAGTTGACAATGGGAAATTAACCTAATAACATATATTCTTTTTTTATTCTTTTTTTTTTAATATGAGAAGTAGATTTTGAATATACAAACCCCTAGTCAAACTCATCCCTCCTTATCATCAAACCAACCAGGCATTAGGCTTCTGAATCTTTTCTTCTCTATTAATTGTTATGTTTTACTTTTTTTCTAAACCGAAAAATCTGAATATATAACATAATGACACGAACCAGCAAAAGAAATATAATTAACTAAAAAATATTTATATTAAAAAAATTTATGTTCTTTTTTCTTTTTATTTTATTCTCTCCTTATTTAATTTTAATATAGTATTAGAGTTCCCTCTCTCTTCCCTCATTTTTTCTCAATCATACTTATATCACTTTCTCCCAACTCATTACTCCCCTTCCCAACTTTTTTTTTTTTTTTTTTACCGTAATTCCCCAATTCCCCCATTCACACACACACAGACACACACACACATATATATATATATATATATATATATAACCTACCATCATTCTTTTATAAGAAAATTAGATGGGGAGTCATATTTTAAGTACCTCTTATAATCTTGTCTGCTCTAACAGTAAAGCTAATAATTTTATGTTATGAAATAATAAAATTATCAACTTTAATGTTATAGTGAGCATAACTATAACTTCTCAAATTTATGGCATTCTTTTTTTTTTTAAGGGAAAATTTATGAAATTCTTGCATATAACCCTATTTTTATTCCTCTTTTGAGGATTGTCATTCCTATATCATTGCATTCTGTTTTGACGTTTGCCGCCCCGGTACCCATGCATCCTTTCTCCTTGACGAATGTCATCCCAACACCCATACACCTTTTTTTCTTAATGATTGTCGTCCCTGCACCCAAGCATTCTTTGCCTTCTTCCTCCTCTTTTGACTACTGCGCCCCAACATCTTCAACGACTTTTATTGTTATTTTTCTATATATGCAAAAGCTAAAAATAAAATAAAATAAAAATCTAGATCTTTTATTACTATTATTACTTTTTACAAGTTCCTTATGTTATGTTGGAGTTCCATCTTGCAGAGCATATAGGAAGAAATAAATAGATATATATATATATTCATTTATTTATTCGTAATTATCTTCATTAGATTCGAATGTATGTTTAGTAATTATCTAATTAGTTATTTAGTTTCTATTTTGAATTTATGTGATGTCTAAAGTTTATAAAGTAGATTTGTATAGACTCTTCCATAATGTATAGAACCTCGTCTCAGTAGCTATATATATATGATAGTTATCTCCACCAAATTTGATGAAGAATTTACTCGGATTTAACATGTGATTAAATTTTATAAGTAAATTTTTTCATATATATAAAGATCACTTTTGAATCTTTCTTTTTTTTTTTTTTTAATTCGAAGGAAAATTGAGAATTATGTTATAGGTTTAAAAAAAAACCCCTAATTAAAATAACTTAATTGGCCCCTAAAAATAAAAACAAAACAAAAAACTTAATAGGCGGCATGTAAAGAACTAACGATATTGAAGAGTAATGCTTTTAAACTAGTGGAGTATTAAGGATAAAAATAAACACAAGTTCCACATCGTAAAAATATAACAACAAGAATATACATATAAGTGTAGCTCTATCCTTTACAGATGTGATCTTGAATCTGGATATTAAACTAGCTGTAACAACCATCTATCACAAAAACCACTCGAATTGACCTAGTTTTAGAAACTAGTCTTTTCATATAAATTTCTCATTTTTTTGGTCGCTATGTCCTTTGGGTTGCCTGACAAATGTTTATAGAATTTTTTTTCTTAGAAAAAAGAATATTATATTCCAAATCGAAGAATTAAATTCACTATTTTGACTCGTATAACGTCAAATTTTAGGAAACACGACCCCAATAAATTACTAGTTCTACTAACAAACTCAATTGAAAAGTTAAAGGGAAAGAAACGTGTATTGAAGTCTGAAACCATAAATCCAAATAGATACACAAAATTTTGACTATATACATGGCTCTTTTAATAAATCTCCTATAATCTGCGGAAACTTCTGACCAGCCACAATTTTTGAGACCATATAGACAAAGGCCACACAATTTACAACAAGGAAAAAAATCTATTCGCTTTGTTTTCGTTTTTCGTTTTTTGTTTTTTGTTTTTGTTTTTGTTTTTTTGTTTTTTTGTTTTGTTTTGTTTTGTTTTAGTTTTGTTTTTTTTTTTTTTTTTTGAAAGGAACAATGAAACAAATTTAGCAGACTAAAAAACACAGCTTACATTAGAATGTAAGGAACCACCTCCGTTATGATACAACAAACCCAAACACACAACAAAAGCACACAGCTATGAATATGCAGTGGATTCTACTTCGCTTTTATCATTACATACCAAAAAAAATAAAAAAAGAAAAAAAAAACTCGAAGTCCAGTCCTAGAGTTTTCTAACAACCGCTATGCTCTTTTTTTTTTTTTTTTTTTTTTTTTACTTGAGAAAATTTTTGATAAGTTCACAAATAGTAGTAAATTTGGGATAAAAAAAATTAGGTTGGATAGCTTATTTTAGTCACCGAATGCCGGACTTTTTTTTATGTAGCAAAATAGTAGTTTGTCATCTTTACAGATTTAGCCAATCAGTGAGACTTAAACACTGGTGATTTACATTATGGTCCATAAGTGATTGACTACGGTTAATCAATGATTGATTACTAAATTAATAAAATTATATGGTCAATCAGTGATTGACCATTTAAGAAAATTAATTGATCATTTTTACAAATAGTTTTTTAACTAATTTTTAAAAACTTCGGCCATTTTTTAAAAGACATCTTAAAAAAAAGCTATTTACCTCTAAATTCCTTTGGACATTAGATTCATTCCATGATCAAATTTCATAAGTTTACGATTTACTTGTATTTTCTCCATGACCAAATTCAGTAAATTTGGAAAATATATATATATATATATATATATATATAAGTTATCCCCACCAAATTTGATGAATCCAGAATTTACTCGGATTAACGATGTGATTAAATTCCATAAGTAAATTTTTTATATGAAAATATCACTTTTGAATCTTTCTTTAAAAAAAATGACGGCAAATTAAGGATATCATACTTTAGTTTTTTTTTAAACTAATCAAAATAATTTGATTGCATCCCCCCCCGCCCCCAAAATAAAACTTAATAGGCAGCCCATAAATAACTAACTAATGGGGTGTTAAAAATAAAAAGAAAAAGGAGTCCCACATTGTAAAAAGACAACAATAATAATAGACAAATAAGGATATTTAATCACTTCACTTAAAAAGATATTTAATCTATAAACAAAATTCATTAAGAAAATTAAAATATAAAAACATAAAAAATTCAAATCATGCATAAAAACATATAAATATCTATATTTTTATTAATAGATATACAAGTGTGACAAGTGCAGGAATACGAGAGATATGGAAGTTATGAAAGTATGATAAGTTTATAAAGTTTAACTAACATATAACCATTTAAAATTAGAAGGAAGTTTAATTTTTATTCTCTAATAGATATTAATTTTTTTATTTTTGTATAAAATTTCAATTTATAAATTCAAATCGTCTATCAACTTTATAGACGCCCTTAAGTTAGAAACGACAATGGTAAAATAACAAACATATGCATAACTTGCACCCTTGCAAATATTTATTATCGGATGTATGAATTTCCAAATGCTTCAAATATTTTACAATAATAATTGAAAACGTGATAATCTATAAATAAATAAAGTCTAGAATTATGCTTCCTACAGCTTGCGTTTGGAATATAAATTTAAAAATTTATTTAAAAAAAAAACTTCAATTCAAATTGAGAATCTTTTAAATTTAGTGTTGAGGAGAGATTTAAAAAAAATAGAAGAAAAAAAAATGACATAATTGTTAGAGATGATAAAAAATTATAAATATTTTTTTGGGATTGGAAGAAAATAGCTTGATATATTCTAAGCCCATCCCTGTAGCTTCGTCGCCGCCGCCACTCACCGCTGTCGCTTCAGATCTCCATCACCATGATTGTCATACCTCAGGAGGGAGATCACGATTCACAAGCTCCGTCAAGTGTCGTCTTAGTCGCGTTCACCAGAAAAGAAATCGTGTTCACCAAACGACGGTCACGCTCTGGTTTTCTTCCTTCTGATGAGATTGGCTGCTGTTTGGGAGCTTTAGTATGGCGATGGGTGTGTAGTAGTCCAGGTTTGTCCTCGTCACCATTGGAGCTGGATCTCCAACCTCTCCGTGGTGCTTTCTTTGACGGTCACCGGGCTCGTCATATTCTCTGGTGACTGTTGATTTCCATTCAGGATCTTGTTTTAAGAGCTTCTCTAACCCAAATCACTAAAAATGGTGTAACTTTCAGATCAAAATGGTGAAACTTTCATATCAAATACTAAATTCATCTCCAACCCATTACACAATTTCTAACACAAAAAGAATATCCCATATGTATATTTTTTTTATCTCTCTTTTTTTATTCTTTTTTAACAATTCCATACTATTTATCTACTTCACGAACTATGCCCACATACAATATTTTTTCACATATTGATCTAATAAAACATAGATTATTATTTAACATCGTCGCAGAAAATAACAAATTAATAAATTACATTTTCCTAACTCCTATATTTGCTGTTGATATATTAATGAAAAACAAAATTACATACATTACATTTAATTAATAACTAAACGTTCATAAAACAAAAGTGAGAAAAAAAAAAAAAAAGATATTGGTATTCTTTTAGTTCTTTGTATTAGAATACTCCTCCCACAAATGATCAATTAATTCATTGGAAAGCATAATGTGGGCATCTTTATTCTTAGTTTGTCTATGCCGACCGAGGAATTGTTGAAATCAGGTATTTTCGCCTACCACTATTTTAACTTCTGGAGCTGTCGCTTCCCGCACATCTTCAATTGTTGCATCAAATCCTCAGGCATCGGATGTTGAGGTGGTGCTTAACTGTATTGAAGGGAAGATTAATAATACGATGAGTGATTTTCTCCTCTCACCTTATTCGGTAGAAGATATTCAGCGGGCGGTTTTTAGTTTGGGGCCATCTAAGGCTCCGGGTCCTGATAAGTTTCATATTATTTTCTTTCAGAAAAATTGGTCGGTGCTAGGTTATGAGATTTCTCGTGTTTGTATTGGGATTCTTGAAGGGAAGTACTCGATTCGACCATTCAACAGTACTAATGTTGCTCTTATACCTAAGGTGGCGGCTCCTAGGAAGATGGCGGATTTTCGTCCCATTAGCTTTTGTAATGTAATTTACAAGATTGTTACAAAGGCTCTTGCTTTTCTTTTGAAGACTATTTTACCATCCTTAATTTCAGCCAATCAAAGTGCTTTTATTCCAGGACTTTTAATCACTGATAATGTTATAGTAGCTTTTGAGCTAATGCATTCTCTTGGTAAAATTTGCTCGGGTAGGAAGGGCTGGATGGCATTGAAGTTGGATATGAGTAAAGCTTATGATCGTGTTGAATGGCCGTTTCTTTTTGGTGTAATGCGGAAGATGGGTTTCCCGGATGCGTGGATTAGAGTGGTCATGGATTGTGTTACCACCTCTACTTTTTCTTTTATGGTTAATGGGGATCCTTGTGGTCGACTAGCACCTTCTCGTGGTTTGAGGTAGGGGTGCCCACTTTCTCCCTATCTCTTTCTTTTATGTGCCGAAGGTCTATCGGGTCTTCTTTTGACTGCAGAAAGGGAGTCCTCTATCTCTGGGTTCTCTTGTTGGCGTTTAGGGCCAAAGGTTAGTCGCCTTTTTTTCGCAGATGATAGCCTCATGTTCTGTCGTGCTTCTCTTGATGAGTGTTTGCAGATTAGAGAGAATTTGGCAATCTATGAAAAGGCTTATGGGCAATTAATTAATTTGCAAAAATCTGCTATTACATTTAGCAAGAATGTTCGGGTAGAACTGCGCACTTCTATCCTTGGTATGTTGGGGTTGGGGCAAACACAATCTCACGATAAATATTTGGGCCTTCCTACGTTGGTGGGTAGGGTAAAATAGAAGCATTTAGAACAATTAAGGAGAGAGTTTGGAGTAAAATGCAGTTATAGCGTGGGAAACTATTTTCTATGGGGGGTCGGAAACTCCTTATTAAATCGGTGGAGCAATCGGTACTAACTTATACTATGAGTGTCTTCCGTCTTCCAGTAGCTCTTTGTGATGATCTCCAAGCCATGATGGCTAGGTTCTGGTGGGGTAGTGAGGTCGAGTCGAAGAAACTACACGGGTGGCGTTGGGAGAAATTATGTTGGAGAAAGGAGGAAGGTGGTCTTGGTTTTCGGGATGTTACGGCTTTTAATCAAGCTTTGGTTGCGAAGCAATCTTGGAGAATCCTACAAAACCCAGATTCTTTGGTTGCTCGAGTCTTAAAGGACAAGTATTTCTTAGGTGTCAATTTTCTTGAGGCAAAGGCGAGGAGTGTGCGTCCTATCTATGGAGGAGTATTTTATGGGGACGAAACGTTATTACTCTCAGCCTTCAATGTCGTATTGGGGATGGGCTTTCGACTTGGGTTTTTGGTGATCCATGGCTTCCGAGACCTTCATCCTTTTGTGTGGTAACTAAGATGCCGGTGTGAGGGGAATTTTTGAAGGATGCTGATTTGATGGTGGAAGGGAACCGTGTCTGGGATAAGGGTAAGATTGAGAATACTCTTTGGCCGATTGACCAAGAGCTTATTATGGGTATCCCTCTAGGCAATGGTGTTGGAAGTGATAAATGGGCTTGGCACTTTGATTCCAAAGGTCTTTATAAGGTCCGTTCTGGGTATAGGGCTATTATGGAGTCTAAGCGTAGTGGGTCTTCTTCCATTGTCAATTCGGATGTTTCATGGTGGAGAAAAATGTGGAGTTTACTAATTCCTCCCAAAGCCCGGTTGTTTATATGGCGTGCTTTTCATGATATTCTTCCGACGATGGTTTCCTTGAGCTATAGAGGTATTGTGTGCGATGTTGTTTGCCCTAGATACAAAGATGTTATGGAATCCACTTCCCACGCAATTCTCGACTGTCCGATATCACAAGCGGTGTGGAAGATTTTTCGGTTTTGGAAGGTAATTGAGAATAGGAGGGCTTTCCCATTTGTAGATTTCTTAAGAATTGTGTAGTCAGAAGTTTCTATGGAGGATTTTGCTCTGGTGTGCTGGTTAACTTGGAAATTATGGAGTGAGAGGAATAAGGTTGTTCATGGTGGAGGGGTTGAAGACCTACAAGCTATTTTTGATTTGAGTATTGCCAGTTATGGTGCATGGCAGGCTTTGAATAGGGTTTCGACCCAATCACAAGCTATAGGCTCAGATGTTTGGTTGCCGCCTCAACCGGGTTCTCTCAAGTTAAATATCAATGATTCGGTCTTCCCGGGGTTGGGTCACATTGGTTTAGGTGCAGTCATCCATGATGAGAAGGGGTTTATTTTAGGCGCAGCAGCAAAATCAGTAGAAGGGCCTTTTTCCCCTTTTTTGGCTGAGTGCATAGCTCTTCGTGAAGGTTTGAGATTTACAAAGGAAATAGAGTGTGTTAACCTTGAGGTGGAAACTGACGCAATCAATGTCGTTTTCAGCTGTTGTGGATAATCAGGAGCTTTCTATGGAAGGTCTGATTCTGGAGGATGTTTAACAGTTGTGTGTCCAACTGCGGAGTACAAGTATTCATCATATTTGTCAAAGTGCCAACCATGCTGCTCATCTTTTAGCCAGATTTGGTTTCAATTCTAATCGTACTAATGTATGGATTAATGAGACTCCTAGTGTAGTCTCTAATGTTGTTTCTATTTATGGTTTTGCTTAATAAAGTGATTCTTATTCAAAAAAAAAAAAAAAAAAGATTATTAGGCGATTCCTAGTTTAAAGATAAATACAAAAAAAAAAATTTCAAATTTTCTCTAATGCAATCCGCAATTTCTTGATTAATTTTCTTCCTTCCTCTACATTAGTATCCCTACTGCACTGGACGTTGCTTATTACAAGAATATAATCTTCCAATTTTTCATACCTAAGCATTGTATCTGATCTAGGGTTTTCCGTGCTTCGAGAAGGAGAAGATGGCCGATCAACAATGGCTTCCAATGGAAGAAAATATGACAGGAAAATATGAATATGACGTTGCTTATCACAGTGGAAATTCCGACAAGGCATAGGACTCGTATTGTCAAAGTGGTCACTTTTACAAGATTTCTTGAATGAGATGCCAAAGCTAACAGTTGAATCCCTCATATTTGATATCTCACTCTTCTTATGTAGAACCCATTGTACGTTAACTGTGTGTGCGAGCTTTTTTTTTTTTTTTTTTTTTTTTTTTTTTTTTTGAGAATCTCTAAATTTTGCTTTTGCCTCTTTTTTTATTTTATTTATTTTGCCTCTAAATTTAAAGCGTTTGTATAATGGTAGAGGTGTATATTTTATTTACCGTAATTAATTTTTCATTAAAATAAACTAAACTGTTTTTCATATGTTCTAATTATATATTTTATAAATATAAATGTAATTTTCCTCAGACAACAGAGTGGATGATGTGGCATTGATGCTGCCTAATGGTGTGCAAGATTCAGTAAATGCTGTTCTTCCATATAGCAACTGTAAAGAGGTATATATATAATTAGTTCACTATATAAATATAATTGGAATTTTAATTATAATAAATAACTGTTTTATATATATGTTTTTGTTAGGTTACTGAAGAATTATTGACTGCTTATAAAGAACTGTTATTGGAGAAACAAAGAGAATTAGCAAAAGGGAAACTATGGCCTTCACAACATTGGGATTCCAAATTAAGAGACGCCGTAGAGCTTTCTTTGTATGAGTGGTCAAAGTTGCAAAGAAGCATCAATGAGTTTAGGTGCCTCCAAACATCCGAACTCGTCGAAGATATATTCACGTTCTTCTCGATAAATGCTGGTATTTTAATTTTTTTTCCAGGTCGAAGATAATTGAATTGATATTTGACTCACATGTCCCGTTCTTACCATCCTTCTTCATGTCCCGACATTATATTTCAATTCATATGACAGGAAGCATTGTACGTCGTTAATGTTTTTAAAACCTTCAATCGTTATTGTGGAAGAAAATATGGAAGTTTTGTTTTACTTAGCATTTGAAGTCTCATCCAAAAAATAGGTTAAGTCTCAAAGACAAGTCGTGAAAGTTCTCATTTTCAAAAGTTTTCTTTGATAGTTTTCGATGTGGGACTCGGCAAGTTTTCATTTCATATCTTTTGTCATATTTTTACCAGGTCTAGCTCTTCATTTGATTTTATGATTTTTTTTTTTGGCGAAATAAGAAATATATATTTCAAATACTGACATGAAATTTATAAAAAAAAAAATCTCTGATGTTGTATTGTCTACTAATATCAATTATTTTCTTTTCACCAGTGCCTGATGTGGATGCTTTAGCACTGAGGATGAATATTTTTTCTTTAACATACTAATATTATTATAGTTATTTTGTTGATGAAAGTTTGACCAAACGTGACCTCGTGATTTGTATATTATGTGCAATTCTACGAAGGTTTATTTTTTATTTTTTATTTTTTTTGTTATATGGAAATTCATAATTGGTTAAGTTCAAAACTGAATATCTCAAATTTTAAGTGATACATTAATTTTTACTAGCGCAGAACTCATATTTCCTCCAAAGTCAAACCCTAGATGGTATCATTGACTAAGTGGTCGTTAACGACTTTGACTTCTAATATGTATCTTATTTATATTTTGTATCATAGGTTTTAAACTAAAAAATTTAAAATGTTGGATTAAAATTCATTTGTATGAACTCAATTCTAGAATTTAATGTATTCAAATTGAATATATGTTTGAATAATTTAGTAAGATGTAATATTTGAATAGTGTAAAGATACAAATTTGAGTGTGGTAAAACTTTTTTTTTTTTTTTTTTAATTTAGAGTGAAACCATTTTAAACGAAGTTGAACGATAAACCACCAACTAAAAATATATTGTTAAACTAAAAAATAAAAAGTAGTTAATCAATAATTGATTACTTGATGGTGAATTAGTAACTAATGGATATTTATATGTTCATCAACGATTTTAACTGCCACGACAATTTTTCTAAATAGAAAAAATGTCTATATTTTTAAAATAGTATTCAAAACTGCCATCTGATCGAATTTCTCTAAACGATTAGATGTTGGTTATGGCACAAACATTATAAGCTTTAATCTTATTCATGCTTTTCGCAGGTAGCTAAACAATTAATTACTCTGCATCAAGACTGTTTGGAAGGAAACTTCAGGGCCAACAAATTTTTAAGAGAAGCCAGAAATCCGACCCAGGTAATTTGGTTTTAACCAATTGAGAAATATGTAAAATAGTTAGGTGCAAATTGAAATTGTATGATTTATACAATTAGGTTGCTTTGCAGGTTGTGAAAAAGGGAAGACAAGTGTACGGTAAAAAACGACAGCGCATTCGAAGAAGTAGAAGCAGAGCCAATTAAAACAGAAAAGAGGATGATAGTGGCAACTTTATAATTTTAAAAAAAAACAAAACAAAATTATTAGTTTTAAAATACTTCTTATATATCCTCAATTTTTGATCAATTTTGTATTTAGCCCCTTACTATTTTCTAGTTCTAAATTCTATGCAGATTGTTTTAAAATGAAACATTTACACATTTTATTTTTTAATTTTAGTTACTCCCTATATATACATGTTTCCAGTTTCTCAAATTTACGAGGAAAAAAAAAAAAAACACTTAATCGCCCTTTTTTTTAGTTTATTTTTTTTGTTTTGTATAGAAGTACAACAGAATCACCCTTTATATGTAGAATATAAATTCAATTAACGAAATACATAGTACAATTTTTGGTCTTTTTTTTTTTAAATCTCAAACCATACATGCATATTGATGCATGCAGCTGTGGAACAAGACACGGCATTAATACAAAGCACACACTATGTTTTAATAACACACAGACTCAAAACTTCAAAGACATTTGAAGCGATTTTATTCGATAGGTAGGCGATATAGATCTCCGCAACTTACACCGTCGATATCGAATTTCGCGAATTCTACTCAATTTCAACCTCCACCTCCTCCAGTAACTGCAC
Organism: Ficus hispida; assembly: GCA_025413025.1. Taxonomy (NCBI): domain Eukaryota; kingdom Viridiplantae; phylum Streptophyta; class Magnoliopsida; order Rosales; family Moraceae; genus Ficus; species Ficus hispida. The sequence goes on along the minus strand of CM046374.1, from coordinate 25,709,556 downwards.
TAGCTAATATTTCAATGTTACCGGTATCTAGTGTGATCCATGTTATTGTTCGAAATCGTATCATGTTACATGCAATTTACATAAAATTATAGGTAAATCGATTTAATTTTTGCACGAGTCTAAACAGGAAGATATCTATCAAAATTCGGCTGCCGGACAAGAGATAGTTCCTATAATTAGGATCATCTATCGGTTTGTGCATGTTCCTTTTATGCAGGAGTCATACTAATCTTTTCGGTACCATTCTAATTTTATGGAAGACAAATAGTTATACATATTTAAATTCATGACAATCCTCAAATACATATAAAAGAAAATATTCTTATTTAAAATATCTGAGAAACGAAGAATTTTTTTAAAATATTCTTCAAATTCTTTTCATATGTGAATTCTTTTTTTTTTTGGATAAATTTTTCACATGTGTATTCATGGATAGTTAAATTTTAGGTTATTAAGAGAAAAGGAGGGGGCTAACACTTCTGGAACTACTGCTTAAAGGGAAGATCACGAGTAATTTTCTTACATGCCCGGATATATACTTATATCTACCTCAAAATGCTATTACATATTTCTCAAAATATATACACACACACATATATTCATTACTCACGTTTTCTGTATATTTAGAGCAACTGAAGATCAGTAAGTAATTGCTTATAAGATTCCTTTATAGCAATTTTGTCTCCTTTAAAATAGTCTTCTTGAGGGATATTTTTGTGTGTCTTTGTATATATACAATTTTTCATGTACGAAAGTACTTATATTGTTTCTTATTTCACCTTTTTCTACTTATTAAGTGCAACGTTCAAGGGAGCTACTACTTCGACAAGTGAGAAAGCCGAAGATCATGAGTAAGTTGTTTTTATACTTCGATAAACACTAATCTTGTAAAAAATTTAATTTCTCCAAACTAATTACATACTAGTTATTCTATTTTCTGTTTCAGAAAATAACATTCTTCTTATATTGCCTTTTATATTTGCAGGTAATTAAATAATGGAGTATGTCTAAAGTACCGAAATCTGATTTCCTATGTATTCAAGCAGGAAGAATATTTGGTCTTGGTTTGTATTCAAATGTAAGTGTGATGTTATTTATCAATTTCGCCACTTTCAGTTTCTTTGGAGCATTATTTTTATCAACCATGAATTGCCTGCTGAACTTTATAAGTTAAATTATGAACCTGTTTTTTTTTTTTTTTTTTTTTTTTTTTTGCTGAATAAATTATGAACCTGTTGAATGATCATACTCTTAATATTACTATGGCGAGTGCCTGAATTAAAATAATTTCCGGTATAGATTTTCCACACTATTTTTCTTCGGTAGTTAATTTAGATTTTAGATTTTCTTATTAGTATTTGACATCCTCTGTTTTTTAACTTCATCTGTTTTTTGACTCTGTTTCTCTCCACTTCAATCTTTCTTCACTCTGTTTTTGAGCATAGGAAGCTTAACGTCTATTTTCATTATCCAAAATTTTGTTAAGTTGTGGAGCCTAATTAATGCCTTATGAAGAAACCCCTTTCGCAAAGATAGTATGCAGAGCAGATCAACCTCGTTAAGGGTATTTTGAGGATTTCACATGTAATTTTGGATTCCCTAGGTTTTTTTTTTTATAAAAGGGTGTGACGCCCGGAATTCCCAAGCCGGGTCGACACCATACTACTTGTACTTAACTTGCTTAAAAATTTGAGAATAAATTTTTTTTTTTTAAACATATTCTCATAAGTTATCTTGTAGAGAAAACTTGTCACTCATATATACCAAACTGAAAATACCTTCTCGTGTCTTCAAATTCTTTACATATAACAAAACATCATTTACTTTTATCATATTAACATATTTTCTGAAAAATTGGATGCGGAATATTATGCGTAGTGGTATCCCACACCGCCCTTCACCCGTCGCATCGTCCGCAAGGCCCATCACTTAAATTGCAGGCTTCTTACCTATAGTATGAAATATAAGAGTGAGCTTTCGCCCAGCAAGTACAAACATAATCTCACAAAATAATTCAAACATCTTAAAACATGTCCATCATCATGTAGCTTATGCATGAACCATTTATGATTGATTGAATGTCTTATGTTTCATTATAGACTCAATCCTTAACTTATCTTGTCTTAACATGTGGGCCTATAGTGTACGTACCGAAAGCGCGTAGCCTCCAGATAAAGCTAGCGTTTGCAAGGCCCTAACAGTTCTGGGAATCATAACGTGACCCTCACGCATCAACGAGAGGTTAATATCACAATTGGTGTTAAACATGTATCCTCCACGATCACGGGAGGTTGGTACGACACCTTACTTGATTATCTTACCATGTGATTTAACATTAGTGAACATGCTTCATGATGTCACTATATCATGTTCAAACTTAACATTTCCCATATCATGGCATTCTTGAAATCATGACATTTTTAAAACCATGACATTTTAGAAAACATGGCATAATATGTAACATGTCATAGCACATCATCGCATAGCATTACATAACATCATACAACATAGCATGTACATTTAAACATGTAATGTAACTAGTATAGTTAAACATAATATATATGAAAATAGTATTTACTATTTTCATACTGTAGGTGAGGTTCGATACTTGTCTGATTCGTTATATTCCAGGCTTTGTTGTTTCCACCCTGATCTCAATTGCAGGTTACTTCCTGCTATTAGAAAGAACATAGGATAAGGATCCTATAAAACGTTGGTAACCTTTTCAGCATCATAGTTATATGTTCTCCTTACATACCTTGATCATTTATTAGGTTACTAATCGTAACCCTAGAGATTATGGTTAACCGTCTTGACCCATTAGATTACTTGAGGTAACCTTGGGTATTAAACCCGTATTAGATTATTCTTATTATCGAGCCTAAGTTTTAGTAACTCGGGTATCCTTCCCGGTTACCATTCGTCATTGTCTTGTTAATATGTTTTGACTTTTAAAATCCAATTTGGAAAATTGGCTAGAAAATCTTTTGTTTTACTTCAAAATTCGTGGTTTTCAAAATAAGATTTTATAAAAATTATTGAAGACTGAAAACTGCTTTTAAAACAGTTTTGATAGTCAAAACAGGAGTGTTGATGCAAAAATACAGTTTTTCTGCATGTTTTTAGAAAATCCTGTGCAGGAATTTCTTGCTCTCTGCACAGTTTTCATAGTTCAGGTTGTATTTAAAAATCCAGATTGATTTTGAAAAACTTGTCTTCACAAAAGTTCTTGCTCTTGAAAAATTCTAAAACTTTCATGTTTTAAGAAAAACCCAGTTCTACTTGGATTCTTGTCAGTTTTAATTTGAAACTTACTGGACGTGTAGACTAGGTCTGGGCAGATTAGCCTCGGATTTTCGTAAAAACGGAGGCCATTGGAGTCTCATTTTTCAAATCCATTCATGTTGCCCTCTAGGAAAAACTGTTCTGAACAACTTTTGTGTTTTAATTTTTTCCAAAATCGGCCTCTAAAGGCCTCAAAATCTGATTTTCCCGAGACTGGTCAATTTCTACCCGAAATGGCAGTTTTCGGTTTCGATTTTTGTTTTACGTCCTAGACGTGGAATCTAGCTCGACCAGCCACCGCGGGAGCCCTAATACACACATGCAGCGGTTTTCTAACATCCAATATTCACCATGCAAATTAAAATTCACATCATGCATTAAAATATAAAACCTAATCATTCAAACAAACACCTATCATGCAAAAATGGAAACCACCAACCATAAACCCTAACTTAATTCAAGCACACAACCTAAATTTCTTAGCTAAGGCAGGGAGTTAATGTGAGCTTATGCTCAATACAACCAATGCTTAAATACATTTAAATTTCTCGAAATGAAATTTAAATGAAAAGCTTAGGGATCCAAGGAATTATACCTCAATTTGGTTCAAGAGTTTGGCTAGGATTTCTCGTTTTTCTCCTTGCCCCTTGTTCTAGCAAAACCGGACCTATGGCTTGCTTGGCTCCAAACTTTTCTCCACCACCCTTGCTCTAGATTTCCGGCCACTCTAACTCACAAAATCCGGTCACATCCAAGTTTCCTTCTCCTCCCTTTCTCTTCCTTCCACAACCGGCCTTGAGCCAAAAAATGGGTTCCAAAATTTTTTTCAACTTGTCGGCTTGCTTTCCAACAATAAACCGACTAACACACTCTCTTTTTCACTTGATCTTGGCTCGAATTTCTTCCTTTCCCTCTCCCTCAAGTTCGGTTTTGGTGGGTAAAAATTTTGGCAAAGTTTGGTTGCTTTTCTCTCATTTTTTTGAATTGTGGCTTCACCTATTTATAGAGGTGGAGAAAGTCTTGGAAATTGGAATTTGACCCCAAAAAAATCAAGAAATCACACAATGGGGGGGTGTAGGTGGCCGGCCAAAGCCTTGTGGAACAAGGAAAAAATTTTGGCAATTTACTTAAATGGAAGAAATGATGTCATATTTAAAAAGTAAGGTGATGTCATCCACCTTTAGGCCTTGTTTGGCTCTTTTGCTATTGTACAGTCCATTTTTAAGTTAACACAGGTATTTCCAATACTGGATTCACTTATACTCAGTATTGGTTTACCGAACTGCAGTCCAAAATTTATCTGTGTAAAAATGGACAGTATGAATTTTTCCTTATTTCTTAAAACCCTTTTGCTCTTTAATTCTACTTAATGTGCTTGTCTTTCTATGGTGGTTTTGAATCTTAAACATATTATTTTATCAGTAAAATCGGCCTATGCAGTATAATTCTATACTGCGGGCTATTTACTCTTACGGTCTTTTCTTAACTTTTTGGGGTCAATCTTTGGCTTTCTCGTCCACCATTGACTTTCTTGTCAACAGTTGACTTCCTTGCCAAGATTTGACTCCTGAGGTCAACAGTTGACTTTTCTGGTCAACCGTCGACGTTTTTTGGTCAAACTTTGACCAACATAAAAAATTTGGCAATTTTGTTCCTTTTTGCCTAAAAGGTCGTTTGCTTGACTAAGCAATCATTATTGAGTCTTATAAAATCATAAAAACTCACAAAATATCATAAAAACCCTTAACCGGGCTCTTTCATAAATATCCTCAACGTACAGTTGAATTTTTTTTTTTATACAAAAATCATAACGATCGAAAAACTAGGTATTACAATCTACCCCCCTTAAAAAATTTTCGTCCTCGAAAATCAGAACAATTCAGGGTAGCTTTTCTTCATCTCGTCCTCGCGTTCCCATGTTGCCTCCTCAATCTCATGATTTCTCCATAGGACCTTAACTAAAGGTATAACCTTGTTCCTTAACACCTTTTCTTCTCATGCTAAGATTTGAACCGGTTTCTCCTCATATGTCAGATTCTCGTGAACCTCAATTGGTTCGTGGTCTAGTACATGGGATGGATCCGAGATGTACTTCTTTAGCATTGACACATGAAATACATTGTGTACATATGCTAATTCTTGAGGCAAAGTCAACCTGTAGGCCACATTACCAATTCTTTCCAGTATTTCGAATGGCCCTATGTATCGTGGACTTAATTTCCCCTTCTTTTCAAATCTCATAACTCCCTTGAATGGAGCAATTTTGAGGAAAACCAAGTCTCCTACTTGAAATTCTAGAGGCCTTCTACGTTTGTCGGCATAGCTCTTTTGTCGACTAAAAGCAGTTTCTATCCGTCGGCGTATAAGTTTCACGGCCTCAGTGGTTTTTCGAACAAAATCTGTGGACACTAGTTCTTTTTCCCGTGTCTCGTACCAATGGACTGGAGATCTACACTTTCTTCCGTATAGAGCTTCGTAAGGAGCCATTCCAATTGAAGCTTGGAAACTGTTGTTGTACGAGAATTCAATCAAAGGAAGCTTCTTATCCCAAGTTCCTTTGAAATCCATCATAGACGCTCGTAACATGTCTTCCAGAGTCTGAATAGTCCTCTCGGATTGCCCGTCCGTTTGAGGATGAAAGCTGTACTAAAGGTAAGCTTGGTACCCATGGCTTGATGTACACTTCTCCAAAACTTAGAAGTGAAACGACCATTACGATCAGAGATGATTGCCTTTGGGATCCCATGGTAACGTACAATCTGTGCAACGTATAGTTCCGCCAGCTGTTCCACCGAAAAGCTAAGCTTGATGGCGATGAAGTGTGCAGACTTCGTCAAACGATCAACAATCACCCATATAGCATCATTGCCACTGGAAGTTCGGGGTAGACCAACTACAAAATCCATGGTCACTTGGTCCCATTTCCATTCTGGGATGGAAATTTTCTGCAACTCTCCCCCCAGACGTTGGTGTTCTGCCTTCACCCTTTGACATGTAAGGCATTTGCTGACGAATGTAGCAACGTCATTCTTCATTCTAGGCCACCAAAAGCTTTCCTTCAAGTCTTGGTACATCTTTGTAGCTCCTGGATGGACGGAATACGGAGTCTCATGAGCCTCCTTCATAATTTGTTCCTTCAACTTGTCGTCGTTAGGAATGCATAATCTATTTTTCCGATAGAGTATGCCCTCATCCGATATGTTGAAGTCCGATTCCTTTCCTTCCAAGACCTCGTCCCTTGTTCTGAGCAGCGAGGCATCTCCTTCTTGTCGCTCTTTCATACCATCTAAAATGGTAGGTTGGAAGGTTAGAGCAGCTAAGCTTCCTGTGATGAGCTCTATTCCGGCTCCCACTAGCTCCTTCTGAAGTGGCTCAATCAGCGACTGTATGGACATCAATGCGGAAGACGACTTCCGACTAAGGGCATCAGCTACTTTGTTAGCCTTCCCTGGATGGTAACGGATGTCTATGTCATAATCCTTCACCAATTCAAGCCATCTTCTTTGCCTCATGTTAAGCTCCTTTTGTGTGAAGATATACTTCAAACTTTGATGATCTGTGTAGACTTCACACTTACTGCCGTAAAGGTAGTGTCTCCAGATTTTGAGCGCAAATACTACCGCCGCAAGTTCCAAATCATGCGTCGGGTAGTTCTTCTCATGATCTTTTAGCTGGCGTGAAGCATAAGCGATCACCTTTCCATTTTGCATGAGCACGGCTCCCAATCCTATTTAGAAGCATCGCTGTATATCACGAAGTTTCCTTCTTCCATATTCGGAATTGTGAGAATCGGAGCACGAGTCAGCCTGTTTTTCAGCTCTTGGAAGTGCTCTTCACACTTTGCAGTCCATTCGTACTTCTTTCCTTTCCGTGTAAATGCGGTGAGTGGCGCTGCAATCTTAGCAAATCCTTCAACGAAACGTCGGTAGTAGCCCGCCAAGCCGAGGAAACTACATACTTCGGTGACGTTTTTCGGAGCTGGCCATTCACTTACTGCTTCAATCTTAGCCGGATCTACAGATATGCCGTTCTTGGAGACCACATGTCCTAAGAAATGGACCTTTTCCAACCAAAATTCACACTTTGTGAATTTAGCGTAGAGCTGATTTTGCTTTAAAATCTGTAAAGCAATCCTTAAATGCTCCTCATGCTCCTCCTTTGATCTTGAATAAATCAAGATATCATCTATAAAGAC
>CM046374.1:25669694-25701976 GCA_025413025.1 Ficus hispida | reverse complement strand
TTGAGATCCATGTCCTCTCTGTTGATTCTGTGGACTCTGAGGATTTAGATTGCAGTTTTTCGCATAGTGGCCTTCCCTGCCGCATAGAAAACAGCGACCACTTCCAGCACGGCAGTCTCCTGGGTGCTTTTTCCCACATTTCTGACAAGTGGGATAACTGTTGCCATCAAGAGTATTTTTCTTCTGGGGTAAATTTTGTTGATTCCCCTGTCCTCCTGCATTCCACTTCCTTTTCTGCTGGCTGTTGCCGTACTGCCTGTTGTTGTTGTTCTGGCCCGTAGGTCCTCCTTGACCCTTCTGTTGCGGAGCTTGGCTTGGTCTTGCCTGAATCTGTTTAGCTTGGGCCTTATCTTCCCTCTTTTCCTGGAAAAACTTAGCCCTTTGCTCCTTGTTCTGACCCACCCAATATTCAGCTCGAGTTGCCCTGCTGACACATTCAGCAACAGTGAGTGGTGGATGGGGGCCACTGCTGATTACCACTACTAAATCTGAGCGAAACATTCTCACATTCTTCTAATTTTGTCCCTTTCAGAACTGATGAGGTGAGGGCAGAGACAGGCTAGCTGCTCAAACTTCCTGACAGCTTCGGCCACTGATAGATTTCCTTGGCGAAACTTGTCGAACTCGTCTTGTTGAGTCTCCATGACTTCAGTATTGAAATACATTCCCTTAAACTCCTCCACAAAGTCCTCCCATGTCATCTGAGTAACATCTCGCCGGATTTGAACTGTTTCCCACCAGAGGCGAGCATCTTTTCGTAACATATATGATGCACAAAGGACTTTCTCCTGATCGTTGAGTCTGAGGAAATTTAGGGTGACCTGGAGATCAATTAACCAATTGTCAGCCTCGATTGGGTTTGTAGACCCCTCGAATTCCGGTGCCTTCATGCGCCGAAATCTGTCATAGAGTTCTTCTGGAGCTCGAACCAGAGGCGCTGGTGGCACAGCTGCAGGTGCAATAGGTACTTCAGGGGCTATGGGGTTCTTTGGGATCACCGGAACATCATCAGGAATTTCCGGTGCCGCAGGATGATTCACATGTGCGGGTGGTACCCCAGCATCAGGAGGTCCTTGATTCTGTTGAGCTATCTGAGCTTTAAGTCCTCCTATCTCCTGCTGTTGTGCTAACATCATTTGCCTTAGCTCATTCAACTGAGCCGCGAGATCAATGTCTTGGGTTGGTACTCTTCTACGCTTTGGCGGCATGGTTCTGTACGGAAATAAGGAAATAAATTCAGCTTCTTGAAATCATGCCTTTTATATAGAACCATAATCTTCATTCCATATGAAAGCATAACATGAACATATCTGAATTCATCATGTTCTTGTTTGTATCTCCTTCGCAACAGGAGTACATATAACATTTGGGGAAGATATAAAACTTTCCCATCATTTCCGTACGTCACCTAGTTGCCACTACCAAGCCAAGATACCACCCAACGTCATCCCTGTATCCAACATTCTCCAGCATGGCCGTTGAAGAAAGATGCTTACTATGCACATAAAATCTTAATTCTAATCGTAAGAAAATAACATAACTTACTTGGGCCGTTGCAGAAGCGATGTGAGGCGAAGTGAAGTAGGCTGGCAGGATACCGCTCTGATACCAAACTTAAAAATTTTGGCAAAGTTTGGTTGCTTTTCTCTTATTTTTTTGAATTATGGCTTCACCTATTTATAGAGGTGGAGAAAGTCTTGGAAATTGGAATTTGACCCCAAAAAAATCAAGAAATCACACAATGGGGGGTGTAGGTGGCCGGCCAAAGCCTTGTGGAACAAGGAAAAAATTTTGGCAATTTACTTAAATGGAAGAAATGATGTCATATTTAAAAAGTAAGGTGATGTCATCCACCTTTAGGCCTTGTTTGGCTCTTTTGCTATTGTACAGTCCATTTTTAAGTTAACACAGGTATTTCCAATACTGGATTCACTTATACTCAGTATTGGTTTACCGAACTGCAGTCCAAAATTTATCTGTGTAAAAATGGACAGTATGAATTTTTTCTTATTTCTTAAAACCCTTTTGCTCTTTAATTCTACTTAATGTGCTTGTCTTTCTATGGTGGTTTTGAATCTTAAACATATTATTTTATCAGTAAAATCGGCCTATGCAGTATAATTCTATACTGCGAGCTATTTACTCTTACGGTCTTTTCTTAACTTTTTGGGGTCAATCTTTGGCTTTCTCATCCACCATTGACTTTCTTGTCAACAGTTGACTTCCTTGCCAAGATTTGACTCCTGAGGTCAACAGTTGACTTTTCTGGTCAACCGTCGACGTTTTTTGGTCAAACTTTGACCAACATAAAAAATTTGGCAATTTTGTTCCTTTTTGCCTAAAAGGTCGTTTGCTTGACTAAGCAATCATTATTGAGTCTTATAAAATCATAAAAACTCACAAAATATCATAAAAACCCTTAACCGGGCTCTTTCATAAATATCCTCAACGTACAGTTGAATTTTTTTTTTTACACAAAAATCATAACGATCGAAAAACTAGGTATTACAAAGGGGGTGCTATAGTTAGGTTTTATAATTATGAAAGGTTAGAGAAAATACAGAAAATGTGAGGATGTGAATTTTTCTTATAAACTTCTTGATCATCATAGTGAATTACAGTAGTAACTAAAACAGAACATAGTTTTACATTAAGGTGAACTAGTATAAAATTTCTTGGCATGTTTGCGCATTTTATTTTCTTCCATTTATTTGCTCTCGGTGATATTGAATTAGGTCGTGAACTTATTCTCAACAAATTTAAGTTTCAAAATCAAAGTGTTGAAAGAGAAAACAAGATTGTAATCAACAGTGCTTACAGTGTTTGACATTATTGAAATCTTTCCAAAACTAAAGAAGCTCAACCTTGAAGACTTGAGTAGATTGCGGTCACTGACAATAGAGGAAACGACATAACCTGTGCTTGAAAAACTATCTATTTTACTGAATATTTTTCTGCATTAAAAATCATAATTTTGATCATGGCGTTTATGAATATTTTCAATTTTTCTATGAACTACAAAGTTTAGCCAAGTTTGCGTCGTCACAAAGTTTTTTTTTTTTTCTTTCGTTCTAATATAGTAGCCTAGAAAATTATTTAAAAAAGAAATTATTTCGATCTTTGGAATCCAATGCAAAGGAAATTTGTTTTATTTTTTGTTTTTTGCTTTTTATCTCTTTAGGTTCGCATAGCCTGTCTCAAGCAAACGACAATGATAAATAAACAAAACCAAAGTTCACTAAAACTTCCTGAAAAAAATGTCAATTTCTCGATTCAGATTGTCGTTTACGTTCAGTGCATGATAGAGCAAAGAACATTCTTAGCATTTTGAAAGAGAATTTAAATAATTTAAATAAAAAAAAAAGCTTGAGAAAAGGACAATGAAAAACAAAAATAATATTGAGAAAGAATCTCTAGAATGATTGATGAAGAAAAGAATCAGTGCTATTTTCTGAAGAAACAAGGCATACAAGCAATGAACACAAATATTTTCTAAAGTAAAACAATCTCCATCAGATCCTTGTTTCTTCGATTTTATATTTCAAATTCTTGTTCCATAGTTTCCTGATGATAACTCATCCTACTCTACACCTGAAGAAATTCAAACGGTAAGTTAATTTCAAATCAAGTTAATTACAATATTCCACATTTAAGTTCCAAGTTCTATCTTTTCTTTTCATTTTTTCATTTTTTTTTTTCCTTCTTCTTCCCCCTCCCCTGATAAGGTATTTTCTCTTCAGTACTTATATTTCAATCTTATGCGTGGGCAATTTGGATATATGATCAGTCTTTCATCAGATCCAGGTCTTCAAAACTTTTGAAAGGGTGAGCTTCCGAAACTTCCAACACTTTGTTTGTTTTTGTTTTTGTTTTTGTTCGTTTGTTTTGTTTTGTTTTATTTTTTAAACAAGGTTGTTTAACGAATAAAACGTGAAATAGAAGGATTTTACCCACACATTTTTTTCCTACTTTCAAAAAAAATTAAAAAGTACTTTTATTAGGGGGCTGAGAAAAATTCGTTTTTTTTTTTTTTTTTTGAAACATAGATTTAATCTTATAATTAATAAGAGTATGATACAATAATAGTTTCTACAAACGTAGTAATTCCTCCAACCAAAAGAGCTTATCATTTGAAAAGAGTCTAACTTTGCTCTTGAAAAAATATAATGAGTTAGATACATGATAAATAACACATGAAACTCAAAATAAAGGTATGTAAAGTTCTGTGTAGTTTGAATAAGTCAGTTTATCTGACTCCATGAAATGGAGATTAAATAATACTAGTAATCTTTAGGCTGATCTAGTTATTTTCTAGACTAATGTCATTTTCTGATATCTATAGCATAAACCGTTACTAGATAAATGATGTTCCCAAGAAAACTAGTGATTACAACGTTAGAAGATTGACAATTTTGGAAGCCATAGATTGGCACGGACATGGTCGGAGTCAGACTAGGAACATGGTTGGGTCAAATCAAGATAGGGTCAGTAGCTTAAGACCTGGGATGGAGTCCCGATCAACCTGGGAACAATAATGATGAGAGTGTCAATCTAGGAGAGAGGTCAATGTCTTGGTCCTAGACCGACTCTGACCCCGACACCAACACCGACACCGACACCGACCCCAACCCCATTCTTGTTTCCACTACAACCTCGACCTTGATTGCGACCTCAACACCAACCCTAACCCAACCCCTATGACGTTATTGTCCACGACCCAGTCTCTATCACCATCACAGTCCCTAATCCCAACCCTAGGCCTAGGCCAGCCTTGATCTCGTCTATGAGCTTAACTTCAACCTGGGCCAACCTTGTAACTGTCACAGTTGACGGGCCGACCACCAACCCTGATCCCATCCTAATTATTCCATAAGTTTCATAAAAATAATATAGATTATTTATAGGTTAAAGAGTTTTTAGTTAACAACTGGAGTTAATTGCTACCATTTTGTAAAAATCAAGGATTAAATTATCAAGAAAAAAGTTCAAGGACCAAAGTGTCAAATCATAAGAAATTTAGGGATCATACTAAGACTTTTAAATATATTCTAAAAAACTCTCTTATTTTATTTTATTCTTTTTTCTTTTTTTTGAATACCGCTCTTAATATTTTAAAAGAAATGAATAGGATTCATTAAATTTGTATGATTTAAATGGAGCGTAAACTAAAAAATTATATTTATTACACAATACAACGATTTAACAAAACCCCAAATATTGTACTAAGTTATTACATTTTTAATTTAATATAATACATAACCAAATACCGAAATTGTATAGGTAATACAATATCATGCAACACAAAATAATAAACCTTACTTAATACATATAATAAAATACGGGCTATCAAACATAAACCATAAGTAACTTAAAAGATGTCCAAACTATGAAGCATTCTGAAAGAGGAGAGGGGGTGGGGAAAGAAAAAGTAAAGGATACTGAATTTAAAGAAGGAAAAGAAAAAGAATCGGTGGAATGGCTGATGAAGAAAAGAATCCATATATATTCTCTCACAAGAATCATTGTTTCTTGAATTCTATCGTTCAAATCCTCGTTCCCTAATATCTTGATTATTTCTCAGCATATTACGTCAAGCTCTGATTGTATGACGCAGTTCAGCTTCTGAAAAAATCCAAAAGGTATGTTTTATCTGATCACATCTAGTTGTCAGCCTCCTATTGGTTACCTTTCACATGAAGTAAATATATGTCTCAAGTTGAGTTGACGATTTGCGATTTTGATATCTGAGGTCGTTCCTCGTATCCAAGTCTTCAGAACTTTTAAAAGTGGTAAACTTTTGAATCATCCAACTTTTATATATATATATATATATATGTATATATATATATGTATGTATAATTTTTAATAACAAGGTTGGTTTTATGAATAAAACGTGAAAGGGTAGAGTTTTTACCACACTTCTGTTTTCAATTATAAAACTAAAAAGTGGCCGAGACAAGAATTTTATTACTGAAATAGACGATATTTATATTAACATATAAATAGCTAGAGGAGCATTAATACAGTTGATTTCTACAATTTTTTTATTTATTTTTTTTCTGTTAAGATTTCCATATTGCTTAATTTTGGACTCTTAGCACTTGCATTTGTAATAGATAGGTCAATCACATAAATACCATTTTTCTTATAGATCAAAAGCGAAATATCATTTTTACCACCCTCCAAACGAACATTTATTCATAGAAACTCCATTGACACTATCATAAGAAAAAGAACTGATATTATCAAAGCTTTTACACCAATTAAAACACATATTAATTTTGAACAAACATGTTACATGTGAGAAATGTACCTACCTTGCTCAATGAACTTACTAAAATTGCTAGCTACGAACGTACGTAGCACCACGAGACTTCAACACACTCACTCTTTGAAGAATTCATGTCACAAAATCATAAAATTATAATTCTCCATTCAAGAAGAACTCTGAAAATCAATCTAACATCCTCAATTCAAAATTTCATCATCAAAACTTTCAATTCATTACCCTATTTCCTTAATTTCATTACGTAGCACAATAATTTTCCCCAATTTCTAAATTGCACAAAATCTTTGAATTCCAAAATCACCAAATTTAAAGCATCGATAGAAGTACCTTTGATCTTCGATGAAATTAAGACTAGAGAATCAATAGAAGAGCAAATCTCGAAGGTTTGACGGTGAGAATCCACCCAAAAAAAAAAAGAAATTAATCCCCAACATCCAAGAGCTAATTCTATCAACTGTTGATAGAATGAGGGTGGAGGTGTGGAGAAGAAGAACGGTTGTTTTTCTGAAAAGAATGTCTCATAGGATTTAGACTTTTAGTTTTTGTCTTTTAATAATTAATCCCCACCATCCAAGAGCTAAGATCTAAAGTTAGGTTATGATATAAATAAGGGTCCAAAATAGGTCTAGGAAGACTACTAAGTCGGCCCCTTTCAATTCCCTTTTTTTTTTTTTTTTTTTTTTCCCCAATCAAGAGGACCAGCCCCGCAGCGCAACGGACTTGGTCTTGAAGCCAAGTCTGCCCTGCGAGCAACGGCAGATCTAGGGGGGCTAGTCGGGGCTACAGCCAACCCTACGTAAACAAATTTTGCATCCTAATAAAACTAATTCTATCAACTGTGGGTATTATCTGGACTCGAAGTGTTAAATTTTTTTTAAAAAAATTTAAATGAAACTAGATTGTAAGCAAAGTGCTCTAAAATTGGGTTGTCACATCATCGAATAAAAGACATGAATCTTTCGAATGTATTAAAGCCCTTATCACCGTCACATGCGATATAACATAATAAAACGTTAGTAATACCAGTTACACTATATTGATCTATAGTCATCTAGAACATCTTATGCTTAATAATTTACTAATGAACATTTGCGTTACAATCATATATGATTTCATATGGTCTAACAATAGCATATCAATATCCTTAACAAGAGAATCAATATTTTTTACACCAATATCCACAAGAAGAGGGGATCTAGAAAATTTTAGGTGTTACATTATTACCATATTCCTTTTTTTTTTCCCTTCAAATACTTGAAGGTGGGGAGATATTCAAGATCTACATCTTCTTGTGAAGTCAGATATATAATTATCATTAAGATGTATGTGCAATCACCATAAACATCATAATCCTGTTTCCATTGTAGTTACTTCTGTAATGTTTTTTAAATGTGAGGTTAAACTGCAATTTTTGAAAAATAGAGGGAAAATGACGAAATTGTGTAAAATAGCACTGTTATAATATCATATTTTAATTTGGCACACCAATGTAATAGCACATTACATTAATTAACCTAAACTAGCTTACTCTAATTTTCTGGACGTTACATTATTACATTAATCACAAGAATTAAGAACCAATGTTAAACTGGGGGGAATTGACATTAAGTGGGTGGCTGATGTGAGACAGGAGGTTTGTATTTGCCAACAGTATTATGATGTGCTTAGTTTCTCTTAATTCCAATTTATTTTTTCTTTCTTTTGTTGAACCAAAAAAAAAATGTGTGAGAAATTTACAAAGTACTATAACGTGTAGTTATGAGAAAAGATTAATGAATAAAGTATCAACTTTTATGCAGAGCCCTAGTAAATAAAGACAACTGGGTACTTGCAACCAAAGGAAGTAAGCAAGAATGGCAGAGGCTATAGTAGGCGTTATTGCAGACAAGCTGGTCGCATTATTGACGGACGAAGCGAGCTTGTTGAAGGAAGTTGACGAAGAAGTTCTGGAAATTGCACGTGAGTTGGGGAGCATCTTATCTGTCCTAAAGGATGCTGATAAAAGGGCAGAAACCGAAGAAGATAACGTAAGCGATGGTGTTAGATCATGGGTGCAAGAACTCAGGGAAGCTGCGTTACAAGCAGAAGATGTCATCACCGACTACAGACATCACATGGCTGAGCAGCCATGTCTCGGCAATCAACGGAGTTTTGTTGAATATCTCCGAAAAATTGCTTGTTTTATACCTTTCTATTGCTCAAGCCTAAAACAACGCCATGACTTGGCCTGGAAGATACAAAACATCAAAAGCAGGCTTATTAGAATCAACGAACGAAGTAAATCATATGGCTTTATGAATTCCATTCGGCAGGGGTCTACAAGTAATGCTACTCAAAATGTTGTTACTTCATATGACCCTCGAGGGGCATCCCGCTACCTTCATGAAGATGAGCTTGTGGGCATTGAAGCTGCTAGAGATAAATTGGTTGGTGTTTTATTAGATGAGTCATCCCAACGTACGGTCATCCCAGTGGTCGGCATGGGAGGATCGGGGAAGACCACTCTTGCCCACCAAGTCTATGATCTTGTGAAAGGAAGGTTTCAGTGTCATGCGTGGGTTCAAGTGCCTCGACAATGCAGAAGAGAGGAGCTTTTGAGAATATTGATAAGGGAGCTTTTTGAGTCAACAAAGGTATCTGTACCTAGTGAACTTTATGCAATGGATGAAGGAAAACTCACAGATAAGTTGAGAGAGTATTTGAAAGAAAAGAAGTATCTTGTCGTATTCGATGACGTTTGGAATGAAGACTTTTGGGGCAGTATAGAACATGCTTTAAGCGACGATAAAGTTGGTGGAAGAATAATGATCACGACACGAAAAATGCACGTGGCAAGGTTTTGTGAAAATTTTTCCTCTGTCCACATTCACAACATGGAGAGTTTGCCGGTAGAAAAGGCTTGGGAACTCTTTTGTAAAAGGACTTTCAGCCCTGGAGGTTGCTGTCCTATGGAATTGGAGAAGATTTCGGGCGACATTGTTGAAAGATGCGAAGGTCTGCCTCTTGCAATTGTGGTTATTGCTGGTCTTCTATCAAGAAAAAACAAGACCATCCACGAGTGGCAAAGATTCCATGCTAGCCTCAGTTCAGAGTTGGAGAACGATCTTCAACTGAATAGTATAATAAAAATTTTGTCCCTCAGTTACTACGACTTGCCTTACTACCTCAAATCTTGCCTTTTGTACTTTGGCATGTTTCCTCGTGGCCACTCTATAAGGAACGGAAGGTTGATTAGACAATGGATCGCAGAGGGCTTCGTCAAAGCAGTGGAGGATAAGACATTAGAAGATGTCGCACAAGAATACATGAATGAGCTGATAAATAGAAGCTTGGTTGAAGTGTCAAAATCTGATGTGACTGGAAAAGCTAGGGAGTGTCGTGTTCATGATCTTTTGCATGAGATCATTCTCAAGAAGACGAAAGAAGTATGTTTTTGTCAAGTTTGGTCGGTAAGTACTACTGCATCAAAGTTTCGAGGCACTACTCGTCGTCTTTCGATCAAGATCAATAGCTCAAAGGATGATTTGCACGGCATTAAATTTCCTCACGCCCACTCTGCCATTGTTTTTTGTGAAGATGAGACAGTCAACAATATCGTGCCCGTATTCGAGAGAAATTTCAAGTTCTTAAAAGTACTTGATTTCGAAGATGCTCCACGTCTAGATCATCTCCCTGAAGAGATTGGAAGGTTGTTTGACTTGAGATATTTGAGTGTACGGGGCACAAAAGTGAAGGTTCTTCCAAAGTCCATTTCGAAGTTAGAAAACTTGGAGACGCTGGATCTGCGGAATTCATTTGTGTGCGAGCTACCGGCTGACTTGATCAAAGGGCTTTGTAAGTTGAGGAACTTTTATGCTTCGAATATTGAACACCAGGACGAAGGAGTTTTTGTGCGAGGCAGGCGAGGAATAAAAGTGGTGGGAGGAATTGGGTTCTTAAAAGCTTTGCAAAAGTTATTTTGTATCGAAGTTGGCCATGAAGGGGTTGATGACCTGTTCAAAGAATTGAGTAACCTGACACAGTTGAGGACGTTGGGAATTTATCTTGGGGTGAGAAGTCAAGACTGGAGGTCTCTGTGTGGATGTATTGAGAAGATGGAACTGCTTGAATCTTTATTTGTAGGCTCATCAAGTGAAAATAAGATCATTGATTTGGAATCCATGTCATCACCCCCTCAGTTTCTTCGGAGCATTAACTTATTAGGGCGTCAAAAGAAGTTACCAGAATGGTTTACACATCTTCAAAGTACTCTAGTCAAGCTAAGGCTTAGCCACTCAATGTTGGAAGATGATCCCCTTGAAGTCCTTAAGAATATGCACAATCTTTTGCAGCTTGAGATCCATCACGATGCATATGTTGGTGAGCAAATTCATATCAAGGAAGGAGCGTTTCTGAAACTGAAGGTGCTCAGCCTCAGAAACTTGAGTAGACTTCGTTCGTTCATAATAGAGGAAACCGCACTGCCTGTGCTTGAAGAACTATATCTTGGGCCTTGTCCTCAAATAAAAGATGTGCCCTCTGGATTACAACATCTGAAGAAGCTTAAAACCCTTGTGTTTGACCTATTTCCAGTGGAGTTCATATTCTTTCAAGATTTTCAAACCGCTTATCATGTTCCACAAGTTGGATTTAGTTATAGAGACTATCAAGGACAAACACAGTGGATCACTCTTCTAAATCTCCGCATACTCCGAGTAGTGTTCGTGCAAGGTAAGTCCTCAGCCATTACTCGCTGATACTGTTTACCTTTTACTTTTTTTTTTTTTTGGCCTTTTCACTGTGTCGGGGATTTAAGCATAATTTTATTGCTTCCTTCTGAACTTATAGATTGATATTATCCTGTCATGGCTACTGTATATATGTACTTACAATAAGTCTCCAATACAGTCCTGCAAGCTGAAGAGATGGAAGAAGAGCAAGATGGAGCAAGTACCTCCGGAACTACTGCAACGAGGGAAGTTCATGAGTAAGTTTCTTGCATGCCTGCATATACACTTATATCTACGTCAAAATGGTGTTATATATTTCTCAAAATATATTTACATCTATATTCATTGCTATCACGTTTTCTGTATATTAAGAGCAACTGAAGATCAGTAAGTTATTGCTATAACTTATCTTTGTAGTGATCACGTCTACACTTCTTGAGGTGTGGGTGTGTGTGTGTGTATTTTTATGTATATAAGTACTTATATTATTGTTTCTTTCACCTTTTCTGTTTATTAAGTGCAACGTCAGAGGGAGCTACTACTTCTTCAACTAGTAAGAAAGCCGAAGATCATGAGTAAGTTGTTTGTATACTTCGATAAACAATAATCTTGTACAAATTTTAATTTCTCCAAACTATTTACATGTTAATTATTCTGTTTTCTGTTTAAGAAAACATTTTTCTTATATTTGCAGGTAATTAAATAATTGAGTACGTCTAAAGGACTCAAATCTGATTTCTTATGTATCACGCGGAACAATATTTGCTATTGGTTTGTATTCAAGTATAAGTGTGATGTTATTTTTTACTTTCGTGACTGTCAGTTTCTTTGGAAGATAATTTTTATCCACCATGAATTGGTTGCTGAACTTGTAAGCCAAATTATGAAACTTTTTTTTTTTTTTTCTGAATAAATCATGAACCTCTTGAATGATCACACTCTTAATATTTCTATGGTGAGTGGTTGAATTAAAATAACTCCCGGTATAGATTTTTCGCTCTCCTTTTCTTCCGTAGTTCATTTGGACTTGGTTTTGTCACTCTTTATTACATCCTCTGTTTTTTTACTCTGTTTCTCTCCACTTCAATCTTTCTTCACTCTGTTTTTCAGCATAGAAAGCATAATATGTCTATTTTCGCTATCCAAGATTTTGTTAAGTTGTAAAGCCTAATATATGTTCTATGAAGAAACGCCTTACGTAGAGACAGTATGTAGAACGGATCGACCTGATCATTAAGGGTTTTTGGGATTTTACATATAATTTTGGTTTTCCTTGGTTTTCTTTATAAAAGGGCACTGTAGTTAGGTTTTTATTATGATGAGAGGTTAGAGAAAATGCAAAGAATGTAAAGGTGTGAATTTTTTTGGTAAACTTCTTGATTATTATAGTAAATTACTACAGCAGCTGAAACATGATGTAATCTCATGTTAAGGTGAACCTATATAAAAATTCTTAGTGTGTTTGTATGTTTTATTTTCTTCTGTTTATTTGCTATCAGGGATATTGAATTAGGTTGCGAACTAATTCTCAACAAATTTTAGTTTCAAATTCATAGTATTGAAAGTGAAAACAAGTTTGTAATCAACAGTGCTCACTGTGTTTGACATTTTCGAAAAACGATGTTTGGGCTGCTTAATTTGCTTATTTGACTTGAGATATTTGAGTGTACGAGGGAGAAAAGTGAAGGTGCTTCCAAAGTTCATTGAGGAGTTGGAAAACTTATTAGGGACGTTGGATGTAAGTAGATAATATGTATATGAGCTACGACTGACATTTTCGAAAGGCTTTGTAAGTTGAGGAACATTTATGTGTTGAACATTGAACACAAGGACTCAAAAAGTTTGCTTTCGTTGGTGACGGTTAGCAACTTGCTACAAGGACGGAATGCTTCCAAAACATTCATTGCCTACACTTGAAGAACTATGTGTATGTTTGGTTCTCCATCTCCAACTCAAAAATTTTAACTCAGTTTTTGTTTTTTGTTTTTTGTTTTCTGTTTTTCTTTTTCCTTTTCAAAAGTCAACAAAAAATTAAACTAATTTTTAAAAGACAACCAACTACAATGTAAAAATTTCAATTTTAACCGGCGAAACTAAATGGGATCATAATACTGAGACAATGCGTTCCGAAACATTATATATCTTTACTGAAACAGAGAATGAGGGAAGAGCAAGAGGAAGCTAGTCCTTGCGGGTTCAATATATCTCATAATACTGAGCAGTGGCTTCAGAATCGCCAAGAACCAAAATGATAATAAATTTTACAAAATTCTGATCTGGGTGTTGTGCACTTCTCAAAGTGATTTCTGTCTTGTTATATATATTGACTAACACCTTTCCAGATGAAGCTTTATTTCACGGAGCTAGTGGTCGCATTATTGACGGACGAAGCGAGCTTGTTGAAGGAAGTTGACGAAGAAGTTCTGGAAATTGCACGTAAGCTGGGGAGCATCTTATCTGTCCTAAAGGATGCTGATAAAAGGGCAGAAACCGAAGAAGATAACGTAAGCGATGGTGTCAGATCATGGGTGCAAGAACTAAGGGAAGCTGCGTTACAAGCAGAAGATGTCATCACCGACTACAGACATCACATGGCTGAGCAGCCATGTCTCGGCAATCAACGGAGTTTTGTTGAATATCTCCGAAAAATTGCTTGTTTTATACCTTTCTATTGCTCAAGCCTAAAACAACGCCATGACTTGGCCTGGAAGATACAAAGCATCAAAAGCAGGCTTATTAGAATCAACAAACGAAGTAAATCATATGGCTTTATGAATTCCATTCAGTAGGGGTCTACAAGTAATCCTACTCAAAATGTTGTTACTTCATATGACCCTCGAAGGGCATCCCGCTACCTTCATGAAGATGAGCTTGTGGGCATTGAAGCTGCTAGAGATAAATTGGTTGGATTTTTATTAGATGAGTCATCCCAACGTACGGTCATCCCAGTGGTCGGCATGGGAGGATCGGGGAAGACCACTCTTGCCCACCAAGTTTATGATCTTGTGAAAGGAAGGTTTCAGTGTCATGCGTGGGTTCAAGTGCCTCGACAATGCAGAAGAGAGGAGCTTTTGAGAATATTGATAAGAGAGCTTTTGGAGTCAACAAAGGTATCTGTACCTAGTGAAATTTATGCAATGGATGAAGGAAAACTCACAGATAAGTTGAGAGAGTATTTGAAAGAAAAGAAGTATCTTGTCGTATTCGATGACGTTTGGAATGAAGACTTTTGGGGCAGTATAGAACATGCTTTAAGCGACGATAAAGTTGGTGGAAGAATAATGATCACGACACGAAAAATGCACGTGGCAAGGTTTTGTGAAAATTTTTCCTCTGTCCACATTCACAACATGGAGCGTTTGCCGGTAGAAAAGGCTTGGGAACTCTTTTGTAAAAGGACTTTCAGCCCTGGAGGTTGCTGTCCTAAGGAATTGGAGAAGATTTCGGGCGACATTGTTGAAAGATGCGAAGGTCTGCCTCTTGCAATTGTGGTTATTGCTAGTCTTCTATCAAGAAAAAACAAGACCATCCACGAGTGGGAAAGATTCCATGCATAAAGATTCGTATACACAAGTTCTAAAAGTTCCTCGGCACGACTATCCTTGACAGCAAAATGCCGTTTAGTCATCTTGCCATCCAAACAGGATTCACATTGTGGTCAAGGTTCAACCTCATACAAGTCAAGGCATTCTAATTTTATCATCCTTTGAATTCTATTAAGGCTTATGTGATGTCGTAAATGCCAAAGATATGATTTGTTAGAGTGAGAAGAAGATTTATGTCTTTTAGAGTTCTTTTCCAATTCTGTATCAAGTAGTAAGTACATCTTAGATTTGATAAAATAAATATTTTTATGCATCCATCCATTACAGATAAGAGAATTGTTTTTCCTAATAACAACTTTATTATTAAAAGAAACTAAATAAGAATCCTTAATCAAACAAGCTACCGAAATTAGGTTCCTCTTAAAACTTGGAACATAAAAACAATGTCTCAAAACAATAAACATAAATTCATCAAAATAAAGATGCACTTCTCCCACTGCTTCTGCTTGCACCAACGTCCCATCACCAGTTCTTAACATGAAGTTCTCCTCATGCAGACTTCTCGTTACCTTGAACTCTTGTAGAGAAATACAAATATGGTTAGTAGCTCCAGAATCTATAACCCAATTGTCCTTAGATTCTTCCACTAAACAAACCTCAAGATATAGGACATTGAAATTACCTTTCTGCTTTTGCAAAGCTAGGTATTCTCGACAATCCTTCTTGAAATGTCCTTTCTTCCCACAGTAAAAGCACTTAGAATTTTTGGGATCCACCTTTCGCTTCTTAGTCTTGGTAGACTTCTTAGAAACAGATGCATTCACCACAGGCTTGTTCCCCTTGTTCTTCCCCTTTTCCTTCTTCCTTTTGGGATTAGGAGTAGGCGAACTAGGTTCAGCCACATTTGCCTCAGCCTTAGATCCAAAACCTTTAAAAATGTTCTCGAATGCTTGCAACTCTTTCATCAATTCCGTTAAATACATCTCCTTCCGGTTAAGATTGTAGGATGCCTGAAACAAATTGAAATCCTTGGATATGGTTTGGAAAACTATGACCAATTGAGTTGCAGCATCGATCTCAGCCCCATTTGTCTGAGCCTCAGACAAATAAGCTATGACTTTTAACATGTGCTCCTTAATGGGAGTTCCAACCTTCTGCCTGCAGTTCATGAGACCTTTGATAGCATTGGTCTTAGCCTGGATAGTTTGTTCACCAAATATTTCCTCCAAGTTATCCATGATCTGTCTAGTAGTTTGATGTTCCTCATGCTGTTTCTGGAGCACGTTAGACATGCTCGCCCGAATATAGCACATGGCACTTAGGTTGGAATTGTCCCAGCGCTCAAGCGCTACAAATTCCCTATCAAGAGCATAGATCGCAGGCGTAGGTGCTCTAGGTTAGGTTAGGACGAAACTGTGTTTCTCAAAATTTAGGATGATAAGCAAGTTCCTTTTCCAGTCATTAAAGTTTTCGTCAGTTAATTTGTTTTGCGTAAGTATCACAAATAAAGGACTCGACATTTTGATCTATAATAAGAAAACATGTAATAAGTATGAGCAAACATCCTATTAATTTATAAAATATGGTTTTGTAATCAAACAAAATGATATATATGCAATCTAAATATTCATGTGTAAAACCCTTAAAACACATACCTTACAACAATAATTCCTAGCTTCTGCTTTCCAAGCTACCGAGGGGTAGTCCAAGAAGAACTATCGAAGAACACGGATCCCTTCTGATTAATACATATTCGTCCATGGAGCTAACTCCATTAAATATATATTAACTATCATTTATTTGACCACTACTTTACATATCAGATCCTCGAGGGAGGATTAATAAATAAAGTAGCATGAGTGTATAACCATCGTTTCCAATTTTGAATCCACATTTTACATCTGCCACCGAGGGGTGATCTAAACATAAAATATGCCCAAAATTGTTATCCTTTCGGAAATCCAAATCAGTGTGCGTTCTAGGTAAGATACCTATCCGAAGGGAATTCCCGGGTCAAAACCGAGTAGTAGGCACTACCATGCGTAACTATTAGACCAATGATGGAGGCCGTAGGTCTTAGTGTATAAAACCTTCTCCCACTTAATCTTTTAAATTAGGGTTTTTGTTTTTCATGCATAAACAATATTTATTGAGTGTCACTCCCTAGTATATATGGCATGTTATCAATACATCATGAAATAGTATATCATATTCATCTAGCAGCACATCATCCATGGTTTGCAAAATATGTAAATAGCCGTGGATCATGATTCCATCCTAGAGAAAAGAAAATTGTAAAATTTACAAAAATTAACCGAAACATATATCGGCCTTCATTTGTAGATGTATGCCTTGTATCCTTCTTCAATGTGTCTTCCTTCCCCAATATCACATCTTTTTTAATTTAAATTTAAAATTCAAATTTCAAAAATAAATTATATGTGATTTTTAATTTTAATCAAAATTACAAAATATCAAAATTTAAATAAAAAATCCGATTATTCAAATTTTAAAATTCACAAATTTCAAATTTCAAATTTAAATCTCAAAATTTTAAAATTCATAATAATATCCATTAAATTTAAATTTAAATTTTCAATTTTGATTTCCAAATTATCAAGATCACATATCATTGGAAAATTAAATTTTCAAAAAGATTATGTGATTTTTTTATTAAAAAAAACTTTTTTTATTTGAAAAATAACAAAAAAAACATAAAATCACATCCTTTTAAAATTTCCATACCTTCGTTCATCTTCAATCTCCTCGAATCCATTGTATCCCGAATTTTACAAAAAAATTCCTATGCTATTTCCGGCTTACAAAAATTCTAGGAATTGAAAGAACAACTTAGCGTGATAATATACCGCATCTATTACACTTGAAAAACCTAGATACAAATTCCAACCTCTATGCAATCATGACCGGCAAAATTGAACAAGCATCATATATTATAAAAATAATATAAAGCATTCATTCATCCATACATCCATTCATAACATATTTAACATACACAAAATAAAACCTAGAGTGCCAACTCTCTAAAATATTTCATTAATGCGTAGAGAGAAATTTATTCGATCAATTAATTTATATTATATGCATAATCATGAGTTGGCTCTGATACCAGTTGTTGGAAAAATCAGACCTGATATCAGTAGTTACGGCGCAACGGAAGTTTTAAAATTTTTATGCCGTTTCCGAAAAGAATCTCATTATGCATATAACAATAAATTAAGTTCATGATCAAGCGTACCTTATTTCTCGGATTCCAGAATTACTAGATCGTTTGACCAACGTGTTTTCTCTATTATTCTCGAGTTCCACATCTCAGAGTGTGTGTGGGCACACGTTCTATGAATCCAAGCGACTGGTAATGCTTTCCGAAGTCTAGATTCCTCCTTCTCAATTCCAATCTTTCTCGTTGAGAATATGATCCAACTTCTTTCTTCAAAACTACAAAACAGGAATCGGTTAACCTCTTATGAAAATTATCACTCGGTTTAACCTTCCTCACAGTTTTGATTCAATGGAATTTTCTCTTTTTTTCTCACTCAAGAGTATGGCCGAATTTTATGATGTGGAAGAAACCCAAAATTATTTTTCCTCTCACTCTAAAAACGTTTTTCCTCTTGAAAAAAATATCAAAAATTAGTTTCTCAAGAATGCCTAGCCTTTTTATAGAAGTCTAATCCTTTTCAAAATTTATTTCCTTCTTGAAAAATAGTTAATAATTATTTTTTTGGATAAATTTTGAACCATAAGATCATACAACTTTAGGTCTAGATTCATTGAACCTAAAAACGTTTTTCCAATGAGAGAATCAATCCTCAAAAATTCGACCACTTTGAGATAAATCTTGATTGGTGGTTCAAATTTTAAATCAAGAATCTAGATAAGTGAAAAGATCCTAGTCCTATCTAGATTCAAATTACTTTTAAACCTTTTTTTTTTAATTTAAATAAGATTCACTTGTTTGAATTAAATATTTTCCACAAACATCAACCATATTTATTAATT
Organism: Ficus hispida; assembly: GCA_025413025.1. Classification (NCBI taxonomy): domain Eukaryota; kingdom Viridiplantae; phylum Streptophyta; class Magnoliopsida; order Rosales; family Moraceae; genus Ficus; species Ficus hispida. The sequence continues at coordinate 25,683,413 of CM046374.1, read as the reverse complement.
TAAATAAATGAAATATTTGAAAATTTTCTCCTCTCAAAACCGTCCACAACGTTTTAAAGAAAAAAAAATTCATCAAATAATCTCTATTATTTAAATCAATTAACAATTTTAATGTTAGAAATATATTTGAACAATTTTGAAACAAAATTTTCTTCTCTCCACCTATCTAAAAACCGTACACTACATTTAAATTAGGAGAGAAAAACTTTGTTTTTCAAAATTAAATAATTCAAACACAATCTTATTTCCAAAATTCAAATTAACCAATCACATATTGACAAATCATATTATTTGTCTACACAAATCCTACATGTACAATCATTTTCCAGATTACATGTTAGAGAGTACTATGTCTTAATAGACATAGCTAAATTCCATTCAAATTTACCGATCTCATTAGGAATAAATCCCGAGACGTTATATCGAACTATATGAGCTAATAGAGGAACCCGATGGAAATATGTAAAGAGGCTCCTATAATTGTGAAAAATTAATCCTAGATTAATTATTCATCAATTATCAACTTCAAAACTATTCCACTAAAAGTTTGAAGCTAAACTCCTGTTTACACACCATATTACGAAAGCTCTCTCACGTAGTGCTTCTTTCATAATTTATTCATCACTTGCTTAATACCCATATGTTATCCATGATTGAATTAAGGACTTTTTCCATTTTATCTTTTCAATCATTTTAACTTAAAGTTCCATTATTCTCCATTGAAAGAACTATCAATTGTAAAACCATATAATTAGTAAACCATCAGATAACATAAAGTAAACTGATGGCCAAGATTTTGTTATACTATCTTTCAATCCCCAAATAATGCCTTTAAGTAGATAACATGTACTATCGTTAAGATAGCTATGGATTCCATATCTATGAATCTTGATTTCTCCATCCATAAGTCATGCACCTAAAACACAAGTATATTGACCATGAATTAACAGTGTCTCACCTATAGTGCATTAAAGTACATAAGTCATGGATACGAACTCAAGTAATCATTTCAGGATTAAGATTAATACAGGATGATAATCAAAGCGTCATTGATACTTATAAACGGAATTATTAAACCGAATCAATTAACACTTTAGGTCCAGTCCAATGTCATACCTCAATACTAGTATACATTAAAGTTTCCACTCGGAGCCTATCCGATGGTCAAGACAAACCATCCCTCCAAAGAAGTAGACAACCTTTACAATCTTATCATGAATAAGATCCCCAAATCTTATTCCGTCGATTGGGGACTATTTATCTAGACTGTTATCAAATTACCACGTCTTCTATGTATACCCAGTATACATATGGTAATCTGATATATTACCAACAGCCACGGAGTATTTTATGTTTGCTCAAAATAACCATATAATTAACAAATGAAAGTAAATAGGACACAACTTATTAAACATGAATAACATCCTCTTATTAATATCAAAATGTCATATTTACAGAAAATTCCTAATGTTGATTTTCTATCCTTAGGGTACATTTAGATCCCAACAATATGTTCCCCTTCACACATTCTAATAATATCATGTTCGGTTACTAAGTGTAACCCTAGGGCACATGTCTCAATAATAATCAAACAGTATCCTGTTTGATTACTTAATAAACTTTGGGCTCAAGGCCCAATGATACTTGGCATCCTATTAGGTTACTATTAGTAACCCTAGGTATAAGCTCAAGTTATATTTAAATTAAAAAGCTTATTGGGCTACTAAGGCCCAATAATTAAAGTGGTATCCTATTAGGTTATTACGAGTAATCTTGGATTCAACGTCTTATATATAAAGTTCGTAACCCATTGGTTTACTATAACTTGGTCTACTTAATTTTTAGTAATCTTTCCGATTACTCTTTGCTTATTAATTCCTATTCTTACTAAACTGGGTTTGAGTAACCAATAGAAACTGTTTTGAGTAAAATTATCTAAGTTTGGAAGTGTTTGTTGGAAACAATCCCATAATTCTAGTTATTAGTGCATGTGCAGGAATTGCCTGTGCATGCATTGTTTTGAAAATCCTGTGCAGGAATTTCCTATTTCTTGCCCAGTTTGTTTTAAGATTCAGTTTTATTTTGAAATTTGTTTAGATTTTAAAATAGTTTTCTTCACGAAAGTTTTAGATCTTAAAAATCCCTACAACTTTCATGTTTTGCTCAAAATCCAGTTCTACCTTTAACTTATACTTTTACCTTGTTGAATGTGCCTGGCCGTGCATATAGATCTGGGTGGTCTAGGCTCAGGTTTTTGTAAAAACGAAGGCCTTTGGAGCTTTATTTTTAAAAAATGTCCATTTCACCCCCTAGGATTTTCAATTCTCTATAACTTTGTAGTTTTAACTTTTCTCAAATTCGGCTTCTAAAGGCCTCAAAATTTTGTTTCCGGAACACTGCCCAGTTTTTACCCGAACTGGCAGTTTCGGCTTTTGGTTGGTTCTTACGTAAAATTACGCACACACTACCTCAAACGGTCGTAACCGTGAACCTATTCAAGCATGCAGCGTATTATCTAATGTTTCCATGATCATACATTCAATCATTCCATCATTCTCGTAAACCCGTTTTGTGATTTTCACCAAACTAGGGTTTTTAGGGTTTTTCTACTAACCCTACTTGCATCATTCATCAAAATCACATAATCATTCACACCATACAACCTCTTAAGTATGTGGGGACATACAACAAACATGTACAAAGCATTTCTACATACCTTACATACTTAGCACATAACATCATAAACATACATCAAAATCATAAATCAAGATCACAAAACCTAAATCAAGCATATTCTAGGCAAACCAACTAAAACAAGAACATAAATGGGTGAGCTTATGCTCTTACATCCCAACTGAAAATACACATAAATTTGCTCAAAACTCACTAAAAAGCTTAGGGTTTTGAGAGGGTTACCTCTAGATCTTGGAGATGAATCTCAAGTTTGGATTCCGAAAACTTTTTTCTAGCTTTCCTTCTAAAAACTCCGACCACTACTAGCTTGGTTTTTCTTCCTATGGGGTTCGGCTGCTATGGGGGAAAAAGGTGAGCTAAAATTTTGCAAGAGTTTTGGTAAGGTTACACAAAATGCTCTAAAATTCACCCCCCCCCCCCACCCCTTGATAGGTGTAAATTATTTCTTTTTGGATTTATTTTTATTCTCTAATTTGCACATCTAGCCTTAAAGCAAAAATATTTCCTTATTAGTCCTCAATAGGTGGCCGGCCATCATGGGAGAACTTGGAGGCCAAGTCATTTGCTTACATCACCATGCTTACATCATCGTGCTTACATCATGCTTACATCATCTTGCTTACATCATGCTTACATGATCATGCTTACTTTTCTAAAAATTAACTTTGGTCCCTACAGATAAAATATTTACATTTTAGTCCCTGAAAGTGGCCGACTATTGTGGAGTCACTTGACGTCCAATTCTTGAATAATTATCCACTTGATTCTAAAAATCCATTAATATAAACATGCAGTCCATTTCCTTACTAACTTGCATAATATCAATACTATTTTTCACCAAAAACAGTATTGATACTGAACTACAGTCCAGAATTCATCTACATAAAATTGGACTGCTTATTGGATTTTCTTAGGACTTGAAACTATTTAGTCCTTATTACTCTAAATATTATGCTTGATTTTTCTAGGGTGATCTTAAACCTTATTCTTACTATTTCATCCGTGATAACGGTTTTTCGCAGTATAAATCTCATACTGCTTGTTATACTACAGTACCGTCATAATCATACCTTTGACTTTTCTGGTCAAATTTTGACCGGTCAAGGTCATAAATTCTAATTTTGTCTTTTTCCTTAAAAGGTATAATGCATAACTAAACAAGCTGTTTTGAGTCTTATTATGCTATAAAAATTCAAATATATCTGATAAAATTATATCAGACATTTCACACAAATTTTCATTTTTTTTCCTCAATGAGGAAATAATGAATCAATCAAAAATGGCGGTTATTACACATACATGGTTCAGTCTTAAACTTTCCTTGTCTATAAGGAAATCATAGGTTCATCAAAATTTCGGGTTCTTACACTAATCTTACTAAAGCCCAAGTAATTTCAAAGTATTACCCCATTAGGTTACTATCGGTAACCATAGGGTAAGGCCCAATTATTTATTTGCTCTTTCTTGACAAACCTTTGTCAAGTTTTTTTTTAAAATTTTTATAAAAACCGTATTTTCATAAAATCGTAACTTTTAAGCAAAGACAGTTAAAAACTGTCAAGCTCTAAAAAAATTTTTTGAAAACAGTTTCTTAATTTCAGTTATCAGTGTATATGCAGGAATTTCCAGCTTTTATACTGTTTTCTAAAAATCCTGTGCAGGAATTTCCTGTACACTATACAGTTTTGGGAATCTGGTTTTACTTTAAAATCTGTTCGAAATTAGAAAAATATTCCTTCATGAAAGTTGTAGATCTCGAATAATACTACAACTTTCATGTTTTTCTCAAAAACCAAATCTGCTTTTAACCTGTCCATTTTTCTTGTTGAACCTGCCTAGCCGTTCATACTGGGTTTGGCCGACCAGGCTCGGGTTTCTATAAAAACAGAGGCTTTTAGTGCCTTATTTTTAAAAACCGTCAATGTTGTCCCCTAGGGTTTTCCATTTTCTACAACTTTGTAGTTTTGAGTTTCTCAAATTCGGCCCCTAAGGGCCTCAAAATCTACTTTCCAGAAAGCTGCCCAGTTTTACCCGAAAACTGGCACTTTCGGTTTTTGGTTGGTTCTCACGTAAAATTACGCACACGCTACCTCAAACGGTCGCAACCGTAAGCCTACATCAAGCATGCAGCGTATTACATAATATTTCCATGATCATACATTCATTCTTAAACCTATGGGGACATATAATAAACATATAGTAGGTATACTCAAAACCCACATAATCTCGAACACATATGATCATAATCATTCACCAAAACATAATTAGAGACCACCAAACCCTAATCAAGCACATACTAGTAAAACTAACCAGAGCATGAACATAATTCGTGAGCTTATGCTCTTACAATTCAATATAGAAATACACATAAATTTCCAATTAAAGCTTAATTTGAAAAGCTTAGGGAACCAAGGAGGATTACAATCCATACAAAGGTTGATGCTAGGTTTTGATCCGAACTTTTTCCCCCTTGCTTTCTACCAAAACTGGCTTTCCCTCTTTGGTGTTCCTTCAAAATTTCTGACCACCACTTGCTTCTCTTTCTCTTTTTTTTTTTTTTCCTTCTCTAGGGCTCGGCTTCTAAGGAGGGAGAGACTGAGGTGAAATTTTGGCATAGCTTTGTTTTGGGGTATATAAAGTGAAGCAAATGATCCCCCCCCCAATCACCTATTTATAGGTGATAATTATTTAATTTTTAGATTTATTTTTAATCCAAAAATTACATAATAACCCTTAAGAGAAAAATATTTGCCCATTAATCCTTGGGAGATGGTGGCCGGCCATGATAGGTTGTCTTGGAGGCCAAGTTACTTGCTTACATCATCATGCTTACTTTCATCATGCTTACTTTTCTTAAAATTACACTTTGGCCCCTACTGATAAAATATTTGCAATTTAGTCCCTGAAGGTGGCCGACTATGGTGGAGCCACTTAACTTCAAATTCTTGCATAATTATCCACTTAATTCCAAAAATCCCTTAATATAATCATGTAGTCCATTTCCTTACTAACTTAAATAATATCAATAATGTTTTTCAACAAAAACAGTATTGTCATACTGAACTACAGTCCAGAATTCATCTGCATAAAATTAGACTGTGTATCAGATTTTCTTAGGACTTGAAACTATTTAGTCATTATTGCTCTAAATATTGTGCTTGATTTTTCTAGGGTGGTCTTATAGCTTATTCTTGCTCATTCGTCCGTAATGATGGTTTTCTGCAGTATAATTTCCATACTTCTGATCATACTACAGTACCGTCTCAGTCAAACTTAAAGTCAACCTGATCAAACTTTGACCGGAATAAAAAGCATAAATTCCTATTCTGTCTTTTTTCTCAAAAGGCCTCATGCTTGACTTAAGCAAACTATTATTGAGTCTCGTAGCTAATTAAATGAGAACTCAAACATATACTGATATTCAACTCTGATCATAAGCTTCATATCGACATACAAGATTCAGACTTGGATTTTCCTTTTATCTAAGGAAATCGCAAGTTCATCAAAATTTCGGATTCTTACAGTTAAGGAGTCAATTAATGGAGAATCGATTAGCCTAAAATGAGAGCAATCAATCTTCGGAGGAGTCAATGTAGGATGAATTGATCCCGGAGGTCTTCATGTGATTTATCGACCCGGGAGTCGATGTAGGAGATCGACTTGTAAATTGATGCCTTGATAGATGCTGCAACTAACGTGACTAATTGACTCAAGAGTTGATATGGCTGATCGACTTAGGACATCGATGTGGTTGAACACCTCGAGAAGTCAATGTAGCTTATCGACCCGGGAGCCGATGTGACAGATCGAGTCGATGTGATCAATCGACTATAGTGAGATTAATCGACTAGGAATTCGATATGAGGAGTCGCGGAGTAGCAACTGCCGTTTGTTGATTCACTCCATGTGCAGTGCAAACTCCAAGGCCAGATGTTGGCTTGTCATATTGTGGCAACCCATCTTACGTGGCCGTTACTTCATACTTAACCTTAAACTCAAACTTATTTTTTGTAAAACATCGAATATTTTTTTTCCCTAAGGCTAGAGAGAAAAAGTTGAGAAGAGAACTAAAAATGAGAGGATGACTAAATGGCCAATTTTTCCACTTCTAATCCCTATTCATAGGTGAAAATTTTCAAATTTTTTCACAATTATTTTTTTTCTTCACCTTTCTTTGAATTGCATATTAGTCCTTAAAGACAAAAATTTTTGCCTTCCAAGTCCCCCTAATAGCCGGCCATATGGAGGCTTAAATAACAAAAAAACCTAAAATCTGAGTTGTACATGGCGGCGACACCCTCCATGGCCAAAGCCACGGTGGTCGGGCGATTGCCATCCGACGCCAAGGAATCTTTGAGATTTGGTATGATCATTGAGGCTGAGAAGTGAAAGATACTGAGAAAAAGAAAGGCGTGGAGAAAGTGATGGGGAGAGAAAAAATTATCAACTTTAATATTACAGTTAATAATTTTATCATTTTATAATACTAAAATTATGAACTTTAATATTAATGTGGATAAATTAGAAATAGATACTCAAGTCATGACTGTCCACTTAATTTTCTCTCTTTTTTTTTTTTTTCTAATTTTGTTTTATTAAATTTCATCCTGAACACCACCAAAATTAAAATTTATATTGTAGGACGATTGTGGGACCCAACCCAATCTCTGTGGACCGGAGGCCACCGATAGCAATTCTCTCGGTCCGGTTCCTCATCCAAAAGTGAAACCCAAACCATGCTCTCACCACCATCTTCCCTTCATGGGCTGCTCCGTCACCCCCCCACCGCCGCTTCCCTCGCCCATCTTTTCCCACCACCGCCGCCTCCATGAAACCTCCGCCGCCGCCACTACCACCATCAACCCCCAGCTCCACCTGACCCGCCGCTCCCTCCTTCTTTCCACCACCACCCTCTTCCTCACCCTCTCCTCTCCACCGCTGTCCACGGCCTCACCTCCTCCTCCGCGGCCGCCGTCGCCGCCCCCGGACACCACAATCACCGACCGCATCTACCTGGACTTCAGTCTCTGCCCCAACTACTTCCGCCCCGACCGCACCCTCTCCGACGACGTCTCCTCCCTCTGCTCCGACTCCCTCCTCCTCGGCCGCGTCGTCCTCGGCCTCTACGGCAAGCTCGTCCCCCTCACCGTCTCCAACTTCAAGTCCATGTGCACCTCCAACACTTACAAATACACCTTCGTCCACAAGCTATTCCCCGGCCAGTTCCTCCTTGCCGGCCGCCAGGGTGAGAAGCCCGGCGAGGTCCGCCGCCCCTCCGGATTGGCGTGGAACACCGAGACCGTCGACTCCAAGTCCTTTGCCCTAACTCACTCCAGGCCTGGCTTGCTCTCGCTCTGCCTTTCCGAAAACGACGACGACGACGACATTAAGCTCGACCCTGATTATCGGAACGTTGAATTCCTGATCACCACTGGTCCTGGTCCTTGCCCTCAGCTCGATGGCAAGAACATTGTCTTCGGTTCAGTTCTTGAAGGTGAATAAATTGTCGAAATCTGGAATTTCTACGGTTTATAACTACGAAATTGAAGTATGGATAAATTAGAAATTCTTGTGATGTGATGATGTGATATTGTTTAATTAGTGATAAATATATATATTTTTTTTTTTTTTTACCGAAATTTGGAGTTTGATTTAGAATGGAAGGCAGATATAATCGGAATTTTGTAGATAATCATAAATATTATGGAGAAACATGAATTTAAGAAAATAGAACTTAGTTCGTCAAAATATAAGATTTATGAGATGATTTTGCTAGATTAGTGATTGTCACTGGCATATAGTTATTACATTTGCTGAGTGTGTGATTGTATGGAAAATGACTGATGGTAGAAATCATCAGAATTTTGTAGATTTGGTGGAAATTTGCATTCAATTAATTAGGAAAAGAAAAACATGATTTTTGTCGTAATACCATTGTAAGTAGAATTCGATACGAACATGGGAAAGAACCAGTTTCATATTTCAATCATAACTTACTTTTGATGGGAGATGACCATATTTGTATGATGAATTTAAGAGATGATTTTATCAGATAAGTTTGTCACTGCCAAGTAACTCCTACATGTGTTGTTAACTGTGTAGTTGTGATTAAAATGTTTCGGGTTTTGGAGTTTGATGGGGAACTTAAGGTATAATAATCAGAATTTTCTTGGTTTGGCACTAATTACAATTATGTATAGACATTAATTCTCAGAGCTCAAAAATAATTCTCGTAACATAAACAAAAACAGGATAGGACAAGTACATAGTTTAATATCTGAAGACTTCAATCTCAGATTAAAGACACAGAAAGATTTCCCGGTAATTTTTTTTTTTTTTTTTTTTTTTTTGGAATAATTCTAGGCATAGGTTTATTAAGTTAGTGACTATCGCTGCTATGTATTATGTTGCGGTGTGAATAAGTGATTGCCATGGAAATGGATGAGGTTTGGAGTTGGATATCAGATTTCGGATTTGCAGGTGTCGGACAAAAGGATTAGTGGCTGCTGTTACTAGTCAGGCTGATTTTTCAAAAATAGCTAACTAATTCTGAGTCCACTTGATGAACTTGTAATGATTTGTTAGGTATACAGTTTGCTAAGTAGTTTATGTTAGAAGATGTATTGAGTAATTCTGTTCCTAGCAAGCTAATGGGAGATTTACAATTCAGAATCGCTCTTTGATCTTCCTTCTCTCTCTATGTTTCTCTCATTCATCTTTCTCAATAGCAGGTTTAGATGTCGTGACGGCCATAGCCGCAATACCTACATACAAACCGGCAGAGAGAATCCGGCAATTCAATGATTTGGCTAAGTTTCTTGGCGATGAGAGGGCTCAGAACGCTCGTGCAATTTGGAACAGACCGCTCAAGACTGTTTTCATCAGCGACTGTGGAGAGCTCAAAGTGGCAAAGCCTGCACTTACTCCTAGTCTGCCTTGATTGATATAATTTGTTGTACGGACAAATTTTCAAACGTCCACAAGGAAGTAGTTTTTGCTGGTTTATTTTAACGTTGTTGTATGTCAAATGATGTTCTGTTCTGAAAGGGATTGTTGTGAGTTTAGTGCCCAAAAAATAAAAAAACGATAAACCACAGTTCAATTCATTAGATACTGTTGTAACGGTATTTTTATTCATGCTCTGTGCCAATATATGGCATAAATTGGAAGTATCATCCAAATCCTTTTTCTCTCTTGCCTTTTGTACTTTGGCATGTTTCCTCGTGGCCACTCTATACGGAACGGAAGGTTGATTAGACAATGGATCGCAGAGGGCTTCGTCAAAGCAGTGGAGGATAAGACATTAGAAGAAGTCGCACAAGAATACATGAATGAGCTGATAAATAGAAGCTTGGTTGAAGTGTCAGAATCTGATGTGACTGGAAAAGCTAGGGAGTGTCGTGTTCATGATCTTTTGCATGAGATCATTCTCAAGAAGACGAAAGAAGTATGTTTTTGTCAAGTTTGGTCGGTAAGTACTACTCCATCAAAGTTTCGAGGCACTACTCGTGGTCTTTCGATCAAGATCAATAGCTCAAAGGATGATTTGCACGGCATTAAATTTCCTCACGCCCACTCTGCCATTGTTTTTTGTGAAGATGAGACAGTCAACAATATCGTGCCTGTATTCGTGAGAAATTTCAAGTTCTTAAAAGTACTTGATTTCGAAGATGCTCCATGTCTAGATCATCTCCCTAAAGAGATTGGAAGGTTGTTTGACTTGAGATATTGCACAAAAGTGAAGGTTCTTCCAAAGTCCATTTCGAAGTTAGAAAACTTGGAGACGCTGGATCTGCGGAATTCATTTGTGTGCGAGCTACCAGCTGACTTGATCAAAGGGCTTTGTAAGTTGAGGAACTTTTATGCTTTGACTATTGAACACCAGGACGAAGGAGTTTTTGTGCGAGGCAGGCGAGGAATAAAAGTGGTGGGAGGAATTGGGTTCTTAAAAGCTTTGCAAAAGTTACTTTATATCGAAGTTGGCCATGAAGGGGTTGATGATCTGTTCATAGAATTGAGTAACCTGACACAGTTGAGGACGTTGGGAATTGATCTTAGGGTGAGAAGTGAAGACTGGAGGTCTCTGTGTGGATGTATTGAGAAGATGAAACTGCTTGAATCTTTATTTGTAGGCTCATCAAGTGAAAATGAGATCATTGATTTGGAATCCATATCATCACCCCCTCAGTTTCTTCGGAATATTAACTTAATAGGATGTCTAAAGAAGTTACCCGAATGGTTTACACATCTTCAAAGTACTCTAGTCAAGCTAAGGCTTAAGTATTCAATGTTGGAAGATGATCCCCTTGAAGTCCTTCAGAATATGCACCATCTATTGCAGCTTGAGATCCGTTACAATGCATATGTTGGTGAGCAACTTTGCTTCAAGGACGGAATGTTTCCAAAACTAAAGAAGCTCAGCCTCGAAGACTTGAGTAGACTGCGGTCACTGATAATAGAGGAAACTGCATTGCCTATGCTTGAAGAACTATATATCGGTCATTGTCCTGAAATGAAAGATTTGCCATCTGGATTGCAACATCTGAAGAAGCTTAAAAACGTTGAATTTTTGTTAATGCCACTGGATTTCTTGACGTTTCAAGATTTTCAAACCGTTTTCCATGTTCCACAAGTTTGGTTTTGTAACACCCGAATTTCTTCGATTCATATTTTATAAAAATTTCGTGTAAATATTTACCGTAATCGGTATTTCATGAGGAAGTTTGTTTTAGAACTTAAATTGTTTAACGAGTTCTTAAGATTTATTAAGACTCAAAAACAAATTGCATGAACTCGCAATAGACCTTTATGAGTGAAGGAGGTCGTATTTGCACATTTCAAGACAAGTTGACGTTGACCAATAAGTCGGTTAGACCGAAACGGTCGAAAACGTCAAACAAGAATATTTTTTTTAGATCACAGTATAAGTGAAATTACTGTTAAAAAAACTCATTTCGTGATCAAGATGAGTTTTAATAAGAATTGAAATCACCTTAGAAAAAAAAAATCAAGCATACTAAGCCAGAGTTCAGGGCGAAAGGATTCGGAAATTATGAGAAAAGATTTTTTTCGAATGAGTTTTTCACAGATCGAAAATTTTAATGCAATGTAATTTTCGATACTGGGTATTTAAGTAACTCAGTATTAAAATTTATTGCAATGTGTTGAAATTACACAATTTTTCAAAAAGATTGAACCAAACAAGCCTTTAAGCTTAATTACATCACAATTAAGCTAAGTAGGACTTAACCCTCCACACACATGGACCAATAAGCTTGTGACACCTCATCTATGGGTTGTCAACCACTCTTCCACTCCTTCCCCTTTAGCAGCCGGCCACTCAAGCCCCTTTGGGCAATAACTTGCAAAAATTGGAGGACCAATTGGCAAGTTTTGAACCAAATTGTCTTGGAAAAGAAAGCCTAGGATTTTCCCTAGCTAGAGACACTATTTGTAGGGATTTCAAACCCCAAAATTTCAGCTACCCTTAACCCCTTATCAGCCATTCCATTTGGCCTTAGTCTTCCAAGAAAAATCCGAGAGATAGAGAGAAAGAGAGAGCTAAGAAACCAAGAGAGTCAAGTCAAAAAATTGTGAAGAAACCACCAAAAAGGGCCTTCGGTTTTCTTGTGTGATCAAAGGAGAAAGTTGTTCAAAAATTTTCCCCTTTCTTTCCCACCTTGCCGAGTGTTTGGGAGCTGAGAAAATCCAAGAAAAATTTCGGGTTTTGGCTAGGAGCAAGAGTTGTATGAAGGTGTGAGCTAGATCCAAGAAAAACCACCATTTTGTGAGTTGCTACCTAAGGAGATTCAAGAGATTTTAAGGTAAGATTTTTGAGTATTTTCTTCTCTTTTCCAAGGTTGGTTGGGGGAGGAAGTTAACAAAATTTTTTGTGACCTTTGTTGAAGTCTAAACCGTGCACATTGGAGGCTAATACCAACTAGGAACAAGCTAGTGACCCCGGATTTTTTTTGAGGTAAAAATCCGAACTTCACCCTAGTTCTTGGTTCAAATTTTTAGTTCATTTTCTCAAGGGTTTTACTATGTATTTCAAGCACAAAAGTTGTAAGAGCTTAAGCTCATAATTTTCGGTTTTGGCCCTAAATAGCTTAGGTTATATTTTTATGCTTGATTTAGGTTTTTGAGGTGATTATTTTGCATGTTTGGTTGGAGTAATGCTCTATGATTTTTGTGTGCTAGAGATGCATGCTAGGGTTTATATTTAAGGGTTTCATGTCTCTATTATGTTTGTCAAATTTCTAGATGCATGTTCTAGGTTTGTATGATGTTTTGGTTGAGTTTTGTTGAATGTGTGTTTTTCTCTCAAAACCGTGGACCAAAGGGGGGTCTCGGCCTTGAGTTGGATCCGAAATCACGGGATTTAAAATTTTATGTGTATGAGGGACGTTAGAAGACATGCATGTGTTATTAGGTCCCGCATTGGGCGGTCGAGATAGAGCGACGCATAGGGACGTAAAATTTGGACTAACACCAAAACTGCTCTCGGGTCCAACACCCGGCAGCTCGGAAAAGTGGGACTTACAGGTCCTTAGAGGCCGAATGGGTAAAAACTTAAAACACGAAAGTTGTTCGTTAGGGTATTTCCTAGGGGGCAACGTGGACAGATTTTAAAAATAAGGCTTCAATAGCCTTTGTTTTGAAGAAAAACCGAGAACTGGTCAGGGTGACCAGGTTCCAACGATTCACATGTGTTCAAACAAAAACTGGTATCAACTGAGCCAGAATCAGAAAATGTTCAAAACATGAAAGTTTTAGATCTTTTTGTTAGCTATAACTTTTGTGAAGAAAGTGTTTCCAAATTCGTTTTACATTTTAAGTTATGAATTTTCAAACAAAATCCGTGCAGTGAGCAAAATCTCATGCACGGGATTTTCTAGACCAATGACTAGGAAAAACGTTTTTCTAACTTGCAAACATCATTTTCAAACCCGAAAACCGTTCCAAAGGTGGTTTTCGATCCCCAAATGTTTTATAGAAATGTTTTCAAGTGTTTTGTAATTTTCA
>CM046374.1:25642875-25669594 GCA_025413025.1 Ficus hispida | reverse complement strand
AAAGCCACGGTGGTCGGGCGATTGCCATCCGACGCCAAGGAATCTTTGAGATTTGGTATGATCATTGAGGCTGAGAAGTGAAAGATACTGAGAAAAAGAAAGGCGTGGAGAAAGTGATGGGGGAGAGAAAAAATTATCAACTTTAATATTACAGTTAATAATTTTATCATTTTATAATACTAAAATTATGACTTTAATATTAATGTGGATAAATTAGAAATAGATACTCAAGTCATGACTGTCCACTTAATTTTCTCTCTTTTTTTTTTTTTTCTAATTTTTGTTTTATTAAATTTCATCCTGAACACCACCAAAATTAAAATTTATATTGTAGGACGATTGTGGGACCCAACCCAATCTCTGTGGACCGGAGGCCACCGATAGCAATTCTCTCGGTCCGGTTCCTCATCCAAAAGTGAAACCCAAACCATGCTCTCACCACCATCTTCCCTTCATGGCTGCTCCGTCACCCCCCCACCGCCGCTTCCCTCGCCCATCTTTTCCCACCACCGCCGCCTCCATGAAACCTCCGCCGCCGCCACTACCACCATCAACCCCCAGCTCCACCTGACCCGCCGCTCCCTCCTTCTTTCCACCACCACCTCTTCCTCACCCTCTCCTCTCCACCGCTGTCCACGGCCTCACCTCCTCCTCCGCGGCCGCCGTCGCCGCCCCGGACACCACAATCACCGACCGCATCTACCTGGACTTCAGTCTCTGCCCCAACTACTTCCGCCCGACCGCACCCTCTCCGACGACGTCTCCTCCCTCTGCTCCGACTCCCTCCTCCTCGGCCGCGTCGTCCTCGGCCTCTACGGCAAGCTCGTCCCCCTCACCGTCTCCAACTTCAAGTCCATGTGCACCTCCAACACTTACAAATACACCTTCGTCCACAAGCTATTCCCCGGCCAGTTCCTCCTTGCCGGCCGCCAGGGTGAGAAGCCCGGCGAGGTCCGCCGCCCCTCCGGATTGGCGTGGAACACCGAGACCGTCGACTCCAAGTCCTTTGCCCTAACTCACTCCAGGCCTGGCTTGCTCTCGCTCTGCCTTTCCGAAAACGACGACGACGACGACATTAAGCTCGACCCTGATTATCGGAACGTTGAATTCCTGATCACCACTGGTCTGGTCCTTGCCCTCAGCTCGATGGCAAGAACATTGTCTTCGGTTCAGTTCTTGAAGGTGAATAAATTGTCGAAATCTGGAATTTCTACGGTTTATAACTACGAAATTGAAGTATGGATAAATTAGAAATTCTTGTGATGTGATGATGTGATATTGTTTAATTAGTGATAAATATATATATATATATTTTTTTTTTTTACCGAAATTTGGAGTTTGATTTAGAATGGAAGGCAGATATAATCGGAATTTTGTAGATAATCATAAATATTATGGAGAAACATGAATTTAAGAAAATAGAACTTAGTTCGTCAAAATATAAGATTTATGAGATGATTTTGCTAGATTAGTGATTGTCACTGGCATATAGTTATTACATTTGCTGAGTGTGTGATTGTATGGAAAATGACTGATGGTAGAAATCATCAGAATTTTGTAGATTTGGTGGAAATTTGCATTCAATTAATTAGGAAAAGAAAAACATGATTTTTGTCGTAATACCATTGTAAGTAGAATTCGATACGAACATGGGAAAGAACCAGTTTCATATTTCAATCATAACTTACTTTTGATGGGAGATGACCATATTTGTATGATGAATTTAAGAGATGATTTTATCAGATAAGTTTGTCACTGCCAAGTAACTCCTACATGTGTTGTTAACTGTGTAGTTGTGATTAAAATGTTTCGGGTTTGGAGTTTGATGGGGAACTTAAGGTATAATAATCAGAATTTTCTTGGTTTGGCACTAATTACAATTATGTATAGACATTAATTCTCAGAGCTCAAAAATAATTCTCGTAACATAAACAAAAACAGGATAGGACAGGTACATAGTTTAATATCTGAAGACTTCAATCTCAGATTAAAGACACAGAAAGATTTCCCGGTTTTTTTTTTTTTTTTTTTTTTTTTTTTTTTTGGAATAATTCTAGGCATAGGTTTATTAAGTTAGTGACTATCGCTGCTATGTATTATATTGCGGTGTGAATAAGTGATTGCTATGGAAATGGATGAGGTTTGGAGTTGGATATCAGATTTCGGATTTGCAGGTGTCGGACAAAAGGATTAGTGGCTGCTGTTACTAGTCAGGCTGATTTTTCAAAAATAGCTAACTAATTCTGAGTCCACTTGATGAACTTGTAATGATTTGTTAGGTATACAGTTTGCTAAGTAGTTTATGTTAGAAGATGTATTGAGTAATTCTGTTCCTAGCAAGCTAATGGGAGATTTACAATTCAGAATCGCTCTTTGATCTTCCTTCTCTCTCTATGTTTCTCTCATTCATCTTTCTCAATAGCAGGTTTAGATGTCGTGACGGCCATAGCCGCAATACCTACATACAAACCGGCAGAGAGAATCCGGCAATTCAATGATTTGGCTAAGTTTCTTGGCGATGAGAGGGCTCAGAACGCTCGTGCAATTTGGAACAGACCGCTCAAGACTGTTTTCATCAGCGACTGTGGAGAGCTCAAAGTGGCAAAGCCTGCACTTACTCCTAGTCTGCCTTGATTGATATAATTTGTTGTACGGACAAATTTTCAAACGTCCACAAGGAAGTAGTTTTTGCTGGTTTATTTTAACGTTGTTGTATGTCAAATGATGTTCTGTTCTGAAAGGATTGTTGTGAGTTTAGTGCCCAAAAAATAAAAAACCAATAAACCACAGTTCAATTCATTAGATACTGTTGTAAAGGTATTTTTATTCATGCTCTGTGCCAATATATGGCATAAATTGGAAGTATCATCCAAATCCTTTTTCTCTCTTGCCTTTTGTACTTTGGCATGTTTCCTCGTGGCCACTCTATACGGAACGGAAGGTTGATTAGACAATGGATCGCAGAGGCTTCGTCAAAGCAGTGGAGGATAAGACATTAGAAGAAGTCGCACAAGAATACATGAATGAGCTGATAAATAGAAGCTTGGTTGAAGTGTCAGAATCTGATGTGACTGGAAAAGCTAGGGAGTGTCGTGTTCATGATCTTTTGCATGAGATCATTCTCAAGAAGACGAAAGAAGTATGTTTTTGTCAAGTTTGGTCTGTAAGTACTACTGCATCAAAGTTTTGAGGCACTACTCGTCGTCTTTCGATCAAGATCAATAGCTCAAAGGATGATTTGCACGGCATTAAATTTCCTCACGCCCACTCTGCCATTGTTTTTTGTGAAGATGAGACAGTCAACAATATCGTGCCCGTATTCGTGAGAAATTTCAAGTTCTTGAAAGTACTTGATTTCGAAGATGCTCCACGTCTAGATCATCTCCCTGAAGAGATTGGAAGGTTGTTTGACTTGAGATATTTGAGTGTATGGGGCACAAAAGTGAAGGTTCTTCCAAATTCCATTCGAAGTTAGAAAACTTGGAGACGCTGGATCTGCGGAATTCATTTGTGTGCGAGCTACCGGCTGACTTGATCAAAGGGCTTTGTAAGTTGAGGAACATTTATGCTTTGAATGGTGAACACAAGGACTCAAAAGGTTTTATGGTGGGACGGCGAGGAATAAAAGTGGTGGGAGGAATTGGGTTCTTAAAAGCTTTGCAAAAGTTACTTTATATCGAAGTTGGCCATGAAGGGGTTGATGATCTGTTCATAGAATTGAGTAACCTGACACAGTTGAGGACGTTGGGAATTGATCTTAGGGTGAGAAGTGAAGACTGGAGGTCTCTGTGTGGATGTATTGAGAAGATGAAACTGCTTGAATCTTTATTTGTAGGCTCATCAAGTGAAAATGAGATCATTGATTTGGAATCCATATCATCACCCCCTCAGTTTCTTCGGAATATTAACTTAATAGGGTGTCTAAAGAAGTTACCCGAATGGTTTACACATCTTCAAAGTACTCTAGTCAAGCTAAGGCTTAGGTATTCAATGTTGGAAGATGATCCCCTTGGAAGTCCTTCAGAATATGCACCATCTATTGCAGCTTGAGATCCGTTACAATGCATATGTTGGTGAGCAACTTTGCTTCAAGGACGGAATGTTTCCAAAACTAAAGAAGCTCAGCCTCGAAGATTTGAGTAGACTGCGGTCACTGATAATAGAGGAAACTGCATTGCCTATGCTTGAAGAACTATATATCGGTCCTTGTCCTGAAATGAAAGATTTGCCATCTGGATTGCAACATCTGAAGAAGCTTAAAAACGTTGAATTTTTGTTAATGCCACTGGATTTCTTGAAGTTTAAAGATTTTCAAACCGTTTTCCATGTTCCACAAGTTTGGTTTAGTTACAGAGACAATGAAGGACAAACAGACTGGACCAGTCTGCAAGATGTCCTCCGTTCACAACAAGAGCTGAAGCGAGGTAAGTCCTCAATCAGTACTTGGTTATTTTAGCGACTTGCTATATTTTTTTTCCTCTTTCCACTTCGTCTAGGATTTAAATATAACTCATATTGTTTCCTTCTGAATTTACAAAATTATCTTATCCTGCTGCGACCACTATATATGTCTAATAAGTCTCCAGTACAATCATGTAAACAGAAATTGAAGAAGAGCAAGAGGGACCTAGCTAGTTCTTCTGGGAGTACTACAGACAAAGAGTAAGTTGCTTGCATAGTATTAAATAATTGAGAAATGAAGAATATCTTAAAGTACTATTCAAATTCTTTTCATGTGAATATTCATGTATCGTTAAATTTTAGATTAGTAAGAGAACTGCCTGCATATATCCTTATATCTACCTCAAAATGCCATTATATATTTCTCCAAATATATACATACACACGCAAATATTCATTACTCTCACGTTTTCTATATTTTAAGGGCAATTGAAGATCAGTAAGTAATTGCTTATATCACATTCCTTCATAGTGATCTTGCCTACTTTAAAATACTCTTCTTGAGGGATATGTGCGTGTGTGTGCGTGTGTAAATATATCAATATTTTTCATGTACGAAAGTACTTATATTATTTCTTCTTTCACCTTTTTCTTCGACTAGTAAGAAAGCCAAAGATGATGAGTACGTTGTTTGTATACTTTGATATTCTTATACAAATTTTAATTTCTCCGAACAATTTACATGCTAGGTAGTCTATTTTCTGTGTCAGAAAATAACATTCTTCTTATATTTCTCTTTATATTTGCAGGTAATGAAGTAATTGAGTATGTCTAAAGTACTCAAATCTGATTTCCTATGTATTCAAGCAGAACATTATTTGCTTTTTGTTTGTAATCAAGTATAAGTGTGATGTTATTTATTACTTTTGCGACTTTCAGTTTGTTTGGAGGATTATTTTTATCCACCATGAATTGCTTGTTGAACTTGTAACTTAAATTATGAACCTCCTTAATGATCGTGTTGTCTTCTAAACTCAAGGCAGTAGTAATGTTCTATCCGGGGGTCGTTGAATTAAAATAATTTCCAGTATAGATTTTCCACTCCATTTTTCTTCTGTAGTTCAATTTAAGTATGAATTTATTTTCGTAGTATTCAACTGTGTCATGATCTTAATGGCCAGAGGTTCGAAAGAAAACTTTCATCTAACCAACCATAAAAAGATTCTCTGTTTTTCGCTCTGTTTCTCTCTGCTTCAATCTTTCTAAACTCTATTTAGCTTCACTGCTGACAGGTATAGAAACCAAGTCTAATACTGTGATTGGGCAGCTAGATAATTTCCAAATCAAACAATTGAAAGAGGAAACGAGTTTGTAATCAACATTCGTCACCGTATGTGACCCTATTGAAATACTGTGATTGGGCAGCTAGATAATAGTAGAATGGAATAGAATTTTTTGCTCCTTATGATCTGTGTGATTTCCTTTTTTTATTTTTTATTTTTTTATTTTCTGGGAAATTCGCACTTGATTTCATTCTGGGTAGATAGGGACACAAACACAATCCATAGCATCTTTTCGGGGATGCAAAGGTGGTCAGTCATATGCCAACTTTCGCCTCCATCTTGATATGCAAAAGGGCTCCCCGGAGTGTAGACTTTGTTGTTTAACAGTAGGCTCCATGCGGCATTTCGGGTCTTGAGTTGAAAACATGGTCCAACTCGCGGTCGACTTCTCATATCTGCTTTGCGTAACGCGATTAAGGGGGTGTTTGGTTCACCCATTCAAACCATCAAACTCAAACTTTTTTTTGTCTTATTCCTAAAAAGTTTGTCTTTTTCTCAAAAAAATTTTTGTCTTTTATAAAAATTCAAAAAAATTTACTATTAAAACTTAAAAATCCCAACTCAAACTATTCCACCAAACAAATCCTAAACTTCGTCACATTCTTGTTCTTATTGATGTCATTCGGGTCAATATATGTTGACAGTGAAGATATGTCCATAAGGCCTCACAGAATGCACGAAGAGGGGCAAAGAGATGGGATCAATAGACACTACAGCAAGATCCGCAGTCACAGCAAAGTCCCATCTCACAAACCACCACAGAGGAGTCCTTCGCCTTCACTAGAAACACCGCAAAGTCCTTTACTTAAAAATCTTTTTTGTTTTCTAATTCTGTCCTAATTAAGTTTTTATTTTTTATTTTTTTATTAAAAAGAAAAAAAAAACTAAAAACTGAGCACTAAACCCGGGAAATATAATAAATCAGCAAAAAAAAATTAATTAATTAATTAAAAGAGAATTTTTCGAAGAAAATTTTACTTTCATGTCTCAAAGAATTTAATTAATTCACTTAAAAAAAAAAGAATTTAAGTTATTAAATACACAGAGATAGCACGTGCTTTGAAACTACTGTGTGTACACATATATCTCCATAGGATGAAAATTGATTGACCAAAATAGGAAAAATGTTATAAATTCCCCGTGAGCTTTATTAGATATATTCCTTGAATTATGAAATATACCTATTGTGTCCTCTTAACTTTAACATTTGTGTCAAGTTACCCCCTAGTTAATTGTTGTTAGTTTTTTCGTTATTTTTATTATCAAAATGAAACTTTGTTTTTGTATCAAAATACCCCCTGGTCATTACATTTGTGTCAAAAAACCCCATGATCTTTATTATTTGTGTCAAAATACCTCTCTGATCTTTAATATTTGTGTCTAAATATCTCATTTATCTTATTTTATTTGTCAATATTGTATAATTACCTAAATTTTTTAGAATAGGTTAAAAAAATAATTTTCTACTAAAAGAAAATGTCTCTTTTTTTTTTTTACCCTTTTTATTTTGCTTATTTTAATTAAATTTTACATTCATTTTGATTTTCTTTAACAAAAATAACTATACAACTTATGTTCATTATTTTATTGTCCTAATATAACAATTTTTAATTTAACTATGATTGATAATACTATACCAAAATATGCAAACAAATCTTTTTTTAATTAAAAAATATAACTAATAATGGGTATCAGAATAAATTTATAATATTTATTCTCATTATGAGTTTAAGCAAACACATAAATTAAATTTGTTATAACTATAATTTCAAATTATGTATGCCAAGTAAATAGCGTATTTAAAATCCAAATCTTCATCTGAGTCCTACCAATTATGGTTACGTATAAGTAAACCCATTACCCAAATAAATATGAATTAAAACAAGTAAAATAACCAAAAAAAAGTGTGTTTAAAAAAATACATATCACTTTATTATAATATAAATATATATTTTTTATCTATATTAAAAAGTTAATAATTATTAATTAACTATAGAATATTAGATAATTAAAAAATATAAATGAGGCAGTTTGATACAAATATTAAAAATCAGGAAGGTAGTTTGACACAAATATTAAAGATCAGGGTGTATTTTGACATTAAATAAAAGTAAGGGAAAAACTAACGGTAATATCTGATGGGGCAACTTGACACATATGTTAAAGTTCATGGGATACAATAAGTACATTTCATAGTTTATGGAGCATATTAATATTAGTAATAAAGTTCAAGGGAAATTTATGATCTTTTCCCTCAAAATATGGTCATTAGGCCATTTAATTATATTAAAAAAAATTGGACTATTTATTAGGTTGGCCCAGCCTAATTTTCCTTTGTATAAAAAAAGGAAAAAGAGTACAATAGTATTTTTGAAAAAAGTAATAGTAAATTATAACATAAAATTTTAAACATAATAATAATTAACATAATCAAATTTATAATTACATAATACCAAAAAAAATCAAAAAACAAAACCTCCCTCCTTCTATCTCTCTAATATAAAACTATGTATATAAATTTATTATTAAAAATTGACCATAAATTCAAAAAATTTTATAAAATCAAAGAGAAGCTAAGGATTTACCAGAAATATAACATTGAAAATTTGAAACATCTTACGTTCTCAGACCGCCACTTTAGAAAGGTACTGTGGTATATCTCACCTTGTATTATTATTATTATTATTTTAAAGTTATTTCACCTTGTATTTCATATCAAATATTTTCAGGATTGGTTATTAATTTATTTATTTTACGTGGATTCTGTTTCCCTGTAATTTTTTTCTCACCTTCTACTCTCCCCTTTAATTGACACCAACTTCTAATTAATTATGTGAAAAAAGTGAGAAATTTTTAATGTAGATCCAGGATCACATGATGGGGACTTTACTTATTGCTTGCTATGTCTGAGCACAAAAACTTAAAAAAAAAAAAAAAATCTTACACAATTAAACTTTCAATGTGCTTCCTAAATTTAATTAAAAATATCATATAATAACACTAAAAATTCCAGAGCTGTCAAAGAAAAAGAAATAAAGAAGATTAATCCATGATGAGGCTAAATCCAAATTGACGAATTTTTCCCATAAAAAAAAAAATTTTAATCTTCTTTTTTAAACTAATGTGTGTAAAATATCCTTTAATGTCTAAAGCCATATTTACAAAGAACATCAGTTAACTTGTACTTTGTCCCTTCAATTCTGTTGCCACAATATTTACGGAACAAGAAACCATATAACGAAACTACTGTGGGTAAGTTTCAGATCTAGTAATTCACTGTTCTATAGGGATTCTGGTTACAAGTCCCCCGTAATTTTGTTCCTTCTAATTTCTCTCTAATAATAGTTTAATCGATATGTTGTTTTTAATTAATGTGGTATAGATATTTTAATTAGCATCATTATATTTTCAAAGGGAAACCAGAAACATACGAGTCGAACACCTTTCCTTCATCATAAGAAGGTGCGTTCAATTGTGTAATATCTAAGAGATACGGGTAAATTGCTTTAGTTATTAAACTTTTAAGTTTAACTAACTTTGGTTATGATTCTTTTTTTTTTTTCATAGTTTAAAAGACCATAAACTATTTAAACGTTGTTAAAGTAGTCCTTTTCGTTAATTTTTAAACAGAATCCTTAATAATTTAGTCAAAAAATGATGTTAACTAACGAATTTCGTCCACAAATTAATAGAAAAGAGTACTAAAGTAATGTTTGTAATAGTTTAGGGTCACTCTAGTTACCAAAAAAAGAATAGGGATCAAAATTATACAAATTTAAAAATTTGTAAACGAATCTAGCAATTCACCTATTGTGAAATCTATTTACAAAACAGTTTGTTTATGTAAGTATCTTTTCATACACATTTGAGTTGTTGCAAATCTACACGTATAGTAAGAGTGTGCAGGAGATGGATTGACTCGCATGTAAAACTCTAAAAGTAAATGTTGGTGGATAAAGTAAGTGAGAGGAATGCATATTCTGAGGGTTTAATAATGAATTTAAGCCTAATACATGTTTATAGGTTTTTTTTTTTTTTTCTAGATAAAAGAAAATTATAATCCAAATCAAATAAATACGTTAATTTGGGTCGTATAACCTCAAATCATAGTAAAACACGACCCCAATAAATAACCAATTCTATAATAAACTCGAATAAAATGTTAAAAGGGAAAAGAAACGTGTATTGAATTGTGAAATCATAAATCAAAATACATATACTAAATTTTGAGTGCACACATAGCTCTTAATCCATGGAAACTTCTAATCGACCGCGATTTAGACCCATAAGGCCACACAATTTACAACAATGAAACAAATCTTTTTGTTTTATTTTTGTTTTCGTTTCCGTTTTTATTTTTAGTTTTTAGTTTTTAGTTTTTTTTTTTTTTTTTTTTTTGGAAAAGGAACAAAGAAACAAATTTAACAAAATTAAAACAAAACTTACATTAGAATATCGAGAAACCACCCCCGTTATTATACAAAAGCCCAAACACACAACAAAAGCACACAACTCACAACTACCAACAGACTTCAGTCTCTACAATACCTTTATCAAAAAATTAAAATTAAAATAAAATAAAAAAACGTGGACGCCACACTTTTTTTTTAATTATTATTATTATCTGAGAAATTGTTTGATAAGTTTGTAAATAGTAGGAAATTTGGGATATTAGATTCATTCCAGGACCAAATTTCATGATTGTATTCTCTCCGTGACCGAAGCCAGTGACTTTGGAATATAAAATTGTTATCCCGACCGAATTTGATGAATCCAGAATTTACTCGTATTTACCATATGATTAAATTTTTATTAGTAGTAAATCTTTTTATATATAAAAATATCACTTTTAAATCTTTCTTTTAAAAAAAAATTTGAAGGCAAATTAAGAATCATATTAAAGGCTTTTTATTTTTAAAAATTACTAATCAAGATAATTAAAGGAAAAAATGGTAAAAATAGCAAAAAATAGCATAATCTACTATATAGTTTTAAAATTATAACATAATCTAAAATGTTGTTATTTAATAGCATAATTAGAATAACTAATAAGTTAAAATTTCAAAAATACCCTTGATCTCTCTCTCCTCTCTGTCTCTCTCCGCCGTCCGTTTGTCTCCCTCCCTAGCCTTCGCCCTCTGCTCGTCATCTCTCTCCTCGTCGACCGGAGGTCACAACAGCGATGGCGATGGCGATGGCGATGAAATCTTTTTAAAAATAACCTTTCAAACATTGTGTCAAACATAACAAAAGTTGTATGAGTCTATGTTTAGAATATAGATTTGAAAAGTTTTTAAAAAAGAAAATTTTAATTCAACTTTTCATATCACACCTATTTTTCTATATTCCAAATACCGGTCCAAAATATTTAGAGTTCTGATTAGAATTGTTACACCATAGTTGAGGATAAAAATATATTTTACCCACTAATTAAGGAGAGGTAATCCCATCTATACCCAAGAATCTGTGGGCGAAAGTTCATCTGAAGAGCTCATAGGGTATTTCTTACGACGGCGACGTTGAGGATATCTTCGACCACGGGACAAAATGACAAATATGTCACCGTCGAGGATATCTTCGACCACGTGATAAAATGACAAATATGGGAACATGTGAACTAAATAAAATTCCAAAACTCTTGAGATTTGGATAAAAAAAGTATAGAATATTGAAAATTCAACACAACGAATCAAGGATAACTGCTTTAGGTGATTACATAGATAATTTGAATTACCAAAAATCTAGATAATTATTGGTTATTTAAATTTTGTTATTTCAATTCATTGGTCAATTTAACAAAATGGATTTGAATCCCCTGTCTAATTTTTTGTTTCCCAAATAATGTCTAAGTAATAATATTATGTCACTTCATTTTAAAAAGTTTGAAATACTTTGTGACTGATTTTTTATACCTTAAAATATAACTTCTTTTAATGATAGGTCAAGATATTATTAGTTAAATACTATTTGCGATATCAAAATTAGACATGAGATGTTAATCCTTACCAAATATGAACAATTACTGTTTATTAAATTATTTATTTGAATTTTTTTAATTATTTAATTTAATTGTTCAACTTATCCCAATAAAGCCTATAAATAAAGGCCAATTTTCTTTTGGAGGAGATAGAGCTTTAATTATAATGTCTTCTGAAAATAGTAGTGGTAAAGATACTAATTTTACTTCTAACTTTTTGAATATCAATTCATGTGTCATTTTTTTATTGATAGATGCAATTAATTTGTATGATAATGTTTTAAACACTTATTAATAAAAAAATGATAATTAAAATTGGTTTTCCTAATATTTTTCTTATGAAAATAGTGAAACTCAGCATTAAAGAGGACATTGCCATCGAATCAATGGTGGTGAACCTCTAAAAATTTTTAATGTTCTCTACTTTTCTACAATTATTATCTTATTGTTTATCGTGAGATATCGGTCCCTGATAAGGCTAAATCCAAGTTGACAAATTTTTTCCGTTGAACAAAAATCTTTTTGAATTGTCAAACATATCCTTAGTGTCTAAAATCATATTTACAAGGAACATGAGTTAACTTGCAACTTTGCCCCTTCATTTACCAAAAAAAAAAAAAAAAAAAATTTTGCCCCTTCAATACTGTTGCCAAACAATACTTACAGAACAAGAAACTGTATAACGAAACTACAGTGGGTAAGTTTCAGATGTAGCAATTCACTGTTCTATAGGGATTCTGGTTACAAGTCTCCTATAGTTTTTTTCTTCTCATGTCTCTATAATAATCTTATGTTACATGAGTTATAATAGTTTAATTGATATGATACTTTTAGTTGATGTGATTTAGATATTGTAATTAGCATCATATAATTTTAAAGGAAGAACAGAAACATAGGCGATGGACACCTTTCCTTCATGTGAAGGCGTGCTTCGTTTTTTCATATTCATAAAATAAGAACAAATTTTCGTTTAGTTCTTAAACTTTTAAATTTATATGCAGTTTCGGTCCATTTTCCTTTCTTTTTTTGGTAGCTTAAAAGACCCTAAATTACTAAGATGTTTCTTCAATGTTACTTTTCATTAATTTTTGAATGGAACTTGTTAGTAATTTGATCAAAAAGTGATACTAACTAATAGATTTTGTCCAAAAGTGATGAAAAAGATTTGTACTTGTTTAAGGTCATTCTAGGTACGAAAAAAAAAGGGGACCAAATCATAAGAAAGGACGACCCTAATAAATAATCAGTTCTTCTAATAAACTCGAATAAAATGTTTAAGGGAAACGTATAATGAATTCCTAATTCATAAATCTAAATAGATAGGCTAAAGTTTCAGTACACACACGACTTTGTTAATAAATCCCCTATAACGTATGGAAATTTTTGATTGACAGCAATTTTCAGAGACCTATAGACAAAGGCACCACAATTTACAACACAGGATCAAATCTTTTTTTTTTTTTTTTTTCTCATTTGAAAGGACCAAAGAAACAAATTAGACTAAAAAATACAGCTTTCATTGGAACGTGAAAAAATCATCTCCGTTATTACATAACAAACCAAAAAATAAAAATAAAAACAAAAATACTAGAGTCTTCTAAAGACCGCTACGCTCAATCTCTCTCTTTCTCTTTTTTTTTTTCCTTGAGAAATTCTCTTATAAGTTCTTAATTAGTAGAAAGCTTGGGATATTAGATTCATTCCATGATCAAATTTCATAAGCCTAGGATTTGCTTGTATTTTCTCCATTACCAATTTGGAATATATAATAGTTATCCCAACAAAATTTGATGAATCCAGAATTTACTCAGATTTGACATGTGATTAAATTTTATAAATAAATTTTTTTTAATAAAATATCACTTTTGAATCCTTCTTTTCCTAAATTTGAAGGTAAACGAAGGATCATATTATAGTTTTTTTAAAAGAAAAAAAAAAACGTAATCAAAATAACTTAATTGGCCTCTAAAAACGAAAATAAAGAACTAATGATACTGAGAGCAAATGCTTTTTAGCTAACGGAGTGTCAAGTTAAAAAAAAAAAATTACAAGTCCCATATCATAAAATACAACAATAATAATAGATAAATAATATTATTTAGTCACTTCGCTAATAGGTTAACCTTTTAAAATGAAAGCTCAATTCTTTAAATTTGATCTTCAACCTGATATATCTAATATGATATTATAGATGTGATCTTGAGTATAAAATTGACTATAGCAAACATCTATAACTCCGTCACTACAATGAACCTTGGCATAAGACCTGAGTTACTTATCTTTGCCAACATTCTTGTTTCATCTTAATTAGGAGTGAACAAATTTAAAATGTGACGAACATACTAAATCTACTGTTTGGTTTTTTAAGATTATCTTTCTCACTACATCAGTTCTTGTTTGTCTTATAATAAATCATAATGTACACGATAAGCTAAATGGTTAAACTTCGAAATTGACTCACAGCAAAGAAAAAGTTTTTTCCCTAAAAAAAATTATAAAAAAAAAAAGTACAACAAAAGAACCCCAGAAACCCCGATATTCCTAACTTTGTTTTGCTCCAAAAACTTCCCTGAATAAACAATCTAATTTTATATTTACCAATCAGGTATTTAGTATTAATGCTCTTAAATTTTTTATCCTTTGACAACTTGTTCATCAAATTTTTAATATTGATAATTTGTCCCGTGAACTTGCTAAATTATTACAATATACCCCTATGAATTAATTTTATATTTAATTAAGAATAAAAGCACACATGCCTCGTATGAAAATGGAAAAACACATTTCCAACAAAAAAATTTCCAAATATAATACATATCTTAAAGATAAATCTTTCAATTTGAAATCTTTAATTTAGTATAAAATTAACTAAAAGTGACGTGTTGTAATAATCTACCAGCTTAATCCAGATAGAGTATGGAACTGAGATTCCAAATCCACCCGATAACGGTAATAAAAAAAAAAAAAAAAAAAAAAATCCTCAGCAAATTCTATTGAAGACAATAATCCAAATCCCAAATGGAATGGTTTTGAGCACTTGGTCATTAGCTCAAAAGGACACATTTTATGGGTTAAGGTACAAACGACAACAAAGACCAAACAGGCAAACGACGATACAATTTGTAGCAAGTCATAGGACAAAACATACAACCTAATGACACAAATCAAATTAAAAGCAATAAACGACAATAATTGCTAAAACTCCCTAAATCTTCTGCATCAGAAAATGTTCTCAAAAAACGACAACAACGACAAACATATAAAATTGCTGTAATAATCGAACATAAATTCTAGGACATATGAATTTCAAATCATATGAATTTCAATGCCGAAAGGAACAAATTCATTTTCTTCCATTGCGTACATTCAACCATAATTTAAAAGCTGCTTTATCTGGCACCGTTAAAAAATAAAACTAAAATTAAAATTAGAAGTCTAGGAATTCTAAGTCTATATTATGTACAGGGACATCAGTAAACTTGCACTTAGCCTTTTCATACTGCTGCCAAACAATTTACATTCAAATTACATGGCAAGTGATCGGCAAAGACACCGGTAACGAGCAAGTAAGAATTGACGTGTGAAGAAGTTTCGGCTTTAGCAATTTGCTGTTCTCGAGTACTTTGGAGGCAAGGATGGACACCTTTCATTCATGTGCGGGTATGGTTCCATTGTGTTATATTCAGGTAGTTCCATTCGATACTTACCTAGAATTTGACAGTAGGGAAGTTTTACATCATCTGCGTCGTTGCACCACTTTGGTAGGCGGCTTAGATCATCCTCAAAGAACTTGAGCGTATAAGCATCTTTGATCTGCATTGTTTGAAATGTAGTAAGTAAAGAATATACACATCCTCGAAAATGCCCTATGGAAACAAAATGTTTCTAGATTATTCAAAATGCCATATCTCGAATGGACGTCATAAAAACTTTTTCTGCACTCTGAAATCTAAAAATTATGACGATGGTATTGATCATCGATTCAAATAAAATAACCGTTGAATTATCCTGGAAAAACTCACCGTGAACTCAGTGACTTGGATAGAGCTAGCAATTGGATCAAAGAGTCCAGCTTCCTTGTACATTTCTAGAATGAAAGCAATGCAAGATGTTGACTTCCCCTCAGCGTACAACCAATCATCTTGCTCGGGAATCGTCAACAGCTTATCAAAAGACAGCCCACGCCTTTCAGTCTCTACTAGAATGCTAGGAAGATCAAGGCCCTGCACGGAATACATTAAAACTCTTGAACCATTTCTCATGAAAGTAGTAAATTCTGAAAATGATCCAGAAAAAGGAGAATCACTAATATTATGTTTTGGAAAGACCACTTGAGACCATTTCTTTGGTTTATAATATTTGGATGTTAAAATCCATTGATAACAAAAGAATGGATGGTTAGTCATCTCTATATAAAAGAATTCAGTTGGTTCAAATGGTTCAATTTCTTCTTCTTCTTCTTTTTTTCTTCTTCTTTTTTTTTTTTTTTTTTTTTTAAAACTTGGGGATGGGGCATTCGAACTCTACACCTTGTGAGTGGAGTCCGGTGTTGAACTACCACTAGGTTCTGTCAACAACCACAAGTCAGTTGGTTCAATTTCGATATCAGTTACTCTCGAGAATAGAAAAGTGAAGATGTTACTGCACCTCAGTTCCAAGTCGCTTGTTCAAGGCTTCATTCCACAAGTTAGCAGCATATTCGGGCTGCATTTGGTTCCAAACCGTCATAACAGATGCAACCTACAGTACAAGAAAACCATAGTTAAGACCAATTAACCAAGAAGACCTTCCGAAACACTTAATTGCAGTCATGAGCAGGCAAATAAGAAAGACAGGGACCAAAAGTAATAGCCGATTCTAAACGCCTGGGGTGAACAAGATTATATATACTGTTTGGAGTGAGAAAGTGTGACCCAAAAAAACAACCATCGATGTTACCCTTCTTGGGCGTAATACTTTGAATGCTCGTGTAAGTACCAGTGACATTAATATCACTACTAATCCCAAAATTTAGACACAACAAGACCAAGATAGTATGTCAAAATAATTTCGTGCCCATACATTGTCGATATACATAAAAATTCCAAAGCAACTTACCAGTCAAATACTGGGGAAACCAAAATTTAGAGAAACAAGGCCAAAATACTCACTCAAAAGTTATACTATGGAACATTAAGGGCTCCTAAGTTGACTATGAAGGGTAAAACACTAAAAACTGACATTAGCACTCGTAAATAAAATCAAAATCCAAAAGTAAATCTTAAATATAGATGAAATTTTATACCAGATGAGCATCCAAGGGAGGTGGATAGTTGCCATTCACTGTATCTATCCAGGCGAATAACATGTTATGATACCCATATGGTTTTCCTTCCATGCTCCGTACATACTCCCAGGCAGCAGTCTCATTAAATTTTGCTCGAATATCAGGATGTAATGGAAGCAATGCAATATGAGGATTGGCATCATCTTTAGTCTGCTCAAACTCCCACCATTCATCCCACGGTAACACAGCAATAACGTCTTCTCCCTGCAAAAAGGAAAGGCAAAAGTGTCACCTTTGCATAAAGGCCAAGCCATTTGGCACATTAAACACGCACCATCCACACATATGCATTTCTTCCTACATTTTAATGAACGTCCACCTAAAATACTTTTCACCACCTGACCACTTGCCACTCAAACCAACTAATTCTCGATAGAACCATAGAACTCTTTTGAACAATTGAATTACAACACCAAACGACTAACTTGTTCACTCCAGAATACTAAGTTACTATTGTAAAGAATACAAAGATCCATTAAACAAAGTTGATGATAGTGAAATGAGAATGATACTATGAAGCTACTGCTTTCATATATACTATTTTAGCAAGTAATTTATGATTACCTCATCATTTTCATTTCCCGATTCCCCGACCCACAGGTTCCCTTCAGAATCTCTTAAGCAAACAGCAGTGTGGCCGGCATAAGCTCCACTAACCCACTTCTCTAGAGTCTCAAAACCACCCCAACGCCCACGGATCTTTGATATTGCAAGGAAATCTCCAGAGTGGATGCCATCAACACTAATGTTTGTTACCCATGGTTTTGGGCGTTCATTAAAGGTAGCCCCCATATGCTTCTCGAGGAACGCAAGGTTGGACTGCTCACCCCATTGAGTATTTGTGAACAAAGGGAAGACTTCCCACAAGGCTTGAAGTGTTCCCAGTGTCCCTGCTTGCATGAGAAAAATTGAAACTCCTTTTCGCTTTACCTGATATATCAAAAGTACAGATCACGTTACAAAACAATAACACTAATAAGCCCAAATTTAGAGAAACTGGTGCCTTACATATTCATATTCCGCTTTCCCTTCCCATTCTTTAAATTCAAGCGTATGTTCTCGAGATAGAAAGTAGTAGTCCCATGTTACACGGTATGGAGTGGCAAAGACATAGAGATCCATACATGTCCAACTATGAGCTTTGCTAACCTGCAGTACAAGTTAGAACACAAACAATCGTTTATTTCCTCTATTGGACAAATAAAATTAATTTCGGAAGTCATGTCCGTCAACTGATAAGCTTGAACAGAATTGTAAACTATGACAATGCTAACTAGACCCTGAACTTTAAAAAAACCTCAAAACAAATAAAGCTTAATCTTTACTTAAAAATTAAATAGAGATATGCCCAAATCTCCAAATTTCGAAAAACTACTAAAGTCCAACGGAAACACAGTACAAACCAAATAATTTTACTTCACATAACAGAGAGACTATAATCAAGCAACTAATAATCATTTGTCTCATCATTAATTCCACAAATCCAAACAAAACTCGCCAAAACTCAGATTAACCAACAAGAAGTTTACTAAAAAAGACCGAATAACGACACGCCAAAAGACTCCAAATTTCCACAACGCCCACTAAACTTCAATCAGAGACACAGAAAAAGCCAAATAATTCCACAAGAAGGAAAAAGCTACAGAGTAGAATCAAAGTAACTACTTTTCACGCATTTAATTACACGAATCTAAATTAAACTCGCCAAAACTCAGATTAATGCCTAACGACGCAGAAGAAACCAAATCGAATTCACTTCACGATATACATATTTATATATATACCATCTGTGTATATATACAAATATAGAGAGAAAGAGAGAGACTATAATCAAACAAAACGAAAAATTTCTTGGTCAATCAGTTCCAGCAAACTCGAATAAAGCAACAAAGCTTCGTTTCCTTCACAAACTGAATCGAATTTTAGAGAGAGAAAGAAACAGAGGGAGTGTAATCAAACTAATTTCCGATTCAATCAACTCCACCAAACTCAAATTAAGCATCAAAACTTCAATTTTTCCACAACCAGAAATCGAATCGAAGTTTTTTTTTTTCTTTTTTTTTTGCAGTTTTCGGACCTCGATATGGAGAGTTCCGCCGCCGAATTCAGAGCCGGTCTTGTTGTGAAACTCCAGCCAAGCAGTGTTCTGGTAGAAGCAGGCACCTTTCCAGTGAAGAGTGTCGTTGGGAGAGGAGGCGGCGCCGACGAAGGTGGGAAGGAGATCGACGGCGCTGTGGAGGTGGTTGAGGATCGGCCACGCCACCTGCCGCGGCAGCAGCGGAAGCACGTCGCTGGGATCGAACGGAACCGCCGCAGAATCGGCGGGCCAAGGGGAGGATGATAAGAGGAAGCTCAAAACGACGATAATGGCGGAAGCAAAGGAGAGGAAAGAAGCCATGGCTAGAGAGAGAGAGAGAGTCCGAGACGAGTTTCTCTCTCTAAAATGTTAACGTTGAACTCTTTTCTTGCCAACTTCTTTTTAGAAATGGTTTTTTTTTTTCTTACTCTTTTTAATGGAAAATTTTATAAAAATTAATGCTTATTTTTTCTTTCTTTTTTTTTTTTTTTTTTTGAATAAGATTCTTTTTCTTTTGGTTTCTTGTGCTAAATCGATTTTTCAATTACATCTATGGAATTATTATTATTTTGATTATTTTGTTTCAAATTGTTCTTATTTTGATTATTTTGTTTGAAATTATTGAAATATTTCAATAATAATAACGATAACTAGTTTCTTTTTTTTTTTTTTAAGTATAATGATAACTAGTTTCTTGCAAACTTTATTTTAGACTTTTTTTTTTGGCTTTTTTTTAATCGAAAATTTCTGTAGGAATATATGAATTTTTTTTTTCCTTTTTGTTTTTTTATGCAAAATCGATATATATATATATTTTATTATTATTATTATTATTATTATGAAAGAGATTCGGAAAAATCGTCTCTCTCTCGAATTTGTTATTACATGTTCAGCAAGCTTAGGGAGTGGAGTAGGTGTTGACTGGTCTGCGGATTAAAAATTGTCAATGTAAAGAAACGACACGTCGTTTTAACTGTGAACATTGTCATTTGGACAATATCATTCTACATGTCGTTTTCCCATTAACAAATGATAAACCAAAATGACATGTCATTTTAATCATTTTTTTTATTTCGGGGGTGGTGGATCAAACTTTACATTTTTAGATAGAATTAAATATGATATTACTGATATAATATGACTGTAATCATTTCTTTCTACGTGTAGGAGTTTTTTTATGTTCGTCTTTGTGTCCTCATGGTACGTCTAACGTTATTTTCCTAATCTAATCCAACTATTGGTGCAATTGAAAAGGAGTTCTTCATACATACATACATATTTATATATATATATATATAATTAATTCACTCTCAATTTTAGGATCATAAGCAAAGACTTGTTTATACTTATAAACATGAATCTCTAATGAATTAACAAAGCAAATAATAATGATTATTGTTTGTGATGCTAGTACTCATTTTATGTTGAATATTAGTTGTTGGTTTTTCTATCACTCAAACTTGCTTATACGAATTGTTTTGAAGTAGATTTTCAGTTTTATTTTATTTTTATTTTTATTTTTATTTTTTTTTGCCTTTTATCAATCCATTACACGACATGGTCAGTACCTCATCAAGAATCGGTGCAATCCTGTCGATTTTTTTTTTTTTTTTTTGGTTCCCATTCATATTTTGAAATTATATTTTTATTGTAACTTTTTGGAAAATTGCTTGCATCCACCTGTACATGACTCCCCACTTAACAAAAAAGAATCCTAACTATATCTTATTTATTTATTTACTTTTATATTATGTCTTTACTGAAAAAATTTCACGACTGAGGGTAAAAAAAAATGAGTGGATTTTATAATGGGGTAAAAAAAATTTTTTACCCCATTAATAGAAAAAAATTAATCAACTTGTTCTCATCCATTGGATCTTACCCTATTAACGGGGAAAATTTTTTTACCCCATTAATAGGGTAAGATCCAACGGACGAGAACAGGTGGATTAATATGATACATCTAATTAGAGTGTAGATAATAACATATGATTATACTTAAAAAATAAAAATAAAAATAAAAAACTCTTCCCAACAGCAAACTCCTCCCCCCCCCCACCCGGCAACTGGTTCGTCCCCCACCCCCGCTGGCACCGCGGCTGGCCGCAGCAACAAACATCAAGCTTCGGTGCTCTAGCGACGGCGAGAACCACTACGACGGCAACCAAACCCAACAAGTGGGTTTTGCTCCGGCGACTCTCATTTGCCTGCCGGTGGGTTTGGGAAGAACAAGACAAAATCAATTTGGCTTTTTTTTTTTTTTTTTTCTGATAATGGTCTTCAAATCAGATGAGGTTGAGTTCACAACAATTTTTGGGTAATCATGAAATTTGAACCGTTTAAATGAGATCCGATGGTCAAAATTTTTTACCCTAATTTATGAGGTAAAATAGGGATGTATCATTATAGAATTCTCCAAAACAAATATGCACTTCTTTTTAGAAAAGAAATAACTAATATACAAAAAAAATTAAAATGTTTGTTTCTTTAGTTAAAAGGAAATCAAAATTTAGAAGACTGGATGTTTTTTTTTTCTAATTAGAAAAATCTAGAGATATGCCCTCTAAGTAGAGGGGAGGGGCCTAAAGACTTGTGCGAATGCCTAAACACCACAAAATTTTTCTTTATCACCTTCCTTTAGGAGCACAAAACTAATAAAGTTCATTCGGTGAGAAGACTTCGGGGGTATTTGGTAGAGTAGTTTGAGTTGGGATTTTTAAGTTTCAATAGTAAATTTTTTTGAATTTTCAGAAAAGACAAAAAACTTTTGGGAAAAAGATAAAAACTTTTCGGGAAAAAAATAAAAAAAAGTTTGAATTGGATGGTTTGAACCATCCAACCAAACTCCTCCGATTTGTTTGCCCGTTTGGTGACTTCGAACATATCTCCAAATATTTTTTTTTAACTTAAAACTACTTTTCATTATTCACATATCTAAATATCTATTATAAACTCAGATTATAAAATTCTATAATTTTGTTATTTCAAGTCTAAATAAAATCTTCTTTTTTTCAAATTACATAAAATTTCGAAAATAATGAACTAAGATACACATTTTTTTTTTTGAACATCTATGAAACACATATTTTCAACCAAACACACATTCTAAAACTTATCTCGACTCCAATACAAAACTCCACCTCCAAAGCCTCTACCAAACTGGCCATAAATTCAAGAAGGAAACAAAACTATAAAAAAGTGAGTTAGGTGGAATAGATTTCTTAATTTATGTATTATAATTTGGAATAAGAAATTACCAGCTTTAACAGTAGCAGGTGTCTTAAATGGGACGGGAAAACCAGTCCCAAGCATGTTCAAACCTGTAGGCCTAAAATGGGACGAGGAAACCTGTCTCAAATGGTAGCACATGTCTTAAATGAGACAAGAAAAACATGTCCTAAACAAGTTTAGATTGTAAAGAAGTTAAAATGGTAATTATTTACGAACCACGTGACAGATTTAGGGATCTCGATCCAATTATCTCATTTACTCACCCCATTTGCATTATATTCTATAATTTTCTTTTATTTTCAACTTAAAAAATCTTATATTGTATTTTTTTTTTTTTTTGTTTATTTTATAACGGTATCATAAAATAATTAACCGGATAAATTCAGTACTCATGATGACCCCCAAATCAATAATGGGGAAACCTCAAACCCACTTTATCCTATGTTACTTTAGATAAGTTAGCAAATAAAGATTGTATTATTTTTCTTCGTGTGGACAGGTTAATGAGAATATCATCCTACTTCAAACCCGTCAGATGCCGTAGGATTGGCTGACCCCAAAATGGGTGGACCCTACGAGTATCTAGGAGCCAATACGGGGCTAACGCAAGACCAGTTGAAGGCATCAAGAGGTGGAAAATGAATGGTACAGATGATGATAAGAAAACGAAAAGGAACTTCCAACTTATTAGAGGCCTTGAAATACCGAGAAGTGGGGGACTTTATCGCGTTTTGGGACCATAACAAATGCTTGAAAGTTCTAAACTTTTTTTTTTTTTTTTTTGGCGAAAACTAAGAAAATAAGTTTAAAAAAAGGTTTGAGAAAAAAATATGATAAACCATGATTAATTACTCTCGTTTAAAATTTTTTTTGTCATTCAGTCCGATTAAGGTTATATTGGATCGAGATTAGATACATAATGGTCTTAGAGGGACTCATTAAATGAGGCATATTATATAATCACATCCCTATAAAACATTTGCCTATTAAAAGCGTTTAATTTTCTTAAGACTTGTGCATTTTCTACATAAATTCGGTATATTATAATTCTAATAGAAGGTCAACTTGATTGCTTAAAAGGATAATTCGTATGGAGTACGTAGGTTTATCCTTTTTTTTTTTTTTTTTTTTTGATACTTTTAAGGGCTTGAATATTCCTCAAACGTCAGCTATGTTTGCTTTCAAAAAAGAAAGAAAAAATAAATCATTTTCCTCCATTATTTCGTCAAAGAATTAGCAGAAACTTCACATGAAAGACAAGTGGAGAAGAAATCCAACGACAATATAAATCCCAATTAAATCCTTTTATTTCCTCACTCACCCATGGCTTAAATTCTGCCACATAACCAACCACATAGCCGTAAGGCATTGGAATTGCTCACACTCAAGCAAAGGCCAAATTATGGTCCATTTTAAAGCAAAAAAGTTTGCCACTTGGCATTGCCAAAGAACGCCAAAAAATTATTCTTTATTCTACCTATAGACAAGTTTTTTTTTTTTTTTTTTTTTTTTTTCCTCCTAATCGTCAATAAGTACCGTTCATAGTACAAAATTAAATTTATAACTCGTTAATTTTCAAAAATATTTTTGATTAGTTACTCAATATATTACATTCTCTTTTCGTATCACATGACTAAAACAATGATATCCATCAATGACTAAGGGCCTGTTTGATAGGAGGTTGGAGTTGAACTTTTGAAATTTTGTTTATAAGTGTAAATTGAAAATGAAGTGTTATTTTTTTAATTGTATAAAATCCTAAAAATTATTCGGATTTCGATTGGCAATATGAATATTGTTTCGTTAATTATCATCATGTGAGGGTTTAGCAAAAAATAAAAATAAAAATAAAAATAAAAATAAAATCATCTCATTCGACTTCGAATAAGAAAGTTATGGATTTTTAAAGTTCGAATTCCATTCAAATTAGAATATATAAATAGAGAAGTGTAGATTTTTACTGTAGCTAATTAGAGTACAAACTTTTGAAAACCAACCTAGAAAATAGAGGTTAGAGACGGAGATCCAAACGATCTCTAAATATTAGAGTAATCATCGAAATTACTTTATTGCAAGACTTCTAGGGCTTTCTTGAGCATCCAGAAAGAACCTTAACAAATAGGAGACACAAATTCACAAAAACCTTTTTGAGATTTGAACCACACCACGAAAGCTACATGCCCACCACAAACTATTTGCTCAAACCCATTTTCTCACAAAACTGCCCTCTTAGTCCACAGCCACAATTCAATCTTTCACTATAATAAATTGCATTTCATAGGCTATCACATTGGTTTCTCTTTTAGCCACCCACCAATGTCCATCTTAGCTCAAAACAAGCTTCCCTTAGGTTCCCAGCGCCATTTTCACGCATGCCATGTTCCTAGTTTCCGAACCCGGGTGCAATGCTCGGTCACCACTACCACCAAACCCAAGAGTGAGCCACACCGGCTAGTGATCGAACCGCATCCTGTGCCCCCAATGCCATCTCTAGCCACAGATGGTGCCCGCCGCGTGATCAATGACCCAAGCCTGCTGTCAACGTGGTCTCATCGTGCATGGGTGGCATCCGGGTGCACCACCGTGCTCATTTCTCTAGCCAAGTCCATGGCAGGTGCAGCAAACTCGCACATTTGGCTGGAGCCCGCTTTGGCTGGTTTGGTCGGGTACATATTGGCCGATCTTGCGTCCGGAGTGTACCATTGGGGCATTGATAATTATGGCGGTGCCTCAACTCCAATCTTCGGTTCCCAAATAGAGGATTTCAAGGTCACCATAAGTGGCCATGGACAATCACCAGGCGTCAATTTGCTAACAATTTACACGCCCTTGCTCGCGCCGTGACCTTCACAGTGCTTCCCATAGACCTCATTTGTAACGATCCGTCATTCATGGGTTCGTTGGTGTGTGCTCGGGATGCATCATGTTCAGCCAGCAATTTCATGCCTGGGCGCACGGCACAAAGAGCCGGCTCCCACCGCTTGTAGTGGCATTGCAAGATCTCGGCATACTAGTGTCGCGGTCACAACATGCTGCGCACCACCGGCCGCCATATAACAACAATTACTGCATAGTAAGCGGGATTTGGAACGAGTTTTTGGATAAGCAAATGGTTTTCGAGGCATTGGAGATGATTTGTTCTTCAAGCTAGGAGTGCGACCAGAACTTGGAGTGAGCCGGATATGGATTGGACGGAAGTGGCTGAGACCCCATCTCAACTTACAGTCAGCTGATCATGTCCATCTTTTCCAAGTCATTTACTCAATAAATTTAAAACTCGACAAAAATTGTTGGCAATTATTGAATGTATATTGTAAGATTTATCTCAAGAAATATTGGCTGTGTATATGATCACTGGCATTGTTTTACCATAGAAACTGAAGCGAAACCACCTCCTTCATTCAAATTAAAAAAATTATTCATTTCAATCAATTTGCATTTCATTTCACATGTCATTATATATAATCAAATCAACAAAAAGCTATCATTTCCATGGGCATACAACACTCGAAACGGGTCACACTCAAACACGGGTCACTAGAAGTCATGTCTGTGTCTTTCTCCAAAGCTTGTCAAGTACGGCCCCTACTGTGGAGGCAATGGGAGAGACACAGGGAAACCAATATCGGCGTTTACCGTCCTGTGGCCATCATCGATCATTGCAAGACCTTCCTGTAGCAGATTAACAGGGTTCTTAGCAAACGGTCTGTAATCACATTTAGATAGATGCTGAAATGGATAGATAGAGTAACAGACAAAGGATTGTGTGAAAACATACATCTAGCAAAGTCTCAAGGGTGTCGATTGCACGACAGGGGTCCAAGAGAGCCGCCTCTTACCTCATCAATGGTCACAAAACCTTGAGCCTGGAATAGAGATAAAACGTATATTAGTTTTCATCTCAGTTGAAGAAATATTCATAATTTCATTGTGAATAATTATCCTGGTTGATACCGAAACTTAGAAGTTATGCTTATAAGAAAGTATAACGGGTATAAGTCATTGAAAAAACAACAGAGCGAAGAAGGAAAAAAAAAAACCATATATATATATATATATAACCCCATTTAGAAGAAAGACTTCAAGGCAAAACAAAGAAGGAACTTCTTTTCCTGTATGAAAAAAATAAAAAAAACCAAACCTGGGCGAGCTCAAGAATTTCATTATGGTCCTTATTCAACTCTGTTGGAACAGAACGAACAAGCTTTTTCTTTCCAACAGAAATCACCTCAAAACCGCTACCAAGAACCTGAAATAAATGCATTAGATGTTAGCTTATAAAATGCCAGAATAAACGCATACTCGTTAAGACAATATAAGCGATCATATAAAGAAAATTTCAAAGTTGTTTAGCAGGCAAACAT
>CM046374.1:25547390-25642775 GCA_025413025.1 Ficus hispida | reverse complement strand
TTACGAGTTTTTAGTAATGCCATTCGGATTGACAAACGCCCCAGCTGCATTCATGGATCTCATGAACCGAATTTTCAAGGAATACTTGGACAAATTCGTCATAGTTTTCATCGACGACATATTGATTTACTCAAGATCCAAAGAGGAGCACGAGCAGCACCTCAGACTGGTAATGGAAATGTTAAGGCGACATCAGTTATATGCCAAATTCACGAAGTGTGAATTTTGGCTGGATAAGGTTCACTTTTTGGGGCATGTAGTATCAAAAGAGGGAGTTTCCGTAGATCCAGCAAAGATTGAAGCGGTTAGCTCATGGCCGACCCCCAGAAACATTACCGAGATAAGAAGCTTCCTAGGGCTCGCTGGATACTATCGACGCTTCGTAGAGGGATTCTCCAAGATAGCAGCACCCCTCACGACCCTCACCAGGAAGGACCAAAAGTACGAATGGACTCCAAAGTGCGAGGAAAACTTCCAGAAGCTGAAGAGAAAGTTGACTTGTGCCCCGGTGCTCATCATTCCTAATGTTAATGCAGGAAATTTCGTAATCTACAGTGACGCTTCTAAGATTGGATTAGGAGCCGTTCTGATGCAGGACGGAAAGGTGGTAGCTTATGCATCAAGACAGCTGAAAAATCATGAACAGAATTATCCTACGCACGATTTGGAGCTAGCAGCGGTGGTCTTCGCACTCAAGATATGGAGACATTATCTGTATGGAAACAAATGCGAGATCTACACAGATCACCAGAGCCTCAAGTATATTTTTACTCAGAAGGAGCTAAATATGAGGCAAAGAAGATGGCTAGAGTTAGTAAAGGATTATGACTGCGAAATCCTTTACCACCCTGGAAAGGCCAACAGGGTAGCCGATGCGCTGAGTAGGAGATCGGTAGGCACACTGATGTCCATTGAAACACTTCCCAAGGTATTGCAGAAAGAGATCAGTAACTACCAACTGGAAATAATCACCGGGAGATTGGATTCCCTAACTCTTCACTCAGATTTGCTGGGCAGAATCAAGACGCATCAGGGAGAAGATTCTTCGTTGAGAAAGGCGCGACTTGCTGATCAAGACAGCAAAGATTTTACGACTTCTGCAGATGGGATAATCCACTTCAAGAGGCGGATTTGGATTCCAAAAGTGAAGGATTTAAAGGAAGAAATCCTAAAGGAGGCACACCAGACGCCATACTCTGTACATCCGGGAGCTACCAAGATGTACAAGGACCTCAAGGAGACGTACTGGTGGCCCAACATGAAGAATGACGTGGCAGGATTCGTATCAACTTGCTTAACTTGTCAGAAAGTTAAGGCAGAGCACCGACATCCCGGAGGCGAACTACAGAAAATTGAACTCCCAGAATGGAAATGGGAGCAAATTACGATGGATTTCGTAGTAGGATTGCCAAGGACGACAAGTGGGAATGATACGATTTGGGTCATTGTCGACAGATTGACCAAATCAGCCCATTTTATCGCCATCAAAGCCACCTTTTCAGTAGAAAAATTGGCCGAACTCTACGTAAATCAAGTCGTCAAGTTGCACGGAGTGCCAAGATCGATCATATCCGACCGTGATGGGCGTTTTACTTCGCGTTTCTGGACCAGTGTTCATATGGCAATGGGGTCGAGATTGAAGTTCAGTACTGCATTTCACCCTCAAACCGATGGTCAATCGGAAAGAACTATCCAGACACTTGAAGATATGCTGCGATCGTGTGTCTTGGACTTCAAAGGAAATTGGGATCAGAAACTTCCGTTGATCGAATTCTCGTACAACAACAGCTATCACTCTTCGATTGATATGGCACCGTTTGAAGCGTTGTATGGGAGAAAGTGCAGATCGCCAATTAATTGGCAAGAAGTCGGCCAGAAGCAGCTACAAAAGACAGACTTCATCAGAAAGACCTCCGAGGATATCCAGAAAATCAAACGAAGGCTCGACATTGCTTTCAGTCGACAGAAGAGTTACGCTGATAAGCGTCGCAGACCTTTGGAATTTCAAGTCGGGGACGCAGTCTTCATAAAGATTGCTCCGATGAAGGGAGTAATGAGGTTCGGTAAGAAAGAAAAGTTGAGCCCGCGCTACACAGGACCGTTCGAGATCCTGGAAAGGGTTGGAAAGGTCGCGTACAGACTTGCTTTACCGCCAGAGCTATCAGCAATGCACGACGTTTTCCACGTTTCAATGCTCAAAAAATATATCTCAGACCCGATATGACATACGAGGAGAAGCCTGACAGAATCCTCGATAGGGAAGATAAGGTCCTGAGGAACCGAACGATTCCTATGGTCAAAGTTTTGTGGAAGAATCATGCGGTTGAAGAAGCGACATGGGAAGTCGAGAACGACATGAGAAGAAACTACCCCGAATTGTTCTGATTTTCGAGGACGAAAATTTTTAAGGGGGGTAGATTGTAACACCCGAATTTCTTCGATTCATATTTTATAGAAATTTCGTGTAAATATTTACCGTAATCGGTATTTCATGAGGAAGTTTGTTTTAGAACTTAAATTGTTTAACGAGTTCTTAAGATTTATTAAGACTCAAAAACAAATTACATGAACTCGCAATAGACCTTTATGAGTGAAGGAGGTCGTATTTGCACATTTCAAGACAAGTTGACGTTGACCAATAAGTCGGTTAGACCGAAACGGTCGAAAACGTCAAACAAGAATATTTTTTTTAGATCACAGTATAAGTGAAATTACTGTTAAAAAAACTCATTTCGTGATCAAGATGAGTTTTAATAAGAATTGAAATCACCTTAGAAAAAAAAAATCAAGCATACTAAGCCAGAGTTCAGGGCGAAAGGATTCGGAAATTATGAGAAAAGATTTTTTTCGAATGAGTTTTTCACAGATCGAAAATTTTAATGCAATGTAATTTTCGATACTGGGTATTTAAGTAACTCAGTATTAAAATTTATTGCAATGTGTTGAAATTACACAATTTTTCAAAAAGATTGAACCAAACAAGCCTTTAAGCTTAATTACATCACAATTAAGCTACGTAGGACTTAACCCTCCACACACATGGACCAATAAGCTTGTGACACCTCATCTATGGGTTGTCAACCACTCTTCCACTCCTTCCCTTTAGCAGCCGGCCACTCAAGCCCCTTTGGGCAATAACTTGCAAAAATTGGAGGACCAATTGGCAAGTTTTGAACCAAATTGTCTTGGAAAAGAAAGCCTAGGATTTTCCCTAGCTAGAGACACTATTTGTAGGGATTTCAAACCCCAAAATTTCAGCTATCCTTAACCCCTTATCAGCCATTCCATTTGGCCTTAGTCTTCCAAGAAAAATCCGAGAGATAGAGAGAAAGAGAGAGCTAAGAAACCAAGAGAGTCAAGTCAAAAAATTGTGAAGAAACCACCAAAAAGGGCCTTCGGTTTTCTTGTGTGATCAAAGGAGAAAGTTGTTCAAAAATTTTCCCCTCTCTTTCCCACCTTGCCGAGTGTTTGGGAGCTGAGAAAATCCAAGAAAAATTTCGGGTTTTGGCTAGGAGCAAGAGTTGTATGAAGGTGTGAGCTAGATCCAAGAAAAACCACCATTTTGTGAGTTGCTACCTAAGGAGATTCAAGAGATTTTAAGGTAAGATTTTTGAGTATTTTCTTCTCTTTTCCAAGGTTGGTTGGGGAGGAAGTTAACAAAATTTTTTGTGACCTTTGTTGAAGTCTAAACCGTGCACATTGGAGGCTAATACCAACTAGGAACAAGCTAGTGACCCCGGATTTTTTTTGAGGTAAAAATCCGAACTTCACCCTAGTTCTTGGTTCAAATTTTTGATTCATTTTCTCAAGGGTTTTACTATGTATTTCAAGCACAAAAGTTGTAAGAGCTTAAGCTCATAATTTTCGGTTTTGGCCCTAAATAGCTTAGGTTATATTTTTATGCTTGATTTAGGTTTTTGAGGTGATTATTTTGCATGTTTGGTTGGAGTAATGCTCTATGATTTTTGTGTGCTAGAGATGCATGCTAGGGTTTATATTTAAGGGTTTCATGTCTCTATTATGTTTGTCAAATTTCTAGATGCATG
Source organism: Ficus hispida (assembly GCA_025413025.1). Lineage (NCBI taxonomy): Eukaryota > Viridiplantae > Streptophyta > Magnoliopsida > Rosales > Moraceae > Ficus > Ficus hispida. Next base: position 25,638,729 of record CM046374.1, on the reverse strand, counting down.
TTCTAGGGTTTGTATGATGTTTTGGTTGAGTTTTGTTGAATGTGTGTTTTTCTCTCAAAACCGTGGACCAAAGGGGGGTCTCGGCCTTGAGTTGGATCCGAAATCACGGGATTTAAAATTTTATGTGTATGAGGGACGTTAGAAGACATGCATGTGTTATTAGGTCCCGCATTGGGCGGTCGAGATAGAGCGACGCATAGGGACGTAAAATTTGGACTAACACCAAAACTGCTCTCGGGTCCAACACCCGGCAGCTCGGAAAAGTGGGACTTACAGGTCCTTAGAGGCCGAATGGGTAAAAACTTAAAACACGAAAGTTGTTCGTTAGGGTATTTCCTAGGGGGAAGCGTGGACAGATTTTAAAAATAAGGCTTCAATAGCCTTTGTTTTGAAGAAAAACCGAGAACTGGTCAGGGTGACCAGGTTCCAACGATTCACATGTGTTCAAACAAAAACTGGTATCAACTGAGCCAGAATCAGAAAATGTTCAAAACATGAAAGTTTTAGATCTTTTTGTTAGCTATAACTTTTGTGAAGAAAGTGTTTCCAAATTCGTTTTACATTTTAAGTTATGAATTTTCAAACAAAATCCGTGCAGTGAGCAAAATCTCATGCACGGGATTTTCTAGACCAATGACTAGGAAAAACGTTTTTCTAACTTGCAAACATCATTTTCAAACCCGAAAACCGTTCCAAAGGTGGTTTTCGATCTCCAAATGTTTTATAGAAATGTTTTCAAGTGTTTTGTAATTTTCAAGACAAGTTTGGGTGCTATTCACCAAACTTACGAAAATAAACAAGAAAAAATGATATCTTAAACAAGTTCAAGGTTTTCAAGATTAAAATGAATAAGATACTGCGTTAGTAGCCGGAAAATTATTTCGAGTTACTAGGGCCTTGCCCAAGCCCAGAGTTAACCATGCGGATTGAGGTTTAAGTTATGATTATGATCCTCTACATGAACCCTTAATTAATATTTCCGTTGTAGGTTACGCCGTGTGACCCCTTCGCTTGTGTTAGAAGAGGGTCTTATAACAGAAAAATATTTATGTTGGTTTAATCCGACATTAAACGATCTTAGAATAGAGACCTCACGTGTAAACGTCCATGGGCAGGAGGTGATCTGCGAGCGTGCTCGGGAAAGGAAAGTCGATCACGCGAACAACAAAGATAAAGTAAGTACAACGCCGCCTACAGCATAGGCTAGAGTTGTATGTTTACTTAACATGTTTACTTTACACTGTTTAAGTGTTAATTGATGATCTGCTCGATGGTTGCAATATGTTTTTTGTATGATGAATGTTTCAAGTATTGTTATTATGCTTACATGAAAAAGTACGACTGTCCATGCATTGATAAAACATGAGATTAGGAGACATCTTATGAGTATGCTCACTAATCTATCAAGTGAAAAGATGTCAAGAAAGACCTACAAACAAAATGTTTGAGAAAAGGCCACAAGAGCCAGTGTTGTGTCCCCTGATGACGATCGGGTCGAAAGCTTGGGTAATCTCCTTAAGCTGCGCACCGGGTACATGCACATCAAGTTAACGGGCCCACAAGTAAAATCAACAAGACAAAGTGTGATACAAGAAAGCAAGCATAATTGGACATAAACGGTTCATGCATTTCACGACAGAATGTCATGTCTAAGATGAAGAAATCGATGATATGATGCCATGTTTATGTTTTCATGTTTAAGATGATATGATGCCATGGTTATGTTTTCATGTTTAAGATGATATGATGCCATGTTTGTGATTTCATGTTTAAGATGATATGATGCCATGGTTATGTTTTCATGTTTAAGATGATATGATGCCATGTTTGTGATTTCATGTTTAAGATGATATGATGCCATGTTACGATTTCATGAAAAAAGGTTATGTATGTTTCATGTAATTGGTTTGCGGTATAGGAGTTGTACTTGCTGAACTTTCGCTCATTGTTTGAAGTTTATGCTGTAGGTAAACAGCCTGTCTTGAATTGACTGCATGGTGGCGGGTAAAGCCGGTGGCGGTGAAATGATGAACGGGTTGGGATTCACAACTCAAAATGAATTAATTAATATATCTATTTTGAGAAAACAAACAGTTATTTTATCACAGTATGAGTGTATGTAAATATTTCTAAGTATACTGCTTCCGCTAACAAAAAAAAAAAAAAATCCCCACTATTTTTATGATGAAAAATGGGATAAAACAAGTTTAAGTTCAAGTAAGTTAAGTAAGTTAAGTCAAGTAGTGACGGCCTGTGCAAGGCGGGTCGTCACAGGTTTAGTTACAGAGACAATGAAGGACAAACAGACTGGACCAGTCTGCAAGATGTCCTCCGTTCACAACAAGAGCTGAAGCGAGGTAAGTCCTCAGTCAGTACTTGGTTATTTTAGCGACTTGCTATATTTTTTTTCCCCTTTCCACTTCGTCTAGGATTTAAATATAACTCATATTGTTTCCTTCTGAATTTACAAAATTATCTTATCCTGCTGCGAGCACTATATATGTCTAATAAGTCTCCAGTACAATCATGTAAACAGAAATTGAAGAAGAGCAAGAGGGACCTAGCTAGTTCTTCTGGGAGTACTACAGACAAAGAGTAAGTTGCTTGCATATTATTAAATAATTGAGAAATGAAGAATATCTTAAAGTACTATTCAAATTCTTTTCATGTGAATATTCATGTATCGTTAAATTTTAGATTAGTAAGAGAACTGCCTGCATATATCCTTATATCTACCTCAAAATGCCATTATATATTTCTCCAAATATATACATACACACGCAAATATTCATTACTCTCACGTTTTCTATATTTTAAGGGCAATTGAAGATCAGTAAGTAATTGCTTATATCACATTCCTTCATAGTGATCTTGCCTACTTTAAAATACTCTTCTTGAGGGATATGTGCGTGTGTGTGCGTGTGTAAATATATCAATATTTTTCATGTACGAAAGTACTTATATTATTTCTTCTTTCACCTTTTTCTTCGACTAGTAAGAAAGCCAAAGATGATGAGTACGTTGTTTGTATACTTTGATATTCTTATACAAATTTTAATTTCTCCAAACAATTTACATGCTAGGTAGTCTATTTTCTGTGTCAGAAAATAACATTCTTCTTATATTTCTCTTTATATTTGCAGGTAATGAAGTAATTGAGTATGTCTAAAGTACTCAAATCTGATTTCCTATGTATTCAAGCAGAACATTATTTGCTTTTTGTTTGTAATCAAGTATAAGTGTGATGTTATTTATTACTTTGCGACTTTCAATTTGTTTGGAGGATTATTTTTATCCACCATGAATTGCTTGTTGAACTTGTAACTTAAATTATGAACCTCCTTAATGATCGTGTTGTCTTCTAAACTCAAGGCAGTAGTAATGTTCTATCCGGGGGTCGTTGAATTAAAATAATTTCCAGTATAGATTTTCCACTCCATTTTTCTTCTGTAGTTCAATTTAAGTATGAATTTATTTTCGTAGTATTCAACCGTGTCATGATCTTAATGGCCAGAGGTTCGAAAGAAAACTTTCATCTAACCACCCATAAAAAGATTCTCTGTTTTTCGCTCTGTTTCTCTCTGCTTCAATCTTTCTAAACTCTATTTAGCTTCACTGCTGTCAGGTATAGAAACCAAGTCTAATATGTCATATCTTTATCCCCCAAAGATATAATTTCCAAATCAAAGAATTGAAAGAGGAAACGAGTTTGTAATCAACATTCCTCACCGTATATGACCCTATAGAAATACGATGATTGGACAGCTAGATAATAGTTGAATGGAATAGAATTTTTTGCTCCTCATGATCTCTATGTGACTTCCTTTTTTTTTTTTTTTTTTTTTTTTTTTTTTAATTTTCTGGGCTATTCTCACTTGATTTCATTCGAAAATTTATTCTGATTTGGCTCCTACGCCCCGTAACACTTGAATCTACTGCCTGTAGGTACTAGTCTCCGTCCAAGAGCAAGGTAGGGCATACAAGTGCACATATCCAAGAGTAATTTATAAAGTTTTATTCTGAAACAACAATCAATATTTTCTTTCAAAGGCAACAAGCTTTGAGACAGAACAAGCAGTGCTTACACAATTCGACAGCCATGTGGCTCTAACATTATTGAAATCAAAGAGAGCGATTTATTGGAACAACAAACGAAAGCATACGTTATGAACCGAGATGGGTAGATAGGGACACGAACACAATCCATAGCATCTTTTCGGGGATGCAAAGGTGGTCAGTCATATGCCAACTTTCGCCTCCATCTTGATATGCAAAAGGGCTCCCCGGAGTGTAGACTTTGTTGTTTAACAGTAGGTTCCATGCGGCATTTCGGGTCTTGAGTTGAAAACATGGTCCAACTCGCGGTCGACTTCTCATATCTGCTTTGCGTAACGCGATTAAGGGGGTGTTTGGTTCACCCATTCAAACCATCAAACTCAAACTTTTTTTTGTCTTATTCCTAAAAAGTTTGTCTTTTTCTCAAAAAAATTTTTGTCTTTTAGAAAAATTCAAAAAAATTTACTATTAAAACTTAAAAATCCCAACTCAAACTATTCCACCAAACAAATCCTAAACTTCGTCACATTCTTGTTCTTATTGATGTCATTCGGGTCAATATATGTTGACAGTGAAGATATGTCCATAAGGCCTCACAGAATGCACGAAGAGGGGCAAAGAGATGGGATCAATAGACACTACAGCAAGATCCGCAGTCACAGCAAAGTCCCATCTCACAAACCACCACAGAGGAGTCCTTCGCCTTCACTAGAAACACCGCAAAGTCCTTTACTTAAAAATCTTTTTTGTTTTCTAATTCTGTCCTAATTAAGTTTTTATTTTTTATTTTTTTATTAAAAAGAAAAAAAAAACTAAAAACTGAGCACTAAACCCGGGAAATATAATAAATCAGCAAAAAAAAATTAATTAATTAATTAAAAGAGAATTTTTCGAAGAAAATTTTACTTTCATGTCTCAAAGAATTTAATTAATTCACTTAAAAAAAAAAGAATTTAAGTTATTAAATACACAGAGATAGCACGTGCTTTGAAACTACTGTGTGTACACATATATCTCCATAGGATGAAAATTGATTGACCAAAATAGGAAAAATGTTATAAATTCCCCGTGAGCTTTATTAGATATGTTCCTTGAATTATGAAATATACCTATTGTGTCCTCTTAACTTTAACATTTGTGTCAAGTTACCCCCTTAGTTAATTGTTGTTAGTTTTTTCGTTATTTTTATTATCAAAATGAAACTTTGTTTTTGTATCAAAATACCCCCTGGTCATTACATTTGTGTCAAAAAACTCCATGATCTTTATTATTTGTGTCAAAATACCTCTCTGATCTTTAATATTTGTGTCTAAATATCTCATTTATCTTATTTTATTTGTCTAATATTGTATAATTACCTAAATTTTTTAGAATAGGTTAAAAAAATAATTTTCTACTAAAAGAAAATGTCTCTTTTTTTTTTACCCTTTTTATTTTGCTTATTTTAATTAAATTTTACATTCATTTTGATTTTCTTTAACAAAAATAACTATACAACTTATGTTCATTATTTTATTGTCCTAATATAACAATTTTTAATTTAACTATGATTGATAATACTGTACCAAAATATGCAAACAAATCTTTTTTTAATTAAAAAATATAACTAATAATGGATATCAGAATAAATTTATAATATTTATTCTCATTATGAGTTTAAGCAAACACATAAATTAAATTTGTTATAACTATAATTTCAAATTATGTATGCCAAGTAAATAGCGTATTTAAAATCCAAATCTTCATCTGAGTCCTACCAATTATGGTTACGTATAAGTAAACCTATTACCCAAATAAATATGAATTAAAACAAGTAAAATAACCAAAAAAAAGTGTGTTTAAAAAAATACATATCACTTTATTATAATATAAATATATATTTTTTATCTATATTAAAAAGTTAATAATTATTAATTAACTATAGAATATTAGATAATTAAAAAATATAAATGAGGCAGTTTGATACAAATATTAAAAATCAGGAAGGTAGTTTGACACAAATATTAAAGATCAGGGTGTATTTTGACATTAAATAAAAGTAAGGGAAAAACTAACGGTAATATCTGATGGGGCAACTTGACACATATGTTAAAGTTCATGGGATACAATAAGTACATTTCATAGTTTATGGAGCATATTAATATTAGTAATAAAGTTCAAGGGAAATTTATGATCTTTTCCATCAAAATATGGTCATTAGGCCATTTAATTATATTAAAAAAAATTGGACTATTTATTAGGTTGGCCCAGCCTAATTTTCCTTTGTATAAAAAAAGGAAAAAGAGTACAATAGTATTTTTGAAAAAGTAATAGTAAATTATAACATAAAATTTTAAACATAGTAATAATTAACATAATCAAATTTATAATCACATAATACCAAAAAAAATCAAAAAACAAAACCTCCCTCCTTCTATCTCTCTAATATAAAACTATGTATATAAATTTATTATTAAAAATTGACCATAAATTCAAAAAATTTTATAAAATCAAAGAGAAGCTAAGGATTTACCAGAAATATAACATTGAAAATTTGAAACATCTTACGTTCTCAGACCGCCACTTTAGAAAGGTACTGTGGTATATCTCACCTTGTATTATTATTATTATTATTTTAAAGTTATTTCACCTTGTATTTCATATCAAATATTTCAGGATTGGTTATTAATTTATTTATTTTACGTGGATTCTGTTTCCCTGTAATTTTTTTCTCACCTTCTACTCTCCCCTTTAATTGACACCAACTTCTAATTAATTATGTGAAAAAAGTGAGAAATTTTTAATGTAGATCCAGGATCACATGATGGGGACTTTACTTATTGCTTGCTAAGTCTGAGCACAAAAACTTAAAAAAAAAAAATCTTACACAATTAAACTTTCAATGTGCTTCCTAAATTTAATTAAAAATATCATATAATAACACTAAAAATTCCAGAGCTGTCAAAGAAAAAGAAATAAAGAAGATTAATCCATGATGAGGCTAAATCCAAATTGACGAATTTTTCCCATAAAAAAAAAAAAAAATTTAATCTTCTTTTTTAAACTAATGTGTGTAAAATATCCTTTAATGTCTAAAGCCATATTTACAAAGAACATCAGTTAACTTGTACTTTGTCCCTTCAATTCTGTTGCCACAATATTTACGGAACAAGAAACCATATAACGAAACTACTGTGGGTAAGTTTCAGATCTAGTAATTCACTGTTCTATAGGGATTCTGGTTACAAGTCCCCCGTAATTTTGTTCCTTCTAATTTCTCTCTAATAATAGTTTAATCGATATGTTGTTTTTAATTAATGTGGTATAGATATTTTAATTAGCATCATTATATTTTCAAAGGGAAACCAGAAACATACGAGTCGAACACCTTTCCTTCATCATAAGAAGGTGCGTTCAATTGTGTAATATCTAAGAGATACGGGTAAATTGCTTTAGTTATTAAACTTTTAAGTTTAACTAACTTTGGTTATGATTCTTTTTTTTTTTTTCATAGTTTAAAAGACCATAAACTATTTAAACGTTGTTAAAGTAGTCCTTTTCGTTAATTTTTAAACAGAATCCTTAATAATTTAGTCAAAAAATGATGTTAACTAACGAATTTCGTCAACAAATTAATAGAAAAGAGTACTAAAGTAATGTTTGTAATAGTTTAGGATCACTCTAGTTATCAAAAAAAAAAATAGGGATCAAAATTATACAAATTTAAAAATAAACGAATCTAGCAATTTACCTATTGTGAAATCTATTTAATTACAAAACAGTTTGTTTATGTAAGTATCTTTTCATACACATTTGAGTTGTTGCAAATCTACACGTATAGTAAGAGTGTGCAGGAGATGGATTGACTCGCATGTAAAACTCTAAAAGTAAATGTTGGTGGATAAAGTAAGTGAGAGTAATGCATATTCTGAGGGTTTAATAATGAATTTAAGCCTAATACATGTTTATAGGTTTTTTTTTTTTTTCTAGATAAAAGAAAATTATAATCCAAATCAAATAAATACGTTAATTTGGGTCGTATAACCTCAAATCATAGTAAAACACGACCCCAATAAATAACCAATTCTATAATAAACTCGAATAAAATGTTAAAAGGGAAAGAAACGTGTATTGAATTGTGAAATCATAAATCAAAATACATATACTAAATTTTGAGTGCACACATAGCTCTTAATCTATGGAAACTTCTAATCAACCGCGATTTAGACCCATAAGGCCACACAATTTACAACAATGAAACAAATCTTTTTGTTTTATTTTTGTTTTCGTTTCCGTTTTTATTTTTAGTTTTTAGTTTTTAGTTTTTTTTTTTTTTTTTTTTTTTGGAAAAGGAACAAAGAAACAAATTTAACAAAATTAAAACAAAACTTACATTAGAATATCGAGAAACCACCCCCGTTATTATACAAAAGCCCAAACACACAACAAAAGCACACAACTCACAACTACCAACAGACTTCAGTCTCTACAATACCTTTATCAAAAAATTAAAATAAAAATTAAATAAAATAACGTGGACGCCACACTTTTTTTTTAATTATTATTATTATCTGAGAAATTGTTTGATAAGTTTGTAAATAGTAGGAAATTTGGGATATTAGATTCATTCCAGGACCAAATTTCATGATTGTATTCTCTCCGTGACCGAAGCCAGTGACTTTGGAATATAAAATTGTTATCCCGACCGAATTTGATGAATCCAGAATTTACTCGTATTTACCATATGATTAAATTTTTATTAGTAGTAAATCTTTTTATATATAAAAACATCACTTTTGAATCTTTCTTTTAAAAAAAAAAATTTGAAGGAAAATTAAGAATCATATTAAAGGCTTTTTATTTTTAAAAATTACTAATCAAGATAATTAAAGGAAAAATGGTCAAAATAGCAAAAAATAGCATAATCTACTATATAGTTTTAAAATTATAACATAATCTAAAATGTTGTTATTTAATAGCATAATTAGAATAACTAATAAGTTAAAATTTCAAAAATACCCTTGATCTCTCTCTCCTCTCTGTCTCTCTCCGCCGTCCGTTTGTCTCCCTCCCTAGCCTTCGCCCTCTGCTCGTCATCTCTCTCCTCGTCGACCGGAGGTCACAACAGCGATGGCGATGGCGATGGCGATGAAATCTTTTTAAAAATAACCTTTCAAACATTGTGTCAAACATAACAAAAGTTGTATGAGTCTATGTTTAGAATATAGATTTGAAAAGTTTTTAAAAAAGAAAATTTTAATTCAACTTTTCATATCACACCTATTTTTCTATATTCCAAATACCGGTCCAAAATATTTAGAGTTCTGATTAGAATTGTTACACCATAGTTGAGGATAAAAATATATTTTACCCACTAATTAAGGAGAGGTAATCCCATCTATACCCAAGAATCTGTGGGCGAAAGTTCATCTGAAGAGCTCATAGGGTATTTCTTACGACGGCGACGTTGAGGATATCTTCGACCACGGGACAAAATGACAAATATGTCACCGTCGAGGATATCTTCGACCACGTGATAAAATGACAAATATGGGAACATGTGAACTAAATAAAATTCCAAAACTCTTGAGATTTGGATAAAAAAAGTATAGAATATTGAAAATTCAATACAACGAATCAAGGATAACTGCTTTAGGTGATTACATAGATAATTTGAATTACCAAAAATCTAGATAATTATTGGTTATTTAAATTTTGTTATTTCAATTCATTGGTCAATTTAACAAAATGGATTTGAATCCCCTGTCTAATTTTTTGTTTCCCAAATAATGTCTAAGTAATAATATTATGTCACTTCATTTTAAAAAGTTTGAAATACTTTGTGACTGATTTTTTATACCTTAAAATATAACTTCTTTTAATGATAGGTCAAGATATTATTAGTTAAATACTATTTGCGATATCAAAATTAGACATGAGATGTTAATCCTTACCAAATATGAACAATTACTGTTTATTAAATTATTTATTTGAATTTTTTTAATTATTTAATTTAATTGTTCAACTTATCCCAATAAAGCCTATAAATAAAGGCCAATTTTCTTTTGGAGGAGATAGAGCTTTAATTATAATGTCTTCTGAAAATAGTAGTGGTAAAGATACTAATTTTACTTCTAACTTTTTGAATATCAATTCATGTGTCATTTTTTTATTGATAGATGCAATTAATTTGTATGATAATGTTTTAAACACTTATTAATAAAAAAATGATAATTAAAATTGGTTTTCCTAATATTTTTCTTATGAAAATAGTGAAACTCAGCATTAAAGAGGACATTGCCATCGAATCAATGGTGGTGAACCTCTAAAAATTTTAATGTTCTCTACTTTTCTACAATTATTATCTTATTGTTTATCGTGAGATATCGGTCCCTGATAAGGCTAAATCCAAGTTGACAAATTTTTTCCGTTGAACAAAAATCTTTTTGAATTGTCAAACATATCCTTAGTGTCTAAAATCATATTTACAAGGAACATGAGTTAACTTGCAACTTTGCCCCTTCATTTACCAAAAAAAAAAAAAAAAAAAATTTTGCCCCTTCAATACTGTTGCCAAACAATACTTACAGAACAAGAAACTGTATAACGAAACTACAGTGGGTAAGTTTCAGATGTAGCAATTCACTGTTCTATAGGGATTCTGGTTACAAGTCTCCTATAGTTTTTTTCTTCTCATGTCTCTATAATAATCTTATGTTACATGAGTTATAATAGTTTAATTGATATGATACTTTTAGTTGATGTGATTTAGATATTGTAATTAGCATCATATAATTTTAAAGGAAGAACAGAAACATAGGCGATGGACACCTTTCCTTCATGTGAAGGCGTGCTTCGTTTTTTCATATTCATAAAATAAGAACAAATTTTCGTTTAGTTCTTAAACTTTTAAATTTATATGCAGTTTCGGTCCATTTTCCTTTCTTTTTTTGGTAGCTTAAAAGACCCTAAATTACTAAGATGTTTCTTCAATGTTACTTTTCATTAATTTTTGAATGGAACTTGTTAGTAATTTGATCAAAAAGTGATACTAACTAATAGATTTTGTCCAAAAGTGATGAAAAAGATTTGTACTTGTTTAAGGTCATTCTAGGTACGAAAAAAAAAGGGGACCAAATCATAAGAAAGGACGACCCTAATAAATAATCAGTTCTTCTAATAAACTCGAATAAAATGTTTAAGGGAAACGTATAATGAATTCCTAATTCATAAATCTAAATAGATAGGCTAAAGTTTCAGTACACACACGACTTTGTTAATAAATCCCCTATAACGTATGGAAATTTTTGATTGACAGCAATTTTCAGAGACCTATAGACAAAGGCACCACAATTTACAACACAGGATCAAATCTTTTTTTTTTTTTTTCTCATTTGAAAGGACCAAAGAAACAAATTAGACTAAAAAATACAGCTTTCATTGGAACGTGAAAAAATCATCTCCGTTATTACATAACAAACCAAAAAATAAAAATAAAAACAAAAATACTAGAGTCTTCTAAAGACCGCTACGCTCAATCTCTCTCTTTCTCTTTTTTTTTTTCCTTGAGAAATTCTCTTATAAGTTCTTAATTAGTAGAAAGCTTGGGATATTAGATTCATTCCATGATCAAATTTCATAAGCCTAGGATTTGCTTGTATTTTCTCCATTACCAATTTGGAATATATAATAGTTATCCCAACAAAATTTGATGAATCCAGAATTTACTCAGATTTGACATGTGATTAAATTTTATAAATAAATTTTTTTTAATAAAATATCACTTTTGAATCCTTCTTTTCCTAAATTTGAAGGTAAACGAAGGATCATATTATAGTTTTTTTAAAAGAAAAAAAAAACGTAATCAAAATAACTTAATTGGCCTCTAAAAACGAAAATAAAGAACTAATGATACTGAGAGCAAATGCTTTTTAGCTAACGGAGTGTCAAGTTAAAAAAAAAAAATTACAAGTCCCATATCATAAAAATACAACAATAATAATAGATAAATAATATTATTTAGTCACTTCGCTAATAGGTTGACCTTTTAAAATGAAAGCTCAATTCTTTAAATTTGATCTTCAACCTGATATATCTAATATGATATTATAGATGTGATCTTGAGTATAAAATTGACTATAGCAAACATCTATAACTCCGTCACTACAATGAACCTTGGCATAAGACCTGAGTTACTTATCTTTGCCAACATTCTTGTTTCATCTTAATTAGGAGTGAACAAATTTAAAATGTGACGAACATACTAAATCTACTGTTTGGTTTTTTAAGATTATCTTTCTCACTACATCAGTTCTTGTTTGTCTTATAATAAATCATAATGTACACGATAAGCTAAATGGTTAAACTTCGAAATTGACTCACAGCAAAGAAAAAGTTTTTTCCCTTAAAAAATTATAAAAAAAAAAAAAAAAAGTACAACAAAAGAACCCCAGAAACCCCGATATTCCTAACTTTGTTTTGCTCCAAAAACTTCCCTGAAGAAACAATCTAATTTAATATTTACCAATCAGGTATTTAGTATTAATGCTCTTAAATTTTTTATCCTTTAACAACTTGTTCATCAAATTTTTAATATTGATAATTTGTCCCGTGAACTTGCTAAGTTATTACAATATACCCCCTATGAATTAATTTTATATTTAATTAAGAATAAAAGCACACATACCTCATATGAAAATGGAAAAACACATTTCCAACAAAAAAAATTTCCAAATATAATACATATCTTAAAGATAAATCTTTCAATTTGAAATCTTTAATTTAGTATAAAATTAACTAAAAGTGACGTGTTTGTAATAATCTACCAGCCTAATCCAGATAAAGTATGGAACTGAGATTCCAAATCCAACCGATAACGGTAATAAAAAAATAAAAAAAATCCTCCGCAAATTCTATTGAAGACAATAATCCAAATCCCATATGGAATGGTTTTGAGCACTTGGTCATTAGCTCAAAAGGACACATTTTATGGGTTAAGGTACAAACGACAACAAAGACCAAACAGGCAAACGACGATACAATTTGTAGCAAGTCATAGGACAAAACATACAACCTAATGACACAAATCAAATTAAAAGCAATAAACGACAATAATTGCTAAAACTCCCTGAATCTTCTGCATCAGAAAATGTTCTCAAAAAACGACAACAACGACAAACATATAAAATTGCTGTAATAATCGAACATAAATTCTAGGACATATGAATTTCAAATCATATGAATTTCAATGCCGAAAGGAACAAATTCATTTTCTTCCATTGCGTACATTCTACCATAATTTAAAAGCTGCTTTATCTGGCACCGTTAAAAAATAAAACTAAAATTAAAATTAGAAGTCTAGGAATTCTAAGTCTATATTATGTACAAGGGACATCAGTAAACTTGCACTTAGCCTTTTCATACTGCTGCCAAACAATTTACATTCAAATTACATGGCAAGTGATCGGCAAAGACACTGGTAACGAGCAAGTAAGAATTGACGTGTGAAGAAGTTTCGGCTTTAGCAATTTGCTGTTCTCGAGTACTTTGGAGGCAAGGATGGACACCTTTCATTCATGTGCGGGTATGGTTCCATTGTGTTATATTCAGGTAGTTCCATTCGATACTTACCTAGAATTTGACAGTAGGGAAGTTTTACATCGTCTGCGTCGTTGCACCACTTTGGTAGGCGGCTTAGATCATCCTCAAAGAACTTGAGCGTATAAGCATCTTTGATCTGCATTGTTTGAAATGTAGTAAGTAAAGAATATACACATCCTCGAAAATGCCCTATGGAAACAAAATGTTTCTAGATTATTCAAAATGCCATATCTCGAATGGACGTCATAAAAACTTTTTCTGCACTCTGAAATCTAAAAATTATGACGATGGTATTGATCATCGATTCAAATAAAATAACCGTTGAATTATCCTGGAAAAACTCACCGTGAACTCAGTGACTTGGATAGAGCTAGCAATTGGATCAAAGAGTCCAGCTTCCTTGTACATTTCTAGAATGAAAGCAATGCAAGATGTTGACTTCCCCTCAGCGTACAACCAATCATCTTGCTCGGGAATCGTCAACAGCTTATCAAAAGACAGCCCACGCCTTTCAGTCTCTACTAGAATGCTAGGAAGATCAAGGCCCTGCACGGAATACATTAAAATTCTTGAACCATTTCTCATGAAAGTAGTAAATTCTGATAATGATCCAGAAAAAGGAGAATCACTAATTTTATGTTTTGGAAAGACCACTTGAGACCATTTCTTTGGTTTATAATATTTGGATGTTAAAATCCATTGATAACAAAAGAATGGATGGTTAGTCATCTCTATATAAAAGAATTCAGTTGGTTCAAATGGTTCAATTTCTTCTTCTTCTTCTTCTTCTTTTTTTTTTTTTTTTTTAACTTGGGGATGGGGAATTCGAACTCTACACCTTGTGAGTGGAGTCGGGTGTTGAACTACCACTAGGTTCTGTCAACAACCACAATTCAGTTGGTTCAATTTTGATATAAGTTACTCTCGAGAATAGAAAAGTGAAGATGTTACTGCACCTCAGTTCCAAGTCGCTTGTTCAAGGCTTCATTCCACAAGTTAGCAGCATATTCGGGCTGCATTTGGTTCCAAACTGTCATAACAGATGCAACCTACAGTACAAGAAAACCATAGTTAAGACCAATTATTAACCAAGAAGACCTTCCGAAATACTTAATTGCAGTCATGAGCAGGCAAATAAGAAAGACAGGGACCAAAAGTAATAGCCGATTCTAAACGCCTGGGGTGAACAAGATTATATATATTGTTTGGAGTGAGAAAGAGTGACCCAAAAAAACAACCATCGATGTTACCCTTCTTGGGCATAATACTTTGAATGCTCGTGTAAGTACCAGTGACATTAATATCACTACTAATCCCAAAATTTAGACACAACAAGACCAAGATAGTATGTCAAAATAATTTCGTGCCCATACATTGGTCGATATACATAAAAATTCCAAAGCAACTTACCAGTCAAATACTGGGGAAACCAAAATTTAGAGAAACAAGGCCAAAATACTCACTCAAAAGTTATACAATGGAACATTAAGGGCTCCTAAGTTGACTATGAAGGGTAAAACACTAAAAACTGACATTAGCACTCGTAAATAAAATCAAAATCCAAAAGTAAATCTTAAATATAGATGAAATTTTATACCAGATGAGCATCCAAGGGAGGTGGATAGTTGCCATTCACTGTATCTATCCAGGCGAATAACATGTTATGATACCCATATGGTTTTCCTTCCATGCTCCGTACATACTCCCAAGCAGCAGTCTCATTAAATTTTGCTCGAATATCAGGATGTAATGGAAGCAATGCAATATGAGGATTGGCATCATCTTTAGTCTGCTCAAACTCCCACCATTCATCCCACGGTAACACAGCAATAACGTCTTCTCCCTGCAAAAAGGAAAGGCAAAAGTGTCACCTTTGCATAAAGGCCAAGCCATTTGGCACATTAAACACGCACCATCCACACATACGCATTTCTTCCTACATTTTAATGAACGTCCACCTAAAATACTTTTCACCACCTGACCACTTGCCACTCAAACAAACTAATTCTCGATAGAACCATAGAACTCTTTTGAACAATTGAATTACAACACCAATAGAGGAACTTGTTCACTCCAGAATACTAAGTTACTATTGTAAAGAATACAAAGATCCATTAAACAAAGTTGATGATAGTGAAATGAGAATGATACTATGAAGCTACTGCTTTCATAGATACTATTTTAGCAAGTAATTTATGATTACCTCATCATTTTCATTTCCCGATTCCCCAACCCACAGGTTCCCTTCAGAATCTCTTAAGCAAACAGCAGTGTGGCCAGCATAAGCTCCACTAACCCACTTCTCTAGAGTCTCAAAACCACCCCAACGCCCACGGATCTTTGATATTGCAAGGAAATCTCCAGAGTGGATGCCATCAACACTAATGTTTGTTACCCATGGTTTTGGGCGTTCATTAAAGGTAGCCCCCATATGCTTCTCGAGGAACGCAAGGTTGGACTGCTCACCCCATTGAGTATTTGTGAACAAAGGGAAGACTTCCCACAAGGCTTGAAGTGTTCCCAGTGTCCCTGCTTGCATGAGAAAAATTGAAACTCCTTTTCGTTTTACCTGATATATCAAAAGTACAGATCACGTTACAAAGCAATAACACTAATAAGCCCAAAGTTAGAGAAACTGGTGCCTTACATATTCATATTCCGCTTTCCCTTCCCATTCTTTAAATTCAAGCGTATGTTCTCGAGATAGAAAGTAGTAGTCCCATGTTACACGGTACGGAGTGGCAAAGACATAGAGATCCATACATGTCCAACTATGAGCTTTGCTAACCTGCAATTAGAAGTTGGAACACAAATAATTGTTTATTTCCTCTATTGGACAAAATAAATTAATTTCGGAAGTCATGTCCATCAACTGATGAGCTTGAATAGAATTGTAAACTATGACAATGCAGTAACTAGACCCTGGAACTTTGAAAAAATCTCAAAACAAATAAAGCTTAATCTTTACTTAAAAATTAAATAGAGATATGCCCAAATCTCCAAATTTCGAAAAACTAGTAAAGTCCAACGGAAACACAGAACAAACCAAATAATTTTACTTCACATAGCAGAGAGAGTATAATCAAAGCAACTAATAATCATTTGTCTCATCATTAATTCCACAAATCCAAACAAAACTCGCCAAAACTCAGATTAACCAACAAGAAGTTTACTAAAAAAGACCGAATAACGACACGCCAAAAGACTCCAAATTTCCACAACGCCCACTAAACTTCAATCAGAGACACAGAAAAAGCCAAATAATTCCACAGGAAGGAAAAAGCTACAGAGTAGAATCAAAGTAACTACTTTTCACACTATTAATTACACGAATCTAAATTAAACTCGCCAAAACTCAGATTAATGCCTAACGACGCAGAAGAAACCAAATCGAATTCACTTCACGATATACATATTTATATATATACCATCTGTGTATATATACAAATATAGAGAGAAAGAGAGAGACTATAATCAAACAAAACGAAAAATTTCTTGGTCAATCAGTTCCAGCAAACTCGAATAAAACAACAAAGCTTCGTTTCCTTCACAAACTGAATCGAATTTTAGAGAGAGAAAGAAACAGAGGGAGTGTAATCAAACTAATTTCCGATTCAATCAACTCCACCAAACTCAAATTAAGCATCAAAACTTCAAATTTTCCACAACCAGAAACCGAATCGAAGTTTTTTTTTTTTTTTTTTTCAGTTTTCGGACCTCGATATGGAGAGTTCCGCCGCCGAATTCAGAGCCGGTCTTGTTGTGAAACTCCAGCCAAGCAGTGTTCTGGTAGAAGCAGGCACCTTTCCAGTGAAGAGTGTCGTTGGGAGAGGAGGCGGCGCCGACGAAGGTGGGAAGGAGATCGACGGCGCTGTGGAGGTGGTTGAGGATCGGCCACGCCACCTGCCGCGGCAGCAGCGGAAGCACGTCGCTGGGATCTGTTAGAAAGAAAGAGTTCTCGAGAGAAAGATAGAGAGAGAGAAAGAAAGAGAGAGAAAATGGATCTGAGAAATGAAAGATAATTTTCTCATTGAAAGGCAAAGTGGGTTACAGCTAATAATAAATATTCTACACAAACCAATTATCCTTTTCCACGTATACAAACTTTAGCAAATCTATAACAAATCTAACTGACACACAAGTGACTAACACGTGAGCAGCCACCTAAGTATACTTAGCCACATAAGCAATAAGCAGTGTAAATCTTATTCCTAATACCCCCCTCAAACTAAGAGTGGATATTTGTTCAACTCTTAGTTTGAATCTCATTTGGGCAAAACGAGAACTAGAAATGGCTTTAGTAAAAACATCAGCTGTTTGATCTTGAGAGGGAACATGCTTAATCTCCATCTTCTTCTGCAAAACCTTTTCTCTGACAAAGTAAAGATCCAATTCTATATGCTTTGTTCGAGCATGAAGAACTGGATTTCCAGCTATCATCACCGTGCTAATGTTATCACACCATACAACTGGATTAATGGCTTGAGATACTTGAAGTTCTCCCAGTAGGGACTGCAGCCAAGTAAGTTCTGCAACCAGGTTAGCTAAGGCCCGAAATTCTGCCTCTGTTGAAGATCTAGAGACAGTGTGCTGCTTCTTTGAACACCATGATACAAGGTTAGGACCTAGGTAAATACAATAGCCCGACGTTGATCTCCTGTCATCCAGATCTGAGGCCCAATCAGCATCACAAAATCCAACAAGATTCAGACCTTGAGAATCAGCTTTCCTTAGATGAAGTCCATAGTCCAATGTTCCAGCTAAATATCTCAAAATCCTCTTTACTGTTTTCCAGTGAGCCTCTAAAGGATTATGCATAAATTGGCATACCCGATTGACACTATAGGCTATCTCTGGTCGCGTGATTGTGACATACTGTAAGGCACCAACGATGCTTCGATACAGTTGAGGGCTTTGCACTGGATCACTACCATAAGCTGTCAATCGTAACCCATGTGTCATAGGGGCAGAGACTGGCTTGGCAAACTGCATTTTGGCCTTGGCAAGAAGATCTGTGATGTATTTGGTCTGAGACAAGAGCAGACCAGATTCGGTATGTGTAACCTGAATCCCAAGGAAGTACTCAACCTCACCAAGATCCTTGAGTGCAAAACTCCTATGTAGCTGATCCACTAGATCCTGTACAGCATGGTTGTCATTTCCTGTCAACAAAATATCATCCACATACACCAATACAAACAGGCTTGTCTGAGGAGTTATCTTCACAAACAGAGAGTGATCAGACTTGGCTGACACAAACCCAAGAGAAATCAATGTATCATGAAGTTTCTCAAACCAAGCACGTGGTGCTTGTTTGAGTCCATACAGTGACTTATGAAGTCTACAAACCTTGTGTGGGCTTTTAGGATCCTGAAAACCATAGGGTTGCTGCATATAAACTTCTTCCATTAAATCCCCATTGAGAAAAGCATTGTTGACATCAAGTTGTCTAACTGACCAACCTCTGGAAAGAGCAATAGTAAGCATAACTCTGATTGTTGTAGGCTTGACCACTGGACTGAAAGTTTCATTGAAGTCAAAACCAGCGACTTGATGAAACCCCTTTGCTACTAATCTAGCCTTATACTTGTTCACTGTACCATCAGGGTTCTCCTTCACCTTAAACACCCACCTACAGCCAATAGCCTTCCTGCCTAAAGGAAGATCAACCAAGGACCATGTTCTATTTCTCAGCAGTGCCAAAAACTCATCTTCCATTGCCTGTTTCCACTTCAAATCTTGCAATGCATCATCAACTGTTGTAGGCTCTTTGCTGGCCATGAACACTTTTGGTCTTCGAGTACCATCCTTGCTCCTAGTGATCATGGAATGTGTTGGAGCAGCTCCTGTCTTTCTTGAGTTGTCAGCATTTTGAAACCTGTTTGTAACAAGAGGAGCAGAAGTAGATCTAACAAGAGTTGGGTCATCCATGTTTTCAGAATTAGGACATGACATTGGTTCAGAAATAGTGACTGGATCTGAGACAGGAATAGGCTCAATATTTGATGACGTTTTAGAGATTTTGGGATAGGGAACAAACGAAGGTTGAGGAAAATCTTTTGCTAATATAGAAGGTAAAGGTACAGCAGGTTGTGACTCTTTGGCAACTTGTTGAGCAAAAGGAAATGTGAACTCATCAAAGAGGACATCTCTAGAGATGAAAATCTTTCCAGAGGAATCTAGACATTTGTACCCCTTGTGATTCAAACTATAGCCCAAGAAAGTACAAGGAGAGGAGTGAAAATCGAATTTATGACTACTATAAGGCCTAGAGTTTGGGAAACACAAACAACCAAAAACCCTTAACTGAGAATAAATGGGAGGAGTGTGAAAAAGCTTTTCAAGTGGTGACATACCTTGAAGGACAGGAGTAGGCAGCCTGTTATGCAGAAAAACTGAAGCCCTGAAAGCTTCATCCCAGAACTTTAATGGCATAGAAGCTTTTGCAAGTAAGGTAAGACCATGTTCAACAATTGTCCTATGTTTTCTCTCTGCTAGGCCATTTTGTTGATGAGTATGAGGACAAGAAAGTCTATGAACAATACCAAAGGACTGTAACAGATTAGTAAAAGGTCTGTATTCCCCTCCCCAATCAGTTTGGACAGCAAGAATCTTAGAGCCTAGTTGCAGCTCAACAAGTTTTTTAAAATTTTCAAAGGTTTGAAGAGTTTCTGATTTTTGTCTAAGCATATAAACCCAAGTGAATCTAGTAGCAGCATCTACAAAATGAACATAATAATGATATCCATTTGAAGAAGCTAAAGGTGAAGGACCCCACAAATCAGAGTGAATCAATTGTAGAGGTTTAGTGTATTCTGTGTTAGAACTAGGAAAGGGGAGCTTGTGCAATTTTCCCAAACAACATGCTTGACAAAGGGAAGGAACCATTTTATTTGAATAGGAAATGTCACATTTACTAAGAACTGCTTTTACAACTTTATCAGATGGGTGGCCAAGTCTATTATGCCACAACTCAAACATTGTACAAGACTTATTAGGAGTATTGGCAGATACTAAACTAGGAGTACTAATAGAAGAAGCAAAAACAGTGGGTTTGTGCTCCTGTGAAACAGCTGATGTTTGAGAAGTGAAGCCAGGATCATGTTGAAGAGCAATCTGAGTGTTATCGAACACATAGAGCCCATCCTTAAGCTTCCCCATCAGCAAAACAGTATGAGTGACCTGATCCTTGACAAAACAGACAGTGGAATGAAATTCAAAATACACATTGTTGTCATGGGCAAACTTAGAGACACTAAGAAGATTTTTTGTAATTTTAGGAACATGAAGTAATTGTTTTAACAATAGACACCTAGAAGATTCTAAGGGTGATGAAAACATGGATTGACCAACATGACTGATAGTTAGACCCTTACCATCACCAACATGGAGTTGCTCAGGTCCATCATACCCAATCTTTGACATCAAGTTCGAGGCTTCTGAAGTGACATGATTAGTAGCCCCTGAATCAGGATACCAATTGTTGTCACAAACTGTCTCAGGGGTAGCTAGCATAGCACTGACTTGAGGATCCTCTGAGTTGTGAGATGATTCTCCACCAAAGAAGGCAACGTTGCCTTGTGGTCTCCCAGAAAACTGTCCAGGTCCCTTGTAAGAGGGATCAAACCTGTAATAACATTGCAACACCTCATGACCCACTTTGTTACATAGCTGACAGACCACTTTGTTATTGACTCCAGAGTTGGCAGAATTCCAATTACTACTTGAGTTCCAACCAGTGTGCCAATTCCCACGACCACCAGTGAATCTGCCACCACCATTAAAGCGACCTCTGCCACTGGAAGGGCCCCCACGACTATTAGGGAAAGGGGCACCATTGTAGGGCGAACGAAAACCAGAAGCTCCATGACCAGAATTTGGATAAAATTGTTTCTTATTCTGGGCATAATTTGCAGTGGCTACATTAGCCAGAGACGAATCAAGTGACTTAGCATTCTTGTCAAGTTTGACTTCATAGGCAAGAAGAAGAGCCTCAACATCTTCAACGGAGTAGTTATCTGTTCTTGAACTGATAGCTAATTCAACACAATCATATTCAGAAGGTAAACCCTCAAAAACTGCATCAATCTGATCCTTTACAGTCATATTATGACCTACTAGGGCTAAAAGATCAATAAACCCCCGAATCTTGAGTAGATACTCATTGATTGTTAAAGACCCCTTCTTGGTAGATTGGAGTTGGGTTTTAAACTGTGTTACCTTGGCTCTTATCTGACTGGCGAAATACACTTCGATCATTCTCCAGATCTGTGCAGAAGATTCACAGTTCACCACACGAGAAACAATGCCCTCAGTCATGGAAGACATGAGCCACGACATGATTAATTGATCCTGTTGTTCCCAATCCAAGAACTCAGGGGTAACACGTCCAAGAATCTCATCTTCAGCAGAAAGAAACTTTGCTGGTGGAGAAATCGAACCAAAAAGAAAGTGTTGGAGACGATAACCTCTAATTAAGGCAAGAATCTGTTTTCGCCAGATTAGGAAGTTGTTCTGATCCAACTTTGTTCCAATCGGATGAGAAAACGAAATGGGAAGAAAACGTTGCGAGTTTGTCTCCATCGCCATTGTTGTTGCCCTTGAAGTGCCTTCTGCTTGAACTCCGTTCTCCGTCGCCGGAAACTGTTGCCTCACTGGAAAAGGCTCTGATACCATGTTAGAAAGAAAGAGTTCTCGAGAGAAAGATAGAGAGAGAGAAAGAAAGAGAGAGAAAATGGATCTGAGAAATGAAAGATAATTTTCTCATTGAAAGGCAAAGTGGGTTACAGCTAATAATAAATATTCTACACAAACCAATTATCCTTTTCCACGTATACAAACTTTAGCAAATCTATAACAAATCTAACTGACACACAAGTGACTAACACGTGAGCAGCCACCTAAGTATACTTAGCCACATAAGCAATAAGCAGTGTAAATCTTATTCCTAATAGGATCGAACGGAACCGCCGCAGAATCGGCGGGCCGAGGGGAGGATGATAAGAGGAAGCTCAAAACGACGATAATGGCGGAAGCAAAGGAGAGGAAAGAAGCCATGGCTAGAGAGAGAGAGAGAGTCCGAGAGGAGTTTCTCTCTCTAAAATGTTAACGTTGAACTCTTTTCTTGCCAACTTCTTTTTAGAAATGTTTTTTTTTTCTTACTCTTTTTAATGGAAAATTTAATAAAAATTAATGATTATTTTTTCTTTCTTTTCTTTTTTTTTTTTTTTGAATAAGATTCTTTTTTCTTTTTGTTTCTTGTGCTAAATCGATTTTTCAATTACATCTATGGAATTATTATTATTTTGATTATTTTGTTTCAAATTGTTCTTATTTTGATTATTTTGTTTGAAATTATTGAAATATTTCAATAATAATAACGGTAACTAGTTTCTTTTTTTTTTTTTTAAGTATAATGATAAGTAGTTTCTTGCAAACTTTATTTTAGACTTTTTTTTAATCGAAATTTTCAGTAGGAATATATGAATGTTTTTTTTTTCTTTTTGTTTTTTTTTTTTTTTTTTTTGCAAAATCGATTTTTTTTTTTTTTTAGATTATTATTATTATGAAAGAGATTCGGAAAAATCGTCTTTCTCTCTCGAATTTGTTATTACATGTTTATTATTGTCAGCAAGCTTGGGGAGTAGGGTAGGCGTTGACTGTGGATTAAAAATTGTTAATGTAAAGAAACGACACGTCGTTTTAACTGTGAACATTGTCATTTGGACAATATCATTCTACATGTCGTTTTCCCATTAACAAATGATAAACCAAAATGACATGTCATTTTAATCATTTTTTTTTATTTCGGGGGTGGTGGATCAAACTTTACATTTTTAGATAGAATTAAATATGATATTACTGTTATAATATGACTGTAATCATTTCTTTGTACGTGTTGGAGTTTTTTTATGTTCGTCTTTGTGTCCTCATGGTACGTCTAACGTTATTTTCCTAATCTAATCCAACTATTGGTGCAATTGAAAAGGAGTCCTTCATACATACATACATATATATATATATATATAATTGATTCACTCTCAATTTTAGGATCATAAGCAAAGACTTGTTTATACTTATAAACATGAATCTCTAATGAATTAACAAAGCAAATAACAATGATTATTGTTGGTGATGTTAGTACTCATTTTATGTTGAATATTAGTTGTTGGTTTTTCTATCACTCAAACTTGCATATACGAATTGTTTTGAAGTAGATTTTCAGTTTTATTTTTATTTTATTTTATTTTATTTTATTTTATTTTTTTTTTGTCTTTTATCAATCCATTACACGACATGGTCAGTACCTCATCAAGAATCGGTGCAATACTGTCGATTTTTTTTTTTTTTTTGGTGCCCATTCATATTTTGAAATTATATTTTTATTGTAAATTTTTGGAAAATTTACTTGCATCCACCTGTACATGACTCCCCACTTAACAAAAAAGAATCCTAACTATATCTTATTTATTTATTTACTTTTATATTATGTCTCTACTGAAAAAATTTCGCGACTCAGAGGGTAAAAAAAATGAGTGGATTTTATAATGGGGTAAAAAAATTTACCCCATTAATAGGATAAGATTCAACGGATGAGAACAGGTGGATTAATATGATACATTTAATTAGAGTGTAAGTAATAACATATAATTATACTTAAAAAATAAAATAAAAATAAAAAAAACTCTTCCCAACAGCAAACTCCCCCTCCCCCCCACCCGGCAACTGGTTCGTCCCCCGCCCCCCGCTGGCACTGCGGCTGGCCGCAGCAACAAACATCAAGCTTCGGTGCTCTAGCGACGGCGAGAACCACTACGACGGCAACCAAACCCAACAAATGGGTTTTGCTCCGGCGACTCTCATTTGTCGGCCGGTGGGTTTGGGAAGAGCGAGAACAAAATCAATTTGGCTATTTTTTTTTTTTTATGATAATGGTCTTCATATCAGATGTGGTTGAGTTCACAACAATTTTTGTGTAATCATGAAATCTGAACCGTATAAACGAGATCCGACGGTCAAATTTTTTTTACCCCATTAATGAGGTAAAATAGGGAGGTATCAGAATAGAGTTCTCCAAAACAAATATGCACTTCTTTTTAGAAAAGAAATAACTAATATTCAAAAAAAAAAAATTAATGTTCGTTTCTTTAGTTAAAAGGAAATCAAAATTTAGAAGACTCGATGTTTTTTTTCTAATTAGAAAAATCTAGAGATTTGCCCTCTAATTAAAGGGGAAGGGCCTAAAGACTTGTGTGAATGCCTAAACAGCACAAAATTTTCCTTTATCACCTTCCTTCAGGAGCACAAAACTAATAAAGTTCATTTGACGGGAAGACTTCGGGGGTGTTTAGTGGAGTAGTTTGAGTTGAGATTTTTAAATTTGAATAGTAAATTTTTTTGAATTTTTTGAAAAAAAGACAAAAAAAGGTCTGAGTTGGATAGTTTGAACCATCCAACCAAACTCCCCCGATTTGTTAGATTGTGGGCCCGTTTGGTGACTTCGAACATATCTCCAAATATTTTTTTTAACTTAAAACTATTTTTCATTATTCACATATCTAAATATCTATTATAAACTCAAATTATAAAATTCTATAATTTTGTTATTTCAAATCTAAATAAAATATTCATTTTTTCAAATTACATAAAATTTCGAAAATAATGAACTAAGATACACATTTTTTTTTGAACATCTATAAAACACATATTTTCAACCAAACACATATTCTAAAACTTATCTCGACTCCAATACAAAACTCCACCTCCAAAGCCTCTACCAAACTGGCCATAAATTCAAGAAGGGAACAAAACTATAAAAAAGTGAGTTAGGTGGAATAGATTTCTTAATTTATGTATTATAATTTGGAATAAGAAATTACCAGCTTTAACAGTAGCATGTGTCTTAAATAGGACGAGAAAACCAGTCCCAAGCATGTTCAAACCTGTAGGCCTAAAATGGGATGAGGAAACCTGTCCCAAATGGTAGCACATGTCTTAAATGAGACAAGAAAAACATGTCCTAAACAAGTTTAGATTATAAAGAAGTTAAAATGGTAATTATTTACGAACCATGTGACAGATTTAGGGATCTCAATCCAATTATCTCATTTACTCACCCCATTTGCATTATATTCTATAATTTTCTTTTATTTTCAACTTAAAAAATCTTATATTGTATTTTTTTTTTTTTGTTTATTTTATAACGGTATCATAAAATAATTAACCGGATAAATTCAGTACTCATGATGGCCCCAAATCTATAATGGAGAAACCTCAAACCCACTTTATCCTATGTTACTTTAGATAAGTTAGCAAATAAAGATTGTATTATTTTTCTTCGTGTGGACAGGTTGATGAGAATATCATCCTACTTCAAACCCGTCAGATGCCGTAGGATTGGCTGACCCCAAAATGGGTGGACCCTACGAGCATCTAGGAGCCAATACGGGGCTAACGCAAGACCAGTTTTAGGCATCAAGAGGTGGAAAATGAATGGTACAGGTGATGATAAGAAAACAAAAAGGAACTTCCAACTTATTAGAGGCCTTGAAATACCGAGAAATGGGGACTTTATCGCGTTTTGGGACCATAACAAATGCTTGAAAGTTCTAAACTTTTTTTTTTTTTTTTTTTGGCAAAAACTAAGAAAATAAGTTTAAAAAAAGGTTTGAGACAAAAATATGATAAACCATGATTAATTACTCTCGTTTAAAATTTTTTTTTGTTATTCAGTTCGATTAAGGTTATATTGGATCGAGATTAGATACATAATGGTCTTAGAGGGACTCATTAAATGAGGCATATTATATAATCACATCCCTATAAAACATTTGCCTATTAAAAGCGTTTAATTTTCTTAAGACTTGTGCATTTTCTACATAAATTCGGTATATTATAATTCTAATAGAAGGTCAACTTGATTGCTTAAAAGGATAATTCGTATGGAGTACGTAGGTTTATCCTTTTTTTTTTTTTTTTGGATACTTTTAAGGGCTTGAATATTCCTCAAACGTCAGCTATGTTTGCTTTTCAAAAAAAGAAAGAAAAAAATAAATCATTTTCCTCCATTATTTCGTCAAAGAATTAGCAAGAAACTTCACATGAAAGACAAGTGGAGAAGAAATCCAACGACAATATAAATCCCAATTAAATCCTTTTATTTCCTCACTCACCCATGGCTTAAATTCTGCCACATAACCAACCACATAGCCGTAAGGCATTGGAATTGCTCACACTCAAGCAAAGGCCAAATTTATGGTCCATTTTAAAGCAAAAAAGTTTGCCACTTGGCATTGCCAAAGAACGCCAAAAAATTATTCTTTATTCTACCTATAGACAAGTTTTTTTTTTTTTTTTTTTCCTCCTAATCGTCAATAAGTACCGTTCATAGTACAAAATTAAATTTATAACTCATTAATTTTCAAAAATATTTTTGATTAGTTACTCAATATATTACATTCTCTGTTCGTATCACATGACTAAAACAATGATATCCATCAATGACTAAGGGCCTGTTTGACAGGAAGTTGGAGTTGAACTTTTGAAATTTTGTTTATAACTGTAAATTGAAAATAAAGTGTTATTTTTTTTAATTGTATAAAATCCTAAAAATTATTCGGATTTCGATTGGCAATATGAATCTTATTTCGTTAATTATCATCATGTGAGGGTTTAGCAAAAAAATAAAAATAAAAATAAAAATAAAATCATCTCATTCGACTTCGAATAAGAAAGTTATGGATTTTTAAAGTTCGAATTCCATTCAAATTAGAATATATAGATAGAGAAGTGTAGATTTTTACTGTAGCTAATTAGAGTATAAACTTTTGAAAACCAACCTAGAAAATAGAGGTTAGAGGGGGAGATCCAAACGATCTCTAAATATTAGAGTAATTATCGAAATTACTTTATTGCAAGACTTCTAGGGCTTTCTTGAGCATCCAGAAAGAACCTTAACAAACAGGAGACACAAATTCACAAAAATCTTTTTGAGATTTGAACCACACCACGAAAGCTACATGCCCACCACAAACTATTTGCTCAAACCCATTTTCTCCACAAAACTGCCCTCTTAGTCCACAGCCACAATTTCAATCTTTCACTATAATAAATTGCATTTCATAGGCTATCACATTGGTTTCTCTTTTAGCCACCCACCAATGTCCATCTTAGCTCAAAACAAGCTTCCCTTAGGTTCCCAGCGCCATTTTCACACATGCCATGTTCCTAGTTTCCGGACCCGGGTGCAATGCTCGGTCACCACTACCACCAAACCCAAGAGTGAGCCACACCGGCTAGTGATCGAACCGCATCCTGTGCCCCCAATGCCATCTCTAGCCACAGATGGTGCCCGCCGTGTGATCAATGACCCAAGCCTGCTGTCAACATGGTCTCATCGTGCATGGGTGGCATCCGGGTGCACCACCATGCTCATTTCTCTAGCTAAGTCCATGGCAGGTGCAGCAAACTCGCACAATTGGCTGGAGCCCGCTTTGGCTGGTTTGGTCGGGTACATATTGGCCGATCTTGCGTCCGGAGTGTACCATTGGGGCATTGATAATTATGGCAGTGCCTCAACTCCAATCTTCGGTTCCCAAATAGAGGGATTTCAAGGTCACCATAAGTGGCCATGGACAATCACCAAGCGTCAATTTGCTAACAATTTACACGCCCTTGCTCGCGCCGTGACCTTCACAGTGCTTCCCATAGACCTCATTTGTAACGATCCCGTCATTCATGGGTTCGTTGGTGTGTGCTCGGGATGCATCATGTTCAGCCAGCAATTTCATGCCTGGGCGCACGGCACAAAGAGCCGGCTCCCACCGCTTGTAGTGGCATTGCAAGATCTCGGCATACTAGTGTCGCGGTCACAACATGCTGCGCACCACCGGCCGCCATATAACAACAATTACTGCATCGTAAGCGGGATTTGGAACGAGTTTTTGGATAAGCAAATGGTTTTCGAGGCATTGGAGATGATTTTGTTCTTCAAGCTAGGAGTGCGACCCAGAACTTGGAGTGAGCCGGATATGGATTGGACGGAAGTGGCTGAGACCCCATCTCAACTTACAGTCAGCTGATCATGTCCATCTTTTCCAAGTCATTTACTGAATAAATTTAAACTCGACAAAAATTGTTGGCAATTATTGAATGTCTATTGTAAGATTTATCTCAAGAAATATTGGCTGTGTATATGATCACTGGCATTGTTTTACCATAGAAACTGAAGCGAAACCACCTCCTTCATTCAAATTAAAAAAATTATTCATTTCAATCAATTTGCATTTCATTTCACATGTCATTATATATAATCAAATCAACAAAAAGCTATCATTTCCATGGGCATACAACACTCTAACATGGGTCACACTCAAACACGGGTCACTAGAAGTCATGTCTGTGTCTTTCTCCAAAGCTTGTCAAGTATCGGCCCCTACTGTGGAGGCAATGGGAGAGACACAGGGAAACCAATATCGGCGTTTACCGTCCCTGTGGCCATCATCGATCATTGCGAGACCTTCCTGTAGCAGATTAACAGGGTTCTTAGCAAACGGTCTGTAATCACATTTAGATAGATGCTGAAATGGATAGATAGAGTAACAGACAAAGGATTGTGTGAAAACATACATCTAGCAAAGTCTCAAGGGTGTCGATTGCACGACCAGGGGTCCAAGAGAGCCGCCTCTCTACCTCATCAATGGTCACAAAACCTTGAGCCTGGAATAGAGATAAAACGTAATATTAGTTTTCATCTCAGTTGAAGAAATATTCATAATTTCATTGTGAATAATTATCCTGGTTGATACCGAAACTTAGAAGTTATGCTTATAAGAAAGTATAACGGGTATAAGTCATTGAAAAAACAACAGAGCGAAGAAGGAAAAAAAAAACCATATATATATATACATATAACCCCATTTAGAAGAAAGACTTCAAGGCAAAACAAAGAAGGAACTTCTTTTCCTGTATGAAAAAAATAAAAAAAACCAAACCTGGGCGAGCTCAAGAATTTCATTATGGTCCTTATTCAACTCTGTTGGAACAGAACGAACAAGCTTTTTCTTTCCAACAGAAATCACCTCAAAACCGCTACCAAGAACCTGAAATAAATGCATTAGATGTTAGCTTATAAAAATGCCAGAATAAACGCATACTCGTTAAGACAATATAAGCGATCATATAAAGAAAATTTCAAAGTTGTTTTAGCAGGCAAACATTCTTCTACAACTGATTACTCAACGAAGAAATGAAGAATAGTAAAACTATAAAACTAAAATGGCTCAGAATACTGTGTCTTAATAAACGACAAGAAACAAAGGGTATTAGCAATTTTAGCCACAGGCACCAAATCCATAATACCTTCAGCTTACTTATGGCTCGTAGGCAGTCATCCTCGGAAACTGCTTCTCTATCGCTCTTTCGCCTCTTACGAAGTAGGTTACAAAGTTCCTGTAGGTTGATCAAACCTCCATTGTGAGGTCTAGTTGCCAAGCATATGTCAACAATTTGTACGCCTGTCTAACCAAGGATGTCAAATTCAACGATTAAATTAACCATGACAGCATGCAAGACCTTGTGGGCTGCTTTGATTTTCTTCATCTCAATGTACAAAAGAAATCGACACCGACCCTTCAAATTCTTAATCACAGTAGCATTAAAAAAAACAAACAAACAAACAAACTACAAAACCAGTACTTGTTCCAAAATCTAAGTAATATGAATACAACATCAATCTGCGAGTTATCAGTTATCACTCTTGGCATCTTCATAAAAGTAAGAACTTAATATTGATCTAGACTTTATATTCACTTTAATTTGTGAATGTGTTTCAGACTTTTAAGACGCTATTTGTTGTTTATGAATCTACAACTATGAATCTGCCATGGAAGTACGCATCTTTAGTTTTATAATTCTTTTACTGTTTCCATCATATGCCTAAGAAGAACGCCTTGGTACCTCATGAACCGTTTTTCCACCTAATCGTTGAGAATGAATTGATGTTCTATTCTAATAGAATAGAATCACAAATTACAACTCAATTTTTGTCTTTTTTCTAAAAAGTCAACCTCAATTTCACTATTCATAATTACTATTGCAGTTTTGTAACTCAAACTTTAAAAGTCTATAATTTTGCATATACAAGTCCAGATGAAATGATTTTTTTTTTTCAAATTACATAGAATTTCGAGACAAACGAAACAAGCTCCATATTGATATTTTTTTCCAAACACAGTTTAAATTTTTACACTCTTTAACACTAGCAATTCAAACGCCTCACCAAACACACAACTCAATTCAAATCCAAATTCTATAATCCAAACGTTAGCACTAAATGCATGCTAAGTTCACGTTGATTCGGCCCAATACCTTGCTTCTCTCTTGAGTATCGTCTCTCAAAATGACAGAAATGAGAACGTCATTAAAAAAATTTTCAATTTCTATCACAAATATATCGCATTTCATTTGCTGATCGTATCGTACGCATTTTAAAAAACCTTAGAAATGAGAAGATGATTACCAACCAAGTTCATAGTAGAAGTCACCAATCCCCAGAAGCTCAGCCCAAAAACCCTTATTTGAGGCCAAGGGATCCACTCCAACCTTAGTACACATCTCATGGAATTGTGATCTAAACGCAGGGTTCTTTCTAATATCATTCTGTATTAACCAAAAAAAAAATTATAAATTAA
Organism: Ficus hispida; assembly: GCA_025413025.1. Taxonomy (NCBI): domain Eukaryota; kingdom Viridiplantae; phylum Streptophyta; class Magnoliopsida; order Rosales; family Moraceae; genus Ficus; species Ficus hispida. The sequence goes on along the minus strand of CM046374.1, from coordinate 25,607,404 downwards.
ATTACTAAAAAAAAAAAAAAAAACATAAATAGCAGCTTCAAACTTCAAGCACTAAAACGCACGATCCTTATTATTAGCATTAAAATTCTTCATTAAAGTCCTAATTTTCTGCTAATTACACTGTTAATTATATAATTATCAGCAGAATATTGGGAAATTTATGTAAAGAACCAAAAAAAAAAAAAACAAAAAAAAAAAGGACCTTGTGTTTGCGAGCGAATTCTTCTAATTGGGAACGGAAAGTGGCGAGCTGTTCCTTCATGAGATCGGTTCTGATCTTCGCTACATTTTCTCCCAGCAATCGATATTGGTCCTACAATTGCAATATACATATATACAAACATATACATATATATTATGAAATTGAGGAGAAAAAAAAAAGTTGAAATAAATCGAAGGAACGGTTATTATAGGAAGAAAATTGGGATAAAAATGAAATCTTTTGGTAATTGAACGAACCCTAGCAGCAGCGGCAGTTTGTAAGCCACCGATTCCGGGCCTCCTCCTCATTGTTTTTCCTTTTTTTTTCTTTTTTTTTTTTGTTTGCTTTTGTTTTTGTTTTTGTTTTTGTTTTTTTTTTTGTTTTTGTGTTTTTTGGGGGGGCGGTGTTTCTTCTTCGTTTGTGTGAAGATTTTTTCTTACAGGGAGAGAGTGAGAAGTAAAGTTTTACATAGAATAAATATAAAAAGTTCAACATAATTGACAACAAAAAATCAGAGTGGCGCAGCGGAAGCGTGGTGGGCCCATAACCCACAGGTCACAGGATCGAAACCTGTCTCTGATAATATTTTTTACAAACTTTTTTTTATTTTTTTTTAGATTGGTCTTAAACTATTTGAAGTTAATTATACAAGATTAAAATCCGAGATAGAAATTGTCATGATTAAACATATATAGTTTGTCTCAAATCCGGTACCGTATCTATCCGACACTAACGTGAAGGCTAGCTTTTGTCAAGCGGTGTGGGTTGGCTTTACAAGTGAATAATGCTGAAGAAAAGAGGGCGGGTTGCAGCAGAAATAACAAAGCATTAACAAAACATTTATGTCAGTGAAGAGGAAAATAGAATAATAACATAAAGGAGTTAATGGTAAATTTATATGCATGAAAAGAAGAGAATGAAAAGATTGAAACCAAGTCTGGTATAGTCGTGGCAATATATATTTCAAAATGTAACTCAGTTATAAGTGTGATGTAAAATTAAAATGAAAATAGTTGTTTGGTATATGAAAACGACAATCTAGTTTAAATTTGTGGTATTTTTACGGGGGTATTTGGTGGAATAGTTTGAATTAGGATTTTTAAGTTATAATAGTAAATTTTTTTAAATTTTCAAAAAAGACAAAAAAAATTTTGAGAAAAAGATAAAAAAAGTTTGAGTTTGATGGTTTAAGTGGGTGAACCAAACACCCCTGTAGTCTTTTTATACAGCTATGGGCCATAAAGAAAGAAGGGAGAGAAGGAGGACGAAGCTGAATTATTTTCTTTTAGGATAAAGTTTTGGATAATTTATCCATTTAGTTCTTGAATTATGAATATTCTGTCACATTTGAAATTGAAATAATAAAATTATAGATTATTAAAATTTGAGTTTACTCTAAACATTTAGATATGTGAATAGTAAAAAATAATTTTAAATTGAAGAAAAAGATCCAAAAAAAAAAGTTTATTCTAAATATTTAGATATGTGAATAGTAAAAAATATTTTTTTTAAAAAAAGAAAAAGATAAAAAAAATAAAAATAAAAAAGGTTTTCCAAATGTGCTTTTCAAATGTGCACTCAAATTGGCCCATGATTAGGAGGACATGAGGCATTAACAACAGATAAGAAAAGCAAAATAAAGCACAATCAATCAGCACATTAATTTTCTTTTTGCCAGACATAATTGTTTACCGTACAAATTAATAAAATGACAATAAAATTTGATTAAGCACATAAATATGGCTAGTAATACAGATCGAAATTGCAACTTACCGGCTAGATTAAAACCAAACACATGGTAAAACAAATTAAGAACATCTATGCTTGGTGTTTTAAACGTTAGTATAATATCATTCAATTTTCTTCTTATCATTGAATTTGAAACATAGATTTCATATAAGAAAATTATTTGTTAAGCTTTAAAGTACTTGTTAAATATTCGGCATTTGTTTATTTTGTCATTTTAACTTCAACCCACCCTTTTTGTAATTCATTTTCAACTTTAGATTGTATTTTTTTTCTATTATTTCCTTATCTAGCCCCTCACATTTACTCTTTCGATTAATTAGGCTAAATTCAACCGTCCGATTTTCATCCTATGGTGTACAATGACGACCATTTCTGTCGTTCCCAATTTGGACTGCCAAATACGAGACATTTCCTCTACACTTAATTAAAGAATAATAATACATATCATGAAAAATATTAGAAAATTTTGTTAAATGCGTAGTTAATGAACACTAATCTTAAAAAATGGCTAGACTTATTTTATTTAAGAAAATAATATGTGGTTATTAAAATGTTGATTGACCGATAAAAAAAGAAGATTTTCATCATCTGAAGTAACGTTTTCACCTGAACTATTGCTGTGTATCTGTAATTCTCAACATTTCTATACAAAAAATTCCTTCTAAAGAGGTAATTCTTGTAATCTTCATTCACCAGGTAAATTTTGTTATGTATTGGTGTAAATCACTGTCTACACCGAGATCCCCGTAGCCTCCTTTGGTATCAAAAATAGGAAGGCAATAGGGATGAGAGTGCAGAAAACTTGAATGGCGATGCCCAAAAGAAGGTTGTCGAAAGAACCCGAGGATATGCTCAAGATTGAAGCCAAACCGGCGCCCATGAACGATCCCATTGTTGATCCTAAGTTGTTAATAGACATGAAAAGGGCAAACAAAGTGCCTTCAATTCCTGGTGGGCATAGCTGGCCGGACAAGATCAGGAATGGCATAAACCTGCAGTACATTAAATCAGAAATGGTGAAAATTGCCACAAATTTCCGTATTCGGTTTAACCAATGAATCTATATATACTTGTTTCAAAAGATAAAATGGACGGATGGAAAGTTACTAGAACAGATGAGACAACCACGCATGCATTTTGTGATGGTGAGTGGCACAAACATGAAGTTCTTTGAAATCAGAAACGGCAAAAATGAACTACGAATCGGTTAATCAATGTAACTATACTTGTTCGATCAGGAAATCAAATAGAAAAACGAAGTACTACTAAAACTAATGAGTTAATCAAGCATGCATTTTCGAACGGCAAATGGCCTAAACCTGTGGTTCATGAATATTTTCGACATTGATAAGACAAGTAAAGCGAAAACGTTACAAACTTCTCTCCTCGTTATAATCGATGCATGTATGCTTGTATCAGAATGATCAATTAGGTAAGATTTACTAAGAGAAGTAAGAAAATCATGCATGCATTTTAAGACCACAGTTAACCATAGAAAAATGATGGATGAAGAATGAGTAGTATTAGAACATACTTAAACTGATTGATTGCGTCGCTAAGAGCTGATCCACAAAGCACCATTATCTTATCCGATATTCCAAAGGCGACATTCAATCGAGACACTAATACAACATCCAGGGCTGTCAATAAAGCCAAACCAATTTGAGCCCAACTGCATGGATATATCAGAGAGAGAATATCAACAGAAAACTCTAATTCAAAGGAATCTATAAGGCTATTTATTTATGATTTTATTCAACAAGAAAATATATGTATAAGATATACATACAAAAATAAAATTACTAAAAATTGCTACTACTCACACGAGGATTCTCCGTAGTTTCATGGTCTTTAGGTACTGATTATAGGTGAAGGTTCCAACCATTAGCCCTAACCATCCGACAACTCGTGTAGTCCCCAAGAAAGATGCTTCCAAGTTTAAGACTTCTGTCTGATAATAGAACATGACCGTAGAGAGATTTGGAACAACCACATGTGCAAGGAAAAACCAAGCCATTGGTCTGAACTCCCAGGAAAATAAAATTCCAAGATTAGTAAGGAAGCAACTCCGGAAATCGAAATAGCAAAGATTGATGAGATTGGAAGCCAGGTGAAGTACCGAAAATGTATAGACATGTGCAAACTGGATTGTAAACTGATATCTTAATTTATACCAAGTACATCAAAACCAAACTATCTACCTTAAAATGATAGGTTTTCGAAATGCACGGAACAAGCTATAACTGGCGGACTTCATAGATTGGAACCATGATGATGCCAAGGAGTCAACTTTTTCAACACTCGGGAGTTTACTTGGGATAGCTACATACTTCTTGTGGCCCTTTTGACTCTTCTTTCTTTTTAAAGTACTGATATTTGATTTTTGATACAAGAAACTATCTCCATCTATGTTGCCATTGTTCCCGTTCACCCCACTGGAGCCTTTTGAGTTAGAAGCCTCGGGCAGAACTTTGTTGCCTACAGAATTCTCCTCAACCAAGCCACAAGATAACAGCTGCATGAATGGTAGCACAGAAAAAAGAAGAAATATCGTATCTGTGTTTAAGTTACTTAATGCATATCCTCCTGACAAGCTCCCGCATATGCCACCCACAGCCATTGCCAGCCAAGACATTGACTGGAGGTCTCCAGCAAACGAGGCCCTGATTGTGGACACATGTAAGAATCAAAGTACCTTCTAACTGAAATACATACAGATAAAGTTCTCTGAACAAAGTAACAGAAAGAGTGCAAGTTATATAAATACCGCTCAAATCTTACAGCCTCAGCAATCATTGCATCAACAACTACGTCGGCCATGGCTGAGCCAAAGTTTTGCACTGTTAAGAGAGACATGAAGTGCCATTTGGAACTTCTCATGGCTTCATTAAGGCCTAGTATAAGCCATGAGACTAGAGAGAGCACGGTTGAGATCAGTAAGTATGGGATCCTTTTTCTTCCTTTGATTGGTATACAGTCTGAAATAATTCTGCAAAGAAGTCTTGTAATCAGATTCCAAAGTGCAAAAAACAGAAAGTAATACTATAAACACGTCTTATCTGGATCCAATGTGGACCATGGTATCAATCATTGGGTTATAATCTACAAACCTACTGCTTATACGGTGAATTCTTCTAATCCTTTGACATTATGACATTAACCAGCATCAAGATAAAACACACACAACACATTTCAATTAGAGAAATGCTAAAGTTCACAAAATCTTTCAATTCAAACTTCGCGAAACAAGTGGGCACAAGTGTAAGTGTACGTGAAGTCCCTAAAACAAAAATGCAAATTTCTGATAGTTTTGATATGCACATTTCTGAATTGAAATTCGTGAAGTGTAGCGGCGTTCTTTCAGTAAAGGTCAGTGTGAATTTTGATGTCAGTGCTTGTGCATCACAGAAACACGGAAAAGTATCGATTGAATGGAAGAAACATTCATACCCGTATAACGGTTTGATGCTCCATGGAAAAAATGCAACTGAAAACACAAATTGCGAAGCTGAAGGTGATAACTTAAGCTTATCTTTTAGTTGGTAAGAAACTGCTGTCCATACAAAGGATCTAAAACCCTGCATCCACATATTCATGACAGGAAATACATTAGAATCCAAATCTTTATATTTGATACATATATATATATAGACATGAAAAATACCACAAGAATAGTTAAGAAAAAGAGTTCCAAAGTTTTTTTTTTTTTTTTTTTAAATTAGTCTAATACCTAATACTAAGGCAAATATAACATAAACTAATTCAAACTTACAAACTCCAAATAGCTTAGGAATATATAAAAACATATATATGTAAAAGGATAATAGAAATTACTTCCGAAATTCCAAAGGAACCTCAAATTGATGAATTATTAACCAAATTCACTATTTTCAATCACTATACACGAACCCAAAAACCCAAACAAGAAAATATATATATTTATCTCTGAAACTCCCAAATACAGAGAGAACCTGAATTTTTCAACGATACAAACATCAAATATCATACATTTGAAACGAAATTAAACAGGTCACGGAATTCAATCGGAAACGAAAAAACAAGAATCACAGAGAAACGAAAGAAAACCTGGGTGAAATAAATCAAGCAAATGAGCCAAAGAAACGATAATCCGAAAGTAGCTCGCAACTTTCTCAGCCATTGTATCATTTTCTCTATCGGAAAATTTCCATAAATATATATATGCTATATATATGTATTTATATCGTTGCAGCAATGTACCTATATATATACTCTATATATATATATATATATATATATATTTATCTATGTGTTTTCTTGGAGAGCTTTCATGGCTAGATTGATTCGTCACGCACTTTCTCTCCCTTTCTTCTTCTTCTTCCTTTTTTTTTTTTTTTTTTTTTGCCTCCCTCTCTCTCTAAGGTTTTTTTTTTTTTAACGACTAAACGGAATTTTGTTCTGAAAGTTGTTTGACATTTTTGCCCCCGCAGAATCTTAAAGCGTAACGACACTGGTGCTTTACGTGCTGGGCCTTATCGTCATTTGGATTAGTCCTTATGACTGCCTTACACGTCAATCGCGCCTACCAAATCTTGCCACCTCATCACTGGGGTCCACTTAGGAGCTCCGATGATCTGCCGTGGTCGCCGCCACCTCTCAAGGTTGGACTTTTATTATTGATTTTTTTTTCTCCAATATGTATTACTTTTTTTTTTTTTAAATATTAATAAGAAATGAGATTTGTGGGTAAATGAGAAGTTTTTTAATATAAACATATTTTTTTTTATTTAGGAATAAATTGATTCGAACTCTATGTCATATAATAAAATTAGATGTAAAATTACCGTTAAATTATAACGATAACCATCAAACATCATTTTAAAAAAGATCATGCCATTCTGTTGGGCTAATTTCTCCCTTTACAATCTCAAAATTTCAGGAATTTTTTTTTTAAACTTGAAACTTCTTTGTTTAATAGCTTAATACTCAAAATGTTTTCATCAATAATGAAAGCTATGTTATCAGGTTTTGTCAACCGACTTTCTAAGATAAAACATTTATATACGTTAATCTTGGAGGATTATAGGAAATCACATTCAAAGTCCAGAAGTATAATTTAAGTCTTCAAGTGCTATTAATATTACAAACCAACATCTTAATCAATATACATGTAAACATATATATATATATATTGTAATAGTATATATATTTGTTTTCCAAAATAGCATCTCTTAGTTTTGAGAAATAAAATACGAGGTGATTTCCATACACCTTCTACCACCACTGTCACCACATCCACTTTGCTTGTCCATCAGATTAATTGTTCGCAGGTTTCTTATCTAGATTTCTTGTAACATGAAAAGTCTTGAATGATCTTTCGCTCAGTAAGTACAAACTTAAATCTCACAATGCAACAAAAATAAGCATGACCTTTTTTTATTATTATTATTATTTTATGAAGTTACATCTTATGCTTAGTTTATCATATTGGGCCCCTTGTGTATATGTTGGGTGCACACAATCAATGAGAAGTCATGGGAGTGACCCTCCAATAAATCTCAAGATCATAAATACATCGTTTATAACACCTCGTCTTGGTGGAGGCTGTACGACACTTATATATCATTTTTAATCGTTTTATATTCTTATTTAATGATCATGCAGATATGACATATCACAAGAAAATTATAAAAACTATAACAAAACATAACAGCAAGGCATCATATTTATATGCGTTTCGATGACATATAATTTACAACACATATAAAGTTTTCATATTATAGATGAGATTTTGTACTTGCAAAAATTTGACAAATTGTGATTTCTCTGTCAATCTACCTCGTTCAATCATATTATCAGTGACATATTCTGATTTAATTGACACTCAAAGAAATCTGTCTTTTCAGAGCTATCGCCCCACGAAAAAAAATATTCTTGTGATAGGTCCTGTTCCTGGTCAAAAATATAGTGAAATCACCTTTCCTATTCTTTCCCCAGACCCCGCTACTAAGAAAGACGTTCACTTCTTAAAATATCCCATATACGTAGGTGGGAACAGGGGAAGGGGTCAGATTTATCCCGACGGGAGCAAGAGTAACAATAATGTTTATAATACTACAGCGGCGGGTATCGTAAGCAAAATCATACGAAAAGAAAAAAGGGGGATACGAAATAACCATAGTGGATGCATCGGATGGACGTCAAGACAGTTAGAATGGAGTTTGAATTGAGTAAATTTAACTTGATGATAATTTATCCATTCCCAATTTATAATTAACTTACTTTTTTTTTTTTGACATCTCTAAAATAATTGAAACTTTTATTTCGTAACACCATAAAGGAAAAAGATAAAGTCCTAATTATTTTCATTTCAGCTTCGTAAAAAATCAAACTTTTTAACATAAAGGAAAATAAATTATACATTAAAAAGAAAAAAAAGTCTTCATCTCATAAAAATGGAAGCTTTTCAATCAAAGAGTCATTTTTCATCTCTTATTTCATCAACCATTCACAGATCTCATTTGATTCATCTCTTAAACACAGCCAAGTCCGCATGTTATTATTATTAGTGTTTTTCTCTTTTCATTTTCCCTTTTTTTTTTTTTTTTTTTTTTTTTTTTAATTTTGAAACCTTTTAAGCAAAGTTGAGAGATTTATACCTAGTTCTCCCAGGCTTGTTTTGCCTTTTTGTTCTTCCTTGAGAACACCCTTGAAGTGCTTGCGATCACAGTAAAAAGGGTAGTTTTAAAATTTAAAAGAAAATCCTGACTTTTTAAGAGTAAAAATTCCTATGAAATATACACAAAATCATAGTTTTTATCTTGTTGGTGACTTAGAAAACTTTAGTTTCTTAAATGTCGTTATCTTAGAAGATTCGTTCGAAGGTTTGAAGGGATTTTTTTTTTTTTTTTTTAATTTGATTAGGAAAGGTACGGTGGAGAAGAGGAGATAAGAAAATGACTTTTTTTTTTTTTTTTTTTTATATATATATTTTTTTTAATGTTTGCTGTAAAAGTGATGGAGGCCTATCTATAAACTTAATTAGTAAGACTTTTCTAATATTGAGAGCACCGCACGATGGTAAAGCCTCTCTCAGAATAACTATCCATAAAGTCTTTTTTTAAACCGTTGAGATTTAATCAAACCGTTGAAATATTATTAGTGTTATTTATCATACACCTTATCTCGTATTACCCTTCTTACCCCCAAGTCTTCTCCGTCACCGATGACCTTCCTACTGTCGGCAACCTTCCTGCTACCGGCGACCCACCCCCGGCCCCCCCACCACCGGTCCCAGCCCCGCCCCCCACCCAGCCCCGACCCCCCACTCCCCGTCCCCCGGCACTCCCCCCAGCCCTCCCCCACCGACCCCCTGGCTCCAGCTCCCTTAGCGCAGCCCCCACCCCAGGTCCCCCCTCCCTTGGCACCCTCACCCCAGGCCCCCCTTCCCCGACCCCCCCCCCCCCCCCCCCCCACAGTGGGATGGGCCTGGGGTGGGGGTGCCGAGGGGGCTGGGGCCGGGGCTGGTGCCTGGTCAAAACTAACGAAAAAGACATGTTCAAGAACATTACACAGTTCGTCCATTCTATAAAAGTTTTGGTTTATTCTATTCTACCAAGCTCAATCCTCAGTAGAAACAAACTGTTAACAAAATGACCATTAATACAAAATATTTTCTGATAAACATGCCAGTTCTCTTTTCAACTTCTTCTCAGTTGAAACGGGCACATTATATATATATATATATATGTATATATATATATGTTTTTACCACGATATATACAAAGAGTCTAAGGATTTCAAATACAGTATGTCGGGACGATAGTAGGCCGATATAGGAAAGTTCTGACAGTGTGAGAGTAACCTGATGGATGATTGTAACCGAACTTTACACCCGAGCTGCCTTCGCCGAGATGAGTACAGTGCTCATGGAAGCTGCTGATGGGTCGTGCCAGGCACGCATCCCAGCGGTCGCTCTCGGGCATTGTCTCTGCCACTGTGTATATCCCCTTTGAATTTGTGAATGCCTGGTAGTTTAGAACTTCCCCGGATTTCGTGATGCAAAGAACAGCTACTTCAGCACCTGTATTTGACAAATCAAAACGACTTTGTTAGTTCTTCTCATATATAAACCAAACCGGGATGTGAGAAATTCAAACTTCTCATGTATTGTTTTGAATCTAGAGACAATAACCAAGAAATCACATTCGATCAAGTCATTGAATTTGTTGTCTAAATTTCCGTGCATTTTCAATTTGTCCGAATTCTATCCTTTCCAAATTTTCTCATTCCATTTTTGATCTGAGGATGTAACTAACAACTGGATGACAAAGAAATAACTTCAAAAATCGTTGATCCAAAAAGACAACATACATAACCAGAAACCAATATCAAATAGATAATTGCACTTGTCCTAGTAACAAGCTGATGGCAAATTTCGCCGCAAGATCACTGACTTTAGATCAATCAATTGAAGAGTAACCTTTCCCACATCGAAATAGCTCCGCCACAGGATCAACTACCATACGTTTTAGGATTTATTATATTCCCTATTTAACAAAAATTAGATTTTTTCACTTGCTAGACACAACTTCATTTTTTATTTTTTTATTTTTTTTCACATAGGCAAAAATTAGTTGGATTACGTGGAAGAACATTGCAGTTCATGATAGCTTGCAATTTCAGCAAAAAATAAAAAGATATGAAAAAGGTCAAGTTTTAGGTAAAAAAGAGGTTTCAGATTACCAACAACACTGCACCAGTCTTTAGAATTACAAAGATCACAACTTGCAAGAATTTCCATTACTTCAGTGAAACAATTTCAGACAGGCTTAAGGTTTAAATACAAGGCATATTTTAATTTACTGTTTATTGGACCAATTTAGACGTCACATGTTAAATATATCTGAAATCCAAGTAAAATTGAAAAGCAAAGCAAAACTCCTCAATTTAATAACCATTAAAAGATAAAATTTTTGCAGGGGACTTGGAAATAAACATTTTAAAAGACTTACCATCTAGTATTATCTGGTCAAAAAGGAGAGATTTTTAGCATACATGAATAATCATTATCAATTTGCCACCGACCCACAAAAGAACAAAACCAAAGGACAAAGACCCCGATTCAAATTCAAATTTTCCTGGAAAGATGATAGTCATAATTACGAATCACAAAAAGGTACAAGCCAAACACAAATACCCCCTTCAGAAATGTCTCACCACACACAATCCGAGTAAAAATTGGACAAAATGAACAAATGGGAGAGAGAGAGAGAGAAAGAGAGAGAGAGAGGAATAGGACCTTGTAGAAACATGGTCTTATATAGATATAATATATATATATATGTCTATGTATATATTTGATGGGGATAGAATTATAGCTCATCTACTCAAGGAAGAGGCATCATAAAGATAAAAATATTTGCAACATTGTTGATCAAGTTCAAATTTTCTTTTTTCCACTACAGTCTAACACAATCCTTTCAGATTGATTTAACCACAGCCATAAAAATTCTCAGAACAAAAACACCAGTCGGAATTAACTAGTCAAAAAGAAGCAATTTTTAGCGATCAATAATCATTATCAATTTTCTTACCCAAAAGGGTAAAAAAAGTCATCATTATAATCCCAAAAGAATAAAACCAAAGAGAAACAAAAACCCAGATTCACATTCAAATTTTCCATGAAAGATTACGGTCATAACAACCAATCACAAAAGGATACAAACCAAACACAAAAACCCACTTCAGAAACATTTCACCGCACACAATTCAAGTAAAAATTAGACAAAACGAACAAATTAGAGAGAGAGAGAGAGAGAGAGAGAGAGAGAGAGAGAGAGAGAGGAGAGAGAGAGGAATAGGACCTTCTAGAACATGGTCTTCGGGTCCAACAGAGGAATCGCCACAGACATCACAGGCGACTCTGCCATGGATCTCACCAGTCCAAGCTCCAACACCAGAAAGGAAGACCGTGAAGAGGAGAAGAAAACCCAGCAGCAGAGTTTTCTTCTGGTGAGCTTCCATGGCCGTACCTCGTGATTCGCAACACCTTTCACAGCAGTGTGTGTGTTTGTGACTCTCACTCAAAACTCAAAAACTGATGAAAAGCTCGTTTCTTGTCTTTTATTTTCTTGTATTTATACATGTCAGTAGGTGGGTGTCGGTCGTCGTCTGACAATCGGTTTTGTATAGTTTTCCTTGCTCGAAATTCCAAGCTTACCCGTCCTTTTACTTCTCTTTTTGGCTTAGTTTGGTCTAACCAATGTCGGTAGCCGGTGAAAATTTGGAAACTTTTCTTAAAAATGTGTGTTTTTTTTTTTTTTTTTTAAATTTTGGGTAGCAAAGCAGACACTTTCTTAACAATGAGTTGGAATATGTATAATTTGGAGAATTTTATGGTCGTAAGAAAATATATATGCTTGTCTTTCCCAAAAAAAATAAGAGAAAAGAAAAGAAAATATAAATTTTTGTATATCTTCAAGGAGTCAGGGGGAAAAAAAAAAAAAAATACTCGGGGGAGTTTCAATGATAGGGATTTTTTTCACTGTTTATAAAAAAAATGTATTGTTTGTTTAGTGGAGTAGTTTAAGTTGAGATTTTTAAGTTTTAATAATAAATTTATTTGAATTTTTAGAAAAGATAAAAAAAATTTTAAGAAAAAGATAAAAAAATATTTGAATTCGATGGTTTGAATTGGGATACCAAACAAGCTAATAGTTTATACATATATAAACTGCTGTTTATAAACACTCCGGGGAGTTAATTACTGTTTATATAAAAAAATGTAGTTTATATAGTTTATATTATTTTTTTCTGAAGAAATGTAGTTTAGATTTTTTTTTTGGAGCCAAGATTAATTTTTTAATAATGTGATTGATAAATGTATATATTCAAACTTATAATGTGGGTATGAAATTGTTTTTATTTATAAATTAAGGGTTCGTTTGAGTTAATTGAGTTTTTAAAAATTAATTATAAAGTTTGTTAACTTTTAAAAAAAAGATAAAAATTGATATAAAAAAATACAATTTAGTTAGAATTAAATCTAAATATTAAATGTGAGCTAAATCATTAATAATTTATTTAATATGACTCGGTTTGGGGACACTTTTTCATACAGTGGTTTGCAAATAGCTTTTTGGGAGACCTTTAGGTTTCCAAAAGTTTACTAATTCATATTTTTTTAATATAAAAATCTATAAAATATGCATCTCAAAATATCTATTTTTCTAATTATTTTTTTACTAAACAAAAAACTTCAAAATAACTTTTTTTTTTTTTTTAGTTTTTACCTCAAATTCACATTTTTAAAATTCATCTCAACTCAAAAAATACAAACGGCAAAATACGTCTCCAAAAGTCCCTTAAATAGGCCCTAAAATTATAGTTTGTGTAGATAATAATAATTAAAAAAAAAGTTATTGCTGTAAAAAATCTTCAATCATAGATCCAAGTCTTCACATTATGTCAATTTTATTAAATATCACAGTCAATACTTTTACTTATCTATCAAGAATTCTCAATTAAAAAAATAAGTAAGAAAAAAAAGGGTGATTTACAAGTATGTCCTAAATTTGACACTTCCTTATAATTTTTTTTTCTCTATAATAGTAAAGTTAATAATTTTATCATTTCATAATATTTAATAAAATAATTAAATAATAATAATAATAAATAGATAAAAATACTCATTTAATTAAATAATTAAATAAAAAATAGTAAATAGACAAAAATACTCCTATCACTTTTTTTTATTTTTTTATTTATTAGAATAGTTTTCATATATCTCCGATTTCATTTATCGACCAATCACGGCCGCCTGCTACTAAAGGTCACTAATCGCCAGTTGGTTTCCGGTTGCTAGCCACTCATTGGAACTTTTTTTATTTATTTAAACAAAGGTGACCAGATGTATCTAGCTTCGGTCACCCATGTTGATATCGATTATCAATCTTTGGCCAATTGTCAATCATCAATCGTTGGAATTTTGTATTTTGATAGAACGCAAAATAGATTTTATCATAATGTAAAATGTAAGTAGGTGGGTGTGACTTCGTGGTATGGCAATCGGTTTTGTATGGTTTTACTTGGTCAAAATTCCAAGCTTATCCGTCCTTGCACTTCTCTTTTTGGCTTTGTTGCCCGTCCTTTCACTTCACTTTTTGGCTTTGTTTGGTTAACTAATGTCGGTAGCGGGTGAAAATTTGGAAACTTTATTAGCATGAGTCGAAAAAAGTTCCTCCCTTTGGATCATATGTACATTTAAATTTTTTTTTTTTAATTTTAAATGAAAAAGTCTTTTTTTTTTAAAAAAAAAATTTTAGAATAAGATAGTGTTTGGATGAGTAAAAATTATATTTTTAAAAATAAAAACTTATTTGAAATGACAAAAAAAGGATATTGAGAATAGTACATTGTGCGAAAATTTCAAAACGACTCATTTTATTTTTTAAAAGTGTATTTGTAGAAAGTAAGTTTGAAAATGATGTAGTTTTTCTTTTTCAAAATGAAAGAATGATGAAAAAAATTGAGACAAATATTTTTTTATTAAAATTTTCCAATTTTAGAAATTAGTCATGTCATCGAAATATATATAGGAGTAAATTTGGAGAATTTTGTAATCATGTAAGAATTTATTTATTTTTATTTTTTATTGTTTTAAAGAGAATTTGAAGTTGGGGAACTCAAACTTTACCCCTTAAGTTAAAGTTATGCGTGAAATTATCACTAAACAATACCTATAACTATATATAAGAAATATTTTTAAGAAGGTAGAAAAAAAAAAACTTAAGAATTTTTATGATTGCAATTTTTTTTTTTGAGCGGGTTCTTTTTACAATTGTTAGAAAATGTAGTCTATATTATTTTATTTTATTTTTTAAACAAATTACAGAGCGATGCGAATTTGTTTTTGTTTATAAATTAAGTAGCTGAAAAGTTTATCTAACAACAAAAACTACATTTAATACCGACTAAACTGCTCTCGTTCACTTCTATTTTTGGCTTTGTTTGGTTAAGTAATGTTGGTAACGAGTGAAATTTTCTAAAACATGAGTAAAAGAATGTAAATTTGGAGAATTTTATAATTAGGCAAGAAAATATATATCTAGTATGTATTAAGGAGAAGGTAGGAAAAAAATAGTAATAGAAGTTTTTATGATAGGAATTGTTCGATTTTTTCATATTCTGATCAATTTTTCAGTATTCTAATTTATGAATATTTATACTAAAAGGTTGTAACATATAGTATGTATACATAATTACCATCATTAATAAATTAATTTGTTCGAAAATTTATTTAATGATTTAAATTACAGTTTATTAATTTAAAAAATGAAAGTTCTTAATGTAGAAATCTACGACTATAAAATCTGAACCTTTATAATGACTAAATTTTATTAAATCCACAACTATATAAAAAAAGATGTGGATAAACATGTAGGTAATGACTTTTAAAATAATCTCATGGTTAAATGACAAACACTAACTCGTACTTTTTCATGTCTATCGAGAATTCTCCAATAAATTTTGTGAGGGAATTCTCCAAAGAGGAAAAATAAAAAATAAAAAAGGAAATTGTGAAAATAATCCTTTTAGTGCATATTTTTATTATTTTTACCTCGTTGTTTGAATTTTTGTTATTGTTTTATTTTGACCTTGTAAGAATATAAAATTCCTGAAGCTATTATAATTAGGACAATATTTCAGATTTTTCAAAAAAATATTTCAGATATGTTTTTTTTTTTTTTTTGTTTGGCATTCCTAAAAAAACCTCATATTTATAAAAATCCTGAAGCTATTATAATTTGGACAATATTTCAGATTTTTCAAAAAAATATTTCAGATATGTTTTTTTTTTTTTTTTTTTGTTTGGCATTCCTAAAAAAACCACAAAAATATGAGGGTACATTCTAGAAGATGGAAACGACATGCCGTTCGGAAACAATGCACACAAAAAAATGTGTCAGACGACAGGGTAAATCATTCAAACAGACAAACGACAGGGTGAATGCGGCATGTCGTTTTCAAATAGGATGAACGGAGTGAAACGAAGAGTCGTTTCCATTAAAACGAAAAGAAAAAGAAAACAAAACGACATGTCGATTACATTAGGGGTGTCAATTCGTGTCTCGTGTCGTGTTCGTGTTGTGTTTGAGTCGTGTCGAAATTTTTTTTTCCCCAACCCGAACACGACCCGTGACACGAAACCGTGACGAAACCGTGACACGAACACGACACGAACTCGTAACGGATTAACACGACACGACACGAACTTGACCCGCGACATAAACTTGATCCGAAATTGACCCGCAACATGAAATTGACACGTAATTGACACGCGACTCGAAATTGACACGCGACCTGAAATTGACACGAAAAGTGGACACAAATTGACACGAAAAAAACAGGTCCAACCCGAACACTACACGAATTTTTTTTGTGTTAATTTTTCCTAACCCGAACATGACCCGCTCCCTATTTTTCCCAACCCGAACCCGTGAAATTCGTATCATTTTCGAGTCGTGTCGTCATGTCGCGACCCGTATTGCCACTCCTAGATTACATGCTAACCCGTGCCCTTATTCCAACAAATGACATGTCATTTTTCCTTCCAGGGAAACGACATGTCGATTACATGCTAACCGGTGCCCTTATTCCAACACATGACGTGTCATTTTTCCTTCCAGGAAAACGACATGTCGATTACATGCTAACCCGTGCCCTATTCCAACACATGACGTGTCATTTTTCCTTCCAGGAAAACGACAAGAACTTGAAAAACATGTCGTTTCTTGTTCTTGAAGAAATACACGTCGTTTTTCGATATCGAACTTTTCTACAAGCGACATGTAGTTTATAATGCATAAAAAAGGACACATGAAATATTGGTGAACAATATTTGGTGAACAATAAAAAACGGCATGAGCTCCAACGACATTATTATTATTATTTTTTTAAATTTTCTTCCCAAGATAAAGAAATATCTCGTGTCTAATATTATTTACAGGTCGGATCAGACGGCCATGCCCTTTCCTTCTCCTCTAGAATTCACCTGTCGTTTTTCCCCTTCAACATGAAACAACAACAAAGAAGATGTCGTATATTCTCGTAGGGGTGGTAATGGCCCAAAAAAACGACATGTCGTGTTCTGTTGATGAACGTGATGCCGTTTTCAGATACCCATTCTTCTTCTCGCTTCCCTTCCCTTCCCTATAAATAAGGGCGCAACGAAAACCCTATAAATCTCAACTCGCTTCTCTTGCTCAATTCTCGCATTAGGGCTTACGGCTTCCAAAATTAATCTCAAAAAAGTTGAAGTTCATTATAAAGTTTCAATCTTTAACCTTCTGGGTGATATTCGCTGCTTATATTTCTGTTTCTTCTTGTTCTGAAGAAAATTATTCAGGAATCAAGGTGATTTTTTTTTTTTTTTTTTGTGTTTGTACTTATTTCTTGCTTCTGGGTTTCCATTATATCCACCAAAATTTTGTGTTTTTGTTGTTTTCAATGAATTTTCATTTTGATTTTAGGATTAAAATCTGTTTTATTTTTTAATATTTTATTATATATATATATTGATTTTAGATGGTTTTTCCTTTTTTGTTAGTTGGTTGGTTAGTTAGTTAGTTTGTTTGTGCATCCCTATGATGTGTTATTCAAATTAAAAGTAGTGGCCTGAAAATCACTTGATGAAAAATTTATTCTGAGGGATGTTCTTTGTTTATTGAAGCTTTGTAATTTGGATTTGAAGTGACTACTTTTCTTCACTGGCTTCATAGGTACACTGTACAGTCTTTTGCCCTGTTTTCATTTTTTGGTCACTTGCAACTTTAGATTTGAGGGGGAAAAAAAAACTAGATTTGAATGTGTATATATGTGTGTTTGTGTTTATATATTTATGTGTATTATATATTTGATAAGGCTAGATTTGAGTATGTTTGCATCTCAATGAAAGATTGGTACAGCTAAAAAGTAGTGGACTGACTTTCAATTGATGAAGAACCATTCTGAGATAGATTTGCATATTGTTTAAAGCTTGGAACTTTTTGACTTGGAACTCCTTGATATGACATTTTATGAAGAACCATTCTGAGATAGATTTGCAACGCATGCTAAGTACACTGTGAAATAAGGAGTACTTTGAGTTAGGGAGTGTTTGGTGGAATAATTTGAGTTAGGACTTTTAAGTTTTAATAGTAAATTTTTTTGAATTTTCAAGAAGACAAAAAAACTTTTTGGGAAAAAGATAAAAAAAAGTTTGAGTTGGATGGATTGAGCCATCCAACCAAACTCCTCCTTGGTGAAGTCAACATCTTTTTGGTCCAAATTTGTCCTCTGTTTTTTCCCCTTTCCTCTATCGCCATTTTGATAGCATTATGACCGCTTAGCAAAAAAATTTTTTTAATAGAATGCAAAACGGTTTATAGATAAAGGATATAATCCATAAATATGTATTTATTTTCTCGAAACATCTTGCTCATATATCCTAATCACTGATCCCTATTTGAATTTATGACTTCTTGCACGGAGTACAAGTGGGCATAATCTAGTCAAAATGTTGAGACACTACCAATATCTCAACACATGTTTACAATCAAAACTGTCTATTGGATTCAAGATTTGAAGTTGAGATAAAAAGTAAATTGGTTGGACAATTGTAAACTTGTTTTCGGGTAAATTCTGTATCTGATTGGAAGAAAGTTGCAGTTTGGATTAAAAGATGTGTTTGTGGGTGATTTATAGCAGGAACATGCTAGGAAACATCGGTGACGTTTAACATCACTAATTAATAGAGGGTGGATGTCACAACATGGGGTCCATCAATGAGACTCACTTCTTTGTTAGTGTGATGTCATCAGTGATGTTCTAAATCATTTTTGTTTATGGCAGTTAGTCGGTTGTCCAGATTCATTAAAAGTATAGGCATTAGGTGTTTTAAGTTTGTCACTCAAAACAAGAGCTCTGTTAATGCCTTGTCCCCTGTGCTAGGAGCCCTGATGTTCCTCTCTTTAACTGTGACGACCGGGTGGTTTGATGTTTATGTTAGCCATGCTTGCGTTTGTCTCCCCGACGATACTTTCGCGGCGATGACTTGATGAGTTTTCAGGCCTTTTCTTGATCATCGACTGATTTACAAGCTCCTTGGGGAGGAATTTACCAAACTGATAACTGTGAAAATTGAAATTAATAAAATAATTTTTAATAATATTTTTGGAAGATTATTTAACAAATTAAAAAAAGTGATCGAGACATTTTACTTTACCAATGGACTCCTTGTTGGGATTTAAACACAGCGGAAATGTTCAAACAGAAATTGGGTGTTACTTCAAAAAATGAAGTTGGGGTTCTCAACGTTTTGGAGATGAATAATGAAAACCAACCCTTCATAATCACAGGTTAAGTAACACGATTTCATACATATTTAATCCTTTTAATAATGTTTCTCTCTTTCTAACATGACCGTTTGAATAAGGCCTTCAAAAACCACGTTTTGGATTTTCAAAAAATTAAAAAAAAAATAAATAAATAGATCCACGTTTCGGCTATTCCTAGTAATAAACTAATTTGGGGTCTTTTTGTTTTTTTGGTGTCATTAATACTAGGAGAATATGACATTAGACCATTACACTTTTTCATATTATTCATTTCAACCCCATGATTTTTTTTCTTGGCTAAAAACCCTATAAAGGCCTTATGTTAAGAAATTTTCACGGCATTTGTACCAGAAATTAATTTCTATTGACGATTAAGGAAACAAAAATCTTTAAGCCAAGATACTATAATTAACCAAACCATTAATTGGCCATTAATTGGCATAGCAAGTATTTTGCTAATATCATCACTTAACTGCATGGCGTAATTGGCATTGGCATATATATAAATATATACATACATTTATTGCTCAATTAAGGCTCCACAATTGGACTAGTAGTGAGAAAAGCGCCAATTTTTACCCCGAATAAGCTGAAACTGAAAAGTGTATCCTTAAAAAAATTAAAAAAAAAACTGAAAAGGATACCTTTTTAATTGTCACATTACAAATTTACCATCATATTAAAAAAAAAAAAGGTACGGTCACGGCTGCCACAGCTAAGAAATCTCATTGTTTATTTATTTATTATTTTTTGTTCTACAAAAAAAAATATATATATATATATATATATTTTCCCGTCCATGAAGCCGTTATAATGAGGAAACCTACTATAAGGGGGTGTTTGGTGAATGAGTTGAGTTTGAGTTGAATTGAAATTTTTAAGTTTGAATAGTAATTTTTGTTGACTTTTTCAGAAAAGACAAAAAACTTTTTTAGAAAAAAACAAAAAAAAGTACGGTTTAACTTGAGTTTGAATCAAACTTCAATACTAACCTATGAACTAAACGTGACTCTAGTTTTGTACCCAAAAAAGAACTCAAAATTTAATACCAATCTCTTCATCTCTTTCACCTTCCAATGGCAACACAAGTAGAAAATCATTCATTTTCTTTGTACAGAGCAAGAGATGAGAAGCTGGTTTTATCGAAAACCGGCAAATAAACGGCGAGAATGGCCCGATTTCTCAAACCATGTGTGGGAAGAACAGGAAAATCCAATGCTATTGTTCCAATCAGCTCTCACAACCCAAAAGAATGGTCTCAAAACATCCGGTTCAAATATTGGAAAAGGCCTCAAAAGAATCGGGACGTTTGGATCGAATGGCTAGCCGGAGAGCACGCTCGTACGTGGAACGAAGCCGGGATTTGCGACGCCATAATGAGCTCAAGATATGAAATCCAATGCAACAAGAATTTGGTTCTTGGGTTGGTGGAGTTTTGGTGCAAGGAGACCAACACATTTGTGTTTCCTCACTACGAAGCGGCGGTTAGTCTTGAAGATGCTCTGATTCTTGGCGGGTTTTCGGTTCTCGGGTTGGCGGTGAATTCTCCGCTTCCTCAAGAATTGGTGAGAATTGAGGAGGAGTTGAGGAAAGAAAGAAGGGAGATTTTTTTGAAGAACAGGTCTAAGAAAGCTTGGATGGACCATTTCATGGAGAAAAGAGGTGAGCTTGAACATGTGGCGTTTCCCTCCTTGTGGTTCTCTAGGTTTGTTTTCCCTCCACGGATCGAAAACACTATCGGAACTCGCGATTTCCGGATTGCCATTCGCTTGTCCCGAGGGACGCGCCTAGAATTAGCCCCTGCGGTTCTTGCCGGCCTTTGTGCTAATCTAAGGCTGCTTAAAGATCATCATATTGGCGTTTGTAACGATGTTTCCGGGGTGTTTCAATTGGTTCAGCATTGGGCTTTCGAGCATTTCCCTCTTCTCGGGGTGAAGAATCCGAGGCCACTTAAGCCCGGCGAGCCAAGGGCTGCAAGGTGGCACAAGGTGAACCCGGTTTTCGATCTTGGGCATGTGAGGTTTTTGCTTAATGTGTCGACTGCGGAGAGTTTTCGGTGGTGTACCTACGCGGTTGATCTGGAGAATTGGCGGCATTTTTTTGTCTTACAAGGAGAATGAGCAGTGGATCGATGACGGTTGTTCGGATTTTGATGATGAGATGAAGTCGTTTTTTCGGTGTTTATGTGCTTGTGAGCTTGTGGGATTGGATTGCAAAGAAAGTACATGCCACATAGGGTGGCAATGCAGTTTGGGATGGATCAAGATCTTCCGGGTAAGTTTTCTTGTGTGGAATTTGAGCGGGAAAATCTCTGTTTCTACGTCCCGTCTAGGTCTTTCGAGCCCGGTGTTTCGTTGAGGTACTTGAATTGGTGGAGGGAAAACAAAATGGCTCAAGAGGATGCAACCATTGGTGTTAAAACGACACCACTTTGTCAGGACAAGAAGAAGAGCAAGGAAAACAGCAAACTAGTTGCTTGTGTCGCAAGTAATG
This sequence comes from Ficus hispida, assembly GCA_025413025.1. Classification (NCBI taxonomy): domain Eukaryota; kingdom Viridiplantae; phylum Streptophyta; class Magnoliopsida; order Rosales; family Moraceae; genus Ficus; species Ficus hispida. The sequence goes on along the minus strand of CM046374.1, from coordinate 25,585,603 downwards.
CATTTGATTTTCCCAAAGAAACAAGTCCCATTCGTGATTGTAATGCATTGGCACTCCCGAATTGCGTTTCAAGATCAAGGCCAACACGATTGGAGATTCCAGTGACGATGAAATTGACAACACCCCGCTTTCATCACCCCTTAAGGAGATCAAGAGCAAGAGAAAAATCGACGATTTACCATGTTTAGCCCGTCTAAAGAAAGATAGCGTTGTTGGCACTGGCTCAAGTGAAAATGTCAGGGAAGAAAAGATGAAGCCTTGTAGTGATGATAGCAACTCATCGGATGATCTCCGGCAGGCATGGAGGTCATACGGGCAATGAATGCGAAGAAGCGACAAGAAGCGTGAGGAGGAAACGGAAGAGAAGGCTGGAGATTCTTGAATCTGCCTGTAGATATTGAGAACATTGAGGTCATTGAAGTTGTTAAGTAGGTGTAAGATAGAGAGAGAGATGGAGAAGAAAATCAAGTGGACTATTTGGCATTTTCGCCATGCCCCTTTTTCATGATATGATAACTTCTTTTGTTAATTTCCGTCCCGTTTAGATGAGCTATTAGAATATCTATTATTGTACTTAAAAATAATAGATATTTGGTCAAGTTATTATCGGATTAAAATATTAAGAGTTTTTATCATTTTACAATAATTCAAATCCAAATCTTCACTTTTTAGAAATCAGTTCCATGTTCATTTTCTAAATTTACACTATTCAACTTTTTTCAAAGCAGAAAGTCACTGTGTTTCATTTCTTCATATATACATGTTTGATGTCTTAAAAATGGACTTTGGTTGTGGGTAAGGTGGAGAACTCTTTGTGAATATGAAGTTACCCGACGTATTTAAGTGAAGGAACAAAGCACATAATATCAAGTGCTTGTTTGGATTTGGCACATAGTTAAGATTGAAAAGTTTGGATCAAAAAGTTCAAACTCGGATTGCGTATTTAAATAGGTGTTTGAGGGAGGGCAAAAATAATAATAATAAAGTAGACGTGATTTGAATTTCAAAAGTAGAATCTTATGATCTGTTTAGAAGAGTAAGACACGTTGATTTTGTATTGTATTCTAACGTAACATAGATAATATAATATATGTTTGGATATTCCATTTTTATATTGCATTTGAATATAATGTGTTTGATGAGTCTTTCCAACGTATATATTGATGAGAGAAAGAGATAGAGTATTTGATTTAATTGATAAAAATAGAATTAAAAAAAAGATGAATAGTAAAATGAGTGGGTCTATTGTTTAAATATATCTGTACTGGAATGCAATATATGAGATACTTAAATACACATTATTGCATTGCATTAAGATATTTAGATTGAATGTGCCTTCCAAACACACATTGCAATAGCTATTCATATCTTTTTTTTTTTTTTTAAATGAACTAAGTTACAATAGAGTTTAATTTAATTTTAAATTTTAGAGTTCAATATAGTTTGAATTTATAAAATTGTATAATTGATTTGATTTATTCAGATGTTAAATTTTAAATATGAGTACTTAAAAAACAAACTTAAGATGAAATTGAAGGTTTTTTTGTTTAAAAAAAATGTAAATGCTATAATTAAAATATTTTTTGGGGGCAAACAATGGATAAAGTTGTAAAATATTCTATTAAAGAGGGGAAACTATAGGAATTTATTAAAATTTTAAAAACTTAAAGCGGGCAAAAAAATTTTGCAAAAATCCATGAGGGACATATGCTGTCCGGGACCTCATCTCCCTCCGTCTCTAACGTCGCAGGACTGCTTTAATCATTAATTAGATTGTTAAAAAATTAATTTAATTAAAAAAAAACTTTATCGACAATGTAAAATAAAAAATCCAACAGTAAAAATCTCAAGAAAAAGGGGGAAATATTTTTTTTTGGTTGCTTGCAGCTATTTACGCCTTGTCGTTCAGATATGAACCTGTACGACATGATTCCTTCCACATGAGATGTGTCGTTATAGTGTGTGACTGAGAACCAATCACAAAGCCTAAAGCCTCCTACTAAGCATAAATGTCAAAAGCACCGTTCTTAGGCAAAATTAATTGGAAAGGTTAAAATGAGTTATTTTAATAAATAACCATTAAATTATAAATTTAATTACATGTTGGTCCTTAATTTTTATTTTGAATTTCTGACTCGAACTTTTGTAGTGATATAAAAATTATCTTTGAGTGCCTCATATTATTTATAAATAAATAAATAAAAACACACTAGGCAACATGAATTAGAAGTATTAAATATAAAATTACGAAGATACTGATAACATAAAGTCATAAGGAAAAAAAAAAACTATTAATCATAAATATTTATTTTTTTAATCTAACTATAGGGATAACTTTATAATTTACATTTAATATCTTCAACTAATACTTTTAACCCGTGAAATGTATATTTTTTTTGTTAGAAATTATTTAACAATTTGAGGGAAAAAAATATTACAAATTAAAATTTGAGGAATGAAAAGGACTAAAGTTCTAGGAGGAAGTAAAATTAATTTGTCCAAAAATCACCCTTATCATATTTCAGATTTCCTAAAACGGTATGGTGTGGACCACCACGAAAGGTTGCTCATTTTCTAAAATGAACATTTCTTTTTGCTGAAAATGTTCATTTCCATTTTTGTTTTGCAGTTTCTGCCATTTATCTTTTTGACCAACCAATTACGAACATGAAAATTAATACATAACAAACAAAGCTGATAGAACAGCGTTAGCTCTTTAGGGAAAAAAAATAAAAGCTAAAAGAAAAAAATATTTTGAGAATATAAATTATTAAATAGTGCCTTCTATTTTTTTTTTAAAATAATGAATCACTATATTTGTAAGAATTGCAACTCAATGCCACAAATTTGACTTTTGTTTCAAATCCTTCTCCTAAAGTGTTCAGAATACGTAATGAAGTGTATAAACTCTTCTATACAAACAGGAGAAAAGGAAAACCCATATATACACATACATATATTATACTCGTTTAGTTGCACATATTGGATATATTTGAAAAAATTTATCTGGATAAGAAAAAATAAAACAATAAACAAAAAATTGATTTAAAAAAAGTTCCAGATGATAAAGAAAGAAGCATAAAAAAAATCAAAAAGATAAAAAGACTAAAATGTAAAAAATCGACCAACACAAAAGAAAGGATAAAAATGGCTAAAAGAAAAAAAATTGAGGGAAAAAAAAAAAGATTTTAATCCAAAACAAGTCGTTTTGGACGAAAGGAGAAAGTGCACAATAAAGTACTTTATCCTTTCTATATAATGTATATATATTAGATAATAGATTAAATTAGATAGAGAGTAATATTTTAAGTACTTCTTTATAATTTTACCTACTCTATTAAATTTGATAATTTTTAATATTATGAAATAATAAAATTCTCAAATATAATATTTAGATGGGTATAAATATAAGATATGAAATTTATGACATTCTTATATATAATCCTATATAATATACATAACCACATGTGATACTAAACTAACCCCTACTAACAAGTAAATTAGATATTTGGCATCCTAATTTTGACACAATATGCATTGGTCCGCGAACATTACGTTTGGCTTATTGGAATTAAAAAGCGTAAAACTTAAAATTTTTTCCCAAAAAAATATTTTTATCTCAAAATTCTATACAATTTAAAAAAATTATGTTATTTGGATTTATATATGTGTAAAATTATGAATTTTTAAATTTTGAGTTTTTAATTTATTATTTGAAGTATGAAAAGTGAAATTGAATTAATTTTTCATAAAAAATAAAAGCCGATCGAGTTCTTTTAACTTCACGAAGACGCCAAACACATGCCCAATTTACAGGTATTAAGTTATTTATTTTGGCATTCAAGATTCAAAATAATAATAAAATTGGGGGGTGAAAATAAAAGAAAAGTATTGGTGATTACCTACATCTTTTGCACTCTCCTTTTTTCCAAGAAACAATAATCTCAACCAGACAGGTCCAGACAGGTCCTGCAGCTTTTTCTAAGGTGAAAATGGAGAGACCCCATGAACGATTTCTTCTTCAACAAGTTAGTTCCCTTGAAGAAAAAGTAGGGTCAACAATGGCTGAAACACCAGACACCATCTTCGAGGAGAGAGAAGAGGAGCTCCTAATTTCAGCTACTAGTTCAGGTACTGAAAACCCAACTCTTAAAAGAACTGCCCATTTTCTCAAACCTTGTGTTACACAACTTAGCGGCCATGAAAATGAGCTTCTCAATCCTCACACATATAAGAACACCATTTTTTCCGAGAACAAGAAGTTACCTTTTAAGATCTATTTCAAAGGGTGGAGATTTCCACTGAAAGAATGGGGAAACTGGGTTGAAAGCTTGCTTCCCAAGTACCAATCCACATGGAAAAAAGCCGGCATTTACGATGCGATAATGGTTTCTGTTTATAAGATCCCAAGGGACAAAAATCTTGTTCTTGGGCTTGCAGAGAAATGGAGTTCTATTACAAACAGTTTTGTCTTTCCTTGGGGTGAAGCCACTGTTACTCTGGAAGATGTCATGGTTTTGGGCGGTTTTTCGGTTTTGGGAGAGTCGGTTTTAGCCCAAATTGATGACCAAGAATCTGTTGACATTCATCTGGAATTGATCGGAAAAGTTAAAAGAAGCCGCGACACTGAGTAACCTTACCTTAACAGCGACGGGTTCTTGGCTGAGATACTTTATGGGCAGTGGGAGTGAACTTGAGCAGGAAGCATTTCTTTCATATTGGTTATCTCAGCATGTTTTTCCCACAGCGAACTACTTTGTTGGGCAGCATGTTTTCCCTATCGCGATTCGTCTCGCTAGAGGGGTAAGGATTGCTCTCGCACCGGCGATCTTGGCGGGTGTTTATCACGAATTGCGCTTGTTGAATGAGGAGCTCGTTGCTTCAGCAGTGCTTGGGAAAGACGTGTTTAGAGATGTGACCCTCGTTGCCCATTTTCAATTGGTGCAGCTTTGGGCTTGGAAGAGATTCCCAACGCTTCCGAAACCTCTGCCCTTTATCGACGGTAGTCCTAAACCGAGACCTGCTCGATGGAAAGACCTGAAAATTGTGCCTAATGGCAACATTAGGATGGCCTTAGACTCTGCAGGCGAAAGCTTTCGCTGGCGTCCCTATGCTTCGTCTGTGGACTATTGGTTGTTACGCAAGTTTGACTTGGATAAGGAGCAGTCGGTTTTAGTTGATCAGGATCTGGATGAGGAGTTAGAGACATTAGCTAGATGCTTGAGGGTGAGTGAGCTTGTTGGAATCAACTGCATAGAACAGTACCTTCCACACCGAGTTTCGAAGCAATTTGGGATGGATCAAGGCATTCCGCACCCTGTGGCTCGATGCAATGGGACTCGTAGTGTTGCTTGGAGCAATTACAGCAGGCCAATAAGAGACGCGAAGCTATACATTCCGTCCAGGCACTTTATGGCTGGTGTCACAGTTCAGTACTCGAAATGGTGGAAGAACTCGGCGTTGAACCAGAGTGCTGGTATGAAGAGCCATGTTACGCGGCCTAGAAATACGATGAGGTCTGCAAAAAGGATTAATGTGGAAAACAAGGAGTTGCCCGCGGAAGATTTTACTCCGAGAAGACGTTTTTTGAATCTTAATACTATGGAAGTGGAGAGGTATCCTTCTAGAGGTCAAGAAGAGTTCCTAGAATCTCTTGGCAATCAAAATCGTGCTGCAAAAGTACCTGAACTGGCCGCTTCTGTTGTACATCTCTCAGGCTCTCGGCATCAAAATGTGTTGAGTTTAGGCGCAAAAAGCAGAGTCATTGAAGTAGCATCTATGACCGGTCGAATGACAACGGCCTCAAAGAGTGTCCTGTTCGTCGACAGAGTGATTGCTAACCCCGCAGATTCTACTCAGGAAGGTCGTTTTATTACCGCGGAAGAGGAAGTTTCCTCAGGCTCGCAACAGCAAAATGTGCCAATTGCGGCTGCAAAAAGTCGAGTTGCTGAGGATAAAGAGCGAGCAACGCCTATGGCTGATCAAATGACAACAGCCTCAAATAGTCACTTGTCCGTTGGAGAGGTTGCGGGCAATGAAGAAAATCCACCCGCAGATTCTGCCATTAGATGTCAAGACGGAGTCCAAGAATCCACTGGCAATGCTGATGATAACGAAAAAGAACCCGAATGGGCTGCTGTTGCTGCTGATGAACTTCCCTCGGGCTGTCAGCATCAAAATGTGTCAAATTCCACTGAAGGGCATACAGTTGATGAAGAAATTGATCCAGGGAAAATGTTCTCAAAGCCTGCATTGTGTACCAAGGACGCTAATAACGAATCGAAGAGTCGATCAAGTTCGCGAGTAGACGACTGTAGATTTGCTGAAAACACGGAATCCACAACACCTGTTATTGATCTTACTAATGAGGAAAATGAAGCAGGAATTCAGGTTTTAAGGGAGATTCCAGGAATGAAGCTTGGAGCTCGAATTCGGAGGCTTGAAAGAATACTCAAGTATCTAAAGAAAACGAGATAGATGATAAAGAGATACGATCTAAGCAGTTAGACAATTTTTTTTTTTTTGCATAGTAAAACTTGTTAAATATCAAATTTACTCGCAAGCGATTATGAGCAACAAGGTTGAATTCACACGGATTGCTAAATTTTGGAAAAATTAATCTGAATTAAGAAAATTATAATCTAGCCTAATTGAAAGAAAAGCCTCTATTTCATATTCAAGTTTAACTCTAACTAAAATGTATTTTTTCATCTTAATTTTTATCTTTTTTTGAAAAGTTAATAAAATTTATAACTAGTTTTTGAAAAGTTAACCAATTTTAACTTAAAAATTTCATTTCCAACTAACTTACCAAGCAAAGATTAAAATTGAATAAAAAAGAAAATTGAAATAAATGAGGTAAAATAAATTAAAATCATTTACCATAGGATTTTTTTTTTAAATGGCTAAAATAGATTTTTATAATTATATATCTAGTGGCTGAGATTTTTGGCTTGCCTTTACCATCGTTTTCGCGCCTTTATTTTCATATCACGAATATAATTAGCACTCAAGGCATTTGATTGGCAAAATTCAACGGAGGAGCCAACTTTCTAAGAATTTGCACAAATCATCTTGTTTTCTATTACCAATGAAGCCTTTCTATTTGGATAACAATCTTTGAAAGAGTCAATTAGCAAAATAACTCAAACGCTTTCTTAAAAATAATTCAAAAATTTTATTAGCAAACTGATTTTGGAACAACCAGGAATGACCTTGTTTGTAAATAATTGTTCCCACGTAAAAATGAAAGAGTTATTTTGCTAATTTCACTTTTTGAGGTTGTCATTTTGACAAATATTCCTTTTGGAATCACTAACAAAAATGTTCTGGGAAAACATGCTTAGTGACATTTAGAACAAGAATAGATAATTGTTGTCTTGGCTGGGATAAAATGACGTGTCGTTCATCGAAATTTGTCACACATATAGATTAGAGCTCATGGATAGCGTGGATATGGAAAATAAACCATAAAAAAGGACAGCCTTGAAAATTAACTAGTTTGATTGTTTGTTTGTTTTGTTTTGTTTTGTTTTTTGTTTTTTGTTTTTGTTTTTTGTTTTTTTGATTTTTTGTTTTGTTTTGAAAGGGTTAACTAGTTTGTATTAGTACGTTGAGCAAAAGTAAAAATAACAATTATAGAAAGGATATTTTGTTTTCTAATACCGTTTAAAAATAGAGAATTTCTACAATGGAAACCATCATTTTTCGATACTAATAGGAGATGAGATTTTTTTTTAACAATCTAATTTATGTCTAATTTATGAAGTTCTATGTTAAAAATTTACAATATAAAACACAAAACCATTTTTATTTATAAAACTTTAACTCAATAGCAATACTGTAATTCCTACCAATAATAAAAAGGGACCATTCTTGTGGTAAAAATCTTCTAAAAATGTTTCTCTTTTTTTTTTTTTTTTCTTTTGGTGAAGAGCTAGAAACTTTTATCTTTTTATTTTGACAATTTACTTTATAAACGTTATAAATTATTGTAATGCATCTCATATGATTTATTTTTTTATTAAATTGCTCACAAAAATCCACACGTGTGCCTTATATGAAGACAGAGAATCCCATTTCCGATTAAAAAAAAAAAAATCCTATTATAGTATAAACCTTAATGCAAACCTTCAAAATTCATATCTACAATTTAACGTAAAATAAACAAAATGAGACTTACAATAACAATTTGGAAAGTTTAGGGTTAAGTTGTAAAAATTAAAAATATAAAGTGCAAATTGTCAAAGGATGATAAGTTTAGAAGATAACAATATTATATATTAGTGATGCGCTACTTGTCGAGGGATAATGCCTGTCCGTTGGTGGGTCTTCAATGAACGTTTATATCAGTGTGTGGTGGCATGCTAAAAAAAACTCTCTGATAACGTTAAAGGGGTATACAAACACTAATAGTTTTCCTCCCGTACTTTTCCTATCTTATAAAGAGAGAAATTTGCAACAAAAGTCAAATATACTAGTATCAAGCCATAATTTTAAAAAATACAGGGATATTCATAACAAAATAGTTTTTTTTTTAAAATAGAGGGGTTTCTGTAATTATCCATTTCTTAAAAAAAAAAAAAAAAAAAAAAAAAAACAACCTCACACACGCAAAGGTGGTGTAAAAAGGTGAAAGCTTTTGCAAGGTGAGAATATGGTGAAAACGAGAAACACCACCAAACACAGGAACGATTTCTTCCTCTACAAGTTAGTTCCTTGAAGAAAAAAGCTAAGATTTTGAAGAAGCATCAACAATGGCGGAAACACCAGACACCATCTTCGAGGAGAGAGAGGAGGAGCTCCTGATTTCAGGTACTGAAAACCCAACTCTAAGAAGAACTGCCCATTTTCTCAAACCTTGTGTTCCACAATTTAATGGCCATGAAAATGAGCTTCTCACACATTATGCATACAAAGCCGCCATTTTTTCTGGGCATAAGAAGTCACCCTTTAAGGTCTGTTTTAAAGGGTGGAGATTTCCACTCAAAGAATGGGGAAATTGGGTTGAAAGCTTGCTTCCCAAGTACCAATCCACTTGGAAGAAAGCCGGTATTTTCGAAGCGATAACGGGTTCTGTTTATAAGATCCCAAGGGACAAAAAACTTGTTCTTGGGCTTGCAGAGAAATGGAGTTCTATTACAAACAGTTTTGTCTTTCCTTGGGGTGAAGCCACCGTTACTCTGGAAGATGTCATGGTTTTGGGTGGTTTTTCGGTTTTGGGAGAGTCTGTTTTAGCCCAAATTGAAGACCAAGAATCTCTTGACATTCGTCTGAAATTGATCGAAAAGTTAAAAGAAGCCGCGACACCGGGAAACCTTAACCGAACAGCATCGGGGCGTGCTTGGCTGAGGTTTTTTATGGGGAGCGGGAGCAAACTTGAGCATGTGGCATTCCTTTCATTTTGGTTATCTCAGCATGTTTTTCCCTCTAAGTACTACATTGTTGGACAACATGTTTTCCCTATTGCAATTCGTCTCGCCAGAGGGACAAGGATTGCTCTCGCGCCGGCGATCTTAGCGAGCATTTATCGCGACTTGCGATTGTTGAATGAGGAGCTCATTGCCTCAGCAGTGCTTAAAAAGGATGATATTATGGATTTAACCCTCTATGCCCCTTTTCAGCTGGTGCAGCTCTGGGCATGGGAGAGGTTTCCGGTCCTTGGACCGAAACCAATGACCTTTACAGATGGTCCTAAACCGAGACCAGCCCGATGGAAAAATCTGAAAATTGTGCCTAATGTCAACATTGTGATGGCCTTAGACTCTGGTAGAAGCTTCCGGTGGCGTCCTTATGTTTCATCTTCGGACCATTGGCTGTTACGCGTGTTTGAGTTCGATCAGGATCCAAAAGAGGAGTTAGAGATGTTAGCTAGATGCTTGAGGGTAAGTGAGCTTGTTGGAATCAGCTGCATAGAGCAGTACCTTCCACATCGTGTTTCGAAGCAATTCGGAGTGGATCAAGATATTCCGAGCCCTGTGGTTCGATGCAATGGGACTCCGAGTGTTGCTTGGAGCAATTACAGCAGGCCAATTAGAGATGCAACGCTATTCGTACCGTCCAAGCACTTTATGGCTGGTGTTACTGTTCAATACGTGAAATGGTGGAAGAACTCGGTGTTGAGCCAGAGTGATGCTATTAAGAGCCATGTCAGATTGCCTAGAAATACAGCAAGGTCTCCCCGAAGGTTTAGTGTGGAAAACAAGGCACTATCACTTGCAGAGTCTACCCCGAAAGTTTGGTTTCTGAATCATAAACCGATGGAAGTGGAGAGTTCTGTTTCTAGAGGTCAAAAAGATTTCCTAGAATCTCTTGGCAATCATAATGATGCTGAGAAAGTACTTGAACCGGCTGAGCATCTCTCAGGCTCTCCACATCGAAACGCATTCACTTCAGCTGCGAATAGTAGAGCTGCCGAGAATACAGAGCGAGCAACACCCTTTACTCGTCAGATGACAACGGCCTCAAAGATTCCCTTGTTCATTAGAGTGATTGCCGAAAACAAAGAAAACTCACCCGTAGAAGGACTCAAAGTGGCAGCTGCTACCGAACCTCCCTCAGGCGCTCAGCGTCAAAATATGTCGAATTCAGCTGCGGATACTAGAGTCGTCGAAGATTTTGAGACTAAAAGGCCTGTGATTGATCCAATAACAACCACCTCCGAGACTGCATTGTGTATTAAGGATGTTAAGGATGAAGTGAAGAGTGTGTTACGTTCAAGTTCAAATAGTAGAGTTGTCGAAATCACGGAGTCTCCAACACGCGTGATTGATCTTACTAATGAAGAGAATGAAGCAGAAGTTCAGGTTTCAAGGGAGATTACGGGATTGATGCTTGAAACTCGAATTCGACGGCTTGAAAGAATTCTTCACGACATCAAGAAAACAAGATATCCTCGTTTATCAAAAGGATAAAGAGCCAATCTGATGTTCTTTGCTAGTCATTACTTGACTTAGAGCTTTGTTTAACAGATATATTGTACTGCACTGATGTGTTTTAGAACTCCTACTATGTGACTAATATTTGCTTCATCTAAACTTTTATTTATTTATATTTTGTTTGTATTTAAGACTTCAATGTGTGTGTATTTATATATAAATATATATATATATATATATATACATATATTAAACGTTTGTGTTCTCAATTTAAATTCAAATTTGGATTTGATTCACACTGAAAAAAAAAATGTAAAATGCCGAATGAAAATGTTAAATGTCAAATGTCTAATTCTTCTTCAGTAAACATTTGTTATAAAAGTGTTTAACAAACCATGAAAAAAATGATTGCACAACATGGCTGTATATTGAGCAAATTCATTTGAACGACAAGTCGTATCTCCCTCGGTCTTGAGAACTTGCAGTCTTGTAGTAGTCAGCATGTTCTTATAAGTTTTTAGCATTTCTCTTGCTTTGGTATATCAAAATGTTTGTTTTGTATATTAAGAAAACAGTAACTACTAAAAAAAAACCAAAAAAAGAAATAATACACGTAAGAGAATGCATATACATATAGATATAATATTGCCAAAACAAATGTCACTAGTACAAAATTCATATCAATAAGCTTAGGTTTGGATCATAGATTTAAAAAGTAAATTTAAATAGCAAAAAATAAATAAATAAATAAATAGTGTCTGAAGCATATTATAGGAGTGTAAAAACATGACTTGCACTAACAAAGTAAGAGAGGCAAACCCAGTTAGCCAAGAACTGAACAGGAATATCTTGCTCTCTTTATTTCCCGGATTACTCTTTGAAGCCTGCGAATTCGAGCTTCAATCTCCGACGCTATAATCTCACTACCATGATTCGTGCCGCCGTTTTGAGCTTCATTTTCTTCGGTAGCGAGATCAACAACCACCGGAGTTACTGAACCCGTGTGCACAACAACTAGGCCATCTGAAGTTGAAGTCGGTATCTTTTCTGCCGCAGTCGTCGGATCAGTGACAAGTGCTTCATCCTCCCTAGTTTCAGCAACTTAATGATTTTCCATTGATGTATCATGATTCTGAGAGCTCGAAGTAGGCTCGGCCAGGCCAATTCAAGTCCTTCCCCAATGGTACTACCCTTGCCACTGCATTCTACGGGTCCCTATCGACGTCTAGTAGCAGAACTCTCCACTTCCAAAGTGTAAAGATTCGGAACACAGCTTCTATGACTAGAATCCGATGGTGAAACTTCCTTTTTTTCAGCAATCGCTCTTTGATGCTCGATTATGAAAGCTAGCATTGTTTTCAGCATCTTTTTCTTCAACAGTCTTTCCACATCTATTGTCATTGGATCAAATACACTCACAGGAGCTGCAGGCTCGATTATAAAAGGTACGAATGATTAACAACACAACCATTAAAATTAGAATCTATAGGTTTTCACATCATTAATTCAGGAAAAAAAAAATGAAACTCAGTATAAGTTTCCTAGAAATCCTAGAAAGTAAAACCAACTCCTAAGCATGTCTAAGCATCAACATGGATTATTTATAAAAGAGGCGTTAAAGGCTGTTACCTCCAAGTGTGTTTTCCGTTGAACGACAAGTACTCGTAGAAAAGTAGGCTTGTTGAACAGATTCAGCGGTTCTCTCCTCGTTTTGTTGATTCTCTTGTTGCTCCAGCATTCTGTGAGAATCCATAATGATTTGGTTTCACCTGTTCTGCCACATCTGAAAATCATTCCTATATCTCCCATACACTCTCCAATCTTTGGCACGACTTCCACGGCCTTCGGTATGTAAAGTCAATAGGCCAGCGAATGTTTTCTGAAGATGTTCAGCACGGACACCAAATTGCATTGGAACTAAATCAGGGCAATGATATATTGCCTTAAGGTAACACAAGATGATCGTCGGACAAAGAAAAACTTGCTCTTGGTGCAAAATTGAGCAAGGAATCAAATCTCGTCTCCGCCTTCTGTATGGCTCCCAATTTACCTACAAAAAAGATGAAGTAAGCAAGCGCTCAATTGTGAAGAACAAGAATCCAAATTCTTCAGAGAAAAAGAAATCTTACACCCCCGTTCTCGAGCTGATTTAGAGTGTGGAAATAGAACTCTGTGGTTTTCTTACAACTATATCACGCGTATGATCATCCAACGATTAACGGGAACGATTGAGGAAAGGCATCGTTGGAGTTCAAGTGTCTATTTTCAGGACAAGAAACTCTGTCTATTACAAGCTTTGGGATATGCTCCATTGCAAAAATCTGCACAAAAAAATTAATTCTAGGGCACCGAAATTTAAGTACACACCTAACATAGTGAGTCGTCGTCATTTTATTAGTACACGTTTAAAAGTTGTCAACGAGTACAAGAGTTGGGTGCTCCAGCATACAAGTCTAACATACACTACCGGAAATGAGAATCAATGCTTACCATGAAGATGTAAAAGCTCCCTTGTAAGCATTTTGCGCGTTCTCTGCGGAATTTTTCAATTGAACACATGAGATGTGCTAGCAATGCAGCCCTCCAAGCATAATCTTTGATCTCTTCTAAATTTTCCAGAAGAGACAGATACAATGCTGGGACAAATTTTCCATAAAAGGAACGATGAAATAACCTATGACGAATAACACGTATGCTCGTGTATGTTGTGCAATCTTTTCTTCATTCACATTGTCATCTAACTTCTCATAGTTTTCCCTCAGCCACCTAGTTTTTACCATACCCTTTGAAAAGCCTTCCTCTGAATTTAACTCCGATCCTATATGTCGGTGACAAAGATCCCTGGCATTTCCGTCTACACCGGTAACTGCATTGCCATTTAGTAGCAATCCTGTAATGTACCACACATCTTGTAGACTAAGAATTAGTTTATGACAATTGAACACAAAGCATCCTTCATCCACATTGTAGAATTGCACAAACGCTTCGACAAGACTAGTATCCTTGAAAGCACTCACTGCTAACTTATGCAGATTTTTGTATCCCATCCCATTGAGCTTGTCAAGGACTCGGGCATCAGGGTTCCAGGATGTTAAAGAATTGATGCGATTGAAAGTCATTATCATCTAAAAGAAGAAGGATCGAATCGGAAAAACTAGATTTGACTTGAAACTAAACACTCATCAAATTTAACATTTCTATGTTGCTGTTCATCCTCACAGATCATTTCAAACCCGAAAGAAAGCAAGATTCCTAGTGATTATAGAAATTACTTTCTCTCGATTAAATCGTGTTTGCTTAAACTTTACTGTAAACAAATTACTTGGTAGTGGTTTCCTTGGTCGAATGATAATACTAAAAGAAACTTATGCACTTGTTTTCTTGTTTAAAAAATAAAAACCTTTCAAAAGCAATATGAGAAACGTTGCCAATTTAAGGGAAATACAAAACTACGCTGGCCTTGATTGATACCGAAAAGGGTGGTATCTAAAATCAATTTGGATTACCTACTTATTTTCTACCACTCGCCTAGGTGATCTATCACTCTCGATTTCTTATTTTCTCTCCTTCCTACCAAACATATCCTAGAGATTTAAGTGTAATTTCAGTTATGCAGCCTTTCTTTAGAGCTACCTTTCAAAAGGAAAACAAATTACAAAAGAACGAGAAAATAAAAAAAAATTTAAATTTTAAAAAAAGAAATTAGAAGGCTAAAATAAAATATCAGCACCGATGATGTAGTTCTTCAAACAATCCTTCCAAGAATATGAAAAATTCTCACATGCAACAAAAAGAAGGGGGGGAAAAAGACCCAAAAAGAAAGGAAAAAAAAAAAAAAAAAAAAACCCCCAAGAGTATGTCTCTGTTTGAACATTTTACCCAATATAGGAAAAAAAAAAAAAACAAAATAACATTACAGTTCAAATGTTTAGCATTAAAATGAAGTTCATAACCATAGAATACAAGAAAAACAACATTGTGAGCTTACTTTCAGCTTGAAAGAGCCGACTTTACAAATCAAAAAACACAAAAAAGAAAATCAAAAGTTTTTTGTAAACACTCAAACTTCTTACTCTTCAAAGTTCATTTTTTTATCACAGAAAAAAAGTCTGGAAATGCTTGTACTTATTTTCTAGGCTCCCAAACAGTGGAAAAAACAAACATAAAAAATATATATATGTATATGTGTGTGTGTGTGTGTGTGTGTATTCGACTTCAACAAAACAAGAGGAACGAGAACATATCAACAAACCTGAGTGATACTGGGCAGAACTCTTCTTCTTCCTTCTTCTTCTTCTGATTTATGAAGGAATTTGGTTCTGGTTCTTACCGGCAATGGAAAAAAGTTTTCAGACGTGGTCAACAAGCTTTCTTACATGAATATGATTATCAAATTTCATTTTTCATCAACTTTTTTTTTTTTTTTATGAGATTATTCTCATTTATTTCTTTCAATTTTAAGTTATTTTTTATTTTATCCCGTAAATTTTAAAAATATTCACTTTATCCCATAAATTTTAAATTTAATCTTACTTTATCTATTCTATCATAATTTTAGTTAAAAATAACTGGAAAAAAAATGTGAGTTAAGCACTGGTATTTTTTTTTTTCATTTGTTTGTAGCAAAAATACTAATAGAATAGATTTAATAAGACTATTTTTTTTATTAATTGAAATTTTGATAAAATGGATAAAGTGATGTTAAATTCAAGTTAAGACGATAAAATTAGAGTTTTTAAAATGTAAAACATAAAGTGAAAAGCTCAGGTATAAATGAAAATCATTTTATTTATTTCATTGAACTCATTAATGGATAACTATCAATTTGGGGGGGGGGGGGGGGGGGTTTAAAAATTATTTTTCGTATTGGTCTCCGTGAACTTATTGTAGAGCTGTTATTTACATTTTTAATTTTTAATTTTGAAAATTTATATTTTAAACTTACAAGCAATATGTAATGTTTCGAAAATTCATAATGTCAATTCTTGAATTTAATTAGGAATAAAGGGGTGAATTTTCTGTATTAAGAGCACAATTTTAAATGTCCTTTTATCTGTATTACAGTGCTATGAATGATAAACTTGAAGTTATGATCTGTTATATGAAATTGGTTTACGTAATTTTCCTATTAAGTAATTAATTGAAATTTTTTGAAATTTTCAAAAGTAATGTAATCACATAAAAATTGCGATTCAGAATTTATTAATAATCCTGTCGAGTGTAATGATCAGAAAATCGACAGCACGAATTTTTGAACAAAATAGAAACAATCTGTAAAAATTATGTAATTACTGTACATTATCTGTGATTTTTAACCATTCATAAAAATAATACCATGAATGGTAAATTTAATGTTACGGTATATTTATTAGCATGTTGGAGTAGTTTTTCATTTATTAGATTAATGTGAAAAGGTCTTTAAAAAAAAGTTTAGGATCATCTCGAAAAAAATAAATAAATAAATAAAATAATATAAATTGAATTATCATCTTTATAAAAGTTCAGAAATTATTTAGGTTAATTATTTTAATTTAAATAAAAAACAACAAGTATGACTAAGATAATTCACGATTTTCACAATTTAATTATGAACCATAAAAGTGGTCTAGGAAAATGTTATAGCTATTCACAAACAGTTATACATTATAATTAGATTATATTTTTGAAATGAAAATAATTTTTCATCCTAAATTTGAAAGAAGAAATTTGCAACGGATATTATGAACTAAAGTTTAGAGGGTATTCTGTGACAAGATCTAAGCCTTTGTTTAGTTTGTTGGTTGGAAATTGAATTTCCAATTTAGAGTTAGTTAATTTTTTAAAAACTAATTATAATTTTTTTAACTTTTCAAAAATAGTCGATATGAAAATATTAAGATTTTATTTGACATATTAGTTTAACTGTAATTAAATTATATTTTTTTTACTAAATTTTTACCTTTTTTTAAAAAAATCAATAAAAATTATAACAAATTTTTAAAAAAATCAACTAATTTAAACTTAAAAATTTATCTTCAATTACAATCTAAACAAACGTTGAGTTAAAAATAATGATTTAAACGGCTGTGAATTCAAAGAAAAAGTTATCCAAAAATTAATTTAGAATCCGTTTGGTGAATGAATTTGAGTTAAAAATTTTAAGTTTTAATAATAAATTAGTATTTAATTTTTTAGAAAAAATAAAAAAAATTCAAAAAAGATAAAAAAATTTAAAAAAAATAAAAATTTTAGTTTGAATTTGAGATACAAACGTTAGCCATTAAAAAAATGAGCAAACTGGAGTCCGTATCCCCTTCATTAATAGTCTCTCTCTCTCTCTCTTTTTTTTTTTGCTTGAAATTAAATAATGTCTCAAAACCTCACCAGTCACCATTTCCTTTCCTTTATTTATTTATTTTTTCTTTTTAATATATATATATATATACATATATATATATATAATTCTTTTATTTGATGTCCGAATGATGCTTCCTCTTCTGCATTGGACACCGAGCGAGCTCCCGCTTGTACAAGGATGACAAAGGTTAACCACTCTCCCTTTGCTTTATAGACGAAAATATGGTGCTTTCTGAGAGACCCATAAAACTTTTTTTTCTTTTTTTGGTGCCCTTTTGGGGTGATTTCTAGGCCTTTTCTCGACTTCCAAAACGCATGATTTCTGTCCTTGTTTTGTGATAAAAACCCACCAGATTTTCCTTCCTCTACAAGTTAAAAAAAAAAAAGCTGCTTTTTTTTTTTTGTTTTTTTGAAACACCAAAAATGGTGGAACTTTCAGATATGATTTTTGAGGAGAGAGAGGAGCTCATGGTTTCATCCAGTGATGAAAACCCAGTTTTCAGAACTGCCCATTTCCTGAAACCTTCGTCTTCCAAGCAAGTTTGCAAAAATCCCACCATTTTTGGCCAAAAGAGGTCAAAAATCAAGGTCCATTTCAGAGGTTGGAGATACCCAAAGGAAGGGTGGAGAATCTGGGTTGAAAGTATGGAAAAAAGGTACCAATCAACATGGAAAATGGCTGGGATACATGAAGCAATAATGGGTTCAATTTACACTATCAAAAGAAAGAAAGATTTTGTTCTTGAGTTGGCTCAAAAATGGTGTTCCGAGACAAACTCATTTATTTTCCCTTGGGGTGAAGCCACTCTCACATTGGAAGATATGAAGGTTTTGGGTGGTTTTCCTGTTCTGGGTGAGCCGGCTTTGGCTCGACGCAATGACCGAGAATCCGTCGAGATCGAAGCGAAACTGATCGAAGAGTCTAAGGAAGCTGCAACAATTGGTGGTTGTAGAGCAACTGGCGTCTCTTGGATGAAACATTTCATGGGAAGTGGGAGCAATCTTGAGCATGAAGCATTCCTTTCCTTGTGGTTGTCTTGGTATGTTTTTCCGACGAATTATTGTCGCATCGGAGAACATGTTTTTCCGATCGCAATTCGTTTGGCTAGAGGGACTCGAGTCGCTCTTGCCCCGGCTGTATTGTCGAGCCTTTATCACGATTTGCGTTTGTTGAAACAGAAACTTAGTGACTCTGAAGAGCTAATTGGGAAGGATAAGTTGATGAAATCCCATGCCCCTTTTCAGTTGGTGCAGCTTTGGGGTTGGGAGAGGTTCCCCAAACTTGGACCGGAGCCCATGCCCTTGACGGACACTAGTACACCAAGACAAGCTCGTTGGCACAATCTGAGTGCAGAGCCTAAATTCGACTTCAGCTCGGCCTTAGACTCTGCTGGTGAGAGCTTCCTATGGCGTCCATATGCCTCGTCTTCGGATTGTTGGTTGTCAACCAAGTTTAACTTGGACAAAGAGCAGTGGGTTTTGGTTGGTCATGCCTTGGATGAGGAGTTGGAGACATTGGCTAGATGCTTGCGGGTGAGCGAGCTTGTTGGACTGAACTGCATAGAGCAGTACCTGCCGCATCGGGTTGCGAAACAATTTGGTATGGATCAAGACATTCCGCTCCCTGTGGCTCGATGCAATGGGACACCTACTGCTGCGTGGAGCAATTACAACAGGCCGATTAGAGATGAAAAACTGTATATACCATCCAGACGCTTTGATTCTGGTGTTACGATTCAGTACTCGAAATGGTGGAACCACTCCATGAGGAAGCAGGGTGATGATGTTATCAAGTCCCACGTCAAAAGGCCTAGAGATACTGTAAGGTGTCCCAGAAGGATCGGTGCTGAAAATGAGTCGCTTGCAGATTCGATTTGGTACAGGAAATGGCCGGACCGCTCTGTGATGAAGCAGGATGATGATGTTATCAAGTCTGATGTCAAAAGGCCTAGAAATACAATTAAGTCTCCAATGAGGATCGGTGCTGAAAATAAGAAAATGTCACCTGCAGATTCAGTTCGCAGATGTCCTTTTCGGAGTCTTAATACTATGGAAGTGGAGGACTCTGCTAGTAGAGGCCAAGAAGGACCTGAAGAAACTGTCGGTGACCACGATGACACGGGGAAAGGTTTTGAATTGCCTAATGCTGTCGAACCTCCCTCGGGTTCTCAGCTTCAAAACATGTCAATTTCAGCTGCAGATGATCGAATTGCAGAAGAAATCGAGGCTACACTCCTTGTGGTTGGTCCAACGAAAAGCGTCTCAAAGACGACGTTGTGCGCTAATGATGTGAGTAATGAAGCAGAAAATACGGAGTCTGCAGCACATGTGATTGATCTTACTAACGAAGAAAGCGAGGCAGAAATTCAGGTTCCGGGATTGAAGCTTGAAGCTCGAATTGGAAGGCTTGAACGAACACTCAAGTATCTAAAGAAAACCAGATATCCACATTTATGCAAGGTTAAAAAGCCGACCCGATTTGCTTCAACGGAAGGACGCAAATCAAGAGATTTATTTACTAATTGAACTTGTTTCTATGTTAGTCACTTCTTGTCTTGAGCTTTGTTTCACTCACACAAAGTGTTTTTAGAACTTCTACTATGTGACTAATATTTACTTTGCTATCTCCTTATTTTTGCTCTTTTTTTTTTATCTTTTTTTTTTTGCTGGAGTTTCTTTTGCAAATAAAAAGAATCTCTTTTGCTAGATATATATGAAGATATAATGACATGCTGGTGTGTGTATGTGTGTGTGTTTGTACTGCCTCAATGTCTAGAGTTAGAAGGATTCCGAATGTCGCTAACTCCTCATCCAAGTCCTGATCAACCAAAACTCGCTGTTCTTTTTCCAAAGTGAACTTGACAACCGATTAGTTGACGGATGAGGCATGGGGACGCCGTTGGATGCTCTCTTCCTAGCATGGTAAGGCTATGGCCAAGTTGAAGTTGAATTTAGGCATTGTTTCAGGTTGTGCCAATGCGCTGGTCTTGGTTTGCTAGTGTCCGTCGAGGGCATGGTTAAAAGGCGTCGATACTCTTCTCCCGGCGAAAATATATCATCGGTACAAGGCCATTGTAAGCTCTCTTTCCGAGCATGGTCTATGGCCAAGCTGAAGCTGAATTTTGGCTGTTTTGGGGTTGTGCCAACGCGTTGGTCTTGGTTTACTAGTGTCCGTCAAGGGCATGATCAGAAGGCGTCGATACTCTTTTTCCCACGAAAATATATCATCGGTATGAGGTGAAATTTATCGGCGCTTGGTAAAAACATTTTAGCTATGAGGTTTTTCCAATGAATTTTCAACGAAAAATTTTCTCCAGTATAAAACCTGTTGGCGACGCAAGTTCTTGTTATTGCTAAGACTAAATTTGTCATAAAAACTTTTATTTTTTTTCTTCCTTCCCCAAGCAGTGAGTAAGAGAACTTTTCAAAATGAGATAATAACATTCCCAAAAATTCAATACCTAAGCCAGTAACGCATTATTCTCGAAATGTCATGTTTTACCAAACATTTGTATTGTAATGATTTACCTTTGTGTTTCCAATTTCAAGTTAAAAAGGGACGACTCTCCTTTGCGCGGAGAAAGAGAGGCCGAAGAAGAAAAGGAGGTTTTTCTTCGTCGAGGCATTTGCTCCGCCTGGTCATGCCTGCCACTCACCTTGGAAGCATCCGGGGGGATATAGCTTAGTTGGTAGAGCGGAGCTCTTGCAATTGGGTTGTTGCAATTACGGGTCAAAAAATCCATCCTGGACTAAGCAAGGAGCCTTCTAGGCCAACAACTCTCATCTCAAACACGAAGAATTGGAAGGAGGATCGGGAACCAACCAAGGCACCATAGCGTGGCATAACTGACAGGTTATGTTCTATCATCCGAGTCATCCCTTACTCCAAAAAAAGAGAGGTGAGGTCTGGAGAGTGGGACAGATCTATCTGCGGTATATTTCTTTTGCCGGAGCCACCTTCTTGACAAAATTTGGTCACACTTAAAGTGTGAAAACACCATTTTTTAACAACCTCAAAATACCTTAAATTTGATTTATATAATAAATCTGGTGATTAGAAAAGTTCACATTGTTTAATATCTAATTCTATAGTTTTTTAGTCTCTACCATAAAACCAGTTGAACGCAGATTTTTATCTATTCATATTTATTACGTCGTATTAAATTCTTATATATTTTTTAAAATATGATACGATTTTAATATATTCAAAATAGATCAAATCATTAGGTTTTTTTTTTTTCGATGTTACAAGTAATTCCCCAAAGTAAAACAACAAGAGAAGTTAGAAGTTAAAAAGAAAGGAAATTATAAGAGAGATTAAAGTGGAAAACGAAATACTAAGTTGTTTGGTAGATAAGAAATTGAAATTAAAAAAAATTACAAATTCTTGTTATATATATATATATATATATATATATAAAGTCTCATATCCAGTACCGTATGATATGCGGTATGTGAACTTTAATTATTAGAAATATAAATTCATACAGAAGAAAATGTAGTAAAAGTAAATATAAATTTTTCTTATTTTACATTTCATCTATATAAATTTACATTTATAATAACTAAAATTCATATTTATCATATATCATCCGATATCAGATATAAGACTAATCATATATATCTATATATGAAATGTTTGGTTTGACATCATCAATTCTTATTCATTTCCTTATTCGAGTAAGAGTATAATTGTAAAATTGATTAATACAATATTTCTTTACTTTCTCTCTCACCAAACAATATGTGAGAAAATCCCTTAAAAAAATTGTAAGAAAAGCTCTCTCATTTTCTCACCTTTACATTCACCTTCTCCAAAGTAATTTCCCTCTGAAAAAAAAAAAAAAAATGCAGCAAATGCTTGCTGCTGTGTGTGTTAGGGTTTACTTGGTAAGTGATCTGCTCTTGTTGGACATGTCATTTGGATTTTTTTTTGTTTTTTTCCTGTTCTTCTAACTAGGATAAACCTGAGAAATTTGATTTCAAGCGATATTATTAGTTTTCTTGAAATTATTCCTTGCTGGTTTTGATTATTACTGGATATATCAGTCCGAAAAATTTTGCCGTTTTTTTTTTTTTTTTTTTTCCTTCACCACCTTTTGCAGTAAAGCACTTATGTTTGTCTCATGGAGTTTCTTTACTTGTTTCACAAGTTAAAAAACTTTTTTTTTTTTTTTTTTCAAAAACACATTTCATTAGCTAAAACACTACTTTTTCAACTTTTTTTCCAAGAAAAAAAAAGCCCGAGCTCGAGCTTGAGCCCGATGTCGGCTTAAGATGAGTGGGTTTTGAGTAGAAATGCAGTTATTTAGCACTTTCATCTTGCTGACAAATTAGCTAAATGTGGTAGAATATGTGTAGAGTACATCAACTAAAATTTCTATAGTAAACCCATTTGGCAATTTCAAATTTTTTTTTTTTTGCTGGTTGACAATCTTATGTGAATTGTTGCATTTACTTTTGGATAATTCAGAGTTTCCTCTAGCTTTCTTGTTTAATTTATCTGCTTTTTTCGCTTATGCTAATAGTTCACATTGAGAATTCGAGATTAAGATGGTCCAAACCAGATCACATACCACTAGATTGCCTGAACATGGCATGCTCGTGCCTTACCGGTCATGTGAGCCAAAGAGAAAAGTGAAATTATCGAAAGCGGGGGAAATCAAGCGGCGCAGAGTCACCGTAGTAGACACACACAATGATCCGACTTCTGATGCTAACAGCAACATGCCTATTGATGATGCAGAACCATCACAGGTGAAATATATGTATAAACATATAGGTGTTTGGTGTTTGAGTTTGAGTTAAGATTTTTAAGTTTCAATAGTAATTTTTATTGACTTTTTCAGAAAAGACAAAAAAGTTTTTCAGAAAAGGACAAAAATTGAGTTGAAAAATTTGAGTTTGAGTTTGTAAACCAAACTCACCAGTAAGTGTACATATGTACGTATACATATCGGACGCGCTACTGTTTTTTGGGATGAAGAGGATAAGTTGTTAATGGACAATGTATAGTTAATGGTGTCTGAAGTCATTAATCTGCTATCTTCGGTGTAACGTTATGTCTGGTATATGAGATCAAGTGCTGTCCTGTCTCAACTGGTGTCCGAAATTATCAAGTGCTCTATGAAATCCCGCTTTATATCAGCTTAAGTGGTGTATTTTTACAATCATGTATGGTCCAATCCAAGGGCAGAGCACCATTCATTTTACTCTTCGTAATTTACTGCGTTATCGCATCCATCGGTCGATTCTACTCCCGGGAATTACTATCTTCTATCTTACTAACAAGGTTCTGCATCTGTCTATTTCAGTTACATGTGATCCCTTTGAAATCAAGTGCTAATGAAAAACGACAGTTCTACACTCGAGGTTTATGTGGTCCAGAAAACGCAGCTGACAGCAAAGGGCCTGGACAAAATGGCGAACGTGAGATTGAGGCAGATCCCGCAACTTATCTGATGAGGACTGATATGGGGGGTGAAAAACAGGACAAGGTAGCGGCTGGAGAACACAAACGAGCACCAGAGGAAGTATTCCCCACAAAAGTATGTCGATCACTGATAACCAAGAGGGGCCAATCATCTGATGCGCAAAAGACACCTACAGAAGAAGCAGTTGACGAGGCAAGTCCACTTGATTACAAACAGTCTGATGAAGCAAGACCGAAAACCAGTGAAAACAAGCGAGTTTGCATGATGAGCACAGTTGTGAAAATGGCGCAGGGCAAACGGTTCTCGGGCTAATCTGTCAAGGGGGTTTGGTCACGTAAGGTCAATAAGAATCTCAAGGGTTCACCACAGACCCTAAGCAGCTATTGACTTGGAGACGAGGCCGTCATGACGTGCTTGACGACAATACGCTGCTCAGCCCGATTTTCTCAAATATCAACTTAATGGACGAGCCACCATCAAAGACTGTGTCCTGCTTTCCTGAAAATGAAGTGGACAACAGTACCAAATTTCATAACACTGAGCTTCCAGGATTGGAGAATAACGGCATCTCGCCTGTAGATTCGTCCCATAACGATCATTATCTGCATGTGGAAGTGGAGGATTCTGGTATTAGAGGTCAAGAAGGAGCCATAGAAAACGTGTCAACTTCATCTGCGGATGTCGGGGTTGCTGAAAACATGGAGCTCGAAACACCTGCCAGTGTACCAAATCCATTGACAACGGGTGCAAAGACTGTCGAAGAACATGGTGCCAAAAAAAGTTCTAGCTTTCGTAGTGTTAATATTGCGATTCCCGAGTTGGAGCATGAAAGAGTGACTGCTAACTAGAAGGAACTTTCGCCGGAAGATTCTTCCACTGATAGAAGTTATGTTTTGGATCTTTACACTTTGGAAGCGGAGGAGGGTGGTTCTTCTATTAGAGGTCGACAAGGACGCGTAGAATCCAGCGGCAAGGGTAATATCATCGCGAAAGGACTTGAATTGGCTGCTATTGCTGAACCTCTCTCGAGCTCTCGATGTCATGAAATGTCAAGCTCAATCGAAAATGATACAGTTACTGAAAATAGAGAGGCTGCAACCCCAGTGACTATTGACCTCACTACCGAAGAAAATGAAAACGAAATTACTCGTACGTTTTGTGGTGGTGAGTTTACAGGATCAGAGATTGGAGCTCGAATTCGCAGGCTTCAGAGAGTGATCGGGGAACTAAAGAGAGCAAAATATTCCCTTTCATTTCTCTGCCAAGAAGAGAACATCTGAACAACGACAGTATGGGATTTCTTCGGCAAATGGAAAGAGAGTAACCCAGTTTGTCTTTACAAAAGTTGCTATTTTGATTCAAGTTCTTCCCCTTGTGAAAAAGATAGTCATATCCGAAATAGATTTCGTAATAAATTCTTTCAAAATTGACTATATTTGTTTCTCTGTTAAAAGCAATTCGCGATTGGGTAAATAAGGCTTCATTTGGCAATTTCATTTTAACTCAAACTAAACTGTATTTTTTTATATCAATTTTAGTTTTTTTTCTTGAAAAGTTAACAAAATTTATAACTAATTTTTGAAAAGTCAACAAATTTCAACTTAAAAATTTCATCTCTAACCGACAAACCAAATGCAAGCTAACTCTATCATGATTGTGGTGGACCACCCAATGGGGTATTCCTGGACTATCGTGATTGATTTGTAGTCAAGATTTCAAGTGATGAGTAATGCTCTTCAAGAGTCTTAACTCTTAAATAGGAAGGATTATTCTTGTAGCCTAATATTTGAATTTTGAGTGTTAGCGTATTTGGTGAACTGAGGTGACACACTCTTTACTGAAGGTAAGGCCTGACAGTAGGGTTTTATTTAACATTTCTGTTAACATTTAAGTTCAGTTTCTTCCTCTTGACCAAATCTATAACCCCGGTATGGGATCGATCCCTTCTTTATAGTCTAGTAGACCCGTTTAGTATAATTCCGAAGAAGACATCTGTCCGCTGGATCAATAACAGTGTGAGGGTTAGGTCGAACCAAGGACCTATGGAAGTCGGGGCTACCCTATCCCCATGGGCAACGCAACAGTGTCCTGAGAGAGGAGTTTAGAGGCCAACCGCCCTTAGGGGGTTTACTGCACAAGGCCCCCTTTATTCTATGACATCAGAATAAAGTTCATCACTAGGCTTGTGCATTTTTTTGCCCATATGGAGCTTTTACCTTGCCCTAGCTCTTTACCTTTCTGCCTTTCATAAACTAGATGAATGGGAGAAGGAAACTCGAGTTGTCAAAGTTCGATCAATGGGCTCTACACACAAAGAGATACGTTAATGCTGGTCATTTGCTTCTCAGATCTCCCAAAAAAAAAAAGGGATTGTGTCGAATTGGAAATTAGAAGGCATAGTAAAAATCTATAACTTAATTGGTGAAAGAGCATGTCCCTCCATATACTCCTATTCTTTTCTTTTTTTTTTTTACCGCCGTATAAAAAGATGTATATATATAGAGTAGTAAATCAACAAGATATTGAGGAATTCTCCACATGATATGGGGCTTTTTCACCTAAAATTACAGGGATTCTTTCGTTTGGTGAAACAATAAGCTCTTCTCTTGCTTCAACAATGCTGTCTGTTGGTCCTGTGACGCCCCGACTTCCCAAGCCAGGTCGACACCATACTTACTTGTAAATTTGAGAATAATTTTTTTTTTCTTTAAAACATATTTACATAAGTTATCTTGTAGAGAAAAACTTATCATGTATACATACTATACTGAAGATATCTTCTTAAGTCTTTAAACTTCATACATATTGCATAACATAATTTACTTTTGAGATTCAAAAGCGGTTGCGGAAAATTTTGCGTAGTGGTATCCCACACCGCCCTTCACCCGCCGCATCGTCCGCATAGCCCACCATTTAAGCTGCAGGCTTCTTACCTACAGTATGGAATACAAGAGTGAGCTTTCGCCCAGCAAGTACAAACATAATCTCACAAAACATTTAGAACATCTCAAAAACATGTCATTCATCATATAACATATGCATGAACCATTTATGATTGATTGAATGTCTTATGCTTTATTATAGACTCAATCCTTTAACTTATTATCTTGTCTCAACATGTGGGCCCATAGTGTACGTACCGAAAGCGCGCAGCCTCCAGATAAAGCTAGGGTTTGCAAGGCCCTAACAGTTCTGGGAATTATAACTTGACCCTTCTCGATCACGGAAGGTAAATGTCACAACTGAAACCTCTAGCCTCCTCGATCACGGGAGGTTGGTACGACACCTTTCTCGATTTATCTTACCATATGGTTTAACATTAGTGAACATGCTTCATGATGTCACTATGTTATATCATACTTAACACTTGCCATAACATAGCATTCTTGAAAAACATGTCATTTATGGCATTTTTGTAAACCATGACACTTTTGAAAACATGGCATTTATGGTATTTTTGTAAACCATGACACTTTTAAAAACATGGCATTCTTATCAACATGGCATAACATGTCATAGAATATATCATCGCATGGCATCACATATCATAGTATGTACACTTGAAAATATAGTGTAAATAGCATAGCATAACATAGCACATTTGAAAATAGTATTTACTATTTCCATACTGCAGGTGAGGTTCGATACTTGCCTGAGATACTATGTCTGGGGTTTCGTTGCCTTAACTCAGATTGCAACTGCAGGTTACCTCCTGCTATTAAAAAGAACATAGGATAAGGATCCTATAAGATATTGGTAACCTGTTCAATATTCTAATTATATGTCCCCCCCCCACACCGGTCTTGATCATTACTAGGTTACTAATCGTAACCCTAGAGTTTGTGGTTAACCAAACTTGATCCATTACTTGTTAGGTTACTTGAGGTAACCTCGGGTATTAAACTCATGTATGTATAGTATCAAGTTACTATTCCTATTATTGGGCCTAATCTTTAGTAACTCGGGTATCTTTCCCGGTTATCATCCGTTAACAACTTGTTACTACACTTTAGCTTTTAAATCCAATTTGGAAAATTGGCTAGAAAATCTTTTGTTTTACTTCCCAATTCGAGGTTTTCAAAGTAAAACTTTATAAAACTCATTTAAGGCTGAAAACTGCTTTTGAAATAGTTTTCATAGTCAAAACAGGAAATGTTGATGTAGAAATACAGTTTTTCTGTATGTTTGTAGAAAATCCTGTACAGGAATTTCTTGTTCTCTGCACAGTTTTTATAATTCAGGTTGTATTTAAAAATCCAAATGGAATTTGAAAAACTTGTCTTCACGAAAGTTCTTGCTCTTGAGAAATTCTAAAACTTTCATGTTTTAAGAAAAACCCAGTTCTGCTTGGATTCGTACCAGTTTTAATTTGAAACCCACTGGTCGTGTAAACTAGGTCTGGGCAGTTTAGTCTCGGATTTTCGTAAAAACGGAGGCCATTGGAGCCTCATTTTGCAAATCCGTCCGCGCTGCCCTCTAGGAAAAACTGTTCTGAACAACTTTTGTGTTTTAAGTTTTGCCAAATTCGGCCTCTAAGGGCCTAAAAATCGCTTTTTCCCGAAAACTGACCAGTTTCTACCCGAAATGGCAGTTTTCGGTTTCGATTTTTGTTTTACGTCCTAGACGTGAAATCTAGCTCAACCAGCCACCGCGGGAGCCCTAATATCAATCATGCAGCGGTTTCTAACGTTCAATATTCAACATGCAAGCCAATTTGAACAACATTCATAACCATGCAAAATCCTAAGCATTTAATCAAACACAAAGCATGCATATAAAACCACCAACCATAAAATCCTAATTAACCAAGCACATAACCTAAATTTCTTAACTAAGGCAGGGAATTAAAGTGAGCTTATGCTCTTACAAACTTTGCTTGAAATACATTTAAATTTCTCAATTGAAATTTAAATGAAAAGTGTTGGGTTTTGAGGGGATTTACCTAGCTTCCACCCAAGGCCGGTTTTGTTGCACCAATTGGCACCAAAGTTGGCTGATTCTTGGTGGCTGCTTGCACCTAAACTAAACACTCTTAAATCCAAATTTTATCACTCACTCACTCCCCCTTGGCAGCTGGCTGTTGGCCCCAAAAATGGGCACCAAAAATTTCGAAAACCTATCTTGAAGCCACTAGAGAAAAACCGACTACCCTAGCACTAAAACCCCTAAGTTTTCCGAATTTTTCTTTGCTTTTTCTCACCCTTGGAAGTCCGGATTTCTTGAGAGAGAAAATGGCAAGAGTTTGGCTAGTTTTCACCAATTTTTGGCTCAAAATCCGCCCACCCCCTTGGCCTATTTATAGGTGAAAAAATGGGTTTCTTTGCAATTATTCTTGGTTCAACTTTGCTCAAAAATCCTTGGAATAAAAATAATTGCACAAAATTTTGCCAAAGAACCCTCCAAGTGGCCGGCCATCCTTGTGCTAGGTGTCATGGTGTGATTGTTTCCACCATTTATGATATCATAAATCAAAAATGGGATGATGTCATAAATCTAAGGTGAGGTGATGTCATCTTAAAGCCTTGTTTGGCTTGTTCTTTAATGTAGTCCACTTTAAATCCAACACAGATATTTCTAATACTGTGTTCACTAATACACAGTACAATTTAATACTGTTATACCGAATTGCAGTCCAAAATTTATCTATGTATAGTTGGACTGTATATAACTTTTTCTTTTTATTTAAAGCCATTTGGCCTTTAATATCCTATTTTAGGTGCTTGATTTTTCTATGGTGGTTTTAAACTTTAATTATGCTATCTTGTCTGTAAGGACGGTTTTCGCATTTCTCACACTGATTATCATATAACATTACCGTCTTAGGTTTGACCATTCTGGTCAACCTCTGACTTGTTCCGATCAAATTTTGACTATCATGAATTCATGAAATTTCGTCATACCTTTTTACTTAAAAGGCCTATCATGAAGTCTCGTAATTAATTTACCGAGAACTCAATCATATACTGATAAAATCATGAATTTTGTATTAATATTCATAATTTTCATAAAATTGCACATAAACACATAATACGAACTATAAATTTCTTATTTACAAGAAAATTGTGAGTTCGTGAAAATTTCGATTATTACAATCTACCCTCCTTAAAGAATTTTCGTCCTCGAAAATCAGAACAATTCGGGGTAGCTTTTCTTCATCTCATCCTCGCGTTCCCAGGTTGTCTCCTCAATCTCATGATTTCGCCATAGGACCTTAACTAAAGGTATAACCTTGTTCCTTAGCACCTTTTCTTCTCGTGCTAAGATTCGAACTGGTTTCTCCTCATAGGTCAGATCTTCGTGAACCTCAATTGGTTCGTGGTCCAATACATGGGATGGATCCGAGATGTACTTCTTCAGCATCGACACATGAAATACATTGTGTACATATGCTAATTCCTGGGGCAAAGCCAACCTATAGGCCACGTTGCCAATTCTTTCCAATATTTCGAATGGCCCTATGTATCGTGGACTTAATTTCCCCTTCTTTCCGAATCTCATAACCCCTTTGAATGGAGCAACTTTGAGAAAGACCAAGTCTCCTACTTGGAATTCTAGAGGCCTTCTGCGTTTGTCGGCATAGCTCTTTTGTCGACTAAATGCAGTCTCCATTCGTCGGCGTATAAGTTTGACGGCATCAGTGGTTTTCCGAATGAAATCTGTGGACACAAGTTCCTTTTCCCTGGTCTCGTACCAATGGACTGGAGATCTGCACCTTCTTCCGTACAGAGCTTCGTAAGGAGCCATTCCAATTGAAGCTTGGAAACTGTTGTTGTACGAGAATTCAATCAAAGGAAGCTTCTTATCCCAAGTTCCTTTGAAATCCATCACAGACGCTCGCAACATGTCTTCCAGGGTCTGAATGGTCCTCTCGGATTGCCCGTCCGTTTGAGGATGAAAAGCTGTACTAAAGGTAAGCTTGGTACCCATGGCTTGATGTACACTTCTCCAGAACTTAGAAGTGAAACGACCATCACGATCAGAGATGATTGTCTTTGGAATCCCATGGTAGCGAACAATCTGCGCGACGTATAGTTCCGCCAGCTGTTCCACCGAAAAGCTAAGCTTGATGGCGATGAAGTGTGCAGACTTCGTCAAACGATCAACAATCACCCATATAGCATCATTGCCACTGGAAGTTCGGGGTAGTCCAACCACGAAATCCATCGTCACTTGGTCCCATTTCCATTCTGGGATGGAAATTTTCTGCAACTCTCCCCCCGGACGTTGGTGTTCTGCCTTCACCCTTTGACATGTAAGGCATTTGCTGACGAATGTAGCGACGTCATTCTTCATTCTGGGCCACCAAAAACTTTCCTTCAAGTCTTGGTACATCTTTGTAGCTCCTGGATGGACGGAATACGGAGTCTCATGAGCTTCCTTCATGATTTGTTCCTTCAACTTGTCGTCGTTAGGGATGCATAATCTATTTTTCCGATAGAGTATGCCCTCATCCGATATGTTGAAGTCTGACTCTTTTTCTTCCAGGACTTCGTTCCTTGTTCTGAGCAGCGAGGCATCTCCTTCTTGTCGCTCTTTCATACCATCTAAAATGGTAGGTTGGAAGGTTAGGGCAGCTAAACTTCCCGTAATAAGCTCTATTCCAGCTTCTATTAGCTCCTTCTGAAGAGGTTCGGTCAATGGCTGTATTGACATCAACGAGGAAGATGACTTCCGACTAAGGGCATCAGCTACTTTGTTAGCCTTCCCTGGATGGTAACGGATGTCTATGTCATAATCCTTCACCAATTCGAGCCATCTTCTTTGCCTCATGTTAAGCTCTTTTTGTGTGAAGATATACTTCAAACTCTGATGATCTGTGTAGACTTCACACTTACTGCCGTAAAGGTAGTGCCTCCAGATTTTGAGCGCAAATACTACCGCCGCAAGTTCCAAATCATGCGTCGGGTAGTTCTTCTCATGATCCTTTAGCTGGCGTGAAGCATAAGCGATCACCTTTCCATTTTGCATGAGCATGGCTCCCAATCCTATTTTAGAAGCATCGCTGTATATCACGAAGTTTCCTTCTTCCACATTCGGAATTGTGAGAATCGGAGCGCGAGTCAGCCTGTTTTTCAGCTCTTGGAAGTGCTCTTCACACTTTGCAGTCCATTCGTACTTCTTTCCTTTCCGTGTAAGTGCAGTGAGTGGCGCTGCAATTTTAGCAAATCCTTCGACGAAACGTCGGTAATAGCCCGCCAAGCCGAGGAAACTACGTACTTCGGTGACATTTTTCGGAGCTGGCCATTCACTTACTGCCTCAATCTTGGCCGGATCTACAGATATGCCGTTCTTGGAGACCACATGTCCTAAGAAATGGACCTTTTTCAACCAAATTCACACTTTGTGAATTTAGCGTAGAGCTGGTTTTGCTTTAAAATTCGTAAAGCAATCCTTAAATGCTCCTCATGCTCCTCCTTTGATCTTGAATAATCAAGATATCATCTATAAAGACAATAACAAATTTATCCAAGTAATCCTTGAATACTCGATTCATCAGGTCCATAAAGGCTGCTGGAGCATTTGTCAGTCCGAATGGCATAACGAGGAACTCGTAATGTCATATAGTGTTCGAAAAGCTGTCTTGGGAACGTCTCCTTCCCTAATTCGAAGCTGGTGATATCCGGATCGCAGGTCAATCTTCGAGAAAATTGAAGCTCCTCTCAGCTGATCAAACAGATCATCGATCCGAGGCAAGGGATACTTGTTCTTGATAGTTATCTTGTTCAACTCCCGATAGTCAATGCACATCCTAAGAGTGCCGTCCTTCTTTTTAACAAACAGAACTGGAGCTCCCATGGCGAGTAGCTCTGACGAATGAATCCTCGATCCAGAAGCTCTTGTAACTGAATCTGCAGTTCCTTAAGTTCGGCAGGCGCATCCTATACGGAGCCTTGGATACTGGTGCTGATCCAGGAAGTAACTCAATCTCAAAGGAAATCTCTCGTTCTGGTGGCAGTCCTGGCAACTCTTCAGGAAAACCTTATAAATTCTCTGACTATCGGTACTTCCTCCGGTCTGCTCTCGGTTTCAAGCGTTTATCCACTATGTTGGCTAGAAATCCCATACATCCTTCTGCCAACATTTCCTAGCCTTCAGCGCAGAAATGAACATTTTCGGCTGTTTTGGAGTCGATCCTCTAAACATAAACTCCTTGTCTCCAACTGGCTTGAACGTGACCGTTCGTCGTGGACAGTCGATCACCGCGTTGTATTTCCCCAAGAAATCCATTCCAAGATGACGTCGTAGTCGAATAGGTCAATGATGATCAATTGACATACATTTCCCTACACATATAATTATTGGACATGACGTATCCAATAATCAGACTACAGAATCTCCCGGAGGGTAATGCAGTCTAAATGTTTTTCCGATCTATCACTTGTCTACTAGTTTCTTAGCGAATCTAGGTGATGTGAATGAATGCGTAGCTCCAGAATCAATTAACACATAGGCATCTTGTTGAGCAAAAGGAAGCTGACCTGTCACCACTGTGGAAGGTCAGCTTGAGCATCCTCTTTGTATAGGCGTAAATACGTCCTTGCGGTTCTGGAGCTTCCAACTGCTTGGGAGATTTCGGGTCCTCGAGCTTCATCTGTGCCGCATGAAGTTGAGGTCCCTGTCTCTCTGTTGGTTCTGCGGACTCTGGGGGTTAAGATTGCAGCTTCTAGCATAGTGGCCTTCTTGCCACAAAGAAAACAGCGACCGTTTCCAACACGGCACTCTCCCGGGTGCTTTCTCCCACATTTCTGACAAGTGGGATTATTGTTGTTATCAGGAGTATTTCTCTTTTGGGGAAAATTCTGTTGATTCCCTGTCCTCTGAATTCCACTTCTCTTCTGCTGGTTGTTGCCGTACGGTCTGTTGTTGTTGTTGTTCTGGCCGAAGGTCTCTTGACCTTTCTGTTGCGGAGTTTGGCTTGGTCTTGCCTGAATCTGTTTAGCTTGGGCCTTTCTTCCTCTTCTCCTGGAAAATTTAGCCTTTGCTCCTTGTTCTGACCCACCCAATATTCAGCTCGATTGCCCTGCTGACACATTCAGCAACAGTGAGTGGTGGATGGGGGCATGCTGATTACACTGCTAAATCTGAGGGAACATCTCATATTCTTCTTACTTTGTCCCTTTCGGACTGATGAGGTGAGGGCAGAGACGTGCTGCTGCTCAAACTTTTTGACAGTTGGCTACTGACAGATTTCCTTGGCGGAACTTATCGACTCGTCTTGTTGAGCCTCCATGACCTCAGTATTGAAGTACTTTTCCTTAAATTCCTCCACAAAGTCCTCCAAGTCATCTGAGTCACATCTCGCTGGATCTGAACTGTTTCCCACCAGAGGCGAGCATCTTTTCGTAACATATATGATGCACAAAGGACTTTCTCCTGATCGTTGAGTTGAGGAAATTTAGGGCGACCTGGAGGTCAATCAACCAGTTGTCAGCTCGATTGGGTTGTGGACCCCTCGAATTCCGGTGCCTTCATTCGCCGAAATCTGTCATAAAGTTCTTCTGGAGTTGAACAGAGGTGCTGGTGGACAGCTGCAGGCGCAACAGGTATTCAGGGGCTATGGGGTTCTCTGGAATCACCGGGACATCATCAGGAATTTCCGGTGCAGCAGGCTGATTCATAGGTGCTGGTGGTACCTCAGCATTTGGAGGTCCTGATTCTGCTGAGCTATCTGAGCTCTAAGTCCCTATCTCCTGCTGTTGTGCTAACATCATCTGCTTAGCTCATTCAGCTGAGCTGCAAGATCGATGTCTGGGTCGGTACTCTTCTACGCTTTGGTGGCATGGTTCTGTACGGAAATAAGGAAATAAATTCAGTTTCTTGAAATCATGCCTTTTATATAGAACATAATCTTCATTCCATATAAAAGCATAACATGAACATATCTGAATTCATGTTCTCGTTCGTATCTCCTTCACAACAGGAGTACATAACCATAACATTTGGGGAAGATATAAAACTTTCCCATCATTTCGTACGTCACCTAGTTATCGCCACAAGCTAAGACACCACCAAGTCATCCTGTATCCAACATTCTCCAGCATGGCCGTTGAAGAAATACTTACTACGCACATAAAATCTTAACTAATCTAATCGTAAGAAAATAACATAACTTACTTGGGCCGTTGCAGAAGCGATGTGAGGCGAAGTGAAGTAGGCTGGCAGGATACCGCTCTGATACCAAACTGTGACGCCCCGACTTCCCAAGCCAGGTCGACACCATACTTATTGTAAATTTGAGAATAATTTTTTTTTTCTTTAAAACATATTTACATAAGTTATCTTGTAGAGAAAAACTTATCATGTATACAACTATACTGAAGATATCTTCTTAAGTCTTTAAACTTTATACATATTGCATAACATAATTTTACTTTTGAGATTCAAAGCGGTTGCGGAAAATTTTGCGTAGTGGTATCCCACACCGCCTTCACCCGCCGCATCGTCCGCATAGCCCACCATTTAAGCTGCAGGCTTCTTACCTACAGTATGGAATACAAGAGTGAGCTTTCGCCCAGCAAGTACAAACATAATCTCACAAAACATTTAGAACATCTCAAAACATGTCATTCATCATATAACATATGCATGAACCATTTATGATTGATTGAATGTCTTATGCTTTATTATAGACTCAATCCTTTAACTTATTATCTTGTCTCAACATGTGGGCCCATAGTGTACGTACGAAAGCGCGCAGCCTCCAGACAAGCTAGGGTTTGCAAGGCCTAACAGTTCTGGGAATTAAACTGACCCTTCTCGATCACGAAGGTAAATGTCACAACTGAAACCTGTAGCCTCCTCGATCACGGGAGGTTGGTACGACACCTTTCTTGATTTATCTTACCATATGGTTTAACATTAGTGAACATGCTTCATGATGTCACTATGTTATATCATACTTAACACTTGCCATAACATAGCATTCTTGAAAAACATGTCATTTATGGCATTTTTGTAAACCATGACACTTTTGAAAACATGGCATTTATGGTATTTTTGTAAACCATGACACTTTTAAAAACATGGCATTCTTATCAACATGGCATAACATGTCATAGAATATATCATCGCATGGCATCACATATCATAGCATGTACACTTGAAAATATAGTGTAAATAGCATAGCATAACATAGCACATTTGAAAATAGTATTTACTATTTCCATACTGCAGGTGAGGTTCGATACTTGCCTGAGATACTATGTCTGGGGTTTCGTTGCTTAACTCAGATTGCAACTGCAGGTTACTCCTGCTATTAAAAGAACATAGGATAAGGATCCTATAAAATATTGGTAACCTGTTCAATATTCTAATTATATGTCCTTTTACAAGCTTTGATCATACTAGGTTACTAATTGTAACCCTAGAGATTGTGGTTAAATCTTGACCATTACTTGTTAGGTTACTTGAGGTAACTTGGGTATTAAACCATATGATTAGTATTAAATTACTATTCTTATTATCGAGCCTAAGCCTTAGTAACTCGGTTATCCTTCCCGGTTACATCGTCATCTTTTGTTTTTACACTTTAGCTTTTAAATCCAATTTGGAAAATTGGCTAGAAAATCTTTTGTTTTACTTCAAAATTCGAGGTTTTCAAAGTAAAACTTTATAAAACTCATTTAAGGCTGAAAACTGCTTTTGAAATAGTTTTCATAGTCAAAACAGGAAATGTTGATGTAAATACAGTTTTTCTGTATGTTTGTAGAAAATCCTGTACAGGAATTTCTTGTTCTCTGCACAGTTTTTATAGTTCAGGTTGTATTTAAAAATCCAAATGGAATTTGAAAAACTTGTCTTCACGAAAGTTCTTGCTCTTGAGAAATTCTAAAACTTTCATGTTTTAAGAAAAACCCAGTTCTGCTTGGATTCGTACCAGTTTTAATTTGAAACCCACTGGTCGTGTAAACTAGGTCTGGGCAGTTTAGTCTCGGATTTTCGTAAAAACGGAGGCCATTGGAGCCTCATTTTGCAAATCCTCCGCGCTGCCCTCTAGGAAAAACTGTTCTGAACAACTTTTGTGTTTTAAGTTTTGCCAATTCGGCCTCTAAGGCCTAAAATCGCTTGCCCGTAAAACTGACCAGTCCACCCGAAATGGCAGTTTTTCGGTTTAGAATTTTTGTTTTACGTCCTAGACGTGGAAATCTAGCTCAACCAGCCACCGCGGGAGCCTAATATCAATCATGCAGCGGTTTCTAACGTTCAATATTCAACATGCAAGCCAATTTGAACAACATTCATAACCATGCAAAATCCTAAGCATTTAATCAAACACAAAGCATGCATATAAAACCACCAACCATAAAATCCTAATTAACCAAGCACATAACCTAAATTTCTTAACTAAGGCAGGGAATTAAAGTGAGCTTATGCTCTTACAAACTTTGCTTGAAATACATTTAAATTTCTCAATTGAAATTTAAATGAAAAGTGTTGGGTTTTGAGGGGATTTACCTAGCTTCACCCAAGGCCGGTTTTGTTGCACCAATTGGCACCAAAGTTGGCTGATTCTTGGTGGCTGCTTGCACCTAAACTAAACACTCTTAAATCCAAATTTTATCACTCACTCACTCCCCCTTGGCAGCTGGCTGTTGGCCCCAAAATGGGCACCAAAAATTTCGAAAACCTATCTTGAAGCCACTAGAGAAAAACCGACTACCCTAGCACTAAAACCCCTAAGTTTTCCGAATTTTCTTTGCTCTTTCTCACCCTTGGAAGTCCGGATTCTTGAGAGAGAAAATGGCAAGAGTTTGGCTAGTTTTCACCAATTTTTGGCTCAAAATCCGCCCACCCCCTTGGCCTATTTATAGGTGAAAAAATGGGTTTCTTTGCAATTATTCTTGGTTCAACTTTGCTCAAAAAATCCTTGGAATAAAAATAATTGCACAAAATTTTGCCAAAGAACCCTCCAAGTGGCCGGCCATCCTTGTGCTAGGTGTCATGGTGTGATTGTTTCCACCATTTATGATATCATAAATCAAAAATGGGATGATGTCATAAATCTAAGGTGAGGTGATGTCATCTTAAAGCCTTGTTTGGCTTGTTCTTTAATGTAGTCCACTTTAAATCCAACACAGATATTTCTAATACTGTGTTCACTAATACACAGTACAATTTAATACTGTTATAACCGAATTGCAGTCCAAAATTTATCTATGTATAGTTGGACTGTATATAACTTTTTCTTTTATTTAAAGCATTGGCCTTTAATATCCTATTTTAGGTGCTTGATTTTTCTATGGTGGTTTTAAACTTAATTATGCTATCTTGTCTTAAGGACGGTTTTCGCATTTCTCACACTGATTATATATAACATTACCGTCTTAGGTTTGACCATTCTGGTCAACCTCTGACTTGTTCCGATCAAATTTTGACTATCATGAATTCATGAAATTTCGTCATACCTTTTTACTTAAAAGGCCTATCATGAAGTCTCGTAATTAATTTACCGAGAACTCAATCATATACTGATAAAATTGAATTTTGTATTAATATTCATAATTTTCATAAAATTGCACATAAACACATAATACGAACTATAAATTTCTTATTTACAAGAAAATTG
>CM046374.1:25496739-25547290 GCA_025413025.1 Ficus hispida | reverse complement strand
AAAAGTTTGCCACTTGGCATTGCCAAAGAACGCCAAAAAATTATTCTTTATTCTACCTATAGACAAGTTTTTTTTTTTTTTTTTTTTTTTTCCTCCTAATCGTCAATAAGTACCGTCATAGTACAAAATTAAATTTATAACTCGTTAATTTTCAAAAATATTTTGATTAGTTACTCATATATTACATTCTCTGTTCGTATCACATGACTAAAACATGATATCCATCAATGACTAAGGGCCTGTTTGATAGGAGGTTGGAGTTGAACTTTTGAAATTTTGTTTATAAGTGTAAATTGAAAATGAAGTGTTATTTTTTTAATTGTATAAATCCTAAAAATTATTCGGATTTCGATTGGCAATATGAATATTGTTTCGTTAATTATCATCATGTGAGGGTTTAGCAAAAAATAAAAATAAAATAAAATAAAAATAAAATCATCTCATTCGACTTCGAATAAGAAAGTTATGGATTTTTAAAGTTCGAATTCCATTCAAATTAGAATATATAAATAGAGAAGTGTAGATTTTTACTGTAGCTAATTAGAGTACAAACTTTTGAAAACCAACCTAGAAAATAGAGGTTAGAGACGGAGATCCAAACGATCTCTAAATATTAGAGTAATCATCGAAATTACTTTATTGCAAGACTTCTAGGGCTTTCTTGAGCATCCAGAAAGAACCTTAACAAATAGGAGACACAAATTCACAAAAACCTTTTTGAGATTTGAACCACACCACGAAAGCTACATGCCCACCACAAACTATTTGCTCAAACCCATTTTCTCCACAAAACTGCCCTCTTAGTCCACAGCCACAATTTCAATCTTTCACTATAATAAATTGCATTTCATAGGCTATCACATTGGTTTCTCTTTTAGCCACCCACCAATGTCCATCTTAGCTCAAAACAAGCTTCCCTTAGGTTCCCAGCGCCATTTTCACGCATGCCATGTTCCTAGTTTCCGAACCCGGGTGCAATGCTCGGTCACCACTACCACCAAACCCAAGAGTGAGCCACACCGGCTAGTGATCGAACCGCATCCTGTGCCCCCAATGCCATCTCTAGCCACAGATGGTGCCCGCCGCGTGATCAATGACCCAAGCCTGCTGTCAACGTGGTCTCATCGTGCATGGGTGGCATCCGGGTGCACCACCGTGCTCATTTCTCTAGCCAAGTCCATGGCAGGTGCAGCAAACTCGCACATTTGGCTGGAGCCCGCTTTGGCTGGTTTGGTCGGGTACATATTGGCCGATCTTGCGTCCGGAGTGTACCATTGGGGCATTGATAATTATGGCGGTGCCTCAACTCCAATCTTCGGTTCCCAAATAGAGGGATTTCAAGGTCACCATAAGTGGCCATGGACAATCACCAGGCGTCAATTTGCTAACAATTTACACGCCCTTGCTCGCGCCGTGACCTTCACAGTGCTTCCCATAGACCTCATTTGTAACGATCCCGTCATTCATGGGTTCGTTGGTGTGTGCTCGGGATGCATCATGTTCAGCCAGCAATTTCATGCCTGGGCGCACGGCACAAAGAGCCGGCTCCCACCGCTTGTAGTGGCATTGCAAGATCTCGGCATACTAGTGTCGCGGTCACAACATGCTGCGCACCACCGGCCGCCATATAACAACAATTACTGCATAGTAAGCGGGATTTGGAACGAGTTTTTGGATAAGCAAATGGTTTTCGAGGCATTGGAGATGATTTTGTTCTTCAAGCTAGGAGTGCGACCCAGAACTTGGAGTGAGCCGGATATGGATTGGACGGAAGTGGCTGAGACCCCATCTCAACTTACAGTCAGCTGATCATGTCCATCTTTTCCAAGTCATTTACTCAATAAATTTAAACTCGACAAAAATTGTTGGCAATTATTGAATGTATATTGTAAGATTTATCTCAAGAAATATTGGCTGTGTATATGATCACTGGCATTGTTTTACCATAGAAACTGAAGCGAAACCACCTCCTTCATTCAAATTAAAAAAATTATTCATTTCAATCAATTTGCATTTCATTTCA
The DNA here is from genome assembly GCA_025413025.1 of Ficus hispida. Classification (NCBI taxonomy): domain Eukaryota; kingdom Viridiplantae; phylum Streptophyta; class Magnoliopsida; order Rosales; family Moraceae; genus Ficus; species Ficus hispida. The sequence goes on along the minus strand of CM046374.1, from coordinate 25,545,267 downwards.
CATGTCATTATATATAATCAAATCAACAAAAAGCTATCATTTCCATGGGCATACAACACTCGAACACGGGTCACACTCAAACACGGGTCACTAGAAGTCATGTCTGTGTCTTTCTCCAAAGCTTGTCAAGTATCGGCCCCTACTGTGGAGGCAATGGGAGAGACACAGGGAAACCAATATCGGCGTTTACCGTCCCTGTGGCCATCATCGATCATTGCAAGACCTTCCTGTAGCAGATTAACAGGGTTCTTAGCAAACGGTCTGTAATCACATTTAGATAGATGCTGAAATGGATAGATAGAGTAACAGACAAAGGATTGTGTGAAAACATACATCTAGCAAAGTCTCAAGGGTGTCGATTGCACGACCAGGGGTCCAAGAGAGCCGCCTCTCTACCTCATCAATGGTCACAAAACCTTGAGCCTGGAATAGAGATAAAACGTAATATTAGTTTTCATCTCAGTTGAAGAAATATTCATAATTTCATTGTGAATAATTATCCTGGTTGATACCGAAACTTAGAAGTTATGCTTATAAGAAAGTATAACGGGTATAAGTCATTGAAAAAACAACAGAGCGAAGAAGGAAAAAAAAAAACCATATATATATATATATATATATAACCCCATTTAGAAGAAAGACTTCAAGGCAAAACAAAGAAGGAACTTCTTTTCCTGTATGAAAAAAATAAAAAAAACCAAACCTGGGCGAGCTCAAGAATTTCATTATGGTCCTTGTTCAACTCTGTTGGAACAGAACGAACAAGCTTTTTCTTTCCAACAGAAATCACCTCAAAACCGCTACCAAGAACCTGAAATAAATGCATTAGATGTTAGCTTATAAAAATGCCAGAATAAACGCATACACGTTAAGACAATATAAGCGATCATATAAAGAAAATTTCAAAGTTGTTTTAGCAGGCAAACATTCTTCTACAACTGATTACTCAACGAAGAAATGAAGAATAGTAAAACTATAAAACTAAAATGGCTCGGAATACTGTGTCTTAATAAACGACAAGAAACAAAGGGTATTAGCAATTTTAGCCACAGGCACCAAATCCATAATACCTTCAGCTTACTTATGGCTCGTAGGCAGTCATCCTCGGAAACTGCTTCTCTATCGCTCTTTCGCCTCTTACGAAGTAGGTTACAAAGTTCCTGTAGGTTGATCAAACCTCCATTGTGAGGTCTAGTTGCCAAGCATATGTCAACAATTTGTACGCCTGTCTAACCAAGGATGTCAAATTCAACGATTAAATTAACCATGACAGCATGCAAGACCTTGTGGGCTGTTTTGATTTTCTTCATCTCAATGTACAAAAGAAATCGACACCGACCCTTCAAATTCTTAATCACAGTAGCATTAAAAAAAACAAACAAACAAAAAAACTACAAAACCAGTACTTGTTCCAAAATCTAAGTAACATGAATACAACATCAATCTGCGAGTTATCAGTTATCACTCTTGGCATCTTCATAAAAGTAACAACTTAATATTGATCTAGACTTTATATTCACTTTAATTTGTGAATGTGTTTCAGACTTTTAAGACTTTATTTGTTGTTTATGAATCTACAACCATGAATCTGCCATGCAAGTACGCATCTTTAGTTTTATAATTCTTTTACTGTTTCCATCGTATGCCTAAGAAGAACGCCTTGGTACCTCATGAACCGTTTTTCCACCGAATCGTTGAGAATGAATTGATGTTCTATTCTAATATAATAGAATCACAAATTACAACTCAATTTTTGTCTTTTTTCTAAAAAGTCAACTTCAGTTTCACTATTTATAATTACTATTGCAGTTTTGTAACTCAAACTTTAAAAGTCTATAATTTTGCATATATAAGTCCAGATGAAATGATTTTTTTTTCAAATTACATAGAATTTCGAGATGAACGAAACAAGTTCTATATTAATATTTTTTTCCAAACACATTTTAAATTTTTACACTCTTTAACACTAGCAATTCAAACGCCTCACCAAACGCACCACTCAATTCAAATCCAAATTCTATAATCCAAACGTTAGCACTAAACGCATGCTAAGTTCACGTTGATTCGGCCCAATATCTTGCTTCTCTCTTGAGTATCGTCTCTCAAAATGACAGAAATGAGAAAGTCATTAAAAAAATTTTCAATTTCTGTCACAAATATATCGCATTTCATTTGCTGATCGTATCGTACGCATTTTAAAAAACCTTAGAAATGAGAAGATGATTACCAACCAAGTTCATAGTAGAAGTCACCAATCCCCAGAAGCTCAGCCCAAAAACCCTTATTTGAGGCCAAGGGATCCACTCCAACCTTAGTACACATCTCATGGAATTGTGATCTAAACGCAGGGTTCTTTCTAATATCATTCTGTATTAACCAAAAAAAAAATTATAAATTAAATTACTTAAAAAAAAAAAAAAAAAAACATAAATAGCAGCTTCAAACTTCAAGCACTAAAACGCACGATCCTTATTATTAGCATTAAAATTCTTCATTAAAGTCCTAATTTTCTGCTAATTACACTGTTAATTATATAATTATCATCAGAATATTGGGAAATTTATGTAAAGAACCAAAAAAAAAAAAACAAAAAAAAAAGGACCTTGTGTTTGCGAGCGAATTCTTCTAATTGGGAACGGAAAGTGGCGAGCTGTTCCTTCATGAGATCGGTTCTGATCTTCGCTACATTTTCTCCCAGCAATCGATATTGGTCCTACAATTGCAATATACATATATACAAACATATACATATATATTATGAAATTGAGGAGAAAAAAAAAGTTGAAATAAATCGAAGGAACGGTTATTATAGGAAGAAAATTGGGATAAAAATGAAATCTTTTGGTAATTGAACGAACCCTAGCAGCAGCGGCAGTTTGTAAGCCACCGATTCCGGGCCTCCTCCTCATTGTTTTTCCTTTTTTTTTCTTTTTTTTTTTTTTTTGTGTTTTTTGGGGGAGGGGGGTGTTTCTTCTTCGTTTGTCTGAAGATTTTTTCTTACGGGGAGAGAGTGAGAAGTATGCTATGGAAGTTTTAAATAGAATAAATATAAAAAGTTCAACATAATTGACAAAAAATCAGAGTGGCGCAGCGGAAGCGTGGTGGGCCCATAACCCACAGGTCACAGGATCGAAACCTGTCTCTGATAATATTTTTACAAACTTTTTTTTATTTTTTTTATTTTTTTTTAGATTGGTCTTAAACTATTTGAAGTTAATTGTACAAGATTAAAATCCGAGATAGAAATTGTCATGATTAAACATATATAGCTTGTCTCAAATCCGGTATCGTATGTATCCGACACTAACGTGAAGGCTAGCTTTTGTCAAGCGGTGTGGGTTGGCTTTACAAGCGATTAATGCTGAAGAAAAGAGGGTGGGTTGCAGCAGAAATAACAAAGCATTAACAAAACATTTATGTCAGTGAAGAGGAAAATAGAATAATAACATAAAGGAGTTAATGGTAAATTTATATGCATGAAAAGAAGAGAATGGAAAGATTGAAACCAGGTCTAGTATAGTCGTGCGTGGCAATATATATTTAGAAATGTAACTCAGTTATAAGTGTGATGTAAAATTAAAATGAAAAGAGTTGTTTGGTATATGAAAACGACAATCTAGTTTAAATTTGTGGTATTTTTACGAGGGTGTTTGGTGTAATAGTTTGAGTTAGGATTTTTAAGTTTCAATAGTAAATTTTTTTAAATTTTCAAAAAAGACAAAATTTTTTGAGAAAAAGACAAAAAAAGTTTGAGTTGGATGGTTTAAGTGAGTGAACCAAACACCCCTATAGTCTTTTTATACAGCTATGGGCCATAAAGAAAGAAGGGAGAGAAGGAGGACGAAGCTGAATTATTTTCTTTTAGAATAAAGTTTTGGATAATTTATCCATTTAATTCCTAAATTATGAATATTCTGTCACATTTGAAATTGAAATAACAAAACTATAGATTATTAAAATTTGAGTTTACTCTAAACATTTAGATATGTGAATAGTAAAAATTAATTTTAAATCGAAGAAAAGGACAAAAAAAAAAGGTTTATTCTAAATATTTAGATATGTGAATAGTAAAAAATAATTTTTTTTAAAAAAAAGAAAAAGACAAAAAAAAAAAAAAGGTTTTCCAAATGTGCTTTTCAAATGTGCACTCAAATGGGCCCATGATTAGGAGGACATGAGGTATTAACAACAGATAAGAAAAGCAAAATAAAGCACAATCAATCAACACATTAATTTTCTTTTTGTCAGACACAATTGTTTACCGTATAAATTAATAAAATGATAATACAATTTGATTAAGCACATAATATGGCTAGTAATACAGATCGAAATTGCAACTTACCGGCAAGATTAAAACCAAACACATGGTAAAACAAATTAAGAACATCTATGCTTGGTGTTTTAAACGTTAGTATAATATCATTCAATTTTCTTCTTATCATTGAATTTGAAACATAGATTTCATATAAGAAAATTATTTGTTAAGCTTTAAAGTACTTGTTAAATATTCGGCATTTGTTTAGTTTGTCATTTTAACTTCAACCCATCCTTTTTGTAATTCATTTTCAACTTTAGATTGTATTTTTTTTTCCTATTATTTCCTTATCTAGCCCCTCACATTTACTCTTTTGATTAATTAGGCTAAATTCAACCGTCTGATTTTCATCCTATGGTGTACAATGACGACCATTTCTGTCGGTCCCAATTTGGACTGCCAAATACGAGACATTTCCTCTACACTTAATTAAAAAATAATAATACATATCATGAAAAATATTAGAAAATTTTGTTAAATGCGTAGTTAATGAACACTAATCTTAAAAAATGGCTAGACTTATTTTATTTAAGAAAATAATATGTGGTTATTAAAATGTTGATTGACTGATACGAAAAGAAGATTTTCATCATCTGAAGTAACGTTTTCACCTGAACTATTGCTGTGTATCTGTAATTCTCAACATTTCTATACAAAAAATTCCTTCTAAAGAGGTAATTCTTGTAATCTTCATTCACCAGGTAAATTTTGTTATGTATTGGTGTAAATCACTGTCTACACCGAGATCCCCGTAGCCTCCTTTGGTATCAAAAATAGGAAGGCAATAGGGATGAGAGTGCAGAAAACTTGAATGGCGATGCCCAAAAGAAGGTTGTCGAAAGAACCCGAGGATATGCTCAAGATTGAAGCCAAACCGGCGCCCATGAACGATCCCATTGTTGATCCTAAGTTGTTAATAGACATGAAAAGGGCAAACAAAGTGCCTTCAATTCCTGGTGGGCATAGCTGGCCGGACAAGATCAGGAATGGCATAAACCTGCAGTACATTAAATCAGAAATGGTGAAAATTGCCACAAATTTCCGTATTCGGTTTAACCAATGAATCTATATAGACTTGTTTCAAAAGATAAAATGGACGGATGGAAAGTTACTAGAACAGATGAGACAACCACGCATGCATTTTGTGATGGTGAGTGGCACAAACATGAAGTTCTTTGAAATCAGAAACGGCAAAATGAACTACGAATCGGTTAATCAATGTAACTATACTAGTTCAATCAGGAAATCAAATAGAAAAACGTACTACTAAAACTAATGAGATAATCAAGCATGCATTTTCGAACGGCAAATGGCCTAAACCTGTGGTTCATGAATATTTTCGACATTGATAAGACAAGTAAAGCGAAAACGTTACAAACTTATCTCCTCGTTATAATCGATGCATGTATGCTTGTATCAGAATGATCAATTAGGTAAGATTTACTAAGAGAAGTAAGAAAATCATGCATGCATTTTAAGACCACAGTTAACCATAGAAAAATGATGGATGAAGAATGAGTAGTATTAGAACATACTTAAACTGATTGATTGCGTCGCTAAGAGCTGATCCACAAAGCACCATTATCTTATCCGATATTCCAAAGGCGACATTCAATCGAGACACTAATACAACATCCAGGGCTGTCAATAAAGCCAAACCAATTTGAGCCCAACTGCATGGATATATCAGAGAGAGAATATCATCAGAAAACTCTAATTCAAAGGAATCTATAAGGCTATTTATTTATGATTTTATTCAACAAGAAAATATATGTATAAGATATACATACAAAAATAAAATTACTAAAAATTGCTACTACTCACACGAGGATTCTCCGTAGCTTCATGGTCTTTAGGTACTGATTATAGGTGAAGGTTCCAACCATTAGCCCTAACCATCCGACAACTCGTGTAGTCCCCAAGAAAGATGCTTCCAAGTTTAAGACTTCTGTCTGATAATAGAACATGACCGTAGAGAGATTTGGAACAACCACATGTGCAAGGAAAAACCAAGCCATTGGTCTGAACTCCCAGGAAAATAAAATTCCAAGATTAGTAAGGAAGCAACTCCGGAAATCGAAATAGCAAAGATTGATGAGATTGGAAGCCAGGTGAAGTATCGAAAATGTATAGACATGTGCAAACTGGATTGTAAACTGATATCTTAATTTATACCAAGTACATCAAAACCAAACTATCTACCTTAAAATGATAGGTTTTCGAAATGCACGGAACAAGCTATAACTGGCGGACTTCATAGATTGGAACCATGATGATGCCAAGGAGTCAACTTTTTCAACACTCGGGAGTTTACTTGGGATAGCTACATACTTCTTGTGGCCCTTTTGACTCTTCTTTCTTTTTAAAGTACTGATATTTGATTTTTGATACAAGAAACTATCTCCATCTATGTTGCCATTGTTCCCGTTCACCCCACTGGAGCCTTTTGAGTTAGAAGCCTCAGGCAGAACTTTGTTGCCTACAGAATTCTCCTCAACCAAGCCACAAGATAACAGCTGCATGAATGGTAGCACAGAAAAAAGAAGAAATACCGTATCTGTGTTTAAGTTACTTAATGCATATCCTCCTGACAAGCTCCCGCATATGCCACCCACAGCCATTGCCAGCCAAGACATTGACTGGAGGTCTCCAGCAAACGAGGCCCTGATTGTGGACACATGTAAGAATCAAAGTACCTTCTAACTGATATACATACAGATAAAGTTCTCTGAACAAAGTAACAGAAAGAGCGCAAGTTATATAAATACCGCTCAAATCTTACAGCCTCAGCAATCATTGCATCAACAACTACGTCGGCCATGGCTGAGCCAAAGTTTTGCACTGTTAAGAGAGACATGAAGTGCCATTTGGAACTTCTCATGGCTTCATTAAGGCCTAGTATAAGCCATGAGACTAGAGAGAGCACGGTTGAGATCAGTAAGTATGGGATCCTTTTTCTTCCTTTGATTGGTATACAGTCTGAAATAATTCTGCAAAGAAGTCTTGTAATCAGATTCCAAAGTGCAAAAAACAGAAAGTAATACTATAAACACGTCTTATCTGGATCCAATGTGGACCATGGTATCAATCATTGGGTTATAATCTACAAACCTACTGCTTATACGGTGAATTCTTCTAATCCTTTGACATTATGACATTAACCAGCATCAAGATAAAACACACACGACACATTTCAATTAGAGAAATGCTAGAGTTCACAAAATCTTTCAATTCAAACTTCGGGAAACAAGTGGGCGCAAGAGCAAGTGCATGTGAAGTCCCTAAAACAAAAATGCAAATTTCTGATAGTTTTGATATGCACATTTCTGAATTGAAATTCGTGAAGTGTAGAGGCACTCTTTCAGTAATGTCAGTGTGAATATTGATGTCAGTGGTTGTGCATCACAGAAACACGGAAAAGTATCGATTGAATGGAAGAAACATCCATACCCGTATAACGGTTTGATGCTCCAAGGAAAAAATGCAACTGAAAAAACAAATTGCGAAGCTGAAGGTGATAACTTAAGCCTATCTTTTAGTTGGTAAGAAACTGCTGTCCATACAAAGGATCTAAAACCCTGCATCCACATATTCATGACAGGAAATACATTACAATCCAAATCCTTATATATGATACTTATATATATATATATATATATATATATATAGACATGAAAATACCACAAGACTAGTTAAGAAAAAGAGTTCCAAAGTTAAAAAAAAAAAATTTTAAAAATTAAAAATTAGTCTAATTCCTAATACTAAGGAAAATATAACATAAACTAATTCAAACTTACAAACTCCAAATAGCACAGGAATATATAAAAACACATATATGTAAAGGATAATAGAAATTACTTCCGAAATTCCAAAGGAACCTCAAATTGATGAATTATTAACCAAATTCACTATTTTCAATCACCATACACGAACCTAAAAACCCAAACAAGAAAAAATATATATATATATCTCTGAAACTCCCAAATACAGAGAGAACCTGAATTTTTCAACGATACAAACATCAAATATCATACATTTGAAACGAAATTAAACAGGTCACGGAATTCAATCGGAACCGAAAAAAAAGAATCACAGAGAAACGAAAGAAAACCTGGGTGAAATAAATCAAGCAAATGAGCCAAAGAAACGATAACCCAAAAGTAGCTCGCAACTTTCTCAGCCATTGTATCATTTTCTCTATCGGAAAATTTCCATAAATATATATATGCTATATATATGTATTTATATCGTTGCAGCAATGTACCTATATATATATACTCTATATATATATATGTATATTTATCTATGTGTTGTCTTGGAGAGCTTTCATGGCTAGATTGATTCGTCACGCACTTTCTCTCTCTTTCTTCTTCTCCTTTTTTTTTTTTTTTTGCCTCCCTCTCTCTCTCTCTCTCTAAGGTTTTTGTTTTTTTTAACGACTAAACGGAATTTTGTTCTGAAAGTTGTTTGACATTTTTGCCACCGCAGAATCTTAAAGCGTAACGACACTGGTACTTTACGTGCTGGGCTTTATCGTCATTTGGATTAGTCCTTATGACTGCCTTACACGTCAATCGCGCCTACCAAATCTTGCCACCTCGTCACTGGGGTCCACTTAGGAGCTCCGATGATCTGCCGTGGTCGCCGCCGCCTCTCAAGGTTGGACTTTTATATTGATTTTTTTTTCTCCAATATGTATTACTTTTTTTTTTTTAAATATTAATAAGAAACGAGATTTGTGGGTAAATGAGAAGTTTTTTAATATAAACATATTTTTTTTATTTAGGAACGAGTTGATTCGAACTCTGTCTCATATGATAAAATTAGATGTAAAATTACCGTTAAATTATAACGATAACCATCAAACATCATTTTAAAAAAGATCATGTCATTCTGTTGGGCTAATTTCTCCCTTTACAATCTCAAAATTTCAGGAATTTTTTTTTAAACTTGAAACTTCTTTGTTTAATAGCGTAATACTCAAAATGTTTTCATCAATAATGAAGGCAATGTTATCAGGTTTTGTGAACCGACTTTCTAAGATAAAACATTTATGTACGTTAATCTTGGAGGATTATAGGAAATCACATTCAAAGTCCAGAAGTTTAATTTAAGTCTTCAAGTGCTATTAATATTACAAACCAACATCTTAATCAATATACATGTAAACATATATATATATATATATATTGTAACTTATAGTATATATATTTGTTTTCCAAAATAAAATAGGAGGTGATATCTATGTACCTTCTACCACTAGTGTCACCACATCCGCTTTGCTTGTCCATCAGATCAATTGTTCGCGGGTTTCTTATCCAGATTTCCTACAACATGAAAAGTTTTGAATGATCGTTCACATCGCTCAGTAAGTACAAACTTAAATCTCACAATGCAACAATAATATGCATGACCTTTTTTATTATTATTATTATTATTATTTTAGGAAGTTACATCTTATGTTTAGTTTATCTCATTAGCCCCTTGTATATGTACCGGGTGCACGCAATCAGTGAGAAGTTGGGGGAGCACTGTACTCATCTCGGCGAAGGCAGCTCGGGTGTAAAGTTCGGTTACAATCATCCATTAGGTTACTCTCACACTGTCAGAACTTTCCTATATCGACCTAGTATCGTCCCGACATACTATATTTGAAATCCTTAGACTCCTTGTATATATTGTGGTAAAAACATATATATATATATATATATATATTTATGTGCTTGTTTCAACTGAGAAGAAGTTGAAAGGAGAATTGGCATGTTTATCAGAAAATATTTTGTATTAGTGGTTATTTTGTAACAGTTTGTATCTACTGAGGATTGAGCTTGGTAGAATAGAATAAACCAAAACTTTTATAGAATGGACGAACTGTGTATTGTTCTTGAACATGTCTTTTTTGTTAGTTTTGACCAAATTTTCGGGGTTTTTCTCAACTATTTTGAATTTTATGGTCTATTTGGAACAATGGTTAGAGTTGGAGTTGGAGTTTTGTAGGTTGGAATTGAAAAGTGTGTTTAGTTGCAGTTTGAATTGAAAATGAATTGTGATATAATGAATGGTATAAAAATTTTAAATGTATTCCAAAAAAAATATGCAATGTGGATTGTTTTTTGCTGTTCTTGTCATTATGCGTATTTAGACACAAAAATATCTCATTTCGACTAGAAATAAGAATATTACGAATTTTTGAAGTTTAAATTTCATGAAAATTTAAGAGAAAGTAAGTGAAATGTAGATTTGGCAGTTAAGAGCTTCTTTGCCCCTCCAAAAAAAAAAAAAAAAAAAGCTTCTTCACCAAGTTTTCTCATAAGAATATCCTATATAGACAATTTGTTTTGAGATTTATGTGGTTGTATAATTTAATGATAATTTCATAATTAATTTTATCATAAGGTGTAGTTTTTAGGGGGAAAATAAAAGAGAAAAGCTTGGGATTTTAAGTTATCTATCAATTTTCTTGAACACCAAAAAATGTGTGACAAATCAGCTTCTAATATATGTGTGTGTGTGTATAAATGTATGTGTGTGTGTGTATATTTACAAGACACCAACTAAAAAATGAAAATTCATCTGTCTAAGTATATCTTAAACAGTGCATCAAATGTATTAAATAAAGGTATAAAGAAGGTAACTTAAATTGTATTGGAGGTTGGAAGTCTCCTAAAAATGCATCATCCTTTTTTTTTTTTTTTTTTTTTTTTTTTTTTTTTTTTTGTGAATTGTTGAAAATGCATCTTAAACCTAATGGCACAAGGCTAATTCCCAAGAGGTTTGAAAGTTTCTCGTGGTGGAAGCATTTGATACTAATTTCAAGTTATGGACCAAATGTTCTTTAACCATTGTGTGGGGTTATAGTGATGCGTCCGTCATCGAACACAATTAGTTATGATTTAATACATATATTTAATAAACACGTGGGTTCAAAATAAATAATTATGATTCAAAATAAATAGTTACGATTGATCGTTTCTCTTTGTATTTTTATTTTTTTTTAAATGAAAGAAAAAACTAAAAGAGTTGTGTGTGTGAGATGGTGAAATTATCAAACCGTACACAAAAAGTTGGTGAACAATAATAATGGTTCTAAGTTAATTATAGTATTTTTTTTTAAATGAAAGAAAAAACTAAAAGAGTTGTGTGTGTGAGATGGTGAAATTATCAAACCGTACACAAAAAGTTGGTGAACAATAATAATGGTTCTAAGTTAATTATAGGACAGCCCAAGGTCATAAATAGATCGTTTATAACACCTCACCTTGGTAGAGGCTGGTATAATATTTATATATTGTTCTTAATCGCTTTATATTCTTGTTTAATGATCATGCAGATATGACATATCACAAGAAAATTATAAAAACTATAACAAAACATAACAGCAAGGCATCGTATCTATATGTGTTTCGATGACATATAATTTACAACACATACAAAGTTTTCATATTATAGATGAGATTTTGTACTTGCAGAAATTTGACAAATTGTGATTTCTCTGTCAATCTACCTCGTTCAATCATATTGTCAGTACCATATCCTGATTTAATTGACACTCGACAGTTAGAACGGAATTTGAATTGAGTAAATTTAACTTTATGATAATTTATCCATTCCCAATTTATAATTAACTTACTTTTTTTTTTTTTGACATCTCTAAAATAATTGAAACTTTTATTTCTTAACAACCATAAAGGAAAAAGATAAAGTCCTCATTATTTTCATTTCAGCTTCGTAAAAAATCAAACTTTTTTAACATAAAGGAAAATAAATTATACATTAAAAAGAAAAAAAAGAAAAAAAAGTCTTCATCTCATAAAAATGGAAGCTTTTCAATCAAAGAGTCATTTTTCATCTCTTATTTCATCAACCATTCACAGATCTCATTTGATTTATCTCTTGAACACAGCCAAGTCCACATATTATTATTATTAGTGTTTTTCTCTTTTCATTTTCCCTTTTTTTTTTTTTTTTTGAAAAAATTTTGAAACCGTTTAAGCAAAGTTGAGAGATTTATACCTAGTTCTCCCAGGCTTGTTTTGCCTTTTTGTTCTTCCTTGAGAACACCCTTGAAGTGCTTGCGATCACAGTAAAAAGAGTAGTTTTAAAATTTAAAAGAAAATCCTGACTTTTTATGAGTAAAAATACCTATGAAATATACACAAAAATCATAGTTTTTATCTTGTTGGTGACTTAGAATACTTTAGTCTCTTAAATGTCGTTATCTTAGAAGATTCGGTCGAAGGTTTGAAGGGATTTTTTTTTTTTTTTTTTTTAAATTTGATTAGGAAAGGTACGGTGGAGAAGAGGAGATAAGAAAATGACTTTTTTTTTTTTTTTTTTTATATATATACTTTTTTTTTTTTTAATGTTTGCTGTAAAAGTGATGGAGGCCTATCTATAAACTTAATTAGTAAGACTTTTCTAATATTGAGAGCACCGCACGATGGTAAAGCCTCTCTCAGAATAACTATCCATAAAGTCTTTTTTTAAACCGTTGAGATTTAATCAAACCGTTGAAATATTATTAGTGTTATTTATCATACACCTTATCTCGTATTACCCTTCTTACCCCCAAGTCTTCTCCGTCACCGATGACCTTCCTACTGTCGGCAACCTTCCTGCTACCGGCGACCCACCCTCGGCCCCCCACCACCGGTCCCAGCCCCGCCCCCACCCAGCCCCGACCCCCACTCCCCGTCCCCCGGCACTCCCCCCAGCCCTCCCCCACTGAACCCTAGCTCCAGCTCCCCTAGCGCCGCCCCCACCCCAGGTCCCCCTCCCCTGGCACCCTCACCCTAGGCCCCCTTCCCCGACACCCCCCCACCCACCCCCCCCCCCCCAACCCCCCCCCCCCCCCCCCAACACAACCACAATGGGGTGGGCCTGCGGTGGGGGTGCCGAGGGGGCTGGTGCCTGGTCAAAACCAACAAAAAAGACATGTTCAAGAACATTACACAGTTCGTCCATTCTATAAAAGTTTTGGTTTATTCTATTCTACCAAGCTCAATCCTCAGTAGAAACAAACTGTTAACAAAATGACCATTAATACAAAATATTTTCTGATAAACATGCCAGTTCTCTTTTTAACTTCTTCTCAGTTGAAACGGGCACATAAATATATATATATATGTTTTTACCACGATATATACAAAGAGTCTAAGGATTTCAAATACAGTATGTCGGGACGATAGTAGGCCGATATAGGAAAGTTCTGACAGTGTGAGTGTAACCTGATGGATGATTGTAACCGAACTTTACACCCGAGCTGCCTTCGCCGAGATGAGTACAGTGCTCATGGAAGCTGCTGATGGGTCGTGCCAGGCACGCATCCCAGCGGTCGCTCTCGGGCATTGTCTCTGCCACTGTGTATATCCCCTTTGAATTTGTGAATGCCTGGTAGTTTAGAACTTCCCCGGATTTCGTGATGCAAAGAACAGCTACTTCAGCACCTGTATTTGACAAATCAAAACTACTTTGTTAGTTCTTCTCATATATAAACCAAACCGGGATGTGAGAAATTCAAACTTCTCATGTATTGTTTTGAATCTAGAGACAATAACCAAGAAATCACATTCGATCAAGTCATTGAATTTGTTGTCTAAATTTCCGTGCATTTTCAATTTGTCCGAATTCTATCCTTTCCAAATTTTCTCATTCCATTGTCGATCTGAGGATGTAACTAACAACTGGATGACAAAGAAATAACTTCAAAAATCGTTGATCCAAAAAGACAACATATATAACCAGAAACCAATATCAAATAGATAATTGCACTTGTCCTGGTAACAAGCTGATGGCAAATTTCGCCGCAAGATCACTGACTTTAGATCAATCAATTGAAGAGTAACCTTTCCCACATCGAAATAGCTCCGCCACAGGATCAACTACCATACGTTTTAGGATTTATTATATTCCCTATTTAACAAAAATTAGATTTTTTCACTTGCTAGACACAACTTCATTTTTTATTTTTTTATTTTTTTCACATAGGCAAAAATTAGTTGGATTACGTGGAAGAACATTGCAGTTCATGATAGCTTGCAATTTCAGCAAAAAATAAAAAAGATATGAAAAAGGTCAAGTTTTAGGTAAAAAGAGGTTTCAGCATACCAACAACACTGTCTCGGTCTTTTAGAATTACAAAGATCACAACTTGCAAGAATTTCCATTAATTCAGTGAAACAATTTCAGACAGACTTAAGGTTTAAATACAAGGCACATTTTAATTTACTGTTTATTGGACCAATTTAGACGTCACATGTTAAATATATCTGAAATCCAAGTAAAATTGAAAAGAAAAGCAAAACTCCTCAATTTAATAACCATTATAAGATAAAATTTTGCAGGGGACTTGGAAATAATCATTTTATAAGACTTACCTTCTAGTATTAACTGGTAAAAAAGTAGAGATTTTTAGCATACATGAATAATCATTATCAATTCATGACCGACCCACAAAAGAACAAAACCAAAGGATAAAAACCCCGATTCAAATTCAAATTTTCCTGGAAAGATAATAGTCATAATTACTAATCACAAAAAGGTACAAGCCAAACACAAATACCCACTTCAGAAATGTCTCACCACACACAATCCAAGTAAAAATTGGACAAAATGAACAAATGAGAGAGAGAGAGAGAGAGAGAGGAATGGGACCTTGTAGAGCCTTTGTCTTATATAGATATAATATATATATATATATGCATATATTTGATGGGGATAGAATTATAGCTCATCTACTCAAGGAAGAGGCATCATAAAGATAAAATATTTGCAACATTGTTGATCAAGTTCAAATTTTCTTTTTTCCACTACAGTCTAACACAATCCTTTCAGATTGATCTAACCACAGCCATAAAAATTCTCAGAACAAAAACACCAGTCGGAATTAACTAGTCAAAAAGAAGCAATTTTTAGCGATCAATAATCATTATCAATTTTCTTACCCAAAAGGGTAAAAAAAGTCATCATTATAATCCCAAAAGAATAAAACCAAAGAGAAACAAAAACCCAGATTCACATTCAAATTTTCCATGAAAGATTACGGTCATAACAACCAATCACAAAAGGATACAAACCAAACACAAAAACCCACTTCAGAAACATTTCACCGCACACAATTCAAGTAAAAATTAGACAAAACGAACAAATTAGAGAGAGAGAGAGAGAGAGAGAGAGAGAGAGAGAGAGGAGAGAGAGAGGAATAGGACCTTCTAGAACATGGTCTTCGGGTCCAACAGAGGAATCGCCACAGACATCACAGGCGACTCTGCCATGGATCTCACCAGTCCAAGCTCCAACACCAGAAAGGAAGACCGTGAAGAGGAGAAGAAAACCCAGCAGCAGAGTTTTCTTCTGGTGAGCTTCCATGGCCGTACCTCGTGATTCGCAACACCTTTCACAGCAGTGTGTGTGCTTGTGACTCTCACTCAAAACTCAAAAACTGATGAAAAGCTCGTTTCTTGTCTTTTATTTTCTTGTATTTATACATGTCAGTAGGTGGGTGTCGGTCGTCGTCTGACAATCGGTTTTGTATAGTTTTCCTTGCTCGAAATTCCAAGCTTACCCGTCCTTTTACTTCTCTTTTTGGCTTAGTTTGGTCTAACCAATGTCGGTAGCCGGTGAAAATTTGGAAACTTTTCTTAAAAATGTGTGTTTTTTTTTTTTTTTTTAAATTTTGGGTAGCAAAGCAGACACTTTCTTAACAATGAGTTGCAATATGTATAATTTGGAGAATTTTATGGTCGTAAGAAAATATATATGCTTGTCTTTCCCAAAAAAAATAAGAGAAAAGAAAGAAAATATAAATTTTTGTATATCTTCAAGGAGTCAGGGGGAAAAAAAAAAAAAAATACTCGGGGGAGTTTCAATGATAGGGATTTTTTTCACTGTTTATAAAAAAAATGTATTGTTTATTTAGTGGAGTAGTTTAAGTTGAGATTTTAAGTTTTAATAATAAATTTATTTGAATTTTTAGAAAGATAAAAAAAATTTTAGGAAAAAGATAAAAAATGTTTGAATTCGATGGTTTGAATTGGGATACCAAACAAGCTAATAGTTTATACATATATAAACTGCTGTTTATAAACACTCCGGGGAGTTAATTACTGTTTATATAAAAAAAATATAGTTTATATAGTTTATATTATTTTTTTCTGAAGAAATGTAGTTTAGATTTTTTTTTTGGAGCCAAGATTAATTTTTTAATAATGTGATTGATAAATGTATATATTCAAACTTATAATGTGGGTATGAAATTGTTTTTATTTATAAATTAAGGGTTCGTTTGAGTTAATTGAGTTTTTAAAAATTAATTATAAAGTTTGTTAACTTTTAAAAAAAAGATAAAAATTGATATAAAAAAATACAATTTAGTTAGAATTAAACCTAAATGTTAAATGTGAGCTAAATCATTAATAATTTATTTAATATGACTCGGTTTGGGGACACTTTTTCATACAGTGGTTTGCAAATAGCTTTTTGGGAGACCTTTAGGTTTCCAAAAGTTTACTAATTCATATTTTTTTAATATAAAAATCAATAAAATATGCATCTCAAAATATCTATTTTTCTAATTATTTTTTTACTAAACACAAAACTTCAAAATAACTTTTTTTTTTTTTTTAGTTTTTACCTCAAATTCACATTTTTAAAATTCATCTCAACTCAAAAAATACAAACGGCAAAATACGTCTCCAAAAGTCCCTTAAATAGGCCCTAAAATTATAGTTTGTGTAGATAATAATAATTAAAAAAAAAGTTATTGCTGTAAAAAATCTTCAATCATAGATCCAAGTCTTCACATTATGTCAATTTTATTAAATATCACAGTCAATACTTTACTTATCTATCAAGAATTCTCAATTAAAAAAATAAGTAAGAAAAAAAAGGGTGATTTACAAGTATGTCCTAAATTTGACACTTCCTTATAATTTTTTTTTCTCTATAATAGTAAAGTTAATAATTTTATCATTTCATAATATTTAATAAAATAATTAAATAAAAATAATAATAAATAGATAAAAATACTCATTTAATTAAATAATTAAATAAAAAATAGTAAATAGACAAAAATACTCCTATCACTTTTTTTTATTTTTTTATTTATTAGAATAGTTTTCATATATCTCCGATTTCATTTATCGACCAATCACGGCCGCCTGCTACTAAAGGTCACTAATCGCCAGTTGGTTTCCGGTTGCTAGCCACTCATTGGAACTTTTTTTTTTTATTTAAACAAAGGTGACCAGATGTATCTAGCTTCGGTCACCCATGTTGATATCGATTATCAATCTTTGGCCAATTGTCAATCATCAATCATTGGAATTTTGTATTTTGATAGAACGCAAAATAGATTTTATCATAATGTAAAATGTAAGTAGGTGGGTGTGACTTCGTGGTATGGCAATCGGTTTTGTATGGTTTTACTTGGTCAAAATTCCAAGCTTATCCGTCCTTGCACTTCTCTTTTTGGCTTTGTTGCCCGTCCTTTCACTTCACTTTTTGGCTTTGTTTGGTTAACTAATGTCGGTAGCGGGTGAAAATTTGGAAACTTTATTAGCATGAGTCGAAAAAAGTTCCTCCCTTTGGATCATATGTACATTTAAATTTTTTTTTTTTTAATTTTAAATGAAAAAGTCTTTTTTTTTTTAAAAAAAAATTTTAGAATAAGATAGTGTTTGGATGAGTAAAAATTATATTTTTAAAAATAAAAATTTATTTGAAATGACAAAAAAAGGATATTGAGAATAGTACATTGTGCGAAAATTTCAAAACGACTCATTTTCTTTTTTAAAAGTGTATTTGTAGAAAGTAAGTTTGAAAATGATGTAGTTTTTCTTTTTCAAAATGAAAGAATGATGAAAAAAAATTGAGACAAATATTTTTTTATTAAAATTTTCCAATTTTAGAAATTAATCATGTCATCGAAATATATATAGGAGTAAATTTGGAGAATTTTGTAATCATGTAAGAATTTATTTATTTTTATTTTTATTGTTTAAAGAGAATTTGAAGTTGGGGAACTCAAACTTTACCTCTTAAGTTAAAGTTATGCGTGAAATTATCACTAAACAATACCTATAACTATATATAAGAAATATTTTTAAGAAGGTAGAAAAAAAAAACTTAAGAATTTTTATGATTGCAATTTTTTTTTTTGAGCGGGTTCTTTTTACAATTGTTAGAAAATGTAGTCTATATTATTTTATTTTATTTTTTAAACAAATTACAGAGCGATGCGAATTTGTTTTTGTTTATAAATTAAGCAGCTGAAAAGTTTATCTAACAACAAAAACTACATTTAATACCGACTAAACTGCTCTCGTTCACTTCTATTTTTGGCTTTGTTTGGTTAATTAATGTTGGTAACGAGTGAAATTTTCTAAAACATGAGTAAAAGAATGTAAATTTGGAGAATTTTATAATTAGGCAAGAAAATATATATCTAGTATGTATTAAGGAGAAGGTAGGAAAAAAATAGTAATAGAAGTTTTTATGATAGGAATTGTTCGATTTTTTCATATTCTGATCAATTTTTCAGTATTCTAATTTATGAATATTTATACTAAAAGGTTGTAACATATAGTATGTATACATAATTACCATCATTAATAAATTAATTTGTTCGAAAATTTATTTAATGATTTAAATTACAGTTTATTAATTTAAAAAATGAAAGTTCTTAATGTAGAAATCTACGACTATAAAATCTGAACCTTTATAATGACTAAATTTTATTAAATCCACAACTATATAAAAAAAGATGTGGATAAACATGTAGGTAATGACTTTTAAAATAATCTCATGGTTAAATGACAAACACTAACTCGTACTTTTTCATGTCTATCGAGAATTCTCCAATAAATTTTGTGAGGGAATTCTCCAAAGAGGAAAAAAAAAATAAAAAAGGAAATTGTGAAAATAATCCTTTTAGTGCATATTTTTATTATTTTTACCTCGTTGTTTGAATTTTTGTTATTGTTTTATTTTGACCTTGTAAGAATATAAAAATCCTGAAGCTATTATAATTAGGACAATATTTCAGATTTTTCAAAAAAATATTTCAGATATGTTTTTTTTTTTTTTGTTTGGCATTCCTAAAAAAACCACAAAATATGAGGGTACATTCTAGAAGATGGAAACGATATGCCGTTCGGAAACAATGCACACAAAAAAATGTGTCAGACGACAGGGTAAATCATTCAAACAGACAAACGACAGGGTGAATGCGGCATGTCGTTTTCAAATAGGATGAACGGAGTGAAACGAAGAGTCGTTTCCATTAAAACGAAAAGAAAAAGAAAACAAAACGACATGTCGATTACATTAGGGGTGTCAATTCGTATCTCGTGTCGTGTTCGTGTTGTGTTTGAGTCGTGTCGAAATTTTTTTTTCCCCAACCCGAACACGACCCGTGACACGAAACCGTGACAAAACCGTGATACGAACACGACACGAACTCGTAACGGATTAACACGACACGATACGAACTTGACCCGCGACATGAACTTGATCCGAAATTGACCCGCAACACGAAATTGACACGTATTTGACACGCGACTCGAAATTGACACGAAATTGACATGCGACCTGAAATTGACACGAAAAGTGGACACTAAATTGACACGAAAAAAATAGGTCCAACCCGAACACTACACGAATTTTTTTCGTGTTAATTTTTCCCAACCCGAACACGACCCGCTCCCTATTTTTCCCAACCCGAACCCGTGAAATTCGTATCGTTTTCGAGTCGTGTCGTTGTGTCGCGACCCGTATTGCCATCCCTAGATTACATGCTAACCCGTGCCCTTATTCCAACAAATGACATGTCATTTTTCCTTCCAGGGAAACGACATGTCGATTACATGCTTACCGGTGCCCTTATTCCAACACATGACGTATCATTTTTCCTTCCAGGAAAACGACATGTCGATTACATGCTAACCCGTGCCCTATTCCAACACATGACGTGTCATTTTTCCTTCCAGGAAAACGACAAGAACTTGAAAAACATGTCGTTTCTTGTTCTTGAAGAAATACACGTCGTTTTTCGATATCGAACTTTTCTACAAGCGACATGTAGTTTATAATGCATAAAAAAGGACACATGAAATATTGGTGAACAATATTTGGTGAACAATAAAAAACGGCACGAGCTCCAACGACATTATTATTATTATTTTTTTAAATTTTCTTCCCAAGATAAAGAAATATCTCGTGTCTAATATTATTTACAGGTCGGATCCGACGGCCATGCCCTTTCCTTCTCCTCTAGAATTCACCTGTCGTTTTTCCCCTTCAACATGAAACAACAACAAAGAAGATGTCGTATATTCTCGTAGGGGTGGTAATGGCCCAAAAAAACGACATGTCGTGTTCTGTTGATGAACGTGATGCCGTTTTCAGATACCCATTCTTCTTCTCGCTTCCCTTCCCTTCCCTATAAATAAGGGCGCAACGAAAACCCTATAAATCTCAACTCGCTTCTCTTGCTCAATTCTCGCATTAGGGCTTACGGCTTCCAAAATTAATCTCAAAAAAGTTGAAGTTCATTATAAAGTTTCAATCTTTAACCTTCTGGGTGATATTAGCTGCTTATATTTCTGTTTCTTCTTGTTCTGAAGAAAATTATTCAGGAATCAAGGTGATTTTTTTTTTTTTTTTTTTGTGTTTTTACTTATTTCTTGCTTCTGGGTTTCCATTATATCCACCAAAATTTTGTGTTTTTGTTGTTTTCAATGAATTTTCATTTTGATTTTAGGATTAAAATCTGTTTTATTTTTTAATATTTTATTATATATATATATTGATTTTAGATGGTTTTTCCTTTTTTGTTAGTTAGTTAGTTAGTTAGTTTGTTTGTTTGTTTGTGCATCCCTATGATGTGTTATTCAAATTAAAAGTAGTGGCCTGAAAATCACTTGATGAAAAATTTATTCTGAGGGATGTTCTTTGTTTATTGAAGCTTTGTAATTTGGATTTGAAGTGACTACTTTTCTTCACTGGCTTCATAGGTACACTGTACAGTCTTTTGCCCTGTTTTCATTTTTTGGTCACTTGCAACTTTAGATTTGAGGGGGAAAAAAAAACTAGATTTGAATGTGTATATATGTGTGTTTGTGTTTATATATTTATGTGTATTATATATTTGATAAGGCTAGATTTGAGTATGTTTGCATCTCAATGAAAGATTGGTACAACTAAAAAGTAGTGGACTGACTTTCAATTGATGAAGAACCATTCTGAGATAGATTTGCATATTGTTTAAAGCTTGGAACTTTTTGACTTGGAACTCCTTGATATTACATTTCATGAAATTTCCCTTTCTTGGTTTAACGTTAGTGGGAAGGATGATTAGATGAAGCCTTAGTTTAGAACACGAGTTTGTGATAAAATTTTTATGTTGAAATTGATTGAATTTTTTAAAATTAGTTATAATTTTTATTGATTTTTTAAAAAAATATAAAAATTGAGATGAAAATTTTAAGTTTCAACCTATAATCGAAATGCAACGCATGCCAAGTACACTGTGAAATAAGGAGTACTTTGAGTTAGGGAGTGTTTGGTAGAATAGTTTGAGTTAGGACTTTTAAGTTTTAATAGTAAATTTTTTTGAATTTTCAAAAAGACAAAAAACTTTTTGGGAAAAAGACAAAAAAAAGTTTGAGTTGGATAGTTTGAACCATCCAACCAAACTCCTCCTTAGTGAAGTCAACATCTTTTTGGTCCAAATTTGTCCTCTGTTTTTTCCCCTTTCCTCTATCGCCATTTTGATAGCATTATGACCGCTTAGCAAAAACTTTTTTTTAATAGAATGCAAAACGGTTTATAGATAAAGGATATAATCCATAAATATGTATTTATTTTCTCGAAACATCTTGCTCATATATCCTAATCACATCCCTATTTGAATTTATGACTTCTTGCACGGAGTACGAGTGGGCATAATCTAGTCAAAATGTTGAGACACTCTACCAATATCTCATCACATGTTTACAATCAAAAACTGTCTATTGGATTCAAGATTTGAAGTTGAGATAAAAAGTAAATTGGTTGGACAATTGTAAACTTGTTTTCGGGTAAATTCTGTATCTGATTGGAAGAAAGTTGCAGTTTGGATTAAAAGATGTGTTTGTGGGTGATTTATAGCAGGAACATGCTAGGAAACATCGGTGACGTTTAACATTACTAATTAATAGAGGGTGGATGTAACAACATGAGGTCCATCAATGAAACTCACTTCTCTGTTAGTGTGATGTCATCACTGATGTTCTAAATCATTTTTGTTTATGGCAGTTAGTCGGTTGTCCAGATTCATTAAAAGTATAAGCATTAGGTGTTTTAAGTTTGTCACTCAAAACAAGAGCTCTGTTAATGCCTTGTCCCCTGTGATAGGAGCCTTGATGTTCCTCTCTTTAGCTGTGACGACCGGGTGGTTTGATGTTTATGTTAGCCATGCTTGCGTTTGTCTCCCCGACGTTACTTTCGCGGCCATGACTTGATGAGTTTTCTGGCCTTTTCTTGATCATAGACTCATTTACAGGCTCCTTGGGGCGGAATTTGCCAAACTGATGACTTTGAAAATTGAAATTAGTAAAATAATTTTTAGTAATATTTTTGAAAGATTATTTAACAAACAAAAAAAAAGTGTTCGAGTCATTTTACTTTACCAATGGACTACTTGTTGGGATTTAAACACAGCGGAAATGTTCAAACAGAAATTGGGTGTTACTTCAAAAAATGAAGTTGGGGTTCTCAACGTTTTGGAGATGAATATTGAAAACCAACCCATCATAATCACAGGTTGATTAACACGATTTCATACATATTTAATCCTTTTAATAATGTTTCTCTCTCTCCCTAACATGACCCTTTAAATAAGGTCTTCAAAAACCACGTTTTGGATTTTCAAAAAATTTAAAAAAATAAAAAAATAAATCCACGTTTTGGCTATTCCTAGTTATAAACTAATTTGGGGTCTTTTTTTTGTTTTTGTTTTTTGATACTAGGAGAATATGACATTAGACCATTACACATTTCATATTATTCATTTCAACCCCATGATTTATTTTTTTCTTGGCTAAAAACCCTATGAAGGCCCTATGTTAAGAAATTTTCACGGCATTTGTACCAGAAATTAATTTCTATTGACGATTAAGGAAACAAAAATCTTTAAGCCAAGATACTATAATTAACCAAACCATTAATTGGCAATGAATTGGCATAGCAAGTATTTTGCTAATATCATCACTTAACTGCATGGCGTAATTGGCATTGGCATATATATAAATATATACATACATTTATTGCTCAATTAAGGCTCCACAATTGGACTAGTAGTGAGAAAAGCGCCAATTTTTACCCCGAATAAGCTGAAACTGAAAAGTGTATCCTTAAAAAATAAAAAAAATAAAAAAAAAAACTGAAAAGGATACCTTTTTAATTGTCACATTACAAATTTACTATCATATTAAAAAAAAAAAAAAAGGTACGGTCACGGCTGCCACAGCTAAGAAATCTCATTGTTTATTTATTTATTATTTTTTGTTCTACAAAAAAAAAAAAAAAAAAATATATATATATATATATATATTTTTTTTTCCCGTCCATGAAGCCGTTATAATGAGGAAACCTACTATAAGTTTGTTTTATGAGCTTTAACTACAACTCAAATTCTATTTTCCCTCACAAAAACTAGAATTTGAATCAAACTTCAATACTAACCTATGAACCAAACGTGACTGTAGTTTTGTACCGGAAAAAGAACTCAAAATTTAATACCAATCTCTTCATCTCTTTCACCTTCCAATGGCAACACAAGTAGAAAATCATTCATTTTCTTTGTACAGAGCAAGAGATGAGAAGCTGGTTTTATCGAAAACCGGCAAATAAACGGCGAGAATGGCCCGATTTCTCAAACCATGTGTGGGAAGAACAGGAAAATCCAATGCTATTGTTCCAATCAGCTCTCACAACCCAAAAGAATGGTCTCAAAACATCCGGTTCAAAGATTGGAAAAGGCCTCAAAAGAATTGGGACGTTTGGATCGAACGGCTAGCCGGAGAGCACGCTCGTACGTGGAACGAAGCCGGGATTTGCGACGCCATAATGAGCTCAAGATATGAAATCCAATGCAACAAGAATTTGGTTCTTGGGTTGGTGGAGTTTTGGTGCAAGGAGACCAACACATTTGTGTTTCCTCACTACGAAGCGGCGGTTAGTCTTGAAGATGCTATGATTCTTGGCGGGTTTTCGGTTCTCGGGTCGGCGGTGAATTCTCCGCTTCCTCAAGAATTGGTGAGAATTGAGGAGGAGTTGAGGAAAGAAAGAAGGGAGATTTTTTTGAAGAACAAGTCTAAGAAAGCTCTTCAGAGAGTTGTTGGATGGACCATTTCATGGAGAAAAGAGGTGAGCTTGAACATGTGGCGTTTCCCTCCTTGTGGCTCTCTAGGTTTATTTTCCCTCCACGGATCGAAAACACTATCGGAACTCGCGTTTCCCTGATTGCCGTTCGCTTGTCCCGAGGGACACGCCTAGAATTAGCCCTCGCGGTTCTTGCCGGCCTTTATGCTAATCTAAGGCTGCTTAAAGATCATCATATTGGCGTTTGTAACGATGTTTCTGGGGTGTTTCAATTGGTTCAGCATTGGGCTTTCGAGCATTTCCCTCTTCTCGGGGTGAAGAATCCGAGGCCACTTAAGCCCGGTGAGCCAAGGGCTGCAAGGTGGCACAAGGTGAACCCGGTTTTCGATCTTTGGCATGTGAGGTTTTTGCTTAATGTGTCGACTGCGGAGAGTTTTCGGTGGTGTACCTACGCGGTTGATCTGGAGAATTGGCGGCATTTTTTCGTCTTACAAGGAGAATGAGCAGTGGATCGATGACGGTTGTTCGGATTTTGATGATGAGATGAAGTCGTTTTTTCGGTGTTTATGTGCTTGTGAGCTTGTGGGATTGGATTGCAAAGAGAAGTACATGCCACATAGGGTGGCAATGCAGTTTGGGATGGATCAAGATCTTCCGGGTAAGTTTTCTTGTGTGGAATTTGAGCGGGAAAATCTCTGTTTCTACGTCCCGTCTAGGTCTTTCGAGCCCGATGTTTCGTTGAGGTATTTGAATTGGTGGAGGGAAAACAAAATGGCTCAAGAAGATGCAACCATTGGGGTTAAAACGATACCACTTTGTCAAGACAAGAAGAAGAGCAAGGAAAACAGCAAACTAGTTGCTTGTGTCGCAAGTAATGCATTTGATTTTCCCAAAGAAACAAGTCCCATTCGTGATTGTCATGCATTGGCACTCCCGAATTGCGTTTCAAGATCAAGGCCAACACGATTGGAGATTCCAGTGACGATGAAATTGACAACACCCCGCTTTCATCACCCCTAAAGGAGATCAAGAGCAAGAGAAAAATCGACGATTTACCATGTTTAGCCCGTCTAAAGAAAGAGAGCGTTGTTGGCACTGGCTCAAGTGAAAATGTCAGGGAAGAAAAGATGAAGCCTTGTAGTGATGATAGCAACTCATCGGATGATCTCCAGCGGGCGTGGAGGTCATACGGGCAACGAATGCGAAGAAGCGACAAGAAGCGTGAGAAGGAAACGGAAGAGAAGGCTGGAGATTCTTGAATCTGCCTGTAGATATTGAGAACATTGAGGTCATTGAAGTTGTTAAGTAGGTGTAGAGATAGAGAGAAAGAGATGGAGAAGAAAATCTAGTGGACTATTTGGCATTTTCGCCATGCCCCTTTTTCATGATATGGTAACTTCTTTTGTTAATTTCCGCCTCGTTTAGATGAGTTATTGGAATAGCTATTATTATACTTAAAAACAATAGATATTTGATCGAGTCATTATCGGATTAAAATATTTAAAGAGTTTTTTTTTTATCACTTTACAACAATTCAAACCCAAATCTACACTTTTTAGAAATCAGTTCCATATTCATTTTCTAAATTTACACTGTTCAACTTTTTTCAAAGCATAAAGTCAATGTGTTTCATTTCTTCATATATGTTTGATGTCTTAAAAATGGAATTTGGTTGTGGGTAAGGTGGAGAACTCTTTGTGAAAATGAAGTTGCCCGACGTATTTAAGTGAAGGAACAAGGCACATAATATCAAGCTTGTTTGGATTTGGCACATAGTTAAGATTTAAAAGTTTAATCAAAAAGTTCAAACTCGGATTGTGTATTTAAATAGGTGTTTGAGGGAGGGACAAGAAAATAATAATAAAGTAGACACGATTTGAATTTCAAAAGTAGAATCTTATGATTGGTTTAGAAGAGTAAGACACGTTGATTTTGTATTATATTCTAATGTAACGTAAATAATATAATATGTGTTTGGATATTCCATTTTTACATTGCATTTGAATATAATGTATTTGACGAGTCTTTCCAACGTATACATTGATGAGAGAAAGAGATAGAGTATTTGATTTAATTGATAAAAGTAGAATAAAAAAGGAGGGATGAATAGTAAAATGAGTGGGTCTACTATTTAAATATATTTGTACTAGAATGCAATATATGAAGTACTTAAATACACATTATTGCATTGCATTAAGATATGTAGATTGAATGTGCCTTCCAAACACACATTGCAATAGCTATTCGTATCTTTTTTTTTTTAAATGAACTAAGTTTACAATAGAGTTTAATTTAATTTTAAATTTTAGAGTTCAATATATTTTGAATTTATAAAATTGTATAATTGATTTGATTTATTCAAATGTTGAATATTAACTATGAGTACTTAAAAAACAAACTTAAGATGAAATTGAAAGATTTTTTTGTTTTAAAAAAAATATATGTAAATGCTATGATTAAATATGTTTAGGGGGCAAACAATGGATAAAGTTGTAAAATATTTTATTAAAGAGGGGAAACTATAGGAATTTATTAAAATTTTAAAAACTTAAAGAGGGCAATAAAAATTTACAAAAATCCATGAGGGGCATATGTTGTCCAGGGCCTCATCTCCTTCCGTCTCTAATGACGCAGGATTAATTTGATCATTAATTAGATTATTGAAAAGTTAATCTAATTATTAAAAAAAATTATCGACAATGTAAAATAAAAAATCAAAACAGTAAAAATCTCAAGAAAAAGGGGTGGGGAGGGGGGAATCTCCAACTAATACTTCCAATGAATGTCATGTGTATTTTTCCGTCAGAAATTGAATTGAGGGGAGTATATATAAAAACGTTTCACAGTTCGAGAGAAAAAAATATTACAAATTAAAATTTAAAGAATAATTCGTCAAAAGGACTAAAGTTCTAGGAGGAAGTAAAATTAATTTGTCCAAAAATCATCCTTATCATATTTCAGATTTCCTAAAACGGTATGGTGTGGACCACCACGAAAGGTTGCTCATTTCCTAAAATGAACATTTCTTTTTGCTGAAAATGTTCATTTCCATTTTTGTTTTGCAGTTTCTGCCATTTATCTTTTTGACCAACCAATTACGAACATGAAAATTAATACATAACAAACAAAGCTGATAGAACAGCGTTAGCTCTTTAGGGAAAAAAATAAAAGCCAAAAGAAAAAAATATTTTGAGAATATAAATTATTAAATAGTGCCTTCTATTTTTTTTTTTAAATAATGAATCACTATATTTGTAAGAATTGCAACTCAATGCCACAAATTTGACTTTTGTTTCAAATCCCTCTCCTAAAGTGTTCAGCATACGTAATGAAGTGTATAAACTCTTCTATCCAAACAGTAGAAAAGGAAAACCCATATACACACATACATATATGATGCTCGTTTAGTTGCACATATTGGATATATTTAAAAAAATTTATCTGAATAAGAAAAAAATAAAACAATAAACAAAAAATTGACTAAAAAAAAGTTCCGGATGATAAAGAAAGAAGCATAAAAAATAAAAAATAAAAAAGATAAAAAGACTAAAATGTAAAAATCGACCAACACAAAAAAAGGATAAAAATGAAAAAAAAAGGCTAAAAAAAATTAGATAACGGAGAAAGTGCACAATAAAGTACTTTATCCTTTCTATATAATGTATATATATTAGATAGCGGATTAAATTAGATAGAGAGTAATATTTTGAGTACCTCTTTATAATTTTACCTATTCTATTAAATTTGATAATTTTTAATCTTATGAAATAGTAAAATTATCAAATTTAATATTTAGATGGGTATAAATATAAGGTGTTAAATTTATGACATTCTATAATCCTATATAATATACATAACCACATGTCATAATAAACTAACCCCTACTAACGAGTAAATTAGATATTTGGTATCCTAATTTTGACACAATGCATTGGTCTGCGAACATTACGTTTTGGCTGATTAGAATTAAAAAGCATAAAATTTAAAGTTTTTTCTCAAAAAAAAAAAAAAATCTTTATCTCAAAATTCTGTACAACTTAAAAATATTACATTATTTGAATTTAAATATGTGTAAAATTATGAACTTTTAAGAGTTTTTAATTTATGATTGGATGTATGAAAAGTGAAAGTAAGTTAATTTTTGGGAAAAAAATAAAAGCCGATTGAGTTCTTTTAACTTGAGCCAAACACAAGCCCAATTTACAGGTATTAAGTTATTTATTTTGGCATTCAAGATTCAAAATAATAATAAAATTGGGGGTTGAAAATAAAAGAAAAGTATTGGTGATTACCTACATCTTTTGTTCTCTCCTTTCTACAAGAAACAATAATCTTAACCAGACAGGTCCTGCAGCTTTTTCTAAGGTGAAAATGGAGAGACCCCATGAACGATTTCTTCTTCAACAAGTTAGTTCCCTAGAAGAAAAAGTAGGGGTCAACAATGGCGGAAACACCAGACACCATCTTCGAGGAGAGAGAAGAGGAGCTCCAAATTTCAGCTACTAGTTCAGGTACTGAAAACCCAACTCTTAAAAGAACTGCCCATTTTCTCAAACCTTGTGTTACACAACTTAGCGGCCATGAAAATGAGCTTCTCAAACCTCACACATGTAAGAACACCATTTTTTCCGAGAACAAGAAGTTGCCTTTTAAGATCTATTTCAAAAGGTGGAGATTTCCACTGAAAGGATGGGGAAACTGGATTGAAAGCTTGCTTCCCAAGCACCAATCCACATGGAAAAAAGCCGGCATTTACGATGCGATAATGGTTTCTGTTTATAAGATCCCAAGGGACAAAAATCTTTTTCTTGGGCTTGCAGAGAAATGGAGTTCTATTACAAACAGTTTTGTCTTCCCTTGGGGTGAAGCCACTGTTGCTCTGGAAGATGTCATGGTTTTGGGCGGTTTTTCGGTTTTGGGAGAGTCGGTTTTAGCCCAAATTGATGACCAAGAATCTGTTGACATTCATCTGGAATTGATCGAAAAGTTAAAAGAAGCCGTGACACTGAGTAACCTTACCCGAACAGCGACGGGTTCTTGGCTGAGATACTTTATGGGGAGTGGGAGTGAACTTGAGCATGAAGCATTTCTTTCATATTGGTTATCTCAGCATGTTTTTCCCACAGCGAACTACTTTGTTGGGCAGCATGTTTTCCCTATCGCGATTCGTCTCGCTAGAGGGATAAGGATTACTCTCGCACCGGCGATCTTGGCGGGTGTTTATCGCGAATTGCGCTTGTTGAATGAGGAGCTCGTTGCTTTAGCAGTGCTTGGAAAAGACGAGTTTAGAGATGTGACCCTCGTTGCCCATTTTCAATTGGTGCAGCTTTGGGCTTGGCAGAGATTCCCAATGCTTCTGAAACCTCTGCCCTTTGTTGATAGTATTCCTATACCGAGGCCTGCTCGATGGAAAGACCTGAAAATTGTGCCTGATGGCAACATTAGGATGGCCTTAAACTCTGCAGGCGAAAGCTTTCGCTGGCGTCCCTATGCTTCGTCTGCGGACTATTGGTTGCTACGCAAGTTTGGCTTGGATAAGGAAAGGTCGGTTTTAGTTGATCAGGATCTGGATGAGGAGTTAGAGACGTTAGCTAGATGCTTGAGGGTGAGTGAGCTTGTTGGAATCAACTGCATAGAACAGTACCTTCCACACCGAGTTTCGAAGCAATTTGGGATGGATCAAGACATTCCGCACCCTGTGGCTCGATGCAATGGGACTCGTAGTGTTGCTTGGAGCAATTACAGCAGGCCAATAAGAGACGCGAAGCTATACATTCCGTCCAGGCACTTTATGGCTGGTGTCACAGTTCAGTACTCGAAATGGTGGAA
Organism: Ficus hispida; assembly: GCA_025413025.1. Lineage (NCBI taxonomy): Eukaryota > Viridiplantae > Streptophyta > Magnoliopsida > Rosales > Moraceae > Ficus > Ficus hispida. Next base: position 25,514,762 of record CM046374.1, on the reverse strand, counting down.
GAACTCGGCGTTGAACCAGAGTGCTGGTATGAAGAGCCATGTTACGCGGCCTAGAAATACGATGAGGTCTGCAAAAAGGATTAATGTGGAAAACAAGGAGTTGCCCACGGAAGATTTTACTCCGAGAAGACGTTTTTTGAATCTTAATACTATGGAAGTGGAGAGGTATCCTTCTAGAGGTCAAGAAGAGTTCCTAGAATCTCTTGGCAATCAAAATCGTGCTGCAAAAGTACCTGAACTGGCCGCTTCTGTTGTACATCTCTCAGGCTCTCGGCATCAAAATGTGTCGAGTTTAGGCGCAAATAGCAGAGTCATTGAAGTAGCATCTATGACCGGTCGAACGACAACGGCCTCAAAGAGTGTCCTGTTCGTCGAGAGAGTGATTGCTAATCCCGCAGATTCTACTCAGGAAGGTCGTTTTATTACCGCGGAAGAGGAAGTTTCCTCAGGCTCGCAACAGCAAAATGTGCAAATTGCGGCTGCAAAAAGTCGAGTTGCAGAGGATAAAGAGCGAGCAACGCCTATGGCTGATCAAATGACAACAGCCTCAAATAGTCACTTGTCCGTTGGAGAGGTTGCGGGCAATGAAGAAAATCCACCCGCAGATTCTAGTCATGAAGGTCAAGTTAATGCTATAAAAGTGTTCAATTCTGCTATTAGATGTCAAGACGGAGTCCAAGAATCCACTGGCAATGCTGATGATAACAAAAAAGAACCCGAACGGGCTGCTGTTGCTGCTGATGAACTTCCCTCGGGCTCTCAGCATCAAAATGTGTCAAATTCCACTGAAGGGCATACAGTTGATGAAGAAATTGATCCAGGGAAAATGTTCTCCAAGCCTGCATTGTGTACCAAGGACGCTAATAACGAATCGAAGAGTCGATCAAGTTCGCGAGCAGACGACTGTAGATTTGCTGAAAACACGGAATCCACAACACCTGTTATTGATCTTACTAATGAGGAAAATGAAGCGGGAATTCAGGCTTTAAGGGAGATTCCAGGAATGAAGCTTGGAGCTCGAATTCGGAGGCTCGAAAAAATACTCAAGTATCTAAAGAAAACGAGATAGAAAACATGCTCTTAAGCCCTTGAAGGGTGGAAAGGCTTTTACCAAGAGATTTCTTTATAAACTACTCCCTTGAGCTATGTTTAGCAGTAAGAAATAAATTATTGCATTGCACTATCTGCGCGTCCATTTCCGTTTGGTGAATGAGTTTGAGTTGAGTTTTTAAAATTAAAATAGTAAATTTTAATAATTTTTTGAGAAAAGACAAAAATTTTTGAGAAAAAAGATAAAACTTTTGAAGAAAAAGATAAAACTTGAACTTGAAAAACCAAGTTTGAACTTGGTTTCTAAACAAGCTCCTAGAACCTCTACTATGAGACTAAATATTTACATCATCTTATTTTATTTTATTTTATTTTATTTTTATAATTTGTAAATCTTTGTCTCGTAATTTGTTCCTTTATTTTATTATTTTTTCTGGTTATTTTAATTTTAGGATGCTTTGTTTAACGCAATCTCAATTGTTAGATGATAAAGAGATACGATCTAAGTAGTTAGACTTTTTTTTTTTTTTTTGGGCACAGTAAAACTTGTTAAAAATCTAATTTACTTGCAAGCAATTGTGTGCAACAAGGTCGAATTCACATGGATTGCTAAATTTAGGAAAAATTAATCTGATTTAAGAAAATTATAATCTAGCATAATTGAAAAGAAAAGCCTCGGTTTGGTATTCAAGTTTAACTTCAATTGAACTGTATTTTTTCATCTCAATTTTTGTCTTTTTCTGAAAAACCAACAAAATTTATAACTAGTTTTTAAAAAGTCAACCAATTCTAACTTAAAAATTTCATCTCAAAGTAATTTACCAAATGAAAGCTAAAATTGAATAAAAAAGAAATTTAAAACAAACGAGAAAAAATAAATTAAAATCGTTTACTATCGGTTTTTTTTTTTTTTTTTTTTTTCAATAGCTAAAATAGATTTTTATAATTATCTAGTGGCTGAGATTTTTGGGCTGCCTTTATCATCGTTTTTGCGCCTTTATTTGCATATCACGAATATAATTAGCACTCAAGGCATTTGATTGGCAAAATTCAATGGAGGAGCCAACTTTCTAAGAATTTGCACAAATCATCTTGTTTGCTATTACCCATGAAGCCTTTCTATAACATTGTTTGGACAACAATCTTTGAAAGAGTCAATTAGCAAAATTACTCAAATACTTTCTTAAAATTAATGCAAAAATTTTATTAGCAAACTGATTTTGAAACAACCAGGAATGACCGTGTTTGTAAATAGTTATTCCTACATAAAAATAAAAGAGTTATTTTACTAATTTCACTTTTTGAGGTTGTCATTTTGACAAATATTCCTTTTGGAATCACTAACAAAAATGTCGTGGGAAAACATGCTTAGTGACATTTAGCACAAGAATAGAGAATTGTTGTTATGGCTGTGATAAAACGGCGTGTCGTTCATCGAAATTTGTCACACATTTGGATTAGAGCTCATGGATAGCGTGGATATGGAAAATGAACCATTAAAAAGAACAGCCTTGAAAATTAACTAGTTTGATTGTTTGTTTGTTTGTTTTGTTTTGTTTTTGTTCGTTTATTTGTTTTTTGTTTTTTGTTTTTTTTTAATTTTTGTTTTGAAAGGGTTTACTAGTTTGTATTAGTACGTTGAGCAAAAGTAAAAATAACAATTATAGAAAGGATATTTTGTTTTCTAATACCGTTTAAAAATAGAGAATTTCTACGATGGAAACCATCATTTTTCGATACTAATAAGAGATGATATTTTTTTTTGAGATTTTTTTTTTAACAATCTAATTTATGAAGTTCTATGTTAAAAATTTACAATATAAAACACAAAACCCATTTTCATTTATAAAACTTTAACTCAATAGCAATACTGTAATTCCTACCCATAATAAAAAGGGACCATTCTTGTGGTAAAAATCTTCTAAAATGTTTCTCTTTTCTTTTTTCTTTTGGTGAAGAGCTAGAAACTTTTATCTTTTTTTTGACAAACCTCTTAGTTATTAAACTATATGGATTTGATTCCCATATATTATTATAATTCAGTTATCTTCCCAAAAATTAATACAATTCAGTGCCCCCCACCGAACAAAAAAAAAAAAACAACAATATATATATATATATATATATTATATAAGTCACAATACTAAATCTACTCTTTTTAGAGCATGTCCAAATAGGAATAAAGTGTATAAACTCTTGTACCCATACAATTACTTTGAGTGGCAGAAAAAAAAAAAAAAAACTATGAATACAGAAAAAATGAGAACCACAAATCATACTGTAACTAGCTTTAAGTAGGCATTTTATTTAACTACAAACCATATTTTGAATCTTAATTTTTTTACTCAATGCATCAACATTTGGACTGGGATGACGCGCTGGGTATTTAATATGTGTCTTTTAAATTTATTATTTTTTGAGAATTCACCCTCTAAATTTTTTATTTTAACAATTTACTTTATAAACGTTATAAATTATTGTAATGCATCTCATATGATTTAACTTTTTATTAAATTAATCACAAAAATCCACGTATGCCTTATATGAAGACAGAAAATCCCATTTCCAATAAAAAAAAATCCTAATATAATATAAACCTTAATGCAAACCTTCAAAATTCATATCTATAATTTAACATAAAATAAACAAAACGGGACTTACAATAACAATTTGGAAAGTTTAGGGTTAAGTTGTAAAAATTAAAAATATAGAGTGTAAATTATCAAAGGGTGATAAGTTTAGAAGACAATAATATTATATAATAGTGATGCGCTACTTGTTGAGTGATAATGCCTGTCCGTTGGTGGGTCTTCAATGAACGTTTATGTCAGTATGTGATGGCATGCTAAAAAAACTCTGATAACTTTAAAGGGGTATACAAACACTAATAGTTTTCTTCCCGTACTTTTCCTATCTTATAAAGAGAGAAATTTGCAACAAAAGTCAAATATACTAGTATCAAGCCATAATTTTAAGAAATACAGGGATATTCATAACAAAATAGTTTTTTTTTTTTTTAAATAGAGGGGTTTCTGTAATTATCCATTTCTTAAAAAAAAAAAAAAAAAAAAAAAAACCTCACACACGCAAAGGAGGTGTAAAAAGGTGAAAGCTTTTGCAAGGTGAGAATATGGTGAAAACGAGGAACACCACCAAACACAGGAACGATTTCTTCCTCCACAAGTTAGTTCCTTGAAGAAACAAGGTAAGATTTTGAAGAAGCATCAACAATGGCGGAAACACCAGACACCATCTTCGAGGAGAGAGAGGAGGAGCTCCTGATTTCAGGTACTGAAAACCCAACTCTAAGAAGAACTGCCCATTTTCTCAAACCTTGTGTTCCACAATTTAATGGCCATGAAGATGAGCTTCTCACACATTATGCATACAAAGCCGCCATTTTTTCTGGGCATAAGAAGTCACCCTTTAAGGTCTGTTTTAAAGGGTGGAGATTTCCACTCAAAGAATGGGGAAATTGGGTTGAAAGCTTGCTTCCCAAGTACCAATCCACTTGGAAGAAAGCCGGTATTTTCGAAGCGATAACGGGTTCTGTTTATAAGATCCCAAGGGACAAAAAACTAGTTCTTGGGCTTGCAGAGAAATGGAGTTCTATTACAAACAGTTTTGTCTTTCCTTGGGGTGAAGCCACCGTTACTCTGGAAGATGTCATGGTTTTGGGTGGTTTTTCGGTTTTGGGAGAGTCTGTTTTAGCCCAAATTGAAGACCAAGAATCTGTTGACATTCGTCTGAAATTAATCGAAAAGTTAAAAGAAGCTGCGACACCGGGAAACCTTAACCGAACAGCATCGGGGCGTGCTTGGCTGAGGTTTTTTATGGGGAGCGGGAGCAAACTTGAGCATGAGGCATTCCTTTCATTTTGGTTATCTCAGCATGTTTTTCCCTCTAAGTACTACATTGTTGGACAACATGTTTTCCCTATTGCAATTTGTCTCGCCAGAGGGACAAGGATTGCTCTCGCGCCGGCGATCTTAGCGAGCATTTATCGCGACTTGCGATTGTTGAATGAGGAGCTCATTGCCTCAGCAGTGCTTAAAAAGGATGATATTATGGATTTAACCCTCTATGCCCCTTTTCAGCTTGTGCAGCTCTGGGCATGGGAGAGGTTTCCGGTCCTTGGACCGAAACCAATGACCTTTACAGATGGTCCTAAACCGAGACCAGCCCGATGGAAGAATCTGAAAATTGTGCCTAATGTCAACATTGTGATGGCCTTAGACTCTGGTAGAAGCTTCCGGTGGCGTCCTTATGTTTCATCTTCGGACCATTGGCTGTTACGCGTGTTTGAGTTCGATCAGGATCCAAAAGAGGAGTTAGAGATGTTAGCTAGATGCTTGAGGGTAAGTGAACTTGTTGGAATCAGCTGCATAGAGCAGTACCTTCCACATCGTGTTTCGAAGCAATTCGGAGTGGATCAAGATATTCCGAGCCCTGTGGTTCGATGCAATGGGACTCAAAGTGTTGCTTGGAGCAATTACAGCAGGCCAATTAGAGATGCAACGCTATTCGTACCGTCCAAGCACTTTATGGCTGGTGTTACCGTTCAATACGCGAAATGGTGGAAGAACTCGGTGTTGAGCCAGAGTGATGCTATTAAGAGCCATGTCAGATTGCCTAGAAATACAGCAAGGTCTCCCCGAAGGTTTAGTGTGGAAAACAAGGCACTATCACTTGCAGATTCTACCCCGAAAGTTTGGTTTCTGAATCATAAACCGATGGAAGTGGAGAGTTCTGTTTCTAGAGGTCAAGAAGATTTCCTAGAATCTCTTGGCAATCATAATGATGCCGAGAAAGTACTTGAATTGGCTGAGCATCTCTCAGACTCTCCGCATCAAAACGCGTCCACTTCAGCTGCGAATAGTAGAGCTGCCGAGAATGAAGAGCGAGCAACACCCTTTACTCTTCAGATGACAACGACCTCAAAGATTCCCTTGTTCATTAGAGTGATTACCGAAAACAAAGAAAACTCACCCGTAGAAGGACTCAAGGTGGCTGCTGCTACAGAACCTCCCTCAGGCGCTCAGCGTCAAAATATGTCGAATTCAGCTGCGGATAGTAGAGCCGTCAAAGATTTTGAGACTACAAGGCCAGTGATTGATCCAATAACAACCGCCTCCGAGACTGCATTGTGTATTAAGGATGTTAAGGATGAAGTGAAGAGTGTGTTACGTTCAAGTTCAAATAGTAGAGTTGTCGAAATCACGGAGTCTCCAACACGCGTGATTGATCTTACTAATGAAGAGAATGAAGCAGAAGTTCAGGTTTCAAGGGAGATTACGGGATTGATGCTTGAAACTCGAATTCGACGGCTTGAAAGAATTCTTCACGACATCAAGAAAACAAGATATCCTCGTTTATCAAAAGGATAAAGAGCCAATCTGATGTTCTTTGCTAGTCATTACTTGACTTAGAGCTTTGTTTAACAGATATATTGTACTGCACTGATGTGTTTTAGAACTCCTACTATGTGACTAATATTTGCTTCATCTAAACTTTTATTTATTTATATTTTGTTTGTATTTAAGACTTCAATGTGTGTGTATTTATATATATATATATATATATATATATATATATATACATATATTAAACGTTTGTGTTCTCAATTTAAATTCAAATTTGGATTTGATTCACACTGAAAAAAAAAATGTCAAATGCCGAATGAAAATGTTGAATGTCAAATGTCTAATTCTTCTTCAGTAAACATTTGTTATAAAAGTGTTTAACAAACCATGAAAAAAATGATTGCACAACATGGCTGTATATTGAGCAAATTCATTTGAACGACAAGTCGTATCTCCCTCGGTCTTGAGAACTTGCAGTCTTGTAGTAGTCAGCATGTTCTTATAAGTTTTTAGCATTTCTCTTGCTTTGGTATATCAAAATGTTTGTTTTGTATATTAAGAAAACAGTAACTACTAAAAAAAAAACCAAAAAAAGAAATAATACACGTAAGAGAATGCATATACATATAGATATAATATTGCCAAACAAATGTCACTAGTACAAAATTCATATCAATAAGCTTAGGTTTGGATCATAGATTTAAAAAGTAAATTTAAATAGCAAAAAATAAATAAATAAATAAATAGTGTCTGAAGCATATTATAGGAGTGTAAAAACATGACTTGCACTAACAAAGTAAGAGAGGCAAACCCAGTTAGCCAAGAACTGAACAGGAATATCTTGCTCTCTTTATTTCCCGGATTACTCTTTGAAGCCTGCGAATTCGAGCTTCAATCTCCGACGCTATAATCTCACTACCATGATTCGTGCCGCCGTTTTGAGCTTCATTTTCTTCGGTAGCGAGATCAACAACCACCGGAGTTACTGAACCCGTGTGCACAACAACTAGGCCATCTGAAGTTGAAGTCGGTATCTTTTCTGCCGCAGTCGTCGGATCAGTGACAAGTGCTTCATCCTCCCTAGTTTCAGCAACTTAATGATTTTCCATTGATGTATCATGATTCTGAGAGCTCGAAGTAGGCTCGGCCAGGCCAATTCAAGTCCTTCCCCAATGGTACTACCCTTGCCACTGCATTCTACGGGTCCCTATCGACGTCTAGTAGCAGAACTCTCCACTTCCAAAGTGTAAAGATTCGGAACACAGCTTCTATGACTAGAATCCGATGGTGAAACTTCCTTTTTTTCAGCAATCGCTCTTTGATGCTCGATTATGAAAGCTAGCATTGTTTTCAGCATCTTTTTCTTCAACAGTCTTTCCACATCTATTGTCATTGGATCAAATACACTCACAGGAGCTGCAGGCTCGATTATAAAAGGTACGAATGATTAACAACACAACCATTAAAATTAGAATCTATAGGTTTTCACATCATTAATTCAGCAAAAAAAAAATGAAACTCAGTATAAGTTTCCTAGAAATCCTAGAAAGTAAAACCAACTCCTAAGCATGTCTAAGCATCAACATGGATTATTTATAAAAGAGGCGTTAAAGGCTGTTACCTCCAAGTGTGTTTTCCGTTGAACGACAAGTACTCGTAGAAAAGTAGGCTTGTTGAACAGATTCAGCGGTTCTCTCCTCGTTTTGTTGATTCTCTTGTTGCTCCAGCATTCTGTGAGAATCCATAATGATTTGGTTTCACCTGTTCTGCCACATCTGAAAATCATTCCTATATCTCCCATACACTCTCCAATCTTTGGCACGACTTCCACGGCCTTCGGTATGTAAAGTCAATAGGCCAGCGAATGTTTTCTGAAGATGTTCAGCACGGACACCAAATTGCATTGGAACTAAATCAGGGCAATGATATATTGCCTTAAGGTAACACAAGATGATCGTCGGACAAAGAAAAACTTGCTCTTGGTGCAAAATTGAGCAAGGAATCAAATCTCGTCTCCGCCTTCTGTATGGCTCCCAATTTACCTACAAAAAAGATGAAGTAAGCAAGCGCTCAATTGTGAAGAACAAGAATCCAAATTCTTCAGAGAAAAAGAAATCTTACACCCCCGTTCTCGAGCTGATTTAGAGTGTGGAAATAGAACTCTGTGGTTTTCTTACAACTATATCATGCGTATGATCATCCAACGATTAACGGGAACGATTGAGGAAAGGCATCGTTGGAGTTCAAGTGTCTATTTTCAGGACAAGAAACTCTGTCTATTACAAGCTTTGGGATATGCTCCATTGCAAAAATCTGCACAAAAAAATTAATTCTAGGGCACCGAAATTTAAGTACACACCTAACATAGTGAGTCGTCGTCATTTTATTAGTACACGTTTAAAAGTTGTCAACGAGTACAAGAGTTGGGTGCTCCAGCATACAAGTCTAACATACACTACCGGAAATGAGAATCAATGCTTACCATGAAGATGTAAAAGCTCCCTTGTAAGCATTTTGCGCGTTCTCTGTGGAATTTTTCAATTGAACACATGAGATGTGCTAGCAATGCAGCCCTCCAAGCATAATCTTTGATCTCTTCTAAATTTTCCAGAAGAGACAGATACAATGCTGGGACAAATTTTCCATAAAAGGAACGATGAAATAACCTATGACGAATAACACGTATGCTCGTGTATGTTGTGCAATCTTTTCTTCATTCACATTGTCATCTAACTTCTCATAGTTTTCCCTCAGCCACCTAGTTTTTACCATACCCTTTGAAAAGCCTTCCTCTGAATTTAACTCCGATCCTATATGTCGGTGACAAAGATCCCTGGCATTTCCGTCTACACCGGTAACTGCATTGCCATTTAGTAGCAATCCTGTAATGTACCACACATCTTGTAGACTAAGAATTAGTTTATGACAATTGAACACAAAGCATCCTTCATCCACATTGTAGAATTGCACAAACGCTTCGACAAGACTAGTATCCTTGAAAGCACTCACTGCTAACTTATGCAGATTTTTGTATCCCATCCCATTGAGCTTGTCAAGGACTCGGGCATCAGGGTTCCAGGATGTTAAAGAATTGATGCGATTGAAAGTCATTATCATCTAAAAGAAGAAGGATCGAATCGGAAAAACTAGATTTGACTTGAAACTAAACACTCATCAAATTTAACATTTCTATGTTGCTGTTCATCCTCACAGATCATTTCAAACCCGAAAGAAAGCAAGATTCCTAGTGATTATAGAAATTACTTTCTCTCGATTAAATCGTGTTTGCTTAAACTTTACTGTAAACAAATTACTTGGTAGTGGTTTCCTTGGTCGAATGATAATACTAAAAGAAACTTATGCACTTGTTTTCTTGTTTAAAAAATAAAAACCTTTCAAAAGCAATATGAGAAACGTTGCCAATTTAAGGGAAATACAAAACTACGCTGGCCTTGATTGATACCGAAAAGGGTGGTATCTAAAATCAATTTGGATTACCTACTTATTTTCTACCACTCGCCTAGGTAATCTATCACTCTCGATTTCTTATTTTCTCTCCTTCCTACCAAACATATCCTAGAGATTTAAGTGTAATTTCAGTTATGCAGCCTTTCTTTAGAGCTACCTTTCAAAAGGAAAACAAATTACAAAAGAACGAGAAAATAAAAAAAAATTTAAATTTTAAAAAAAGAAATTAGAAGGCTAAAATAAAATATCAGCACCGATGATGTAGTTCTTCAAACAATCCTTCCAAGAATATGAAAAATTCTCACATGCAACAAAAAGAAGGGGGGAAAAAGACCCAAAAAGAAAGGAAAAAAAAAAAAAAAAAAAACCCCCAAGAGTATGTCTCTGTTTGAACATTTTACCCAATATAGGAAAAAAAAAAAAAACAAAATAACATTACAGTTCAAATGTTTAGCATTAAAATGAAGTTCATAACCATAGAATACAAGAAAAACAACATTGTGAGCTTACTTTCAGCTTGAAAGAGCCGACTTTACAAATCAAAAAACACAAAAAAGAAAATCAAAAGTTTTTTGTAAACACTCAAACTTCTTACTCTTCAAAGTTCATTTTTTTATCACAGAAAAAAAGTCTGGAAATGCTTGTACTTATTTTCTAGGCTCCCAAACAGTGGAAAAAACAAACATAAAAAATATATATATGTATATGTGTGTGTGTGTGTGTGTGTATTCGACTTCAACAAAACAAGAGGAACGAGAACATATCAACAAACCTGAGTGATACTGGGCAGAACTCTTCTTCTTCCTTCTTCTTCTTCTGATTTATGAAGGAATTTGGTTCTGGTTCTTACCGGCAATGGAAAAAAGTTTTCAGACGTGGTCAACAAGCTTTCTTACATGAATATGATTATCAAATTTCATTTTTCATCAACTTTTTTTTTTTTTTATGAGATTATTCTCATTTATTTCTTTCAATTTTAAGTTATTTTTTATTTTATCCCGTAAATTTTAAAAATATTCACTTTATCCCATAAATTTTAAATTTAACCTTACTTTATCTATTCTATCATAATTTTAGTTAAAAATAACTGGAAAAAAAATGTGAGTTAAGCACTGGTATTTTTTTTTTCATTTGTTTGTAGCAAAAATACTAATAGAATAGATTTAATAAGACTATTTTTTTTATTAATTGAAATTTTGATAAAATGGATAAAGTGATGTTAAATTCAAGTTAAGACGATAAAATTAGAGTTTTTAAAATGTAAAAGATAAAGTGAAAAGCTCAGGTATAAATGAAAATCATTTTATTTATTTCATTGAACTCATTAATGGATAACTATCAATTTGGGGGGGGGGGGGGGGGTTTAAAAATTATTTTTCGTATTGGTCTCCGTGAACTTATTGTAGAGCTGTTATTTACATTTTTAATTTTTAATTTTGAAAATTTATATTTTAAACTTACAAGCAATATGTAATGTTTCGAAAATTCATAATGTCAATTCTTGAATTTAATTAGGAATAAAGGGGTGAATTTTCTGTATTAAGAGCACAATTTTAAATGTCCTTTTATCTGTATTACAGTGCTATGAATGATAAACTTGAAGTTATGATCTGTTATATGAAATTGGTTTACGTAATTTTCCTATTAAGTAATTAATTGAAATTTTTTGAAATTTCAAAAGTAATGTAATCACATAAAAATTGCGATTCAGAATTTATTAATAATCCTGTCGAGTGTAATGATCAGAAAATCGACAGCACGAATTTTGAACAAAATAGAAACAATCTGTAAAAATTATGTAATTACTGTACATTATCTGTGATTTTTAACCATTCATAAAAATAATACCATGAATGGTAAATTTAATGTTACGGTATATTTATTAGCATGTTGGAGTAGTTTTTCATTTATTAGATTAATGTGAAAAGGTCTTTAAAAAAAAGTTTAGGATCATCTCGAAAAAAATAAATAAATAAATAAAATAATATAAATTGAATTATCATCTTTATAAAAGTTCAGAAATTATTTAGGTCAATTATTTTAATTTAAATAAAAAACAACAAGTATGACTAAGATAATTCACGATTTTCACAATTTAATTATGAACCATAAAAGTGGTCTAGGAAAATGTTATAGCTATTCACAAACAGTTATACATTATAATTAGATTATATTTTTGAAATGAAAATAATTTTTCATCCTAAATTTGAAAGAAGAAATTTGCAACGGATATTATGAACTAAAGTTTAGAGGGTATTTTGTGACAAGATCTAAGCCTTTGTTTAGTTTGTTGGTTGGAAATTGAATTTCTAATTTAGAGTTAGTTAATTTTTTAAAAACTAATTATAATTTTTTTAACTTTCAAAAATAGTCGATATGAAAATATTAAGATTTTATTTGACATATTAGTTTAACTGTAATTAAATTATATTTTTTTACTAAATTTTTACCTTTTTTTAAAAAAATCAATAAAAATTATAACAAATTTTTAAAAAAATCAACTAATTTAAACTTAAAAATTTATCTTCAATTACAATCTAAACAAACGTTAAGTTAAAAATAATGATTTAAACGGCTGTGAATTCAAAGAAAAAGTTATCCAAAAATTAATTTAGAATCCGTTTGGTGAATGAATTTGAGTTAAAAATTTTAAGTTTTAATAATAAATTAGTATTTAATTTTTTAGAAAAAATAAAAAAAATTCAAAAAAGATAAAAAAAATTTAAAAAAAATAAAAATTTTAGTTTGAATTTGAGATACAAACGTTAGCCATTAAAAAAATGAGCAAACTGGAGTCCGTATCCCCTTCATTAATAGTCTCTCTCTCTCTCTCTTTTTTTTTTTTTGCTTGAAATTAAATAATGTCTCAAAACCTCACCAGTCACCATTTCCTTTCCTTTATTTATTTATTTTTCTTTTTAATATATATATATATATACATATATATATATATAATTCTTTTATTTGATGTACGAATGATGCTTCCTCTTCTGCATTGGACACCGAGCGAGCTCCCGCTTGTACAAGGATGACAAAGGTTAACCACTCTCCCTTTGCTTTATAGACGAAAATATGGTGCTTTCTGAGAGACCCATAAAACTTTTTTTCTTTTTTTGGTGCCCTTTTGGGGTGATTTCTAGGCCTTTTCTCGACTTCCAAAACGCATGATTTCTGTCCTTGTTTTGTGATAAAAACCCACCAGATTTTCCTTCCTCTACAAGTTAAAAAAAAAAAAGCTGCTTTTTTTTTTTGTTTTTTTGAAACACCAAAAATGGTGGAACTTTCAGATATGATTTTTGAGGAGAGAGAGGAGCTCATGGTTTCATCCAGTGATGAAAACCCAGTTTTCAGAACTGCCCATTTCCTGAAACCTTCGTCTTCCAAGCAAGTTTGCAAAAATCCCACCATTTTTGGTCAAAAGAGGTCAAAAATCAAGGTCCATTTCAGAGGTTGGAGATACCCAAAGGAAGGGTGGAGAATCTGGGTTGAAAGTATGGAAAAAAGGTACCAATCAACATGGAAAATGGCTGGGATACATGAAGCAATAATGGGTTCAATTTACACTATCAAAAGAAAGAAAGATTTTGTTCTTGAGTTGGCTCAAAAATGGTGTTCCGAGACAAACTCATTTATTTTCCCTTGGGGTGAAGCCACTCTCACATTGGAAGATATGAAGGTTTTGGGTGGTTTTCCTGTTCTGGGTGAGCCGGCTTTGGCTCGACGCAATGACCGAGAATCCGTCGAGATCGAAGCGAAACTGATCGAAGAGTCTAAGGAAGCTGCAACAATTGGTGGTTGTAGAGCAACTGGCGTCTCTTGGATGAAACATTTCATGGGAAGTGGGAGCAATCTTGAGCATGAAGCATTCCTTTCCTTGTGGTTGTCTTGGTATGTTTTTCCGACGAATTATTATCGCATCGGAGAACATGTTTTTCCGATCGCAATTCGTTTGGCTAGAGGGACTCGAGTCGCTCTTGCCCCGGCTGTATTGTCGAGCCTTTATCACGATTTGCGTTTGTTGAAACAGAAACTTAGTGACTCTGAAGAGCTAATTGGGAAGGATAAGTTGATGAAATCCCATGCCCCTTTTCAGTTGGTGCAGCTTTGGGGTTGGGAGAGGTTCCCCAAACTTGGACCGGAGCCCATGCCCTTGACGGACACTAGTACGCCAAGACAAGCTCGTTGGCACAATCTGAGTGCAGAGCCTAAATTCGACTTCAGCTCGGCCTTAGACTCTGTTGGTGAGAGCTTCCTATGGCGTCCATATGCCTCGTCTTCGGATTGTTGGTTGTCAACCAAGTTTAACTTGGACAAAGAGCAGTGGGTTTTGGTTGGTCATGCCTTGGATGAGGAGTTGGAGACATTGGCTAGATGCTTACGGGTGAGCGAGCTTGTTGGACTAAACTGCATAGAGCAGTACCTTCCGCATCGGGTTGCGAAACAATTTGGTATGGATCAAGACGTTCCGCTCCCTGTGGCTCGATGCAATGGGACGCCTACTGCTGCGTGGAGCAATTACAACAGGCCGATTAGAGATGAAAAACTGTATATACCGTCCAGACACTTTGATTCTGGTGTTACGATTCAGTACTCGAAATGGTGGAACCACTCCATGAGGAAGCAGGGTGATGATGTTATCAAGTCCCATGTCAAAAGGCCTAGAGATACCGTAAGGTGTCCCAGAAGGATCGGTGCTGAAAATGAGGAAATGTCGCTTGCAGATTCGATTTGGTACAGGAAATGGCCGGAACGCTCTGTGATGAGGCAGGATGATGATGTTATCAAGTCTGATGTCAAAAGGCCTAGAAATACAATTAAGATAAGGATCGGCGCTGAAAATAAGAAAATGTCACCTGCAGATTCAGTTCGCAGATGTCCTTTTCGGAGTCTTAATACTATGGAAGTGGAGGATTCTGCTAGTAGAGGCCAAGAAGGACCCGAAGAAACTGTCGGTGACCACGATGACACCGGGAAAGGTTTTGAATTGCCTAATGCTGTTGAACCTCCCTCGGGTTCTCAGCATCAAAACATGTCAATTTCAGCTGCAGATGATCGAATTGCAGAAGAAACCGAGGCTACACTCCTTGTGGTTGGTCCAACGAAAAGCGTCTCAAAGACGACGTTGTGCGCTAATGATGTGAGTAATGAAGCAGAAAATACGGAGTCTGCAGCACATGTGATTGATCTTACTAACGAAGAAAGCGAAGCAGAAATTCAGGTTCCGGGATTGAAGCTTGAAGCTCGAATTGGAAGGCTTGAACGAACACTGGAGCATCTAAAGAAAACCAGATATCCACATTTATGCAAGGTTAAAAAGCCGATCAGATTTGCTTCAACGGAAGGACGCAAATCAAGAGATTTATTTACTAATTGAACTTGTTTCTATGTTAGTCACTTCTTGTCATGAGCTTTGTTTCACTCACACAAAGTGTTTTTAGAACTTCTACTATGTGACTAATATTTACTTTGCTATCTCCTTATTTTTGCTCTTTTTTTTTTATCTTTTTTTTTGCTGGAGTTTCTTTTGCAAATAAAAAGAATCTCTTTTGCTAGATATATAGGAAGATATAATGACATGCTGGTGTGTGTATGTGTGTGTGTTTGTACTGCCTCAATGTCTAGAGTTAGAAGGATTCCGAATGTCTCCAACTCCTCATCCAAGTCCTGATCAACCAAAACTCGCTGTTCTTTGTCCAAAGTGAACTTGACAACCGATTAGTTGACAGATGAGGCATGGGGACTCCGTTGGAGGCTCTCTTTCCGAGCATGGTAAGGCTATGGCCAAATTGAAGTTGAATTTAGGCATTGTTTTCAGGTTGTGCCAATGCGCTGGTCTTGGTTTGCTAGTGTCCGTCAAGAGCATGGTTAAAAGGCGTCGATACTCTTCTCCCGGCGAAAATATATCATCGGTACAAGGCCATTGTAAGCTCTCTTTCCGAGCATGATCTGTGGCCGAGCTGAAGCTGAATTTAGGCTGTTTTGGGGTTGTGCCAATGCGTTGGTCTTGGTTTACTAGTGTCCGTCAAGGGCATGATCAGAAGGCGTCGATACTCTTTTCCCACGAAAATATATCATCGGTATGAGGTGAAATTTATCGGCGCTTGATAAAAACATTTTAGCTATGAGGTTTTTCCAATGAATTTTCGACGAAAAATTTTCTCCAGTATAAAACCTTTTGGCGACGCAAATTCTTGTTGCAAAGATTAAATTTGTCATAAAAACTTTTTTTTTTTTTCCTTCCCCAAGTAGTGAGTAAGAGAACTTTTCAAAATGAGATAATAACATTCCCGAAAATTCAATACCTAAGCCAGTAACGCATTATTCTCGAAATGTCATGTTTTACCAAACATTTGTATTGTAATGATTTTCCTTTGTGTTTCCAATTTCAAGTTAAAAGCCATCTTCTTGACAAAATTTGGTCACACTTAAAGTGTGAAAACACCATTTTTTAACAACCTCAAAATACCTTAAATTTGATTTATATAATAAATCTGGTGATTAGAATGGTCTTTTTACAAAAGTTCACATTGTTTAATATCTAATTCTATAATTTTTTAGTCTCTACCATAAAACCAGTTGAACGCAGATTTTTATCCATTCATATTTATTACGTCGTATTAAATTCTTATATATTTTTTAAAATATGATATGATTTTAACATATTCAAAATGAATCAAATCATTAGGTTTTTTTTTTTTTTTTCGATGTTACACGTAATTCCCCAAAGTAAAACAACAAGAGAAGTTAGAAGTTAAAAAGAAAGGAAATTACAAGAGAGATTGAAGTGGAAAACGAAATATTAAGTTGTTTGGTAGATAAGAAATTGAAATTAAAAAAAATTACAAATTTTTGTAATATATATATATATATATATATATATATATATAAAGTCTCGTATCTAGTACCATATGGTATTCGGTATGTGAACTTTAGTTATTAGAAATATAAATTCATACAGAAGAAAATATAGCAAAAATAAATATAAATTTTTCTTATTTTACATTTCATTCTGTATAAATTCATATTTCTAATAACTAAAATTCATACTTATCAAATATCATCCGATACCAGATATAAGACTAATCGTATATATCTATATATAAAATAATTGGTTTGACATCACCAATTCTTATCCATTTCCTTATTCATGTATAGGTATAATTGTAAAATTGATTAATACAATATTTCTTTACTTTCTCTCTCACCAAAGAATATGTGAGAAAATCCTTTAAAAAAATTGTAAGAAAAGCTTTCTCATTTTCTCACCTTTACATTCACCTTCTCCAAAGTAATTTCCCTCTGAAAAAAAAAAAAAAAAAAAAAAAAAAAAAAAAAAAGCAGCAAATGCTTGCTGTTCTGTGTGTTTGGGTTTACTTGGTAAGTGATCTGCTCTTGTTGGACATGTCATTTGGATTTTTTTTTTCCCCCCTGTTTTCTAACTATGATAAACCTGAGAAATTTGATTTCAAGCGTTATTATTAATTTTCTTGAAATTTATTCCCTGCTGGTTTTGATTATTACAGGATATATCAGTCCGAACAAGTTTGACGTTTTTTTTTTTGTTGCAATATTTCTTTTCCTCCTTTTGCAGTAAAGCACTTATATTTGTCTAATGGAGTCTTCTTTACTTCTTTCACAAGTTAAAACACTTTTTTTTTTTTTTTTTTTTCAAAAACACATTTCATTAGCTAAAACACTACTTTTTCAACTTTTTTTTCTGAAAAAAAAGCCCGAGCTCGAGCTCGAGCCCGATGTCTGCGTAAGATGAGTGGTTTTGAGTAGAAATGCGGTTATTTAGCAATTTCATCTTGCTGACAAATTAGCTAAATGTGGTAGAACATGTGTATAGTACATCAACTTAAATTTCTATAGTAAACCCATTTGGCAATTTCAATTTTTTTTGCTGGTTGACAATCTTATGTGAATTGTTGGATTTAATTTTGGATAGTTCAGAGTTTCCTCTAGCTTTCTTGTTTAATTTATCCGCTATTTTCGCTTATACTAATAGTTCACATTGAGAATTCGAGATTAAGATGGTCCAAACCAGATCACATACCACTAGATTGCCTGAACATGGCATGCTCGTGCCTTACCGGTCATGTGAGCCAAAGAGAAAAGTGAAATTATCGAAAGCGGGGGAAA
>CM046374.1:25476526-25496639 GCA_025413025.1 Ficus hispida | reverse complement strand
AAAAAAAAAAAAAAAAAAAAAAAAAAAAAAAAAACCCAGTGGGAAAAGAATCTAGGAGAGAATCCGACGTCTCACATACTTCCAAACGACTCTCTTTATTCTTTGAAAGCCGAGATGAAAACAAAGCCGGCGAGGAGGACCACCAAGTAGTAGTGCAAGTAGTTAATGTTGTCAAAGTTATACTATCTTATTATAAGCGGAATACAAATTGCAGTAGATCATCAATATATATTAAGCAAAAAAAAAAAAAAAAAAAAAATCTCTGATACATCCTTTAATATGTCAGACACCAAATGCGAGAATTGACTGAGAATGTAGGATGGAGCAGTAAGTAAGTAAAAAGAATCTTCACCGAAAAGCTAACATTTTGGCTGAGAATAACACAAAGTCCTCAATTTGGAGAGAGGGCCTGAGGGAGCAACATATGTCGAAGCATTCCAAGATGACGATGCTTCAGACATGCTTGGATTTTGACGTTTTCTGTAGTCTTTTTAGAATGGCTTCCACGAGTATTATTAAGCACTAAAAGTTCTTCTAGGCATGAGAACAGAGGCATGGAAGTCAGATTGGGGCGATCCTCGTTCATTTTATCTCTTCAATTTTCAAAACCGTTTAAACCACTACCCTCCTCATGTATAGAAAACCGTTCAAAATGCCCCCTCCATCTAGTTTCGTTATATGCTTAATGGATTTGGCCGACATATAATAGATTTGCTAACATGTAAATAATTTTGATTTCTAAAATGCCCTCCGAACTATTATTCTGATGTCAACTTAATTGCCCCCCGATTTTTTTTCAAAGTGGTTAAATATTGTGCCCCTTAATTAAATAAAGTGTTCAAAAACACTCATTTCATATAAATCTACCTATAATTAAAGAAATAACTGACATAGCGGAAAGAAAAATAAAATGGCTGACATAACATATTCAAAATGGGTGAATGAAAGATGATATGGTAAAATTGATATGAGTAGGTTTAAAATTTATCTTATAAATTCTAATTAAAACTATGAAAAAGATAAAAAAAAAAATCAAAATAAGGAAATAAGTTCTTTTTAGCAAAATATAAAAAATTAAAAAATAAAGGCTTTAAAATATGTTTTTTTTAATTAAATTTCTTGAGTAGGTTAAGAAAATGTCCTATATGTTTTAAGATTAAATCTCATGTATTCTTTTTTGCTCACAAAAAAAAAAAAAAAACTTATAACATATATATATATTAAAAACAAGTCAACTTTTTCTGATTGGTTTTATAAATCTATATAGATCCAACTTAACTATATATATATATATATATATATATATAATTTGTAAAAATTATATTTAGCAGAAAATTTCAAATTAAATATTACTTAAAAACTTGAAAAATAGTAGCAATAGTTAAGTTGTTTATACATGTAAATTTATAGCTTTAGTTAGGATTTTTAAGATAAATTTTGAATTCACTCGAAACTATTTGACTAAATCATTCTTTATTAATCTATTTTAAACATATTATGTAGTTACTCAGTTAGTTTATTGGTAAATTTAAATAAAACGACTGTTTTGAAACACTTTTATTTAGTTGAGGGGTACAATAATCACTTTTAAAAATTCACTACCAAATTACTTCTATCAATTGATGCACAATTTTAATCCATTGTCATTTTAAGTTAACAACAATAGTTATTTAATTAATGAATTTAATTAATTAGTAACTGGATATTGGAGTTTCGAGTACATAGGTTTATTTGATCCCCATACTATCTTTACGTATTTCTGGTTAGAACCTAAAATATTCAAGACTTATTAATTTAGAACCTAAAATATTCAAGACTTATTAATTTAGTCATAACGTTTTGAAGACTTACTACTGTAAAATTGATTATCGACAATATAATTTTTTATTGTTGAAAATCACCTGTTGGATGTCTAAGATATCAGAATGACAGTGTCTATATAACACTAATATTTATGTGTTGTACATATTTTATGTGTTGGAATAAATATTAATTGTGTGGAGTTATTTGTTTTACTTGATAAAATAATTATTGCACAGTAATTTAATTTTTTTTTATTGATTGATGAAAATTTATTATGTGAATTATATAAAATTGTTTATGTATGGAATAAATAAATAACAGTTTTAATAAATAACACTATACATAAAATGTTCCCTTGAACTATAAGCATTATCCTGAACTTTATTTTGTAACGTTGTTTCGTCTTTTAAATTTTGAAAAATTTTACGAATTTTTTCTATAATTAAATTTTTGATAAACAAAAATGCACATGATAATAGTTGGAAGTATGACTTGTGAAAATTAAATCACATCGTTAGAATTACATTAAAATAGTAAATATTTATAGATAATTTCGTAAGTTGACATTTAATAATAATAATAAGTATTAGGAATGCTGTCAATATAAGCCATTTCATAATTCTATATTTAGTATTCCTAACTTCCAACGAATATTTTTTTTTTGTCAAAAATTTAATTGAGGGAGAAATTTACAAACTTTTCCAATGTTCAAGGGAAAGAATATTTTAAATTGAAGTTCATAGAGTATTTTGTGATAAGACCTAAAGTTTAGGAGAAAAAGTGTATTTTGTCTCTTTTATTGGCTTAAAAAAGAAATTATTTTTTAAGAGAACAGTAAAAATAAGAGTATTTTCGTAATTATCCATTTCCATTGTAAAATGCTTTCTCCATTAAAAAGAACCCAAAAAAACAAAAAAAAAAAAAAAAAAAAAAGGTGGAAGCTTTTTTCTTCTCCAGGTGAGAACATGGTGAAAACAAGAATCACCACCAAACCCACGAGCGATTTCTTCCTCTACAAGTAAGTTTCCTTCAAGAAAAATCAAAGATTTTGAAGAAACACCAGACACCATCTTCGAGGAGAGAGAGGAGGAGCTCCTAATCCCAGCTACTAGTTCAGGTACTGAAAACCCAACTCTTAGAAGAACTGCCCATTTTATCAAACCTTGTGTTACACAACTTAGCGGCCATGAAAACGAGCTTCTCAAACCTCACACATGTAAGAACACCATTTTTTCTGAGCACAAGAAGTTACCCTTTAAGATCTATTTCAGAGGGTGGAGATTTCCACTGAAAGAATGGGGAAACTGGATTGAAAGCTTGCTTCCCAAGTACCAATCCACATGGAAGAAAGCTGGTATTTACGAAGCGATAATGGGTTCTGTTTATAAGATCCCAAGGGACAAAAGACTTGTTTTTGGGCTTGCAGAAAAATGGAGTTCTATTACAAACAGTTTTGTCTTTCCTTGGGGTGAAGCCACTGTTACTCTGGAAGATGTCATGGTTTTGGGCGGTTTTTCGGTCATGGGAGAGTCGGTTTTAGCCCAAATTGATGACCAAGAATCTGTTGACATTCATCTGGAATTGATCGAAAAGTTAAAAGAAGCCGCGACACCGGGTAGCTCTAACCGAGCATCAGGGCGTGCTTGGCTGAGGTTTTTTATGGGGAATGGGAGCAAACTTGAGCATGAGGCCTTCCTTTCATTTTGGTTATCTCAGCATGTTTTTCCCTCAGTGAACTACTTTGTCGGGCAGTTTGTTTTTCCCATCGCGATCCGTCTCGCCAGAGGGATAAGGATTGCTATCGCGCCGGCGGTCTTGGCGAGCATTTATCACGACTTGCGTTCGTTGAATGAGAAGCTCATTGCTTCAGCAGTGCTTAAGAAGGATACTCTTATGGACTTGACCCTCCATGCCCGTTTTCAGTTGGTGCAGCTATGGGCTTGGGAGAGGTTTCCGATGCTTGGACCGAAACCTACGGGCTTTCCAAACGGTCCTAAACCGAGACCAGCTCGTTGGAAAAGTGCGAGAATTGTTTGTAATGTCGACATTAGGATGGCCTTGGACTCTGCTGGTGAAACCTTTCGGTGGCATCCCTATGCTTCATCTGCGGACTACTGGTTGTTACCCAAGTTTGACTTGGATAAAGAACTGCGGGTTTCGGTTGATCAGGATCTCGATGAGGGTTAGAGACACTAGCTAGATGCTTGAGGGTAAGTGAGCTTGTTGGAATCAACTGCATAGAGCAGTACCTTCCACACCGAGTTTCGAAGCAATTCAGAATGGATCAAGATATTCCGAGCCCTGTGGGTCGATGCAATGAGAGTCAAGAGTGTTACTTGGAGCAATTACAGCAGGCCAATTAGAGATGTAAAGCTATACATACCGTCCAAGCACTTTATGGCTGGTGTTACTGTTCGATACGCGAAATGGTGGGAGAACTCGGTGTTGAGCCAGAGTGATGCTAGATTGCCTAGAAATACAGAAGTTAAGTCTCCTAGAAGGTTTAATGTCGAAAACAAGGAATTGTCACTTGCTGATTCTACTCTGAAGGTCGGTTTTTTGAATCGTCATCCGGTGGAAGTGGCGAGTTCTGCTTCTATAGGTCAAGAAAAATTCGTAACATCTCGTGGCAATCATAATGTTGCTGGGAAAGTACTTGAACCCTTGGCTGATCATACGACGATGGCCTCAAAGAGTGGTTTGTTCGTCGGAGAGATTACTGAAAACGAAGAATATTCACCCGCAGATGCTACTAATGGAGGTCGTTTCAATGCAATGGTAGTGGAGGATTCTGCTATTAGAGGTCAAGAAGGACTCCAACAATCTATTGGCAATGCTGTTGACATCGAAAAGGAACTCGAACTGGCTGTTGCTGCCGAACCTCCCTCAGGTGCTCAGCATCAAAATATGTCGGTTTCAGCTGCAGATGACGGAGTTGCTGAAGGTATTGAGACTGCAAGGCCTGTGGTTGATCCAATGACAACCGTCTCAAAGACTGCATTGTGTACCGAGGATGTTAATATCAAAGCGAAGAGCCTAGCAAGTTCGAGTTCGAATGGAAGAGTTGTCGAAAACATGGTGTCTGCAACTGGTGTCTGCAACACATGTTATTGATCTTACTAATGAAGAAAGTGAAGCAGAAATTCAGGTTTCCAGGGACATTCCGGGATTGAAGCTTGAAGCTCGAGTTCGGAGGCTTGAGAGAATAATTAATGATCTAAAGAAAACAAGATATCCTCGTTTAATTAAGGATTAATAGCCCATCCGATTCGCTTCGACAGGAGGATGAAGTACTTCCACGGAGATTGAAAAAGCTTTTGTCAACAGATTTCTTACTCACTTTAGCTTTTGTTTATCAGTAGGAAAAAAAGATATTATATTGCAGGATGTGTTTTTGAACTTCTATGTGACTGACTGATATTTTGTAACTTAACTTCTGAATCTAAGTTTTTCATATCAGTTTTTATCTTTTTATAAAAAGTCGATAAAAATTATAATTAGTTTTTGAAAAGCCATCTAATTCCAACTTCAAAGTTTCATTTCAAACCTTTATTTCAAACGCAAGCTTCATTTTAACTTTTCTGTTGTCTTTGTCCCCCTCTCTCTCTATTTTTCATATTTGTAAGAATGCAAGGTAAAAGTTTACAGTGTTTTGTTGTTTCCTCAAGTCATGCATGGATGATATTCCCTAAGCCTGTTTGGATGGTATGTCCATTTTCGAAATGAGACTAAAATAATATTTTGTTATTTGCATCAAAAGTTTTGTCTTAAAAAAGGAAAGAACCCTCATTTTAAAAAGCACAATCATCCGCTTTTAAGGCATTATCGAATAAGGTTTTACGGTGTCTTTTAGATTCTTTATCTGATTTAAAATGTGGATTCACAGTGCCTCATTAATTATGTTCAAGGTAGGATTTTTTTTTTTTTTTGTTTTTTGGTTTTTGGTTTTTGGTTTTTGGTTTTTTTTTTTTCTTAAACACCGTTTCCCTTCATTTTAAAAATGATATTGACCTTTTCAACTTGCTGTATCCAAACACCATTTCAGAATCTTTGTTTTTGTTTTGTTGTACTCACTGCCAATCTTTAACTTTACATGACCAACAAAAATTTCTTGAAAAAACATGCTTGCTTACACATAAGATTAGGAATAAATATGTTGTAAAGGAATGGACAAAACGACGTGTCGTTCAAATGAGTTTTTGTTTTCCGTTGATTCATTCTTGGCCGCAGAAAATGGACCAACAGACAGCATTGTTGAAGCAAGAGAAGAGCTTATTGTTTCACCAAACGAAAGAATCCCTGTAATTTTAGGTGAAAATGCCCCATATCATGTGGAGAATTCCTCAATATCTTGTTGATTTACTACTCTATATATATACATATTTTTATACGGCGGTAAAAAAAAAAAAAAAAAAAGAAGAATAGGAGTATATGGAGGGACATGCTCTTTCACCAATTAAGTTATAGGTTTTTACTATACCTTCTAATTTCCAATTCGACACAATCCCTTTTTTTTTTTTTGGGAGGAAAAAAAAGTCTGAGAAGCAAATGACCAGCATTAACGTATCTCTTTGTGTGTAGAGCCCATTGATCGAACTTTGACAACTTAAGTTTCCTTCTCCCATCCATCTGGTCTACGAAAGGCAGAAAGGTAAAGAGCTAGGGCAAAGTAAAAGTAAAAAAATGCACAAGCCTAGGATGGACTTTATTCTGGTGTCATAGAATAAGGGGGCCTTGTGCAGTAAACCCCTACGGGCGGTCGGCCTCTAAACTCCTCGGTCAGGACACTATTGCATTGCCAATGGGGACGGGTAGCCCCGACTTCCATAGGTCCTTGGTTTGAACTCGCCCTCACACTGCTATCGATCCGGCAGACAGATGCCAGACAGTCTTTCTTCGGAATTATGCTGAACGGGTCTACTAGACTATTAAGAAGGGATCGATCCCAGACCGGGGTTATAGATTTGGTCAAGAGGAAGAAACTGAGCTTAAATGTTAACAGAAATGTTAAATAAAAACCCTACTGTCAGGCCTTACCTTCAATAAAGAGTGTGTCACCTCAGTTCACCAAATACGCTAACACTCAAAATTCAAATATTAGGCTACAAGAATAATCCTTCCTATTTAAGAGTTAAGACCATTGAAGAGCATCACTCATCACTTGAAATCTTGACTACAAATCAATCACGATAGTCTATGAATACCCCATTGGGTGGTCCACCACAATCATGATAGAGTTAGCTTGCATTTGGTTCGTCGGTTAGAGATGAAATTTTTAAGTTGAAATTGATTGACTTTTCAAAAATTAGTTATAAATTTTGTTAACTTAAAAAAAAAAAAACTAAAATTGATATGAAAAAATACAGTTTAGTTTGATTTAAAATGAAATTGCCAAATGAAGCCGTATTTACCCAATCGTGGATTGCTTTTAATAGAGAAACAAATAGTCAATTTTGAAAGAATTTATTGCCAAATCTATTTCGGATATGACTATCTTTTTCACAAGGGGAAGGACTTGAATCAAAACAGCAACAACTTTTGTAAAGACAAACTGGGTTATTCTCTTTCCATTTGCCGAAGAAATCCCGAACTGTCGTTGTTCAGATGTTCTCTTCTTGGCAGAGAAATGAAAGGGACTATTTGCTCTCTTTAGTTCCCCGATCACTCTCTGAAGCCTGCGAATTCGAGCTCCAATCTCTGATCCTGTAAACTCACCACCACAAAACGTACGAGTAATTTCGGTTTCATTTTCTTCGGCAGTGAGATCAATAGTCACTGGGGTTGCAGCCTCTCTATTTTCAGCAACTGTATCATTTTCGATTGAGCTTGACATTTCATGATATCGAGAGCTCGAGAGAGGTTCAGCAATAGCAGCCAATTCAAGTCCTTTCTCGATGATATTACCCTCGCCGCTAGATTCTACGCGTCCTTGTCGACCGCTAATATAAGAACCACCCTCCACTTCCAAAGTGTCAAGATCCAAAACATAACTTCTATCAGTAGAAGAATCTTCCGGCGAAAGTTCCTTCTTGTTAGCAATCACTCTTTCATGCTCCAACTCGGGAATCGCAATACTAACACTATGAATGCTAGTACTTTTTTTGGCACCATGTTCTTCGACAGTCTTTACACCCGTTGTCAATGGATTTGGTACACTGACAGGTGTTTCGAGCTCCATGTTTTCAGCAACCCCGACATCCGCAGATGAAGTTGACACGTTTTCTATGGCTCCTTCTTGACCTCTAATACCAGAATCCTCCACTTCCACATGCAGATAATGATCGTTATGGGATGAATCTACAGGCGAGATGCCGTTATTCTCCAATCCTGGTAGCTTAGAGTTATGAAACTTGGTACTGTTGTCCACTTCATTTTCAGGAAAGCAGGACACAGTCTTTGATGGTGGCTCGTCCATTAAGTTGATATTTGAGAAAATCGGGCTGAGCAGCACATTGTCTTCAAGCACGTCATGACGGCCTCGTCTCCAAGTCAATAGCTGCTTAGGGTCTGTGGTGAACCCTTGAGATTCTTATTGACCTTACGTGACCAAACCCCCTTGACAGATTAGCCCGAGAACCATTTGCCCTGCACCATTTTCACAACTGTCCTCATCACGCAAACTCGCTTGTTTTCACTGGTTTTCGGTCTTGCTTCATCAGACTGTTTGTAATCAAGTGGACTTGCCTCGCAACTGCTTCTTCTGTAGGTGTCTTTTTGCGCATCAGATGATTGGCCCCTCTTGGTTTTCAGTGATCGAGATACTTTGGTGGGGAATACTCTAAAATAATGTAATGATAGAACAAGAAATGGAGGAATTGATATTGATTTATTAACATTGAGCAGCATATATACATAAAATACAACGTATATGGAAAGCTAAATCTAAGGCTTAGAAGCCGTGATTCCCTTTTTAGTGGGATTCGAATTACACTAATTTAGGAAGTAAAATACAGAATGGGAAACGTAAATATACAGCTAAGATATTTCCTAATACTCCCCCTCAAGTTGGAGAGTGAATGTCATGAAGTCCCAACTTGTTGCGCAAATTCACAAACTGATCCTTTCCTAAGGCCTTCGTAAATACATCAGCTAGCTGCGAGTGTGAAGACACAAAAGAAGGACTAATTATTCCAGCTTGCACTTTTTCTCGTACTATATGACAATCTATTTCAATGTGTTTCGTACGTTCATGAAAGACGGGATTCGCCGCAATGTGCAAAGCTGCCTGATTGTCGCAGAACAATGGTGTAGGAGTTGCTTGAGGAACTTTTAAGTCATGTAGTATATAGCGTAACCAAGTTAGCTCCAAACATGTGTTAGCCATGGCTTGATATTCAGCCTCAGCTGATGATCTAGAGACGTTGGCTTACTTCTTGGATTTCCATGATATGAGAGAATTTCCAAGGAAAATACAATACCCTGTAACTGATCTTCTTGTGGCACGACAACCTCCCCAATCTGAATCACAAAAGGCTTTCAAAGCTAAACTGTTATCAGAAGGAAGTAATAATCCCTGACTAGGAGTACCTTTGATGTATTTGAGGATTCGAATGGCACTGTCCCAATGAGGTATTCTAGGCTCCTGCATGAACTGGCTCAATGTGCGAACTGAGTAGACTATGTCAGGTCTTGTCACCGTCAGATAAATCAATCTGCCAACTAGTCTTCTGTACTTTGTTGGATCATTTAGCAGTGCTCCATCAGTGGGGGTGAGCTTCAAATTTTGTTCCATTGGGAAATTGTTCGGACGTGCGCCTAGGAGTCCTGAATCTTGTAGAATATCCAATGCGTACTTTCTTTGTGACATAAAAATACCTTTTTTTGGAGCGTGAGAATTCAATACCCAGAAAGTATTTCAAGTCTCCAAGATCTTTGATACGGAAGCGCTTAAGAAGGAATCCTTTGAGGCGTTCCATTTCATGCAGATCATTTCCTGTGAGAAGAATGTCATCAACATATATGAGAATCGCTGTAAAGGAAGTACCTTGAGCCTTGGTGAAGAGTGAGTAATCAGCCTTTGATTGTTGATAACCAGCCTTTCGAATGGTGTCTGAAAATGTAGAAAACCAATTTCTTGATGCTTGTTTAAGTCCATAAAGAGACTTGTTGAGCCGACATACAGTGGTCTCCCCCTGTCGGTGAAGGCCAGGTGGAGGATCCATGTAGACGACTTCATGTAGATCGCCATGAAGGAAGGCATTTTGAACGTCCAATTGGTGAATGTGCCATTGGCGAGCAGCAGCAATAGTAAGAAGACATCGAAGGGTTGTAAGCTTGGCGGTTGGTGAAAATGTTTCTTGATAGTCAACGCCTTCAACTTGATTGTATCCCTTAGCAACGAGACGAGCTTTGTAGTGCTCAATTGTGCCATCAGATCTGTATTTGATTTTATAGACCCATTTGCAACCGATCGGTTTATGGCCAATGGGCAGAGGGACTAAGCTCCATGTGTTGTTGAGCTGTAAAGCTTCTAATTCTGTATTCATAGCTTGTTGCCAATGTGGATCAAGGACAGCCTGGGCATAAGTTTTGGGCTCGGTGTGTTCTGTGATGGTAGCTAGAAAAGCAGAATGGGAAGATGAAGAACGTGAATAGGAAAGAAAATGAGAGAGTGGATATCGAGTACCTGTTACAGAGCTTGGTGCGGAGGTAGACTGATTAGCTTGAGATGACATTAGGAAGTCTCTATGCCACGCCGGAGGTTGCCTAGGCCGTGTTGACTGTCGCGGAGGTGGAAGAGAAGTAGTAGTAGGTTCAAGAAGAGTGTTGGATGTGTCGAGAAGTGGTGGTGGAGGTTCGGCTTCTGGAATGGTCATGGAAGGCTGAATAGTGGTGGATGGAACAATAGGTGGGATTTTCATTTGTGTGGGAGAGATGGGTTCAGGTGTATTGGCTAGTTCTGTTTGCTCGGGTTGAGAAGAAGGAGAGCTAGAAGGAAATGGTGATGTAACAGGGTGTGTTTCGGTGGTCTCAGGGATGAAATTGGGCACTACAAAATCAGAAGTTGGTGGGGTTGAGATGGAAAAAGGGAAAGTGGTTTCATGGAATTTGACATCACGACTGACAAATATTTTTTTATTTTCTATGTCATATAATTTGTATCCCTTTTGCCCAGTTGGATATCCAATAAAGATGCAACGTTTGGCACGAGATTCGAATTTGTGAATTGGGTGTACAACAGTGGCATAGCATAGACAACCAAAAACCTTCAAATGATCAAGTGAGGGTGGGCGATTGTATAGAATTTCAAAAGGTGTCTTTTTTGAGAGCAATGGGGATGGTAACCAATTAATGAGATAAACGGCAGTTAAAACACATTCACCCCAGAAATGCAAAGGTAAGTGGGATTGAAAAAGTAGTGCTCGTGCTACAATGAGGATATGATGATGCTTCCTTTCAACAACTCCATTTTGTTGTGGGGTATAAACACAAGTGCGTTGATATTCAATGCCATGAAACCGAAAAAAATTTCTCATAGACAAGAATTCAGAACCATTGTCTACTCTAATTGCTTTGACATAGGCATGAAATTGAGTATGAGCAAATTCAATGAAAGATTTCAAAATGTTTTGAGTTTCAGACTTGTGTTGCATAAGGAATATCCATGTGCATCGTGTAAAGTCATCTACAATGGTGAGAAAGAATCGTGCCCCTGAATGTGTGGGAACTTTATGAGGACCCCAGATATCACAATGTAATAAATCAAACGGAGCATGAGTTGATATAAAACTTAATGGAAATGGGAGTCTTGTTTGTTTTGCCATGGGACAAACTGAGCAATTATTGTCATAAGAAATATTCTTTGAAGATAACAAGGAAGAAGCCAATTTAAGGCGAAACGGTGATGGATGTCCAAGACGCATATGCCATAGATTGGAAGGGTGTGAAGCATGATGACAGGTTGGTGTCCTTTGCAACTTAGGCATGTAATAGAGACCACCATGTTGTTTACTCGAGCCAATCATCTTCCCCGTAGCCAAGTCCTGTAAGACACAAAAGCTGTGACGCCCCGACTTCCCAAGCCGGGTCGACACCATACTTACTTGTACTTATCTTACTTGAAAATTTGAGAATAATTTTTTTTTCTTTAAAACATATTTACATAAGTTATCTTGTATAGAAAAACTTATCATGTATACATACTATACTGAAGATATCTTCTTAAGTCTTTAAACTTCATACATATTGCATAACATAATTTACTTTTGAGATTCAAAAGCGGTTGCGGAAAATTTTGCGTAGTGGTATCCCACACCGCCCTTCACCCACCGCATCGTCCGCATAGCCCACCATTTAAGCTGCAGGCTTCTTACCTACAGTATGGAATACAAGAGTGAGCTTTCGCCCAGCAAGTACAAACATAATCTCACAAAACATTTAGAACATCTCAAAAACATGTCATTCATCATATAACATATGCATAAACCATTTATGATTGATTGAATGTCTTATGCTTTATTATAGACTCAATCCTTTAACTTATTATCTTGTCTCAACATGTGGGCCCATAGTGTACGTACCGAAAGTGCGCAGCCTCCAGATAAAGCTAGGGTTTGCAAGACCCTAACAGTTCTGGGAATTATAACTTGACCCTTCTCGATCACGGAAGGTAAATGTCACAACTGAAACCTGTAGCCTCCTCGATCACGGGAGGTTGGTACGACACCTTTCTTGATTTATCTTACCATATGGTTTAACATTAGTGAACATGCTTCATGATGTCACTATGTTATATCATACTTAACACTTGCCATAACATAGCATTCTTGAAAAACATGTCATTTATGGCATTTTTGTAAACCATGACACTTTTGAAAACATGGCATTTATGGTATTTTTGTAAACCATGACACTTTTAAAAACATGGCATTCTTATCAACATGGCATAACATGTCATAGAATATATCATCGCATGGCATCACATATCATAGCATGTACACTTGAAAATATAGTGTAAATAGCATAGCATAACATAGCACATTTGAAAATAGTATTTACTATTTCCATACTGCAGGTGAGGTTCGATACTTGCCTGAGATACTATGTCTGGGTTTCGTTGCTTTAACTCAGATTGCAACTGCAGGTTACCTCCTGCTATTAAAAAGAACATAGGATAAGGATCCTATAAAATATTGGTAACCTATTCAATATTCTAATTATATGTCCCCCCCCTACACCGGTCTTGATCATTACTAGGTTACTAATCGTAACCCTAGAGTTTGTGGTTAACCAAACTTGATCCATTACTTGTTAGGTTACTTGAGGTAACCTTGGGTATTAAACCCATATGATTAGTATGAAATTACTATTCTTATTATCGAGCCTAAGCCTTAGTAACTCGGTTATCCTTCCCGGTTACCACTCGTCATCTTTTGTTTTTACACTTTAGCTTTTAAATCCAATTTGGAAAATTGGCTAGAAAATCTTTTGTTTACTTCAAAATTCGAGGTTTTCAAAGTAAAACTTTATAAAACTCATTTAAGGCTGAAAACTGCTTTTGAAATAGTTTTCATAGTCAAAACGGGAAATGTTGATGTAAAAATACAGTTTTTCTGTATGTTTGTAGAAAATCCTGTACAGGAATTTTTTGTTCTCTGCACAGTTTTTATAGTTCAGGTTGTATTTAAAAATCCAAATGGAATTTGAAAAACTTGTCTTCATGAAAGTTCTTGCTCTTGAGAAATTCTAAAACTTTCATGTTTTAAGAAAAACCCAGTTCTGCTTGGATTCGTACCAGTTTTAATTTGAAACCCACTGGTCGTGTAAACTAGGTCTGGGCAGTTTAGTCTCGGATTTTCGTAAAAACGGAGGCCATTGGAGCCTCATTTTGCAAATCCGTCCGTGCTACCCCTTAGGAAAAACTGTTCCGAGAAACTTTTGTGTTTTAAGTTTTTCCAAATTCGGCCTCTAAAGGCCTCAGAATCGGCTTTCCGTAAAACTGGTCAGGATCCACCCGAGCCTGGCAGTTTTTCGGTTTAGAATTCGTTTTACGTCCTAGACGTGGAATCTAGCTCAACCAGCCACCGCGGGAGCCCTAATACACACATGCAGCGATTTTCTAGCGTAAATTTTCTTTAATCACAATTTCTAACATCACCATGCAAACCTAATTGATATTGGATCAACTAAGTTGCATGATTTCGGTTGCACAAAACCTAACAAGCATACTAATTAAATTCTAGCAACCTAGCACAAAATTATCATTCACCAACACTAGGGCAGATTGGGGACATATAATAAACTAGTATTTAGTATGCAAATTAAGAAAATTAAAGCAAGCATGCACATAAAAATCAAACCACCCCTAATTCTAGATCAAGCACAACCCTAGATTCCTAACTTTGGGCACAAAATAAATTGAGCTTATGCTCTTACAATTTCAACTTGAAATACATGTAAATTTCAAATTGAATGCTTAATTGAAAGAGATTAAGGTCTAGAATGGTTTACCTTGATTTATCTCCAAAAATTGGTTAGGGTTTGGCTCACAAAACTTTTCCTCCTAGGACACCACCCAAGGCCGGTTTTGTTGCACCAATTGGCACCAAAATTGGCTGATTCTTGGTGGCTGCTTGCACCTAAACTAAGCTCTCTTAAATCCAAATTTCTCACCCACTCACCCCCCCTTGGCAGCCGGCTGTTGGCCCCTAAAATGGACACCAAAAACTGTCAAAATTTTTGATTGAACTTGCTAGGGAAAACCGAAGACTACAACATCAAAACCCCTAAGTTTCTCAATTTTTTTCTTCACTCAATCACCCACTTGAGATTGCAGATTTTTGGAGAGGGAAAATGGGCAGAATTTGGCTGCTTTTTCTGATTTTTTGGACTAAAAACCGACCACCCCCCTTGGCCTATTTATAGGTGAGGTTTTGGATCACATTGCAAATCTTTTTGGTTCACCTTTTGCTCATAAATCCTTGGAGCAAAAATAATTGCACAAAATTTTGCCAAAAGACCCTCCATGTGGCCGGCCATGCATGGTGCTAGGTGGCTAGGTGTGAGTTGTTTCCACCATTTATGATGTCATAAATCAAAAATGGGATGATGTCATAATTCCAAGCTTAGGTGATGTCATCTTAAAGCCTTGTTTGGCTTTTTCCTTAATGTAGTCTACTTTAAACTTAACACAGATATTTCTAATACTGTGTTCACTAATACACAGTATAATTTCAGTACTGTTATACTGAACTGCAGTCCAAAATTTATCTGTGTGAAAATGGACTGTGTAAAAATTTTTCTTATAATTTGAAACCACTTGGCCCAAGATAACCTAAATAATGTGCTTGATTTTCTATGGTGGTTTTTGAATCCTAAACATACAATTTTATCCGTAAAAATGGTTTTTACACGGTACAATTTTTATATTGAAAAATATTTAACCGTACCGCCTTATTTTCGATTTTTTGGGTCAACCATTGACTTTCTTGTCAATCATTGACTCTCTTGTCAAAATTTGACTCCCATGGTCAACAGTTGACTTTTTTGGTCAACCGTCGACGTTTTTGGTCAAACTTTGACCAACATGAAAATTTTGGCAATTTTGTTCCTTTTTGCCTAAAAGGTCGTTTTCTTGACTAAGCAATCATTTTTGAGTTTTATAAAGCCATAAAAACTCACAAAACGTCATAAAAACCCTTAACCGGGCTCTTTCATAAATATCCTCAACGTACAGTTGAATTTTTACACAAAAATCATAATAATCAAAAAGCTAGGTATTACAATCTACCCCCCTTAAAGAATTTTCGTCCTCGAAAATCAGAACAATTCGGGGTAGCTTTTCTTCATCTCATCCTCGCGTTCCCAGGTTGCCTCCTCAATCTCATGATTTCGCCATAGGACCTTGACTAATGGTATAACCTTGTTCCTTAGCACCTTTTCTTCTCGTGCCAAAAGTCGAACCGGTTTCTCCTCATATGTCAGATCTTCGTGGACCTCAATTGGTTCGGGGTCTAATACATGCGATGGGTCCGAGATGTACTTCTTTAGCATTGACACATGAAATACATTGTGTACATATGCTAATTCTTGAGGCAAAGCCAACCTGTAGGCCACATTACCAATTCTTTCCAGTATTTCGAATGACCCTATGTATCGTGGACTTAATTTCCCCTTCTTTCCGAATCTCATAACCCCTTTGAATGGAGCAACTTTGAGAAAGACCAAGTCTCCTACTTGGAATTCTAGAGGCCTTCTGCGTTTGTCGGCATAGCTCTTTTGTCGACTAAATGCAGTCTCCATTCGTCGGCGTATAAGTTTGACGGCATCAGTGGTTTTCCGAATGAAATCTGTGGACACAAGTTCCTTTTCCCTGGTCTCGTACCAATGGACTGGAGATCTGCACCTTCTTCCGTACAGAGCTTCGTAAGGAGCCATTCCAATTGAAGCTTGGAAACTGTTGTTGTACGAGAATTCAATCAAAGGAAGCTTCTTATCCCAAGTTCCTTGAAATCCATCACAGACGCTCGCAACATGTCTTCAGGTCTGAATGGTCCTCTCGGATTGCCCGTCCGTTTGAGGATGAAAAGCTGTACTAAAGGTAAGCTTGGTACCCATGGCTTGATGTACACTTCTTCAGAACTTAGAAGTGATACGACCATCACGATCAGAGATGATTGCCTTTGGATCCCATGGTAACGACAATCTGCACAACGTATAGTTCCGCCAGCTGTTCCACCGAAAAGCTAAGCTTGATGGCGATGAAGTGTGCAGACTTCGTCAAACGATCAACAATCACCCATATAGCATCATTGCCACTGGAAGTTCGGGGTAGTCCAACCACGAAATCCATCGTCACTTGGTCCCATTTCCATTCTGGGATGGAAATTTTCTGCAACTCTCCCCCCGGACGTTGGTGTTCTGCCTTCACCCTTTGACATGTAAGGCATTTGCTGACGAATGTAGCGACGTCATTCTTCATTTCGGGCCACCAAAAACTTTCCTTCAAGTCTTGGTACATCTTTGTAGCTCCTGGATGGACGGAATACGGAGTCTCATGAGCTTCCTTCATGATTTGTTCCTTCAACTTGTCGTCGTTAGGGATGCATAATCTATTTTTCCGATAGAGTATGCCCTCATCCGATATGTTGAAGTCGACTCCTTTTCTTCCAGACCTCGTTCCTTGTTCTGAGCAGCGAGGCATCTCCTTCTTGTCGCTCTTCATACCATCTAAAATGGTAGGTTGGAAGGTTAGAGCAGCTAAGCTTCCTGTAATGAGCTCTATTCCGGCTTCACTAGCTCCTTCTGAAGTGGTTCAATCAGCGACTGTATTGACATCAACGAGGAAGACGACTTCCGACTAAGGGCATCAGCTACTTTGTTAGCCTTCCCTGGATGGTAACGGATGTCTATGTCATAATCCTTCACCAATTCGAGCCATCTTCTTTGCCTCATGTTAAGCTCCTTTTGTGTGAAGATATACTTCAAACTCTGATGATCGTGTAGACTTCACACTTACTGCCGTAAAGGTAGTGCCTCCAGATTTTGAGCGCAAATACTACCGCCGCAAGTTCCAAATCATGCGTCGGGTAGTTCTTCTCATGATCCTTTAGCTGGCGTGAAGCATAAGCGATCACCTTTCCATTTTGCATGAGCACGGCTCCCAATCCTATTTTAGAAGCATCGCTGTATATCACGAAGTTTCCTTCTTCCACATTCGGAATTATGAGAATCGGAGCGCGAGTCAGCCTGTTTTTCAGCTCTTGGAAGTGCTCTTCACACTTTGCAGTCCATTCGTACTTCTTTCCTTTCCGTGTAAGTGCGGTGAGTGGCGCTGCAATTTTAGCAAATCCTTCGACGAAACGTCGGTAGTAGCCCGCCAAGCCGAGGAAACTACGTACTTCGGTGACATTTTTCGGAGCTGGCCATTCACTTACTGCCTCAATCTTGGCCGGATCTACAGATATGCCGTTCTTGGAGACCACATGTCCTAAGAAATGGACCTTTTTCAACCAAAATTCACACTTTGTGAATTTAGCGTAGAGCTGGTTTTGCTTTAAAATTCGTAAAGCAATCCTTAAATGCTCCTCATGCTCCTCCTTTGATCTTGAATAAATCAAGATATCATCTATAAAGACAATAACAAATTTATCCAAGTGATCCTTGAATACTCGATTCATCAGGTCCATAAAGGCTGCTGGAGCATTTGTCAACCCGAATGGCATAACAAGGAACTCGTAATGTCCATATCGCGTACGAAAGGCTGTCTTGGGAACGTCTCCTTCCCTAATTCGAAGCTGGTGATATCCGGATCACAGGTCAATCTTCGAGAAAATTGAAGCTCCTCTCAGCTGATCAAACAGATCGTCGATCCGAGGCAAGGGATACTTGTTCTTGATAGTTATCTTGTTCAATTCCCGATAGTCAATGCACATCCTAAGAGTGCCGTCCTTCTTTTTAACAAACAGAACTGGGGCTCCCCATGGCGAGTAACTCTGACGAATGAATCCTCGATCCAAAAGCTCTTGTAACTGAATCTGCAGTTCCTTAAGTTCGGCAGGCGCCATCCTGTACGGAGCCTTGGATACTGGTGCTGATCCAGGAAGTAACTCAATCTCAAAGGAGATCTCTCGTTCTGGTGGCAGTCCTGGCAACTCTTCAGGAAAAACCTCTATAAATTCCTTGACTATCGGTACTTCTTCCGGCCTGCTCTTGGTTTCTTGCGTCTTGTCCACCATGTTGGCTAGAAATCCAATACATCCTTCTGCCAACAATTTTCTAGCCTTTAATGCAGAAATAAACATTTTCGGCTGTTTTGGAGTCGATCCTCTGAAAATAAACTCCTCGCCTCCAATTGGCTTGAACGTAACAGTACGCCGTGGACAGTCGATAACTGCGTTGTACTTCCCCAAGAAATCCATTCCCAAGATGACGTCGTAGTCGAATAGGTCAATGATGATCAAATTGACATACATTTCCCTACCACATATAATTATTGGAACATGACGTACCCAATAATCAGACAACAGAATCTCCCCGGAGGGTAATGCAGTCCTAAATGTTTTTCCGATCCTATCAGTTGCTCTACCTAGTTTCTTAGCGAACCTAGGCGATGTGAATGAATGCGTAGCTCCAGAATCAATTAACACATAAGCATCTTGTTGAGCAAAAGGAAGCTGACCTGTCACCACTGTGGAAGGTCCAGCTTGAGCATCCTCCTTTGTGTAGGCGTAAATGCGTCCTTGAGGTTCTGGACTTCCAACCTGCCTTGGGAGATTTCGGGTCCCTCGAGCTTCATCTGTGCCGCATGAAGTTGAGGTCCTGTCCTCTCTGTTGGTTCTGCGGACTCTGGGGGTTAAGATTGCAGCTTCTAGCATAGTGGCCTTCCTTGCCACATAGAAAACAGCGATTGTTTCCAGCACGACAATCTCCCGAGTGCCTTTTCCCACATTTCTGACAAGTGGAATAGCTGTTGTTATCAGGGGTATTCTTCTTCTGAGGAAAATTCTGTTGATTCCCCTGACCTCCTGCATTCCACTTCCTCTTCTGCTGGTTGTTGCCGTACTGCCTGTTGTTGTTGTTGTTCTGGCCCGAAGGTCCTCCTTGACCTTTTTGTTGCGGAGTTTGGCTTGGTCTTGCCTGAATCTGTTTAGCTTGGGCCTTCTCTTCCCTCTTTTCCTGGAAAAACTTAGCCCGTTGCTCCTTGTTTTGCCCTACCCAGTACTCAGCTCGAATTGCCCTGCTGACACATTCAGCAACAGTGAGTGGTGGATGGGGGCCACTGCTGATTACCACTGCTAAGTCCGAGCGGAACATCCTCATCATTCTTCTTACTTTGTCCTTTCAGAACTGATGAGGTGAGGGCAGAGACGTGCTAGCTGCTCAAACTTTTTGACAGCTTCGGCTACCGACAGATTTCCTTGGCGAAACTTGTCGAACTCGTCTTGTTGAGCTTCCATGACCTCAGTATTGAAGTACTTTTCCTTAAATTCCTCCACAAAGTCCTCCCAAGTCATCTGAGTAACATCTCGCTGGATCTGAACTGTTTCCCACCAGAGGCAAGCATCTTTCCGTAGCATAAAAGTTGCACAGAGGACTTTCTCCTGATCATTAAGTCTGAGGAAATTTAAGGCGACCTGGAGGTCAATCAACCAGTTGTCGGCCTCAATCGGGTTTGTAGACCCCTCGAATTCCGGTGCCTTCATGCGCCGAAATCTGTCATAAAGTTCTTCTGGAGTTCGAACCAGAGGTGCTGGTGGAACAGCTACATGCGCAATAGGTACTTCAGGGGCTATGGGGTTCTCTGGGATCACCGGAACATCATCAGGATTTCCGGTGCAGCAGGCTGATTCATAGGTGCTGGTGGACCTCA
>CM046374.1:25433255-25476426 GCA_025413025.1 Ficus hispida | reverse complement strand
CAGGTATAGTGAGATTAAGGAACTTTTCCTTCTATAGGAATGGATCAATACCATGGAAGTTAAGTTTCCTGATTGTGAAACTTTTTACCCATAAGAGTATTATTAGATACGGGGAAAATTTGATGATGCCTTAGTTTGGGGGTAGCAACTAGGCATTATGCCAAAATAAGTTGGATGCTATCAACAACAATTTATTAGGCTATGATAATGATGATGGCTTATGAGTCTGATGATCAAGTTAATGAGGTTGAGATCGATAGTAACAACCTTGGAGTCGATATATAATGGTGACTAATGTCGACTATATACGACCTTTTAAGTAATGGAATCATGAAATGATGATGGGAAGTTTTACATTTATTCCTTAGAGCTATGATATGTGCTATAAAGGAAATGTCCGAAGCAATGAGAAAAGCTTCTACTAGTTAACAAGTAGCTAGTTGATATGAGGATATCTTTCACTGCATCACTCGAACAGTAATACGTTTCAATAATACTATTTATTATTGTTTTCCATGATTAACTTGAAAAGATTCCAAAAATATATATTATATATATATTTTATGTATGGTGCTTTGATCTTATGCTTATTAGAACCAACTCACGTTATGTTTGTGATATGTTATGGGCTGAATCCTTGAGGAATAAAGTTCCAAGAGAGGGGCCATCATGTCAAGTAAAGGGCCAATCCTTGAGGAAGAAAAATATTTCCAAGATAGGGGCCATCATGAAAGAAACAGGGTTCTAATAGCACAAGATTAACATTGTACCAGAGGTTCTCAGCTTCAGTAATTGAAAGAAAAATATTTTTCAATATGATATATTCACTGAGCCCTTAAATACAGTTAAAGAAAAGTATCTTAATATAAGATACAATATGCTTTTAAATATGAAAAGCTATATGATACGATATGTTTTTAAGTATGGAAAGTTAAATATACTTTTCAAATATGGCAAGTTATATGATATACTTGCTAAGAAATTTTATGTAAAAAGTTTTTGTGATGCAGTGTGAAAGAATGAAAGTATGATGAAAGTAAAGTATAAGTATGATAAGCATGAAAGTATGAGGATATAGAAAGAAGATTATGGTTCTATATAAGAGACATGATCCCATTAAGATGTTAAAATGGGAACATGAACAAGTTATTCAATCTATAGTAACTTGTGAAGAATTGATAGTGGATTCAAGAAAAGCCACTTAGGATTATTCGAATTTTCGAGGACGAAAATTTTAGGAGGGTAGAATGTAATACCCGAAACTTTTATGGCTTATGATTCCTGTAGAAACAAGGACTAAGTCTGAATCATGATCGGAGTAGAGTATATAAGTTTGAGTTCTCGATTAATTAGCTACGAGACTCAAAAATAGTTTGCTTAGGCAAATATAGGCTTTTTTTGGGAAAAAGGGCAAAATAGTAATTTTGACTTTTATTCGGTCAAAGTTGATTAAGATGATACTGCAGTGTAATTTATCGGTATAGAAACTATACTGCAGAAAAACTGTCGTTAGGACAGATAGCTAGAATAAGATATGAGACCAGCCTAGAAAAATCAAGCACACTAAGTTGGATATCAAGGGCAGATGTAAGGAAGTAAAGAAAAAATTTTATAAGTTATTTTTACACAGATGATTTTGGACTGTAGTACAGTATAAAATACTGTGTTTAAGCAAACACAGTATTAGAAATATCTGTGTAGCAGAAAAATGGACTGAATATAAGGAAAAGCCAAACGGGCTTAATATGGATGACATCATCCTATCTTTAATTTATGACATCATAATTGGATTAAATAAGCTTGGAAGAAAACCAAGAACTCTCTAGAACAAGATGACATGGCCGGCCACCTCAGGGACAAAATGCCAAAATTTTATCTTTGGGGTTAAAGTGAAATTTTAGAAAAATTGATGATGTAGCGAAGTGATGTCATCAAGATGATGTCATCAAGGTGAGATAAGCTTGGCTGTTCACCAAGAAAGCAACCGCCACCTAGGGGCATTTTTGTAAGAATTTTCACTTTGGGGCAAAAGTGCAAATTTGGAAATTGGTGATGTAAGCAATGAGGTAAGCGATGATGTAAGCCATGATGTCATCCCTTGCTTGCTCTCCAAGTCTTGGCCGCCACCTTGACACCTAGCATGCCAATTGCATGATTTCCTCTAAGTTTAGGGGCTAAAATGCAAATTTTGGAAAGTTTGCATTTGCCTATAATAGGGGTGCATTTAATTAAAAAAAATCAGAAAAAGCAGCCAAACTCTTGCCATTCTTCTGCAGAAAAATCGAGAGAGAGAGAGGAGAGAACAGAGAAAGTTGGAAAAAAGCCAAGGAGGCTAGTTAGTGTGCATGTTCGGTTTCAAGCTAGAAACCAAGGACAAATCTGGAAATTTTGGACCAATTTCTGGACAGTGGCCGTGCATGGGAGAGGAAGAAAAGGGAGGGGAAATCCGGACTTGATGCAGCCAAGGGGAGTGAGGAAAAAGTGGAATCCAAGCTTTGGAACAACATCCAAGCTCTAGAGGTAAACCTTGGCCCTAAACCTTTTCAATTTGAGCTTAAATTTGTGAAATTTAATTGTATTTCAAGCTTGATTTGTATGAGCATAAGCTCACATTAATTTTCTGCCTTAGGTTGAAATATAGGCTATGTGCTTGATATAGTTAGGTTTTATGTTTGGTGGTTTTAAGTTGCATGCCTAGATGCTTGTGAAATGATTAGGTTTTATATGTTGATGCATGATGTTAATTTTGATATGCATGGATGTATGTTTTACGCTAGAAAGCCGTGCATGTGTGTATAGCTCCGCGGTGGCTGGTCGAGCTAGATTCCACGTCTAGGACGTAAACGAATTCTAAACCGAAAAACTGCCAGTTCGGGTGCAACTGGCCAGTTTTGGGAAAAGTGAAATTTGAGGCCTTTAGAGCCGAACTGGGTAAAACATAAAACTAAAAAGTTGTTCAGGAGGTTTTTTCCTAGGGGAAAACGCGGCAGAATCTCAAAATGAGACTCAATGTCTCTGTTTTTACAAAAATCCGTGGCTGTCTGCCAGACCAGTTACAGGATCAGCCAGTTTCAAACAAAACTGGTGCAATACAAGCAGAACTGGATTTTTCTCAAAACAAGAAAGTTTTAGGATTTTTCAAGATCTAAAACTTTCGTGAAGACAAGTTTTTCAAAATCGGAATGGATTTTTAAACTGACACGGATTTCTAAAGAGTGTGCAGGAAACAAGAAATTCCTGCACAGGATTTTCTAAAACAATACAGGAAAACTGTATTTTTGCACCAACACCAATGTGTTGACTGTGGAAAACTACTCCAAAGGCAGTTTTCGACAGTTAATAATTTTTACAAACCTTTCTCAGAGAATTACAATTTTTCAAAGTTAAACTAGAATTTTTGAACCAAGAGAACTAAGTTTTTCCAAAGCAAAGAGAAAAACAAGTTTTTGGATTCAAAAGTTATCTTACTTTTGGTAACAAAACAATGATGGACGGTAACCGGGAAGGATACCCGAGTTACGGGATGGAGTCCAAAGCCCAAAGTTGACTTAGGATAATTGAACTAAGTTTGACTACCTCAAGGGTTACTCAAGGTAACCCAACAAGGTATAAAAATTGGGTTTGATCCTAAAACCCAAAAGATTATAAATGACAAGGCATAGGTTAGGATGATAACCTAACACTATTCATGTTTGTATTGGGCCGGATGCCCTAAGGTTACTCTAAGTAACCAAACAAGTTATCATGAGGTAATAAGATTAATATAGGAGGGACATATGACTAGGGTTACTATTAAAGGTTGGTTAAGGATACCAACATTGCATGAAAAGATTTACGGTAAGATAGGCTAATCCTTATCTTACACCCTAATTGAAACAGGAATAGAACCTGTCAATGTACCTTGACGGAACATTAGGTCAAGTTTCAAGAGCATAGGAAACCAGGTAAGTACAGACCTCACCTGCAGTATGGAAAATAGTAAAAGCTATTTTCAAGTATACATGCTATGCTATGCTATGCTATGCTATGCCATGTTATGCTATGTTATGATATGTGATGCCGTGCGATGATATGCTATGACATGTAATGCCATGTTTTCTAAAAATATCATGGTTTTAAAAATGCCACGTTGTGGCAAATGTTAAGAATGATGTGACATGGTGACATCATGAAGCATGTTCACTAATATTGAACCACATGGTAAGATAATCAAGTAAGGTGTCGTACCAACCTCCCGTGATTGAGGAGGCTACATGTTCAAAACCAGTTGTGACATTTACCTCTCGTTGATGCGTGAGGGTCACGTTATAATTCCCAGAACTGTTAGGGCCTTGCAAACCCTAGCTTTGTCTGGAGGCTGCGCGCTTTCGGTACGTACACTATGGGCCCACATGTAATCAAGATAATAAGTACAAGAGTTTAAAAGATTCATAATTGAACATAATCAGATCATGCATAAATTACATGATGTTGATAAGTTTATATGGTGATGACATGTTTTTGATAAATTACCTGATGTTTGAAAAGGTTTTGTGAGATCATGTTTGTACTTGCTGGGCGAAAGCTCATCTGTATATTTCATACTGTAGGTAAGATGCCTGCAGCTTTACTTGGTGGGCCATGGAGACGATGGGGAGAGTGAAGGGCGGTATGGGATACCACTACGCAAGATTTTCCGCAAATGTTTTTAATTATGAAGTTGTATATGTATGTAATGTTTCCAAGGTCCGATTTAAAAGGTTATGGTGACCTTATAATCGGCATAACAAGTTATGGGTAGGCATGATAAAGATTACCCA
This sequence comes from Ficus hispida, assembly GCA_025413025.1. Classification (NCBI taxonomy): domain Eukaryota; kingdom Viridiplantae; phylum Streptophyta; class Magnoliopsida; order Rosales; family Moraceae; genus Ficus; species Ficus hispida. The sequence goes on along the minus strand of CM046374.1, from coordinate 25,471,627 downwards.
TAAGCACAAGTTTAGTTTCGAGTTATGATTTTAAAAATAAAATTTAAAGTTTTAAAGTTTAAAGAAAGAAAAAAAAAAATTTATCCTGAAATTTTCGGTAAAACAATGATTTAAGTTAAGCAAGTGTGGTAACGACCCACTTTTACGTAGTTTGCCCTACGTAGATTTTGGGGGCGTCACAAGTTTGGTATCAGAGCGGTATCCTGCCAGCCTACTTCACTTTGCTTCACGTCGTTTCTGCAAGTGCCCAAGTAAGTTAATTTAATTTCCTTTGATTAGAAATGTGAGGAATTAAGAACTAGAATTAGAAGATGGTTCATCGTGTGTACGAACGAACCAAATTTTTTTTGCAAGAGTCTAATCTTGCAACTATAGTGACTAAGTTATAACGATAATTGCTAGAATAGCAATAAGAAATGAATAGGCTTTGAAATCATATAGCCTATTGCCTCATCTCAGGTATAGTGAGATTAAGGAACTTTTCCTTCTAAGGAATGGATCAATACCATGGAAGTTAAGTTTCCTGATTGTGAAACTTTTACCCCATAAGAGTATTATTAGATACGGGGAAAATTTTGATGATGCCTTAGTTTGGGGGTAGCAACTAGGCATTATGCCAAAATAAGTTGGATGCTATCAACAACAATTTATTAGGCTATGATAATGATGATGGCTATGAGTCTGATGATCAAGTTAATGAGGTTGAGATCGATAGTAACAACCTTGGAGTCGATATATAATGGTTTGACTAATGTCGACTATATACGACCTTTTAAGTAATGGAATCATGAAATGATGATGGGAAGTTTTACATATTCCTTAGAGCTATGATTATGTGCTATAAAGGAAATGTCCGAAGCAATGAGAAAAGCTTCTACTAGTTAACAAGTAGCTAGTTGATATGAGGATATCTTTCACTGCATCACTCGAACAGTAATACGTTTCAATAATACTATTTATTATTGTTTTTAATGATTAACTTGGAAAAAATTCCAAAAAAAAAAATATATATATATATATATTTTATGTATGGTGCTTGATCTTATGCTTATTAGAACCAACTCACGTTATGTTGTGATATGTTATGGGCTGAATCCTTGAGGAATAAAGTTCCAAGAGAGGGGCCATCATGTCAAGTAAAGGGTCAATCCTTGAGGAAGAAAAATATTTCCAAGATAGGGGCCATCATGAAAAGAAACAGGGTTCTAATAGCACAAGATTAACATTGTACCAGAGGGTTCTCAGCTTCAGTAATTGAAAGAAAAATATTTTCAATATGATATATTCACTGAGCCCTTAAATACAGTTAAAGAAAAGTATCTTAAATATAAGATACAATATACTTTTCAAGCATGGAAAAGCTATATGATATAATATGCTTTTCAAATATAGCAAGTTATATGAAATACTTGCTCAGTTTTTTATGTAAATAGTTCTTGTGATGCAGTATGAAAGGAAAGTATGAGGACATGAAAGCATGAGAATATGAGGATATGAATTATGAGGATATAGAAAGAAGATTATGGTTCTATATAAGAGACATGATCCCATTAAGATGTTAAAATGGGAACATGAACAAGTTATTCAATCTATAGTAACTTGTGAAGAATTGATAGTGGATTCAAGAAAAGCCACTTAGGATTATTCGAATTTTCGAGGACGAAAATCTTTTAAGGAGGGTAGAATGTAATACCCGAAACTTTTATGGCTTATGATTCCTGTAGAAACAAGGAAAACCTAAGTCTGGATCAAGATTGGAATGGAATAACAGTATAAGTTTGAGTTCTCATTTAACTAGTAACGAGACTCAACAATAGACTACTTAGCCAAGTATAAGGCGTTTTAAGGAAAATGGCGTGATGAAATTTCATAATTTCATGTTGGTTAAAATTTGACCGAAAAAGTCAAAGTTGACCAAAAAGTCAAAGGTTGATCCGGAAGGTCAAATAGATGAAGGTGCTGAGATACGGCAAAGCAGTATGGATTATATACTGCGAAAATTGTCTTTTCGGACGATTAAGCTAGAATAAGCTATGAGACCAGCCTAGAAAAAAATCAAGCATACTAAGTTAGATACGAAGGGCAAGAAAGGTTTTAAGAAACAAGAAAAATTTGATAAAGTTCATTTTTACACAGATAAATTTTGGACTGTAGTACAGTATAAAAATACTGTGTTTCAGCAAACACAGTATTAGAAATATATGTGTAGTAGAAAAATGGACTAAATATTGAGGAAAAGACAAACGGGGCTTAATATGGATGACATCATCCTATCTTTAATTTATGACATCATAATTAGATTAAATAAGCTTAGAAAGAAAACCAAGAACTCTCTAGAACAAGATGACATGGCCGGCCACCTCAGGGACAAAAATGCCAAAATTTTATCTTTAGGGGTTAAAGTGAAAATTTTGGAAAATTGATGATGTAAGCGAAGTGATGTCATCAAGATGATGTCATCAAGGTGAGATAAGCTTGGCTTGTTCACCAAGAAAGCAACCGGCCACCTAGGGGGCATTTTTGTAAGAATTTTCACTTTTGGGGCAAAAGTGCAAATTTTGGAAATTTGGTGATGTAAGCAATGAGGTAAGCGATGATGTAAGCCATGATGTCATCCCTTGATTGCTCTCCAAGTCTTGGCCGGCCACCTTGACGCCTAGCATGCCAATTGCATTATTTCCTCTAAGTTTAGGGGCTAAAATGCAAATTTTGGAAAGTTTGCATTTGCCTATAAATAGGTGCCCATTTTATTCAAAAAAATCAGAAAATTGAGCCAAGTTCTGCCCATTTTTCTGCTCCAAAACCGTCCCTTAGCAACCAAAGGAAAACAAGAACCAAAAACAAAAATCCAAGAGACAATCCCTTAGGGAGAGTTCGGATTTTGTGAGGAAGAAAAGAAATAGTGAAAAAAAAATTGGAAACCCATTTTGTGGCTTGAATGGCCGGTTGTGGTGAGCAAGAAAAAGCAGAGAAAAGTGTTAGGAATTAGGGGGAATGGCCGGATCTTGTAAGGACAGCCACCAAGGGGCCAAAAAGTTTTGGTGCCCATTGGAGGAGCATGGCCGGCTAGGCTATAGGCAACCACGAGTAGATCCATTTTCTTGGATCTTGAGGTAATCCTCTCCACCCTCTAATGTTTAGTTCAAGTTTAAGTGTATTTCCAGTATTGAATGTAAGAGCATAAGCTCACCTTTTAGTGCTTGATTATGCTTGATTAAGGTCTCAAGGTCTCTAGTTTATGGTTTTGATGCATGTTTTCAAATATGTCTACTAAGTGTTTGTTATAAGTCCCCATAGGTTTTAGAATGAATGTATGGTTATATGCATGATGGATTGGAACGTTAGAAACGATTGCATGTGTGACTTTAGGCTCCCGCTGTGGTCGGTTGAGGTAGTGTCCACGTTTTAGGACGTAAAACGAAATTAAGAACCGAAACTGCCAGTCTCGGGTCAAGACTGGGCAGTGTTCTGGAAATGGTATTTTGAGGCCCTTAGAGGCCGAATTTGAAGAAACTCAAAACTACAAAGTTGTAGATAAGGGTTTTTCCTAGAGGGCAGCGCGGACCGTTTATCAAAATAAGGCTCCAATGGCCTCCGTTTTTATGAAAATCCGAGGCTAATCTGCCCAGACCTAGTCTACACGTCTAGTAAGTTTCAAATTAAAACTGACAAGAATCCAAGCAGAACTGGATTTTTCTCAAAACATGAAAGTTTTAGGATTTTTTAAGATCTAAAACTTTCGTGAAGACAAGTTTTTCAAAATCGGAATGGATTTTTAAACTGACACGGATTTCTAAAGAGTGTGCAGGAAACAAGAAATTCCTGCACAGGATTTCTAAAACAATACAGGAAAACTGTATTTTTGCACCAACACCAATGTGTTGACTGTGGAAAACTACTCCAAAGGCATTTTTCGACAGTTAATAATTTTTACAAACCCTACTCCAGAAAATACGATTTTTCATATGTTAAACAAATGATTTTAAAACCTAAAAGGTTGAATTTTTCCAAAGAAAGGTAAGAATGGATTTTTTTTACCCAAAAGTTGTCTTACTTTTGGTAACAAGACAATGATAGATGGTAACCGGGAAGGATACCCGAGTTACTGGACGGGGTCCAAAGCCCAAGGTTGACTTAGGATAATTGGACTAAGATTGACTACCTCAAGGGTTACTCAAGGTAACCCAACAAGGTATTGAAATTGGGTGTGATCTTAAAACCCAAAAGATTATGAATAAAAATGACAAGGCATAGGTTAGGATAATAACCTAACCCTATTCATATATAATTAGGATTAATACCCAAGGTTACTTTATGTAACCAAGTAAGTCATCATGAGTTTATAGGAGGGACATATGACTAGGGTTACTATTAAAGGTTGGTTAAGGATACCAACATTGCATGAAAAGATTTACGGTAAGATAGGCTAATCCTTATCTTACACCCTAATTGAAACAGGAATAGAACCTGTCGATGTACCTTGACGGAACATTAGGTCAAGTTTCAAGAGCATAGGAAACCAGGTAAGTACAAACCTCACCTGCAGTATGGAAAATAATAAAAGATATTTTCCAAGTATACATGCTATGTTATGTTATGCTATGCTATAATGCTATGCTATGTTATAATGCTATGCTATGTGATGCTATGCTATGTTATGATATGAGATGCCATGTAATGATGTGATGCTATGACATGTTACATATTATGCCATGTTTTCTAAAATGTCATGGTTTTAAAAATGTCATGTTTTCAAGAATGCCATGATATGGCAAATGTTAAGTTTGGATTTGACCTTGTGACATCATGAAGCATGTTCACTAATATTGAACCACATGGTAAGATAAATCAAGTAAGGTGTCGTACCAACCTCCCGTGATCGAGGAGGCTACATGTTCAAAACCAGTGGTGACATTTACCTCTCGTTGATGCGTGAGGGTCACGTTATAATTCCCAGAACTGTTAGGGCCTTGCAAACCCTAGCTTTGTCTGGAGGCTGCGCGCTTTTGGTACGGACACTAGGGGCCCACATGTAATCAAGATAATGAGTAAAAGTGCCTAAAAGATTTATAATTGGACATAATCGGATCATGCATAAACTACATGATGATTGATATGTTACTTGATGTTTGAAAAGATTTTTGTGAGATCATGTTTGTACTTGCTGGGCGAAAGCTCATTTGTATATTTCATACTGTAGGTAAGACGCCTGCAGCATTACTTGATGGGCCATGGAGACGATGCAGCGAGTGAAGGGCGGTGTGGGATACCACTACGCAATATTTTCCGCAAATGTTTTTAAGTATGATGTTGTATATGGATGTGATGTAATGTTTCCAAGGTCCGATTTAAAAGGTCATGGTAACCTTATAATCGGCATAACAAGTAAAAGGGATAGACATGATGAAGTTTACCCGTCAGTACAAGTTAATTCAAGTTGAGTTTCGAATTATGATTTTTAAAATAAAATTTAAAGTTTTAAAGTTTAAAGAAAAAAAAATTTATCCTGAAATTTTTTCGATAAAACAAAGATTTAAGTTTAGCAAGTTTGGTAACGGCCCACGTTTACGTATTCGGCCCTACGTAGATTTTGGGGGCGTTACACTAACAACCAAACTCGAACGTTTACCTATCCAAATAACCCAGTATACAAATTATACAAATAAAGTTACCAGTAACAACCAAACTCAAACATTTACATATCCAATCCAAATAACTAAGCATACAAATCATCTTTTCATAACTAAACCAAAAAAAAAAAAAAAAAAAAAAAAAAAACTCATCTCATCAAATCATATTCATATATAATTAGATTAACTCTCCTTGATCTGCTAGAATTTTGGGCAGTCCTCTTCCATAGACGTGTTGTTTTCCCCTGAAACTGCCAAAACAAAAAAAAAAAAAAACAAAAACAAAACAAAAAAAAACAAAACATAAAGGAGGAAATTGTTATCATATTTGTGAACTACTGGTACTTAAATCTCATCCGGCATGGTCAAGGTTTTACCCTAATTACTGCATACGGACACTAAAGTTGGTTTAGCGACTCAAGCACCAATACAAAACCTTGAAAATCTGTTCAGTTATTCTCTCTCCAAAAGATGAACAAGGAAGTCTTCACAGGCTTCATAAAGCATTAACAAAGTTCTGTAGACATAGAATACACATTCAATTGAAATAGAAAGATAAGAACACATACTGAACAATTGGATTAGGAAAGAGAGCAAACCATGCTGTACCTGTGGAGAGGCTTTTGCATGTGTACTTACCTACCAAGTATCATTCAGAGTAACAAAAAGAAATTTCTTTTGAAAACCGTTGTTCAAATACTTAAAGCAATACATACTAGTTAATGAAATTTCTCACTATTTGCTCACTTGCTACAAGGTTATACTCCATCTGGTGGTGTCCAATTTGCCACCTTTGGAGAGATGAAACAGAAGATTGAGCACCAAAAGTTGTGATAATTTCACAAAACAGATACTAAATACAGAGTGCTATCTCATTGAATGGAGGTAATGAAAATTGAGGAGAAACAACTTCATAGTGGAGAAAAAAAAACAATTAACTTGAAAAAAAAAAAAAAAAAAAAAAGGAAGAGCTCAAAGAACTTGTCGAATCACAAAGGTTTTATCATAGAAAAAAGTTCCGAAAATTCCACAAGTTCTCTATAAATTTATCACCAACAAACAAAATTAGTTTAATATCTTGGCAAAAGCATGTTGGGAAATTACCAAAAGTAGCATATAACTTTCCACTAACCAAGTGTAATCTCTGCATCTTGTACAAAGCAGCCAAAATTTACTTTCAACCACAACATATGCATATGCACATAAACACACATAAAAACATACAGAAGAGATGAGTATGCTCGAAAGGTAAAACGGTGATCAGATGGCAGCCACTTCTAGTGGTAATAACTTAGCTTCACAACATTGAAAGATGATGCAAATTATGTTTTCCTGGCAGAATTGCAATAAAACTGCATTAGCAACAACTAGAGGAAATGAAGAAGGGGACCAATCGGGAAACCCTAACTTTTGGGAGAGAGAGAAGCCACATGCAAACGAAGAAAGGAAGAGAGAGAAACCCAAAAATATATGTTCGAAGAGAGGGCCGAGATCGAGTGCGACAGAGGGATCCAAATCTTTTGTTCAATTTTTATCCTTCAAATGATGTCTAACTAATATTATTGTGTCACGTCATTTTAAAAAGTTTAAAATACTTAATAACTGATTCTTATATTTTAAACTCTAATTTCTTTCAAAGATGTGTTAAAATATAATTGGTTAAACACCATTTGGGACATCAAAATTGGATAGAAGACGTGGGTCCTTGAGATAGAGCAAAATGTTGAGTGAATTTTGAATTGCAAGAGATATTTTGTTGGTCAACCCGCCTTTTTTTCTTTTTCTTTTTTTTTTAAGATTTTTAAAGACAGCTGCTTAAAAGGTCAACTTCTTTTCTCATTTTTAAAGTCGACATAAAAAGTGTCTTAAAAAATTTTTAAAAATTAAAACTAGAAAAAATTTCATAAATTCCCTCTAAACTTTGTCATTAGTGTTAATATACCCCATAAATTATGAAATATGCCTATTGTACTTCCTAAACTTTAATATATGTATCATGTTGCCCCATCTATTAGTTTATGCCATTTTTAATGTTAAAATACTTCATGATATTTGATTTGTATCAAAATGTCCCCTGATTTTTATTATTTGTATCAAAATGTCCCCTAATAAGGGGGCAGTTTCACACAAATATTAAAGATCAGGGGCATTTTGACATAAATACAAAGATTATGAGGCATTTTGACCCATTACTGTTGGCTCCGAAACTAATATTGGTAAAAACTAGCGGAAGTATAGACCCTCAAACTTTATGCTATTATATAGCTATATAAATCTAACATATAAAAAGGATAAATGATGAGAATTTTACCATTGTCCGATTAAGTCGAGTCCATCAAAATAAACTTTCGAACCCACAAATAATCATATCCTTCAAGACCATGTTCTTCCATGCCTTACCTTCGTCGCTTCAGTGGACAAACAAGTGGGCGTTTCTATTGATGGATTGATTCACTCACTCATTTTTGATGTCTTTATTTCGGCTTTCAACACATGAGAAAAAAGAAAAAGTACAAAGGAGAACTCTTCTCTCATTGCGTTTCTTAGTGATTAAAAGTCTACCAACCAAAAATTTTGAACCAAAAGTTCAAAATCAAGATCAAATCTATCTTCATATAAATCATATTTATATAGCAAGATAGATTACGCAAAAATTACATCTTGCATTTTGAATATTCTCAATATTCAAAATCAAGATCAAATCTAAATTGGAAACGTGTTATAACATTCTATTCGAAATATAATATATTAATATATCTAAGTATATCACATATGCGTATGTGTGTGTATATATGTATGTGAGCACGTTTCCAAGGAAACGTTTGTTTGTTCCTTTGTTTTTTAATATATAATATATATATATATAATTATACCACACATAACTATATATATTAACCACTTTTTCCTTCTTTCCCTTTCTGTTTTATAATAATATATATATTACAAATATGTAATTTAAAATCTAATTTTAAATATAAATATTTGTAATATCATAATTAGGAAATTATCAGATAACAATCTGCACACTGGTGAGCCCCACCCACTAGCAGTAGGCACATACACAATCTCACTCACTATTTTATCCAATTTTAATACTTAAATAATCTCTATTATTTAAATAACACAATTAATTCTCAATCAACTGTTTGGGTAACATAAATATTTGTGATTATAAAATAATAAAAGTAGACATTAATAACACAATTAATTCTCAATCAACTGTTTGGGTAACATAAATATTTGTGATTATAAAATAATAAAAGTAGACATTCTCTTTTATATTTATATCACACAATTTAGTGAGTAAAATACAATCCATCAAATATACTTGTTCAATTACTAACGAAAGTGATGTGGAGAACAATGGACCTATAATTTCAAGCTCCAATAAATTTTATAACTAATCAAACTCTTTAATTAATTTATAAACTTTATTAATCCAAGAGTTAATCCACTAAAAACTTGGAATTGCACTCTTGAAATTATAGATATAAAATTACTCAAAAAATATAGTCGTCCATTTGATATAGTAATTACATATAGATCGATCCTCCATAAATAATTTATTAGAGGTAGGTCAAATCCGTTAATTTCTCTAATTATATCTTTATCCTTGAGTACCATTGATTCTCTAACGAATGATAAATTCATGAAGTTAATTATGAATTGAGCGTTCATACCATTCAAGCCCCGAATCAATACACAATATAATTATTTAATTATCGGCTTCTTAAATAAAAAAGAATGGATTCCATCTTATAATTTTAGTATTTCCAGCTACTTAATTCATCATATCTCCAAAATACAAAGAATGAGATTTGATACTCAAATCCGTACTGAATAAATCAAAAGACATGATTCCATAAATAGGACTATTCTAATAACTCAGGATTAAGGACATTTTATATATGAATATCGGTTGATGTGATTAAAATCCGGTATACTTAATGGAAATTATAAATAATTCATATCATGTCACGTCCTCTGTCCTACATAATCACATTATGCACAATGCACTCATTAAATATCTCGCTACATTAACGGTTTGGATAAGATCTCTCCATTCTTAATAGTAATGATATGCACTAGTAATATTCAATAAAAGATTTCATAGTTTAATTTATTATTCAATTAAATAATTGATTATTTATCATGGACTATTTTAATTATCATTCTTAAATATTATCATCTAGTATATAACTCTTATATACACTATTTAAGGTCACATAAATAATTATGGAATTTTAATGATATTTATTAAGTATTAAACATACATGCATATAAAACTATAATGAAATAAAACATTTATTTATATAAATCACAATAAAGTTGTAGCATCATATGCTTTATAGGCACCAATCCCGACAAATACAAATGGGGCAATTTGGCACACGTGTTAAATTTCATAAGGTACAACACATGTATATTTCATAGTTCAGGGGACACTTTAACACTAGTAACATAATTTAGTGGAAATATCTGACATTTTTCCTTGAAACTAATATCTGTTAATTGAAAAACCGATGTTATAAATCCATATTTGACAATAGTTCTTCAACAACCGATGATAACAATATGAAATATATATTAGCCCTCGGCCTTTCCGCATCTTTTTTTTTTAGCATGTTTAACAACGGTTTTTCTATGAACCAACGTCAAAAATAAGCGTCTACTATACCGAGACTGTTTGGATACTTAGACACCAATGTTGGCGGTTAAGTCATGACTCCATGTTATAGCAAATTAATGACTCTAACTTTCCGGAACATTACTTTGCGTGTTTACTCTAATTAACTTAACTTGAAAATACTTGATTTATATTTGGTTCCAAAATTTCTGAGAAAATTTTTTAAAATAATTTTAATTTTAGAAACCATACTTGTCTTTCAAGGGACCAAAATTAATTTGACTTAAAATTAATTGCGAAAATTTGTTAAATTGGAAGATAAATTTGATATAAAAATAAAATCGTATTTTGCAGTGAAAAGAGGGACTAATTCTTGATATAAGGGAACCAATTAGTTTCAATCTCAAACTTAAGATCATAACGTTCAAATTTATGTGGTCAATGACCAATGAACTTCACGACCTAACGTTTAAGCAAATTTAGTTTCACAATCAATCAAATAAGAGGTTTATATCCGAGTACAGTAAAACCTTGATAAATAAATGTTCGATATTAATAACCTCGTTTAAATAATAAAAACTTTTGATCTCGAGTCCGGTCAATGTAATTAATAATATCGCTAAATGCATAAGATAATTTATTTTTTCAAATCCTTTTGGGCCAACGAAAATATAAACTAATAATTGACAAAAGCATATATAATTCATAATATTAAATAACTTTTTCCTTGACAACTTCTATTTTCTCAATTCAACTCTTTACAAAATATGCATCTAAAGTCATTTGTTTTTTCTTTGTACCTAAATTGATCCCAACCTCGTCTATAATTTTTTGCAAAGCATGCACCACATATGGTATATTTTTTCATGTTGTACAGCAAGTAGTTATTTAAGGTTACAATTGAACAATTAATTTTTTTCATGTTGTACAATAATTAATATTTTTTTTAATAATGTACATGATAACTTTGCAATTCTCTATGTGCACATATTAATTTGTGATCACATACCATTATCTTTCTTATTTAGAACTAGGAAAACTATCCTCAAAATAGTAAAGCCCATTGATCATTCTAGTACTGTCAATCGTCGTCCCCAAGTTCCTGTCCTGAAGAATACAATGAGATTCAAAAAAGATAACAGAACAATTAGAATCTTTTAAAAGCTTGCTAACAGATAAAAGGTTACAAATAAGTTTGGGAACATGGAGAACAGACTTTAGAGTTAATTTTTCTGAAATTGAGATCAAACCTTTTCCTACAATAGGAGAAAAACTACCATATGCTATCTTAACCTTTTTATTTCCAGGACATGGTGTATAAGATTGAAAAAGTTTAAACGAATTGGTCATATGGTCAGATACTCCTGAATCTATTATCCATGGAGCAGAAGAAGTGATGTAGCAAGGTAGAGCTTTTAAATCATTACCTATGTGTGCCATAGACGCATTAGGAGAATCGGATGAAAACAAACTAGATTTCAGCAATGCAAGAAGATGTTCCATTTGTTCTTTGGTAAAGGGACTGGTTTCGGCTTCATTAGCAGTAGGTAAACTCTGTCCAGCTTTTTCTCCAGCCTGGCTCTTCCAATTTGTAGGTTTCCTATGAAGCTTCCAGCAAGTTTCACAAGTGTGGCGTGGCTTGTTGCAATAGTCACACCATACACATGGTTTCTCACCAGATTTCCGAGGATACTGTTGAGATCTAGACAAGTCTACTCCAGTGGTCACCAAAGCCGAGCCTTCCATTGCTACTCCAGGTCCTTTTTTGCTTAACATGGCATTCCTCCTGCTTTCTTCCCTCCTTACTTCAGAAAATACCTCACCAATCGAAGGAAGTGGCTGTCTCCCAATGATTCTCCCCCTGACTTCATCAAACTCAACATTTAGGCCTGCCAAGAATTTGAAGATTCGGCTATCTTCAACAGTTTTCTTATGGTGGTTTGCATCTTCAGATGACTTCCACTCATAATTGTTGAAGAGATCGAGATCTTGCCAAACACGCTTCAAAGAGTCGAAGTATTTAGTGACGTTATCATCTCCTTGCTGCATCTCACCAAGTTTGAGAGTCAATTCAAAAAATCTATGATTGATACCCCAAATCAGAATACATCTGATTGACATTCTCTCATAGCTCCTGTGCCATTGAGTAGTACATGTAATTAGAGCTGATATCTTCCTCCATAGAATTCACGAGCCACGTCATCACCATAGAATTTCCAGCATCCCATGTAGCATAGGTCGGATCTATCTCTGGTGGAGCTTCCGTTCCTCCTGTCAAGTATCCCATCATTCCACGGCCTCTAATGTACATTCGAACTGCCTGTGACCAGCGCAGAAAATTATCATCATTCAAATGAATGGTAGTAATTTGAACCGAGTGAGACTCTCCATTAGCCTTGATAGGGTCGGCTAATCTTTTTGAAGTAGGGTTATTTTGACTAGTGGTGGATTCGGTAGACATGGTGGCTTGAAGGTAGAAAAAGAACAGAGAAAGGAGAGTGGGAAGAATGAAGCCGAATAGCCAAGGATGGCTCTGATACCAAGTCAGAAAATACAGAGAAGAAACAGAAAATTGGGGAATAATTTTCTTCATTCACCGAATCACCTTTTATACAATTACAAGCTAACAAGAAAAAAAGAAAGAAAGAATACTAATTCTAGGAAACTAATAACACTTTCCTAAAATAATATTTGACATACTAATCACAGCTATACAGATTCTACAGCAATGCAGAAAAGTTTCCTGATTTTCCTACAATGTTAGACTTGTATGCTGGAGCACCCAACTCTTGTACTCGTTGACAACTTTTAAACGTGTACTAATAAAATGACGACGACTCACTACGTTAGGTGTGTACTTAAATTTCGGTGTCCTAGAATTAATTTTTTTGTGTAGATTTTTGCAATGGAGCATATCCCAAAGCTTGTAATAGACGGAGTTTTTTGTCCTGAAAATAGACACTTGAACTCCAACGATGCCTTTCCTCAATCGTTCCCGTTAATCGTTGGATGGTCGTACGCGTGATATTGTTGTAAGAAAACCACAGAATTCTATTTCCACACTCTAAATCAGCTCGAGAACGGGGATGTAAGATTTCTTTTTCTCTGAAGAATTTGGATTCTTGTTCTTCACAATTGAGCGCTTGCTTACTTCATCTTTTTTGTAGGTAAATTGGGAACCATACAGAAGACGGAGACGAGATTTGATTCCTTGCTCAATTGTGCACCAAGAGCAAGTTTTTCTTTGTCCGACGATCATCTTGTGTTACCTTAAGGCAATATATCATTGCCCTGATTTAGTTCCAATGCAATTTGGTGTCCGCGCCGAACATCTTAAGAAAACATTCGCTGGCCTATTGACTTTACATACCGAAGGCCGTGGAAGTCGTGCCAAAGATTGGAGAGTGTATGGGAGATATAGGAATGATTTTCAGATGTGGCAGAACAGGTGAAACCAAATCATTATTGATTCTCACAGAATGATGGAGCAACAAGAGAATCAACAAAACGAGGAGAGAACCGCTGAATCTGTTCAACAAGCCTACTTTTCTACGAGTACTTGTCGTTCAACGGAAAACACACTTGGAGGTAACAGCCTTTAACGCCTCTTTTATAAATAATCCATGTTGATGCTTAGACATGCTCAGGAGTTGGTTTTACCTTCTAGGATTTCTAGGAAACTTATACTGAGTTTCATTTTTTTTTTTTCCTGAATTAATGATGTGAAAACCTATTGATTCTAATTTTAATGGTTGTGTTGTTAATCATTCGGACCTTTTAGTTCAAAGATGTGGATTTCGGATTGATGAATTGGGATTGTACCGAATCACGAAAAATAAAAAAATAAAATAAAATAAAAAAGAAGAAGAAGAAACTGGCCATTTTGCATTAGGAGATTATGATAATGAAACTGAGAAATGACTAAAGCTGGCCACTGATGTTAAACCTCTATCAGGCTCTCTCGGCATCAAGGTACGTCAACTTCTTCTACCGAAGTTGGAGTTGCTAAAAATATAGAGCCTGCAGCTCCTGTGAGTGTATTTGATCCAATGACAATAGATGTGGAAAGACTGTTGAAGAAAAAGATGCTGAAAACAATGCTAGCTTTCATAGTCATAGTATTGACATTCGAGAATGGGAGCATCAAAGAGCGATTGCTGAAAAAAAGAAGTTTCACCATCGGATTCTAGTCATAGAAGCTGTGTTCTGAATCTTTACACTTTGGAAGTGGAGGGTTCTGCTACTAGACGTCGACAGGGACCCGTAGAATGCAGTGGCAAGGGTAGTACCATTGGGGAAGGACTTGAATTGGCCTGGCCGAGCCTCCTTCGAGCTCTCAGAATCATGATACATCAATGGAAAATCATGAAGTTGCTGAAACTAGGGAGGATGAAGCACTTGTCACTGATCCGACAACTGCGGCAGAAAAGATACCGACTTCAACTTCAGATGGCCTAGTTGTTGTGCACACGGGTTCAGTAACTCCGGTGGTTGTTGACCTCGCTACCGAAGAAAATGAAGCTCAAAACGGCGGCACGAATCATGGTAGTGAGATTATAGCGTCGGAGATTGAAGCTCGAATTCGCAGGCTTCAAAGAGTAATCCAGGAAATAAAGAGAGCAAGATATTCCTGTTCAGTTCTTGGCTAACTGGGTTTGCCTCTCTTACTTTGTTAGTGCAAGTCATGTTTTTACACTCCTATAATATGCTTCAGACACTATTTAAATTTTTTTTTTTTTGCTATTTAAATTTTCTTTTTAAATCTTTGATCCAAACCTAAGCTTATTGATATGAATTTTGTACTAGTGACATTTGTTTTGGCAATATTATAGCTATATGTATATGCATTCTCTTACGTGTATTAATTTTTTTTTTTTGGTTTTTTTTAAATAGTTACTGTTTTCTTAATATACAAAACAAACATTTTGACATACCAAAGCAAGAGAAATGCTAAAAACTTATAAGAACATGCTGACTACTACAAGACTGCAAGTTCTCAAGACCGAGGGAGATACGACTTGTCGTTCAAATGAATTTGCTCAATATACAGCCATGTTGTGCAATCAATTTTTTCATGGTTTCTTAAACACTTTATGGCAAATGTTGTAACGTCCCGACCCGTCCACGTAGGGGCGTACTACGTAAACGTGGGCCGTTACCATGCTTGCTTAACTTAAACCTTAGTCTTACATACTTAACCTTATAGAAAGTTTCAGAATAAATTTTAATTTTTTTTCTTTAAACTTTATTTTAAAATCACCACTTAAAAACATTGCATATACAATATTATACATATTCCTTAAAACATATATATACAACTTGATAATTTAAATAATTTACGGAAAATCTTGCGTAGTGGTATCTCATACCGCCCTTCACTTGCTTCATCGTCTCCATAGCCCACCAAGTAAAGCTGCAGGCATTTACCTACAGTATGGAATATACTAATGAGCTTTCGCCCAGCAAGTACAAACATAATCTCACAAAACACAAGAAATATTGCACAACTTATGCATGAACCAATTATGTCCAATTATGAATCTTTTATGCACTTGAACTTATTATCTTGCTTAACATGTGGGCCCTTAGTGTACGTACCAAAAGCGCGCAAGCCTCAGAACGTCAGGGTTTGCAAGGCCCTTAACAATTCTGGAAAACATGAACATAACCCTTCACGCATCAACGGAAGGTTGATTATCACTTTACCCTCACGCATCAACGAGAGGTTGATAATCATAAACTTGAACTTGTAACATACATGATCTTCCTGCATCAACAGGAGGTTGGTACGACACCTTACTTATCTTGGTTTAGTCTTAGTCTTGTTATATTTCCAAGACTAAGAATCTTTACATGTGATCTTAATAATCATGATGCACATGAGACTAGACATAGCATAACTTGATATCATAACATAGCATGACATAGTATAACATGGCATTGCATAGCATAACATGGCATTGCATAGCATATATTTGAAAATAGCTTACTATTTCCCATACTGTAGGTGAGGTTTGTACTTACCTCTCGTCCTACGCTCTTGGTTAATCGTTCCATCGAGGTACAATAACATGTCATACTCCTGTTTCCAAACAGGGTGTAAGATAAAAGTTATACACCTTTTATCTTGCCATAATCATAATAATTAAATGTTGGTGACCTATCCAACATGCGTTCATAGCCTTAGTTATATGTCCCCTCCTATACAAGACATCTTACTTGGTTACAATAAGTAACCTCCTTACTAAGCCCACATCCAATACAGGTCGGTTTAGATTACTATCCTAACCTTGGGCACATGACTTAACATTCTAGGTCATAATCCATTGGGTTATTACAAATAACCCTAGATCTTAGTTCATCACAATCTCGGTACCTTATTGGGTTATGTTGGGTAACCCTTGAGATGATAAACTTTGGTCAAACTTGGTCAACCAAAGTCAACATTCTATTGGTCAAACTTGGACTTTGGGGGTCAAACCCAATAACTCGGGTATCCTTCCCGGTTACCATCCGTTACTATCTTGCTATTTGTCTTTGGCTTTAAAAATCCAATTTTCCTTTGTCTCAGAAAATTTGGTGAATTCGGTTTAAAAACCCTTTGCTTAACTTATAAAATTTGTTAAGGATTGAAAACTGTCATTGGAACAGTTCTTACAGTCAAAACATTGGGTTTGGTAAAAAAAAAATACAGTTTTCCTATATTGTTCTAGAAAATCCTGTGCATGAGCAGGAATTTCCTGCTTATGTACTGTTTTTCTGAAAATCCTGTGCTGGAATTTCTGTTTCCTGCACAGTTTTTAGAATCTAATTTTTCTTTAAAATATGTTCCGAATTTGATAAAACTTTCTTCATAAAAGTTGTAGATCTTGAATAATTCTACAACTTTCATGTTTTGAGGAAAACCCAGTTCGGACCTTAACATCCCCTTATTCTTTGTTGAACTCACCTGGCCGTGCATAAATCCTGGGCACGGTCAGGCTCGGATTTTCATAAAAAATGAGGCCTTTGGAGCCTTATTTTGAGAAACGGCCCACGCTGCCCTCTAGGAGAAACCATTCTCTACAACTTTGTAGTTTTGAGTTTCTTCAAATTCGGCCTCTAAGGGCCTCAAATTACCATTTCCAGAACACTGCCCAGTCTTGACCCGAGACTGGCAGTTTGGTTCTTAAATTCGTTTAACGTCCTAATACGCGCACACTACCTCAACCGACCACAGCGGGAGCCTAAGATCATACATGCAGCGTTTCTAACAATCCATTCCATCATGCACATAATCATACATTCATTCTTAAACCTATGGGACTTATAACAAACACTTAGTAGGCATAATAAAAAACCTACAAGCATATCATCAAACATGCATCAAATCATAAACTAGAGACCACCAACCCTAATCAAGCATAATCAAACACTTTAAGCCTTGCTAGGAAGATAAAAGATGAGCTTATGCTCTTACATCCAATGCTGGAAATACACATAAACTTGCTCAAAACTCACTAAAAAGTTAGGGATTTGAGAGGATTACCTCTAACTTTTGGAGACAACTATGTTCTAGCTTGATCCTCCAAAAATTCCGGCCACTACTAGCTAAGTTCCTAGCACTTTTTTTTCTGCTTTTTCTTGCTTACCCACAACCGGCCATTCAAGCTAAAAAAAAAGGGTTTCCAACATTTTTTTCTTCTCACAAAATCCGGCCACTCAAAATTTTTTTTTCTCTTTGGTTTCGGCTTCTAGGAGGAGTTTGGAGAAAATTGGGCAGAGTTTTGGGATGATTTTGAGCTGCTAAAACCGCCCCCTCCTTGCTCTATTTATAGGTGAAAATTACAAATTTTCACCAATTATTTTATTTCCAAAATTGCACATTAGGACCTAAAAACAAAATATTTGCTAACTAGTCCCTAACACATGGCTGGCCATGAATGATCCTTGGTGGCCAAGAAACTTGCTCACCAAGTCTTGCTTACATCACCCTAGTGACATCACTTGATGACATCATCTTGCTTACATCATCATTTTCTTAAATTTGCATTTTAGTCCCTAAATGACAAAATATTTGCATTTTTATCCTTATAGGTGGCCGGCCATTAGCAAATGCTTGGATACCAAGTTTGCTTACATCATCATGCTTATGTCACCTTGCTTACATCATCAAGGTAATTTCTTAAAATTACACTTTGGCCCCTATGGACAAAAATATTTATATTTTAGTCCTCCAAGTGGCCGGCCATCTTATGCTAGGTGTCATCCAAGGATTTTTCCCAATTTTCTTTAATCAATAATGATGTCATAAATCCAAGATAAGGTGATGACATCATAAGGCTTTGTTTGGCTTGTTACTTAATATGCAGTCCATTTTTATGCTAACACAGATATTTCCAATACTGTTATTAACTAATAACAGTATTTTACACTGTACCACAGTCCAAAATTTATCTGTATAAAAATGAACTGTATAAAATTTTTCTTATTTCTTGGGACCTTTCTTGCCCTTAATTTCTAACTTGGTGTGCTTGATTTTATAGGGTGGTCTCATAGCTTATTCTTATTTATTCGACCGTAATGAAGGTTTTTCCGCAGTATAATTCCATACTGCTTTGCCGTATCTCAGCACCTTCATCTATTTGACCTTCCTGCTCAACCTTGGACTTTTTGGTCAACTTTGACTTTTTCGGTCAAACTTCGACCAACATGAAATCACAGAGTTTTTCTTCCCGTTTTTCCTTAAAAGGCCTAATGCTTGATTAAGCAAACTGCTTATTGAGTCTCATAGCTAATTAAGCGAGAACTCAAACATATACTGATATTTAACTCAGATCGTGAGTTTCATATCGACTTACAAGATTTAAACTTGGAATTTTCCTTGTCTAAAAGGAAATCATAGGTTCATAGAAAAATCCGGGTATTATAAATGTTTACTGAAGAAGAATTAGACATTTGACATTCAACATTCAACATTTTCATTCGGCATTTGACATTTTTTTTTTTCAGTGTGAATCAAATCCAAATTTGAATTTAAATTGAGAATACAAACGTTATATATATATATATATATATATATTTATATATAAATACACACACATTGGAGTCTTAAATACAAACAAAAAATAAATAAATAAAAGTTTAAATGAAGCAAATATTAGTCACATAGTAGGAGTTCTAAAACACATCAGTGCAGTACAATCTGTTAAACAAAGCTCTAAGTCAAGTAATGACTAGCAAAGAACATCAGATTGGCTCTTTATCCTTTTGATAAACGAGGATATCTTGTTTTCTTAATGTCGTGAAGAATTCTTTCAAGCCGTCGAATTCGAGTTTCAAGCTTCAATCCTGTAATCTCCCTTGACACCTGAACTTCTGCTTCATTCTCTTCATTAGTAAGATCAATCACGCGTGTTGGAGACTCCGTGATTTCGACAACTCTACTATTTGAACTTGAACGTAACACACTCTTCACTTCATCCATAACATCCTTAATACACAATGCAGTCTCGGAGGCTGTTGTTATTGGATCAATCACAGGACTTTTAGTCTCAAAATCTTCGACGACTCTAGTATCCGCAGCTGAATTCGACATATTTTGATCGGAGGCGGTTGTTATTGGATCAATCACAGGACTTTTAGTCTCAAATCTTCGACGACTCTAGTATCCGCAGCTGAATTCGACATATTTTTGACGCTGAGCGCCTGAGGAGGTTCTGTAGCAGCAACCACCTTGAGTCCTTCTACGGGTGAGTTTTCTTTGTTTTCGGCAATCACTCTAATGAACAAGGGAATCTTTGAGGCCGTTGTCATCTGACGAGTAAAGGGTGTTGCTCGCTCTTCATTCTCGGCAGCTCTACTATTCGCAGCTGAAGTGGACGCGTTTTGATGCGGAGAGTCTGAGAGATGCTCAGCCAATTCAAGTACTTTCTCGGCATCATTATGATTGCCAAGAGATTCTAGGAAATCTTCTTGACCTCTAGAAACAGAACTCTCCACTTCCATCGGTTTATGATTCAGAAACCAAACTTTCGGGGTAGAATCTGCAAGTGATAGTTCGTTGTTTTCCACACCAAACCTTCGGGGAGACCTTGCTGTATTTCTAGGCAATCTGACATGGCTCTTAATAGCATCACTCTGGCTCAACACCGAGTTCTTCCACCATTTCGCGTATTGAACGGTAACACCAGCCATAAAGTGCTTGGACGGTACGAATAGCGTTGCATCTCTAATTGGCCTGCTGTAATTGCTCCAAGCAACACTTGGAGTCCCATTGCATCGAACCACAGGGCTCGGAATATCTTGATCCACTCCGAATTGCTTCGAAACACGATGTGGAAGGTACTGCTCTATGCAGCTGATTCCAACAAGTTCACTTACCCTCAAGCATCTAGCTAACATCTCTAACTCCTCTTTTGGATCCTGATCGAACTCAAACACGCGTAACAGCCAATGGTCCGAAGATGAAACATAAGGACGCCACCGGAAGCTTCTACCAGAGTCTAAGGCCATCACAATGTTGACATTAGGCACAATTTTCAGATTCTTCCATCGGGCTGGTCTCCGTTTAGGACCATCTGTAAAGGTCATTGGTTTCGGTCCAAGGACCGGAAACCTCTCCCATGCCCAGAGCTGCACCAGCTGAAAAGGGGCATAGAGGGTTAAATCCATAATATCATCCTTTTTAAGCACTGCTGAGGCAATGAGCTCCTCATTCAACAATCGCAAGTCGCGATAAATGCTCGCTAAGATCGCCGGCGCGAGAGCAATCCTTGTCCCTCTGGCAAGACGAATTGCAATAGGGAAAACATGTTGTCCAACAATGTAGTACTTAGAGGGAAAAACATGCTGAGATAACCAAAATGAAAGGAATGCCTCATGCTCAAGTTTGCTCCCGCTTCCCATAAAAAACCTCAGCCACGCACGCCCCGATGCTGTTCGGTTAAGGTTTCCCGGTGTCGCAGCTTCTTTTAACTTTTCGATTAATTTCAGACGAATGTCAACAGATTCTTGGTCTTCAATTTGGGCTAAAACAGACTCTCCCAAAACCGAAAAACCACCCAAAACCATGACATCTTCCAAAGTAACGGTGGCTTCACCCCAAGGAAAGACAAAACTGTTTGTAATAGAACTCCATTTCTCTGCAAGCCCAAGAACTAGTTTTTTGTCCCTTGGGATCTTATAAACAGAACCCGTTATCGCTTCGAAAATACCGGCTTTCTTCCATGTGGATTGATACTTGGGAAGCAAGCTTTCAACCCAATTTCCCCATTCTTTGAGTGGAAAT
The DNA here is from genome assembly GCA_025413025.1 of Ficus hispida. NCBI lineage: Eukaryota > Viridiplantae > Streptophyta > Magnoliopsida > Rosales > Moraceae > Ficus > Ficus hispida. The sequence continues at coordinate 25,450,101 of CM046374.1, read as the reverse complement.
CTCCACCCTTTAAAACAGACCTTAAAGTGTGACTTCTTATGCCCAGAAAAAATGGCTGTTTTGTATGCATAATGTGTGAGAAGCTCATTTTCATGGCCATTAAATTGTGGAACACAAGGTTTAAGAAAATGGGCAGTTCTTCTTAGAGTTGGGTTTTCAGTACCTGAAATCAGGAGCTCCTCCTCTCTCTCCTCGAAGATGGTGTCTGGTGTTTCCGCCATTGTTGATGCTTCTTCAAAATCTTACCTTTTTTCTTCAAGGAACTAACTTGTGGAGGAAGAAATCGTTCCTGTGTTTGGTGGTGTTTCTCGTTTTCACCATATTCTCACCTTGCAAAAGCTTTCACCTTTTTACACCACCTTTGCATGTGAGGTTTTTTTTTTTTTTTTTTTTTTTTTAAGAAATGGATAATTACAGAAACCCCTCTATTTTTTTAAAAAAACTATTTTGTTATGAATATCCCTGTATTTTTAAAAATTATGGCTTGATACTAGTATATTTGACTTTTGTTGCAAATTTCTCTCCCTATAAGATAGGAAAAGTAAGGGAGGAAAATTATTAGTGTTTGTATAACCCTTTAAAGTTATCAGAGAGTTTTTTTAGCATACCACCACATACTGGCATAAACGTTCACTGAAGACCCACCAACGGACAGGCATTATCTCTTGACAAGTAGCGCATCACTAGTATATAATATTGTTGTCTTCTAAACTTATCACCCTTTGACAATTTGCATTTTATATTTTTAATTTTTATAATTTAACCCTAAACTTTCCAAATTATTATTATAACTCCCGTTTTGTTTATTTTACGTTAAATTATAGATATGAATTTTGAAGGTTTGCATTAAGGTTTATACTATATTAAGATTTTTTTATCGAAAATGGGATTCTCTGTCCTCATATAAGGTATACATGGATATTTGTGATCAATTTAATAAAGAGTTAAATCATATGAGATGCATTACTATAATTTATAGCATTTATAAAGTAAATTATCAAAATAAAAAATTTAGAGGATGAATTATTAAAAAATAATAAATTTAAAAGACACATATTAAATGCCCAGCGCGTCATCCCAGTCCAAATGTCAATGCATTGAGTAAAAAAATTAAGATTCAAAATATGGTTTGTAGTTAAATAAAATGCCTACTTAAAGCTAGTTACAGTATGATTTGTGGTTCTCATATTTTCTGTATTCATAGTTTTTTTTTTTTTTTTCTGCCACTCAAAGTAATTTTATGGTTACAAGAGTTTATACACTTTATTCCTATTTGGACATGGTCTAAAAAGAGTAGATATAGTATTGTCACTTATTATATATATATATATATATATTTTGTTGTTGTTGTCTTTTTTTTTTTTTTTTCGTGGGGGGCACTGAATTGTATTTTTGCGAACATAACTGAATTATAATAATATATGGGAATCAAATCCATATAGTTTAATAACTAAGAGGTTTGTCAAAAAAAAAAAAAAAAAGATAAAAGTTTCTAGCTCTTCGCCAAAAGAAAAAAAGAAAAGAGAAACATTTTTAGAAGATTTTTACCACAAGAATGGCCCCTTTTTATTATTGGTAGGAATTACAGTATTGCTATTGAGTTAAAGTTCTATAAATGAAAACGGTTTTGTGTTTTATGTTGTAAATTTTTAACATAGAACTTCATAAATTAGATTGTTAAAAAAAAAAAAAAAAAAACTCATCTCCTATTAGTATCGAAAAATGATGGTTTCCATTGTAGAAATTCTCTATTTTTAAACGGTATTAGAAAACAAATTGTCCTTTCTATAATTGTTATTTTTTACTTTTGCTCAACGTACTAATACAAACTAGTAAACCCTTTCAAAACAAAAACAAAAAACAAAAAACAAAAAACAAAAAACAAAACAAAACAAACAAACAAACAATCAAACTAGTTAATTTTCAAGGCTGTCCTTTTTTATGGTTCGTTTTCCATATCCAAGCTATCCATGAGCTCTAATCTAAATGTGTGACAAATTTCGATGAACTACATGCCGTTTTATCCCAGTCATAACAACAATTATCTATTCTTGTTCTAAATGTCACTAAGCATGTTTTCCCAGGACATTTTGGTTAGTGATTCCAAAAGAAATATTTGCCAAAACCTCAAAAAGTGAAATTAGCAAAATAACTCTTTCATTTTTACGTAGGAACAATTATTTACAAACATGGTCATTTTTTGTTGTTCCAAAATCAGTTTGCTAATAAAATTTTTGAATTATTTTTAAGAAAGTGTTTGAGTTATTTTGTTAATTGACTCTTTCAAAGATTGTTATCCAAATAGAAAGGCTTCATGGGTAATAGAAAACAAGATGATTTGTGCAAATTCTTAGAAAGTTGGCTCCTCCGTTGAATTTTGCCAATCATATGCCTTGAGTGCTAATTATATGCGTGATATGAAAATAAAGGCGCAAAAACGATGGTAAAGGCAGCCCAAAAATCTCAGCCACTAGATAGTTATAAAAATCTATTTAGCCATTGAAAAAAAAAAAAAAAAAAAAACCGATGGTAAACAATTTTAATTTATTTTCTCACATTCATTTTAAATTTCTTTTTTATTCAATTTTAACTTTCATTTGCTAAATTAGTTAGAGATAAAATTTTTAAGTTAGAATTGGTTGATTTTTCAAAAATTAATTATAAATTTTGTTGACTTTTTAAAAAAAGATAAAAAATTGAGATGAAAAAATATAGTTTAATTGGAATTAAACTTGAATACCAAACGGAGGCTTTTATTTTCAATTATGCTAGATTATAATTTTCTTAAATCATATTAGTTTTTCCTAAATTTAGCGATCTATGTGAATTTGACCTTGTTGCTCATAATCGCTTGCAAGTAAATTAGATTTCTAACTAGTTTTACTGTGCCCAAAAAAAAAAAAAAAGTCTAACTGCTTAGATCGTATCTCTTTATCATCTAAAGATTGAGATTGCGTTAAATAAAGTATCCTAAAATTAAAATAGCCAGAAAAAATAATAAAATAAAGGAACAAATTACGACACAAAGATTTACAAATTATAAAAATAAAATAAAATAAAATAAGATGATGTAAATATTTATTACCCGTTTGGTATTACATCTTAAATTTATATTTTTCATTCAGTTTTTGTCTTTTCTTTGAAAAGTCAACAAAAATTATAACTAGTTTTTAAAAAATCAACCAACTTAAATTTAAAAATTTCAACTCAAACCGTTTGACCAAACGGATTATTAGTCTAATAATACAAGTTCTAAAGCAGATAGTGCAATGCAATAATTTATTTCTTACTGCTAAACATAGCTCAAGGGAGTAGTGTATAAAGAAATCTCTTGGTAAAAGCCTTTCCAATCTTCAAGGGCTTAAGAGCATGTTTTCTATCTCGTTTTCTTTAGATACTTGAGTATTCTTTCGAGCCTCCGAATTCGAGCTCCAATCTTCATTCCTGGAATCTCCCTCAAAACCTGAATTCCTGCTTCATTTTCCTCATTAGTAAGATCAATAACAGGTGTTGTGGATTCCGTGTTTTCAGCAACTCTACCGTCGTCTGCTCGCGAACTTGATCGACTCTTCGATTCGTTATTAGCGTCCTTGGTACACAATGCAGGCTTTGAGAACATTTTCACTGGATCAATTTCTTCATCAACTGTATGCCCTTCAGTGGAATTTGACATGGTGCCCAGAAACTGCTGGTTTCTGGGCACCATGTCTTCGCCAGCTCCAAAACAAGTTCTGGGTATTTGTTGATTTTGTTTGTGGCCCCCATTATGGCTTCGTAAATCCCAGCTTTTTCCCATGTTTGTCTGTGCTTCCGAGCCATATTTTCAACCCAGTTTTTCCAGTTCTCCGGAGGGAAGAGCCAGCCATGGAAGGAGACCTCTGGTGGGGAGTTTCTGGGTTTGGAAGCTCTGGACTTCGAGGTGAAGGAATTCGAAAATGGCGGTGGAGGTTCTTCAATGGAGGATGTGGGAGCTGTGGGATTGAGGAAATGAGCAGGTCTGAGGTCTTGCTCTGTTGGGGAATCTATGAGCTCTTGTCTGGTTTCGACTATGGAGTCTGTGTCTGTTGGGTCCTCCATTTTTGGAGTTTTTGGTGGAGCGGAAATGGAGGCTTTTTGAAGAAAAGGTGGTGGGGGTTTTTGCTTAGCTATTAAGAATACGAAAAGTTCATGAAAAGCAGATGGAGAGGGAGAGTCGGAGAGAGAGACTACTGGTGGTAAGTTGAAAGGAAAGCATCGGGAAACGTGAAGTTTGAAAGTGGACAAGCATGAATATTTATTTATTTATTATTATTAATTTGTTTTTTTGCTAATCGAATATTTACTATTTCCTAGTCTCTTCTAAGGGTGGTTAGTTATGGAGCGAAATCTAAGCTAATAAAATTGTAAAATTTGCAATACAGCAAAAAAATAACCAAAATGCTTATTGAAAAAAAAAACTAAAATGATAAAAGTATATAGAAAAAGAGTATGATAAATAATAATTATATATTTGAATAGAACGTATGAACTACCCAAATAACTATAAATAATAACTATATGTTTGAATAATAACTATATAATAACTGTGTATTATCTTGCATTAAGATATAACGTAAGATGAGATGTGTTTCCAAACATGACATTGTAGTATAAAATTTAAATATTGTTATAATTATAAATATTTAATTTTGTTATCTACTAAGAAAGTCACTATATTTCAATTCTATATAATTATAAATATATTATTTTAATTTTATCTTCTTTTATAATTTTTTAGGGGGTTTTTTAATGAGTTTTTTTTAGTAGATGGATTCAAATTCTTTATTTTTAGAAAGATCAATTGTAATATTACTGTTAGATTATATGTACAATAACTTTCTATTTTGAGTTATTTGCAATTGATTATGTGAATAAAAAATATCCATACAGTTTTTTTGTCATTAGATTTTTTTAATTATAAAACGTATAGTTGTTTTTATGCTTTTATTTTATGCAATTTTGATTAGATTTAAGGATTAAGGATGTGCTTTATCAAATGAGATTCCATCACAAAAGTCCCTTCTTCCTTTTTGTTTAGAAAATTTTATGATAAAAACTGTATTTTAATTTTATAGATAATTTATTTCTCAAAGTAGACTTTTAAAAAATTAGTACAACATACGAAATAAAAGTGCTCAAATTCGGCTGTAAACATTTAATCCACTGATTAAAAAAAAAAACCACTACTAATTGAATTTCTACCATTACTTTTTTTTTTCAACATTTTATCACTAAATAAACAGAGAAAAATGTTATTCACAGCGTACTTAAATAACAACTTAAAAAATAATATCTACTAATAAAAATATAATAACCCATCATCATGTTTATTGTTTTCTTCTTCTTTTTTTTTATTCTCCAATTAATTATAATAATTACCAATATTTATGATAGCATGCTGTATAGATACTTGTAATTATTGCAATAATAATTTATATAGTTACTGATTTCACAGTGAAAAAAAAAAAAAAAAAAACTAGCGTTGTTTTTTAAATGCTCAAATTACGTAAAAACCATATGTATACACACATATATCACACCCAAACAACAAGCAAAATTGATGAAATCTAATCAATTCAACCGTTTTGAGATTGCTATACGTTTTTAGATTATTTTTCTATTTCTAATTTTTAACTCTTACTAATGAAATTTTTTTTTGGGGTCAAATATATTGCTTTGGTTACAAAGAGGTTACAAGAGAGTATGGAAATGAGGACAATCTCCACTTCCATTTTGCATAACTCACTATTTTTCAAACACGAAAGGAAAAATTATTTCTTTTTAGATCATAAAAGGAAAACATTATCATAAAAGGAAAACATTAAAGTGAACCACAGCCTAGCCTATGTAATAACTGATAGTTTATTGAGGGGAGGTTAATTATATATAATTCCACAATTGCCTCTTGAATTATACTTTTGTCTAAAGTTAATCCCTAATTTTGAGTTTTACACGTCGCATTGTCTCAAACTTTTATATTGTTACAAAAATGACTCTTATATATATATTTTGTCAAAAACTGAATGGAAATTAAACACTTTTAGATCATGTAAGTTTCATTTTAGATCAAAATCATGATGAAATATTTTTTGTAGGACAATTATACCACCAAAATGTCTTTGATTCATGTATAATTTCATTTCATAATATATTTAATTATGACTTTACCTATAAATAAAACTCATATGATTAGAATATGTTCAAATTTTTTTTTAAAATTTTGCACGGAATATTTATAGAGGCGACAATTTTTATAAATTTTACATGGAATATTTATAGAGACGGCCATTTGCGTAACAATAGAAAAGTTTAGGAGTGTGATGTATAAAATTAAAAGTTAGAGACATGTATAATTTAGGGATTATTTATGAAATTATCCCTTATATAGATAGACAATATTTCATGTACGACAGTTATAATAATCTGATAATATAACATAAAATTAATAACGTATAATACTGAGATGATTACCTCATGTTTTTTTGTAAAATCAGTAATATATATATGAAACATATATATAACATATTATTAATTAAAGAGAAAACACTTGAATGACATAAATATGAAGATCATTGATCATTGTACTAATATGACACAAAAATTAATATTAGACTAATATGAAACATAATTAAAATAATTAAGGTAACCTAAATTTGTGTCGTGCTAATCAAGGATGGAGAATTTGTGTCTTATTGGTTAATAAATGAAAAAAATATAATAAGTTAGATAATTTTCTCATTAAATTAATAATTACTATTGAATTTATATAGCTGCATAATAGGGGTCTAGTGATCAATATGAGGTGATTTCTTTTTTATTTTTTTTGGTGAATAAAGAATTTGGGGTGGTCCCATCATTTTTAGGTTTTCAATCCCACAGACAGGAATTCCTTTTCCTAGGTATGGTAGAGACATATTTTTAATATTAGTTTCTCTCAATCGGTAATCCAGGGCCTATCATGTCATCATCAAACCATGTTTTAACAGATGAAACTAGAACGAGACCCAAAAAAAGACAATGAGAATCGAAACCGGGTGGACGAAAAATAAAAGCCTAATGAAGGCACCTATCCCTTTACCAACCCATCTATCTCTGTGGGTGTGAGGTGAATTTCTTATTGCACTATAGTAAATAATTATTTTGATTAAAAAGTAATAATGAACATAAGTTAGCAAATAAATTATTTATGTCAATATCAAATTTGGACATGTCCAGCATCGTAGTAGATGTGTGTTTTCATAGGACGCACTGACTAGAGAGAGATAGGCTCCGTACAAATTGTGGCAGAAGCATGATTTTAATTCCAAAAATATACCCTGCGGAAAACAGTGCTGACACTTTTTTTTTTTTTGTGGGGTTAAATTATTTTGAAAAAAATTGGTGGAAATTTGTTTGGAAATTGAGACAAATGGAGGACTTGAGGCACAAGGAATGTTAACTGCAAGTGTTATTTACCTCCATTATAAAAATTTGTTTACAAATTTCTATGGTATATTAAATCAAAGATATATTAAATTTGCGAATTCAATAAGTAACAATTTTATTAAATAATACATGCTAGGAAAAAAAACTATCAATATGCATACCAAATTGCTTTATTAGATAAAAAAATGTATATTTGTTTTAGTCATTATGCATATTCACTGCGATTTTCTGCATAATTTATCAGACTCTTAGATCCTGTTTTTGGTATTCACAAAAAATTTTGAAATTTTTTTTCCAAATGCGTGTCTATATGTGTGTGTCTATATATATATATATATATATATATATATATATTTAAACTCTAATAACTTTGAATTGACAACAAATATTTGGCCTTTGTTTGGCTGTATTTTTTCATCATAATTTTTATCTGTTTTCTGAAAAATAAACAAAATTTATAACTAATTTTTTAAAAGTAAATTAATTACAATTTAAAAGTTTCATCTTTAACTAGTGAACTAAACGCACACTTTAACAGCAGCGCAATCCAAACTGGCTTTTTGTATCAATCCTAGAATTATGTTAAAAATTGGAGTTTAATTACTATTGTTTTGGAAATTTATGAATTTAGTTATAAAAAAAAATTCAGGAAGAAGAGTGTCAAACCGGAGAAGTTCAAGAGATTGAATAAAAATCTCTCCACTTTCTGAGTATATGTTTTTTAATTGTAAAATTTTAATATAATCATATTGAAATAAATTCTTGAGACAATGAAGATATTTGCACATTTTTGGACCCTAATCTTTTTTTAATTTTTATTTTATTTTTATGCCCAAGATATTTTTTAGTGTTGAGAGGTATTAAAAGAAAATGTCAAAAAGCAATGTTGCATTTTTCATTTATTGGGATTTTTTTTTCCTTTTTCTTTTGTGAAGGGCTAGAGACCTCTTACATCTATTTTCCTTGAATCTTATTTAAATTTAATATTTAAATTTATTATTAGAACTGATTATCAAAGGGATCATAGTTTTTTTTTTTTTTTGGATAAATAATTATCTTATTATTTTTCCCCATCTTCTGCATAATTACCGCCTCGTGTAATTGGCCAACATTGATTTTACGTAGGTTTCGTACTCCCCTATATGACGGTCAATATAATACATCAATTACTCTAAAGTCATAGATGCGGCTGTGGGCATCGTGCCGTGCGCTGGGGACAAAAGGGGTCGAGAACGTAGGCCTCGGCCATGCGTTTTCGGTAAAGGATAAGGCGTGGTAGAGGTGGCGGCGGAGCTTGTGGTGGTCGGAGGGGAAGAAGAGGAAGAAGAAGGCGTGGTCGGAGCTTGTGGCATGGTCTTTGGATCTTCGACGGCGTCGTTTAGGGTGGCGGCGGCGCCGGTGGTGGAGGCGGCGGATTTAGGGAGACTCTTTTGGGGGGAGGGAATGAGGAAGAAGAAGAAGAAGCAGAGGAAGGAAGGAAGGGAAGAGGCAAGTTCGAGATGGAGGCGGAGCTTGTGGTGGTCGGGGGGGAAGAAGAGGAAGAAGAAGAAGAAGAAGATTTGGGGGGCGGATTTGGAGAGACTCTTTTGGGGGAGGGAACGAGGAGGAAAAGAAGAAGAAGAAGAAGAAGAAGAAGTAGAGGAACGAAGGGAAGGGAAGAGCTCGAGAGCCAAGTTCGAGGAAGAGGAGAGGAGAAACTCAATTTTTTGGGTGCCTAGGTGAGACTCAGTTGAAGTTGAAATTCCCAGAAGTGAAGTTCGATGCCCAATCCCCAGATTTCTTCTTTTATTCTTTGATTTTAATTAATTTTATTAATTAAAAAAATTTTATTTACACAATCAGCATTTTTTGGAATAATAAAAATAAAAAAAAAGGGAAAGTCATTTCCCTAATATAACTTTGTTGTTAGGTCATTTTGGTAAATTCTTCGACCTCACCTCCTTAACAAATCCGACGCCAACACTAGAGCTGGAGCCCATCTTCCTTCCTTCTTCCCGTCTCCCACGCCGGCATTGCGATTTGGGTTCACTCTCCCCTCCTCCGCAAGTTCTACCCCCTGCGCGATCTGAGTTTTGCCCCCCGTCCCCACCAGGAGCTCGCCGATCTTGGTCCACCCCCTCCTCTACGTCTTCGCCGCCATCCACCCCCCCTCCCCCAAAGTGTTAGCCAATCTAGTCACCCCCTCCCCTACCTCTTCGCCGCCATCTGCCCACCACGCCACCCCCTCTCTCCCTCGCGCGATCTGACTTTTGCCCTGCCCCCTACAAATTCTGTTTCGCCCCCCTCAGAGTTCACTGATCTGGGTCCCCCCCTCCTCTGCGTCTGAGCCGCCCTCCACCCCTCCCCCTCAGAGTTCACCAATCTAGTCCCCCCTCCCCTACGTCTTCGCCGCCGTCCACCCACCACCCACCACGCGCCCGCCCCCCACCCCCCTCGAGTTCGCCGATCTAGGTCCTCTTGTCCCCGTGGTGTCGTCGATCTTGAAGAGAGAGATAAAGGGAATTTTGTTTTTTTTGTTTTATTATTTTTAATATTTATTAAATAAATTATTATTAAATTATTAAAATATTTTTTTAATTAGATCATATATATTGCATATAACACATTCTGTTAAAAATTTAATGGATTTGAACGGAAAGAACCATAATGATGAATATATTAAAAGTTGAGGCTCTTCTCGGCTAAAAAAAAAATAATAATAATAAAACATAAACTAAATCGTCACCTTCTAAAATGCTTATGGACTATTTGAGTCAATTATTCGTTATTAAATAGAAAACATAATGGACTGCGACCATTTGATCTAGAGGCATTGAGTTTGGAACGGTAATAGGGCTTTAGAGAGAGGTTATGAATTCAATCTCGAATATATACGTTATGGAATGAAATGGGATATATACGTTAAAGAAAAAGTTAAGGTTAATACTTATTAGTCTTTTTGAGTTTATGATTAATGTTTTAAGCAAAAAACTCAAAGATCCTAAATTTAACGTCAAGTATTTTCATTTTGGAGTGGTAATACAATCAAAATTTATTAGGTCCCCGTTTAGAGGAATGCTTTACCTCAATTTGACCTATCTATGTGAATGGATCGTTTAAATACACATTTGGCATCAAAAATTTTGGATAGACCATCTAAATGCGATGCTGAAAATAGCTATTTGGGTAAACTAAAGAAAAGTACCTCTCCTAAATTGGGGTTATTTCTTGCTTCAAATATGATTGGGACAATTTTTTTTTTAAAAAACTTTTCTGTTTAGAGGGAAAGGGAAAAGAAAAACAAAATGAGCCCATGAAAATATGCCATCAAAAACTTCTAGGACATTAAGATTCGTGAGATTTATTAGAATTTTTTAAACACACGTCCAAACACATATTCAAATGTTTCTATTCAAATTGTGAATATATCCAAATACTAATGTTTTTATTCTAATGTTTTGTTAAACGGACATTTAATAGTGGAATAAAATAATGAATTGTTGAGTTATTAATTTTTTGTTAGTTTTGTTGTAGGTATTATTGTCATGGCTTGTATTTATTACAAAAGCCTAAAACTCGAACAATCACACAAGAAATCTATGACTTAACAACTTTGTGGAAGACTAAGGAGAGAGGAGAATGTTTCAATGATTCATGTTATGTGACATCAATTTTTATATTTGTCTTACCTATACAGATATATATAGTCACTTTTGGGGGACATATCTAGAAAAGTACAATATATAAAAATATCACTCAGTAGTTGGCAAAAAGTAAATACCCTAATTTACTTAATCAGCCATAATAATTTTTTTTTAAGAGAAGCCATATTATTAGAAATATGTTAGAATATAGAAAATAAAATTTCAAGAGGATGTCTAGAATCGCACTTGTGTATATATATGTATATTATTTTTAAAAGATGAGAGAATAATTAACATCAAAAAAAATTAGTACATCCCGATTAGGTTGGCAACTACTAACAATCTATCTCATACTAAGTTCTCAACTCAATTTTATTAATGGAAAAACAAAAAAACAACCATAATGGAAGCATTCAAATGATAAAGATAATAACACCTAATAGCAAAGAGCTACTCAAATGAATAGCTGGTAGCAACCCCACAGGGAAAAGCCTAGACCACCTCAGAGAATACCATCGGTTTAAAACATCTTTAGATAAAACGCAAAGGAAAAAACTCTTAGAGCGGAAAAAGAGTACATAAAACGTTGGCACTACTTGTAAAATCACTTAGTTGGACAATTTGCTAGTTGTATCATTGCAACTCATCTCAGAACAGATTGTCAAGAAAAGATTAATCATCATTTAACGAACCAAACATCCTTGTACTTGTATTGGTTGACAGAACATGCGAACATAGAGCATCATTGAATCCATCTCTTTCAGCAACCAGTTTCCAAATAAATCAGTCTCCTTCAATTGTTCAAAATCTGACACCAAACATATCAAAGACCAAATATTAAGAACAATTGTTAAGTAAAATAGAAAGGAAAAGAAAGAGAAATAAATAAATGAAAACTTTAGCACTCTGCCTTCTCATAAAATTCAATTCCGAGTTACAACATTACATATCAGATTTCACAAATATTAAACGAATTTGTTCTCAGAAAATATATGAAAAACAATGCATTTATAAACAAAGAATGTTAAGATAATATTAAGAATATTGGTAAGGGATGTTCTCACTATGATGTATATATTTTGGAAAAGGACAAGTACACGTGTGAAATGGTAGCTATGTTCTAGCTTACTCCGAAGAAGAAGAAGAAGAAGAAAAAGATGATGTATTTTCTTTATTATTCTGAATCTTCTGGTTATGACCAGCCGTATCTTCTTCAGAATTATGATCATCCTGAAATTATAAATGAGAGACAGATACAAGTAGCTTGAATTTCTCTGTTTGCTTTCTATAAGTTTTTCAATATTTATTATTTTCTAGGTAAGCTATATAAATAAATGTTGCATAAATTTACACTAATTAAATAAATTTCCGAAGGAATTTGAGCAAACTCAGTGGTATAGGCATCCCATTATAATTCTGATTACCAAAGTCCCACTAAACAATTGTCACAAATATTCTGATATCAGACTTCAAAAATATATATATATATATATATATATATTATATTAATATCAAAGTTTTATGAATGCGGGATAATGCATACCACAGTTTCTGAGAATATTCATTGTAATGCTATATATGAGTCGTCCCAAAGCTTTCTTATGCTCCCATTGAGATCGCCCTCCCATAGCTCTTTGATTGGTTCGGCTTCTTCCAGAGTTTCAAAATTGTCATCCCAATCATAGAGTCGAAGCTGGGGGCCTACAATAATTAATTTGTTCAAGTTCGGTGTGTTTGTGGTTCCATGAGAGAAGCTCCTCATCTCAGGGATTCACTCAAAATTATTTTCTTCAAATTTGGAAATTGTAACTTATTATTTCCACTATGAAAGGATTTGAGATTGGGTAAACAGTGAAGAGCTAAGATTTTCAATTGGCTGAAAACAATCTCGTTTTCTGCAGCTGATTCATCCTCCATCTGATCATTGACATGAATTACTTGTGTCATCTGACTGCATTTACTAATGAGAACTCTTGTGAGTCGGGCCAGACTTGTAGCTGTTGAGGAATTAAATAAACTTATTAACCCATGACATTTCCACATTCGAAGATTTGTTAAGTTTGTAGCCACAACCTGTGAAAAGATTATCAAATTTATTAGTATAAAGAAAAAACATTGTAAAGAGGACTGGTAATCTTGTATTCCCAAAGAATTTTAGTTATCACAGTGTCAATATAAATGTAGCATTATATATTTATAGATTTGTACCTTTTCTACAATACATTCCAAATGCAAATCCCAGCAACAAAACTTTCATGAACCCTTATAGCAAATAGCAACAAAACTTGTGTTTTCTCTCTATACTATGCGACTTTGGACCAAATCGTAATGAACGGCATACCAGAAGAAGCAAAATAAAATTGAATTACTTTCAAATTTCAATGAATGTAAAATAGTAAAGAAAGGATACCTTTTCATTGAACAGAGGTTGTTGGGCCTCCAACTCTCTTTCTTCATCAACAACTTGCAGCGTTAGTATTGTTGATTTATGAGAATTAGGAATAAATGTCCTCAATTCATAACAATCCCTTATTATGAGCTTCAATAAGGAATGGAATTCAATGCAATCTCCTTCACAAAACCTTTTGAGTTTTGGAAGACGACAAAGGTCAAGAGATTCAAGTTTAGGGAATGAGATGATGTTCATCAACCTCCCATCTTCTCCTACTGCTTTTGTGACAATCTGTTCCATGGCCTCACATATGATACTTCTAGCGCCTCAAGCTGAATAAGGCTTTCAACCATTGCAAAAGAGAACATACACTGTACGTTGTTGCATTCAGAGATTTCAGTTCTTGTAAATTTCTGAAACTCATTCTTGTAGCTACCTGTAAAAATGAAATAGAAACAAATTGTTATATCAAGTTAGAGAATTTTGTTATATTTGACAGCTACTTTTGTTAATTTTAATTATCATCATGCACTTAAAAATAATAAATAGTAAATAAAAGAACGGGATATGATATGCTTCCTATTTGCAAATACTTCAAATTCTGAAAAAAAAAATAGAAATAAAAATTATATGCCAATGTTTTTTATTTTTATTTTTTTTGGAATTTAAAGTCGTTGATATAAGGTGCGTGTAGCATATATAATTTGGTATTTAGACTTTTCTTGGACTATCTTTTGCTACATACGATGAATTCCATATCATAATTTGTTCTCTGTTTAATTTCTTTGTTGAAAAACATCTATTATTGTATGTTACTGCCTTTTCTTAACCAGGGTGTATTTCTAATTATAGAAAATTAATGCTTTAAATTTTGAATTTAATCTTTTATAACATAACAAGAGAGAAATTTGTACTAATTATCTCTTGTGAAGATTTGGAGGAAAGTCAAATTTCGTGAAAAGATGATATGTTGAAGGCTTTCAAACGTAACTAAACAAGCTGTAAAGATTCACTTGGCAAAAAAAAAAAAAAAAAAAAAATGTAAAGATGACCTAAAATTTAGAAATGACTTGATTGAAACACAACACTATAATTGGTCCGCTAAACAAATCATTTTTTCGTAAAAATTCAAAGGGAAACAAAACAATTGATAAATTGTTCAAAATTTGTGAACGAATATTTTTATTTTTATATTTATTTTTATTTTCTAAAAATGCATTTTTAGGAAAACCATTAGCTAGGTAGTAAAAGCCAATCAATTTGTATTTCTCGAAAGAATAAATGCATATTCAAGTTTAAATTATGATTTTTCATTTATATATGTTAGTAACAGCCAGTTCAACATGATAGTACTAATCTCTAAGTTTTTTAAGGAAAATAAATTATTTCGTTTAAATAATTATAATATTTATATAAAAAAAATCAGCTTTAGAAGTTTTTAGATTTGATACATAATTTTTTTTTTGCTAAAAGAAATTGAGTTATAAGGGAAAATGTTAGAATACCCAAATAACCCCGAAGAGCTATGAATGTCACCGCATGATATATATATATATATTATATATATATATATCCCTCACGAAATGGATTGTCATATTCCCCGCCAATGTGGTGATGACTGCTCGAACCCAAGCATTTAGGAACGAGCACCCTACCAACTCATTTAAGGACGTTAACGGATACATAATTAATTTGAACAAAGAACAATGATGATATGTAATAAAATATAGATACTAAGTAGTATTAACAATTTGGGCATGTGTTTGCCTATAGGTTTGGGTTCTTATTCAGAAATAGAGAAATAATGACGAGATAATAACAGAAAATTATAATTGGAATAATTAAATAATTACTTTCAATTAATGTTAAATACTAAAACAATGTTACCTTTTCATTGAACAGAGGTTGTTGGGCCCTCCAACTCTCTTTCTTCATCAACAGCTTGCAGCGTTGGTATTGTTGATTTATGAGAATTAGGAATAAATGTCCTCAATTCGTCACAATAAATTATTATGAGCTTTAATAAGAAGGGAATTCAATGCAATCTCCTTCACAAAACCTTTTGAGTTTTGGAAGATCGTCAAGCTCAAGAGATTCAAGTTTAGGAATGAGATGATGCTCTAACCCTCCCATCTTCTCCTACTGCTTTTGCGACTATCTGTTCCATGGCCTCACACTTGATACTCTTAGCTTCTTAAGCTGAATAAGGCTTTCAACCATTGCAAAGAGAAATAACAGTACGTTTTCCATTCAGAGATTGTCAGTTCTTGTAAATTTCTGAAACTCATTCCTGCAGCTATCTGTAAAAATGAAATAGAGACAAATTGTTGTATCAAGTAAGAGAATTTTGTTATATTTGACTGCTACTTCTATTAATTCTAATTATCATCTGTAATTAAAAATAATAGTAAAACAGAGGAACAGAATATGATATTGCTTCCCAATTGCAAATACTTTCAAATTCTGAAGAAAAAAAAAAAAAGATACAAATAAAAATTATATGCCAATGTGTTTTTTTTTTTTTTGTTATTTAAATTCGTTGATTTAAGGTGCATGTAGCATATATAATTTGGTATTCAGACTTTTCTTGGACTTTCTTTGCTACATACGATGAATTCCATTTACTATTTGCGTCTTGTTTTATTTCTTTGTTGAAAAACTTCAATTATTGAATGTTACTGCTTTTTCTTAACCAGGGTGTATTTCTAATTATAGAAAATTCTTGTTTTAAATTTTGAATTTTATCGTCTTTTATTGCATAACAAGAGAGAAATTTGTAACAATTATCTCTTGTGAAGATTTGACGAAAGTCAAATTTCATGAAAAGGTCCATGTTGAAGGCTTTCAAACGTAACTAACAAGCTGTATAGATTCACTTAGCAAAACAAAAACAAAAACAAATTAAAAAAAAAAAGTAAAGATGACCTCAAATTTAGGAATGACTTGATGAAACACAACAATATAATTGGTCTCTACACAACAATTATTGTTTCACAAATTCAAAGAGAAACAAAACAATAGATAAATTGTCCAAACTAATTTTCAGGGAAACCTTAAGCTAGGTAGTAAAAACCAATTAATTTGTATTTCTCGAAAGAATAAATGCAGAGTCAGTCTGAATTATGTGTTTCATTTATATATGTTAATAACAGCTAAGTTAACATGATAGTACTAATCTCTAAGTTTTTTTTAAGGAAAATACATGATTTCGTTTAAATAATTGTAATTTATTAAAAAAAATCAGCTTTAGAAGATTTTGTATTAGATACATAATTATTTATTTATTTATTTTGCTAAAAGAAATTAGTTATAAGGGTAGAGGTTGGAATACCAGATAACCCAAGAGTTATGAATGCCCCCGCATGATATATAGATCCCTCACAAAATG
>CM046374.1:25399135-25433155 GCA_025413025.1 Ficus hispida | reverse complement strand
TAGATCAAATGGTCGCAGTCCTTATGTTTTCTATTTAATAAGAATAATTGACCAAATAGTCCATAAGCATTTTAGAAGGTGACGGTTTAGTTTAATGTTTTATTATTATTTTATTTTTTAGCCGAGAGAGCCTCAACTTTTAATATATTCATCATTATGGTCTTTCTGTTCAAATCCGTTAAATTTTTAGCAGAATGTGTTATGTGCAATGTATTGATCTAATTAAAAAATATTTTAATAATTTAATAATAATTTATTAATAAATATTAAAAATATAAAACAAAAAACAAAACTTACACCACGGGCAGAGGACCTAGATCGGCGAACTCAGGGGGGGGGGGGCGCGTGTAGGTGGAGTCGGCGGCGAAGACGTAGGGAGGGGGGACTAGATTGGCGAACTCTGAGGGGAGGGTGGAGGGCGGCTCAGACGAGAGGAGGGGGGGACCCAGAATGAACTCTGAGGGGGGAAACAGAATTTGTAGGGGCAGGGCAAAAGTCAGATCGCGCAGGGAGAGAGGGGTGGCGTGGTGGGCAGATGGCGGCGAAGAGGTAGGGGAGGGGGTGACTAGATTGGCTAACACTTTGGGGGAGGGGGGTGGATGGCGGCGAAGACGTAGAGGAGGGGTGGACCAAGATCGGCGAGCTCTTGGTGGGGAGGGGGGGCAAAACTCAGATCGCGCAGGGGTAGAACTTGCGGAGGGGGAGAGTGAACCCAGATCGCAATGCCGGCGTGGGAGACGGGAAAAAGGAAGGAAGATGGGCTCCAGCTCTAATGTCGGCGTCGGATCTGTTAAGGAGGTGAGGTCGAGGAATTTACCAAAATGACCTAACAACAAAGTTATATTAGGGAAATGACTTTCCCTTTTTTTATTTTTTTTATTCCAAAAAATGATGATTGTGTAAATAAATTTTTTTTAATTAATAAAATTACTTAAAATCAAAGAATAAAAGAAGAAATCTGGGGATTGGGCATCGAACTTCACTTCTGGAACTTCAACTTCACACCTGGGCGCCCAAAAAATTGAGTTCTCTCCTCTCCTCTTCCTCGAACTTTGCTCTCGAGCTCTTCCCTCTTCTTCTTCTTCTTCTTCTTCTTCTTCTTCCTCGTTCCCTCCCCCCAAAAGAGTCTCTCCAAATCCGCCCCCCAAATCTTCTTCTTCTTCTTCTTCCCCCCCGACCATCACAAGCTCCGCCGCCACCTTGAACTTGCCTCTTCCCTTCCTTCCTTCCTCTGCTTCTTCTTCTTCTTCCTCATTCCCTCCCCCCAAAAGAGTCTCCCCAAATCCGCCGCCTCCACCACCGGCGCAGCCGCCACCCTAAACGACGCCGTCGAAGATCCAAAGACCACGCCACAAGCTCCGACCATGCCTTCTTCTTCCTCTTCTTCTCCTCCGACCACCACAAGCTCCGCCGCCACCTCTACCACGCCTTGTCCTTTACTGAAAACGCATGGCCCGAGGCCTCCATTCTCGACCCCTTTCGGCCCCCAGGTGCACGGCACGATGCCCACAGCCGCATCTATGACTTTAGAGTAATTGATGCATTATATTGACCGTCATGTAGGGGAGTACGAAACCTACATGAAATCAATGTTGGCCAATCACGAGACGGTAATTATGCACAAGATGGGGAAAAATAATAAGGCAATTATTTATCCCAAAAAAAAAAAAAAACTATGATCCCTTTAATAATCAGTTCTAATAATAAATTTAAATAATAAATTTAAATAAGATTCAAGGAAAATAGATGTAAGAGGTCTCTAGCCCTTCACAAAAGAAAAAGGAAAAAAAATCCCCAATAAATGAAAAATGCAACATTGCTTTTTGACATTTCTTTTAATACCTCTCAACGCTAAAAAATATCTTGGGCATAGAAATAAAATAAAAATTAAAAAAAGATTAGGGTCCAAAAAATGTGCAAATATCTTCATTGTCTCAAGAATTTATTTCAATATGATTCTATTAAAATTTTACAATTAAAAAACATATATTCAGAAAATGGAGAGATTTTTATTCTATCTCTTGAACTTCTCCGGTTTGACACTCTTCTTCCTGAAATTTTTTTTTTAACTAAATTCATAAATTTCAAAACAATAGTAATTAAACTCCAATTTTTAACGTAATTCTAGGATTGATACAAAAGGCCAGTTTGCATTGCGCTGCTGTTAAAGTGTGCGTTTGGTTCATCAGTTAAAGATGAAAATTTTAAATTGTAATTAATTGATTTTTAAAAAATTAGTTATAAATTTTGTCCATTTTTCAGAAAACAGATAAAAATTATAATGAAAAAATACAACCAAACAAAGGCCAAATATTTATTGTCAATTCAAAGTTATTAGAGATTAAAAATATATATATATATATATATATAGACACGCACATATATAGACACGCATTTGGAAAATATTTTTCAAAAATTTTTGTGAATACCAAAAACAGGATCTAAGAGTTAGATAAATTATGAAGAAAATCGGAGTGAATATGCATAATGACTAAAACAAGTATACATTTTTTATCTAATAAAGCAATTTGGTATGCATATTGATAGTTTTTTTTTCCCCCTAAAATTTGGTATGTATTGTTTAATAAAGTTATAAATTGTAACTTATTGAATTCGTAGATTTAGTATATCTTTGATTTAATATACCATAGAAATTTGTAAACAAATTTTTATAATGGAGGTAAATAACACTTGCAGTTAACATTCCTTGTGCCTCAAGTCCTCCATTTTGTCTCAATTTCCAAACAAATTTCCACCAATTTTTTTCAAAATAATTTAACCCCCAATAAAAAAAAAAAAAAGTGTCAGCACGGTTTTCCACAGGATATATTTTTGGAATTAAAATCATGCTTCTGCCACAATTTGTAAGAACACATCTAGTCAGTGCGTCCTATGAAAGAACACATCTACTACGATGCTGGACATGTCCAAATTTGATATTGAAATAAATAATTTATTTGCTAACTTCTGTTCATTATTACTTTTAATCAAAATAATTATTTACTATAGTGCAATAAGAAATTCACCTCACACCCACAGGGATAGATGGGTCGGCAAAGGAATGGGTGCCTTTATTAGGCTTCTTTTTTTCGTCCACCCGGATTCGATTCTCATTGTCTCTTCTTAAGTCTCGTTCTAGCTTCGTCTGTTAAAACATGGTTTGATGATGGCGTGATAGGCCCTGGATTGCCGACTGAGAGAAACTAATATTAAAAATATGTCTCTACCATACCTAGGGAAATGAATTTCTGCCTGTGGGACTGAAAACCTAAAAATGATGGGACCACCCCAAATCCTTTATTCACCAAAAAATAAAAAAAATATCACCTTGTATTGATCACTAGACTCCTATCCTGCAGCTATATAAATTCAATGGTAATTATTAATTTAATGAGAAAATTACCTAACTAATTATATATTTTTTTCATTTATTGACCAACAAAACACAAATTCTTCATCCTTGATTAGCATGACACAAATTTAGGTTACCTTAATTATTTTAATTATGTTTCATATTAGTCTAATATTAATTTTTGTGTCATATTAGTACAATGATCAATGATCTTCATATTTGTGTCATTCAGGTGTTTTCTTCTTAATTAATAATATGTTATATATTACTAATTTTACAAATAACATGAGGTAATCATCTCAGTATTATACGTTATTAATTTTATGTTATATTATCAGATTATTATAACTGTCGTACATGAAATATTGTCTATCTATATAAGGGCTAATTTCATAAATAGTCCCTAAATTACACATGTATCTAACTTTTAATTTTATACATCATACTCTTAAACTTTTCTATTGTTACGCAAATGGCCGTCTCTATAAATATTCCGTGCAAAATTTATAAAAGTTGTCACCTCTATAAATATTCCGTGCAAAATTTAAAAAAAAAAATTGAACATATTCTAATCATATGAGCTTCATTTATAGGTAAAGTCATAATTAAATATATTATGAAATGAAATTATACATGAATCAAAGACATTTTGATGGTATAATTGTCCTACAAAAAATATTTCATCATGATTTTGATCAAAATTAAAACTTACATGATCTAAAAGTGTTTAATTTCCATTCAGTTTTTGACAAAATACATATATAAGAGTCATTTTTGTAATAATACAAAAGTTTGAGACAATGCGACGTGTAAAACTCAAAATTAGGGATTAACTTTAGACAAAGTATAATTCAAGAGGCAATTGTGGAATTATATATAATTAACCTCCCCTCAATAAACTATCGGTTATTACATTTGGTCATAGGCTAGGCTGTGGTTCACTTTAATGTTTTCCTTTTATGATGATGTTTTCCTTTTATGATCTAAAAAGAAATAATTTTTCCTTTCATATTTGAAAAATAGTGAGTTATGTAAAATGGAAGTGGAGATTGTCCTCATTTCCATACTCTCTTGTAACCTCTTTGTAACCAAAGCAATATATTTGACCCCAAAAAAAAAATTTCATTAGTAAGAGTTAAAAATTATAAATAGGAAAAATAATCTAAAAACGTATAGCAATCTCAAATTGATTAGATTTCATCAATTTTGCATGTTGTTTGGGTGTGATATGTGTGTGTATACATATGGTTTTTACGTAATTTGCGCATTTAAAAAACAACGCTAGTTTTGTTTTTTTTTTTTTCACTGTGAAATCAGTAATTATATAAATTATTATTGCAATAATTACAAGTATCTATACAGCATGCTATCATAAATATTGGTAATTATTATAATTAATTGGAGAATCTAAAAAGAAGAAAACAATAAACATGATGATAGGTTGTTATATTTTTATTAGTAGATATTATTTTTTAAGTTGTTATTTAAGTAGGGTGCTACTAACATTTTTCTCTGTTTATTTAGTGATAAAATGTTGAAAAAAAAAAAGTAATGGTAAAAATTCAATTAGTAGTGGGTTTTTTTTAATCAGTGGATTAAATGTTTACAGCCGAATTTGAGCACTTTTATTTCTTATGTTGTACTAATTTTTTAAAAGTCTACTTTGAGAAATAAATTATCTATAAAATTAAAATATAGTTTTTATCATAAAATTTCTAGACAAAAATAAATTATCTATAAAATTAAAATATAGTTTTTATCATAAAATTTTCTAGACAAAAAGAAAGAAGGGACTTTTGTGATGGAATCTCATTTGATAAAGCACATCCTTAATCCTTAAATCTAATCAAAATTGCATAAAATAAAAGCATAAAAACAACTATACGTTTTATAATTAAAAAAATTTAATGACAAAAAAACTGTATGAATATTTTTTATTCACATAATCAATTCTCAAAATAGAAAGTTATTGCACATATAATCTAACAGTAATATCACAATTGATCTTTCTAAAAATATAGAATTTGAATCCATCTACTAAAAAAAACTCATTAAAAAACCCCCTAAAAAATTTATAAAAGAAGATAAAATTAAAATAATATCATTTCCCCTATTTATGCATATAGAATTGAAATCTAGTGACTTTCTTAGTAGATAACAAAATTAAATATTTATAATTATAACAATTTTTAGATTTTATACTACAATGTTATGTTTGGAAACAAATCTCATCTTACATTATATCTTAATGCAATATAATAGACAGTTATTATTCAAATATATAGTTATTATTTATAGTTATTTGGGTAGTTTATACGTTCTATTCAAATATATAATTATTATATATCATACTCTTTTTCTATATACTTTTATCAATTATATCACATTCTCTCTTTCTTTTTTTATCTACTTTTACCAATCACATCACATATCATCTATTTAAATAATTATATGATGTGATTGGAATAACTCAAACACATATTATATTTGCATATAATATAAAAAGAAAAATCTAAATAGATATTGTATTTATTTTGTTACATCTGAATATAATATAAAATGAATGATTTTTTTTAATAAATCATAAAATTACATAATTGTTTTACTAATAATATTTGTTATTTTTAATATATTCTTCATTTTGGTTTTACATAATTGTTTTATTAATTTTATTAGCTTAGATTTCGCTCCATAACTAACCACCCTTAAAAGAGACTAGGAAATAGTAGATATTCGATTAGCAAAAAAACAAATTAATAAATAATAATAATAAATAAATATATATTCATGCTTGTCCACTTTCGAACTTCACGTTGCCCGATGATATCCTTTCAACTTACCACCGGTAGTCTCTCTCTCTCTCTCTCTCTCTCTCTCTCTCCTCTCCCTCTCTCTCCATCTGCTTTTCATGGACTTTTCGTATTCTTACTAGCTAAGCAAAAACCTCCGCCACCTTTTCTTCAAAAAGCCTCCGTTTTTACTCATAAAAAACCTCCATTTCCGCTCCATCAAAACCTCCAAAAATGGAGGACCCAACAGACACAGAATCCATAGTCGAAACCAGACAAGAGCTCATAGTTTCCCCAACAGAGCAAGACCTCAGACCTGCCCATTTCCTCAAACCCACAGCTCCCACGGCCTCCATTGAAGAACCTCCACCGCCATTTTCGAATTCCTTCACCTCAAAGTCCAGAGCTTCCAAATCCTGAAACTCCCCACCAGAGGTCTCCTTCCATGGCTGGCTCTTCCCTCCGGAGAACTGGAAAAACTGGGTTGAAAATATGGCTCGGAAGCACAGACAAACATGGGAAAAAGCTGGGATTTTCGAAGCCATAATGGGGTCCACAAACAAAATCAACAAATACCCAGAACTTGTTTTGGAGCTGGCGAAGAAATGGTGCCCAGAAACCAGCAGTTTCGCGTTTCGTTTCGTCGAAACGACGATCACTCTGGAAGATATAATGCTTTGTGGGGGATACTCTGTTCTTGGCTGTCCCGTTTTCGACCCACCGGAGGCGTTTCTGAGCCGTTTCGAGGCCGAAGAAGCGAGGGAAAAGGAGGAGAAACTGAACTAGGAAAGATTAATTTTTGTGAGGTCTAAAGGCAAGAAAGCAACTCAGTACGCCTGGATGAAACGTTTCATGGAGCGAGAGAGTGAGGTTGAACACGAAGCGTTTCTCATACTCTGGCTCTCGAGGTTTGTTTTCCCTGGTCCTTCTAAAGATGTCGTATCGAAACATCTCTTTCGCCTTGCTATTAGGCTCGCCCGGGGGACTAGAATTGCCTTAGCACCTGCTGTTCTTGCCAGTATATATAGAGACTTGAGTTATTTGAAAAGAAAATTGTTTTGTTCGAATGATTCCGAAGACGGCGAAGAAGTAGAAGAAATTGTAGTTTGGGCACCTTTTCAGTTGGTCTTAGTTTGGATTTGGGAGAGATTTATGTTGCTTCAGCCAGAGAGGAATTTGGTTGAAGTTGGTGAGACAACTTCAACAAGGCTGGGTCAATGGCACAAAGTCAAGAAGCTAGAATCCAAGGACATAAAAAAGTCGGTTTCGACTCTTCGGGAGAGTTCTTCACATGGCGGCCTTATGCCGTTGCGACGGGGGATTTGTTCTTCCCAAGTTCTACAGAGAGAAAGATGAATGGTTGTTGGTTAGTGAAGGTTTGGACGAAGAGTTGGAGTCGTTTGCGCGGTGTTTGAGGCCGTCGGAGTTGGTGGGAATCGATTCGTCGGGCATTTTGTTGAGCCGTATCTGCCGCATAGAGTGGCGAGGCAATTTGGCCTGGATCAAGATGTACCGGGCAGTGTGATTAGGTGTAATCAATCTCACATTGTTGCTTGGAGAAGTTATGATAAGCCCGTAAACTGCGAAAAGCTTATATCCCGTCAAGGTTCTTCATTTCGGGTGTTAGCATTAGATACTTTGAGTGGTGGAATGATTCGAAACCGAGTGGCCAAGATCGTGTAGAACCGAGAGTGTCGGCGTGCTAAAGAGCATGGAGAAGAGAGTAGTACTTCGGATTGTCCTGGTTTCCCTCCAAATTTTGTAATAGGAAAAGGCCAATGTGTGAAGGATCGAGTTCGGGTGTTGTAAAGAAGAAGCGTATGACGGAGTCGGTTGAGGAAAAGGATTCTGTGAAGAACAAAAGGGAAAGATTAACGGAAGAGAATGAAGCAACTTGTCGTCCCGTTCGTTCTTGGAATTCTAGGAAAGTTGAAGTTCGCGGCTCTGATCCGGAGGACAAGTTGACACACTCACAGACATGGTAGAAAAGAAGGATGATCAGACGGAACCGGTTGTGGAAAAGGTATATGATAGCAAAAATTGCGAGAAGAGGACACCGAATCTTGTCCTCCCGGTTTTTCTCAAAAATATAAGAACAAAGTTAAGTTAGAGGCTCTGATCCGGAGAACGAGTCGACACTCAAACATATGCTTGGATCCGAAGACATTGATGGAAGTGTTAATGCAAAGCCTTTGCTTATGATGGAACCATTTGAGGAAGAGTTTGCCATGGAAAACAAAACGAAACGGTCGAATGAACACAACGACGCATTTCGCAATCCTGGTTTTTTAAAAAATTTAACAAAGTTGAAGTTGGGGGCTCTGATCTGGAGGACAAGTTGACGCTCACCCGAATGCTCCGATCTCAACCCACGGATGGAAGTGTTGACGGAAGTCGTTTGCCCGTGATGGAACCGGTGAAGGAAGAGGCTTTGGAAGAAAGATTGAATGACAGTGAAGGAGAGAGCAGAGAAGTTTGTGAGTTTGATTTAGATGGAGTGGAGAAACTCGAAGATCGGATTGCCAAGCTCGAGAACTCGATTGCTAAGATGAAGGAAGCAAGAAGAGGCAAGATGTTTTGGGGTGCCAAAAAAAAAAACTAAAGAAGAACCCATTGATCTAGATTAAGGTACATGAAAATTTTAGCTTTTGGGTTGTAACTAGTAGTTATTTTATGAAGTATACAAAATTTCTGTTATTTTAGAAACAAGTATTATACAGCTTTTTCTAGCTTAGTACTCTGGCTTTTCAGTTAGATTTCTTACTATGGGATGTTTTTGAATAATTAAGAAGGATTAATTATGTTAAATAAAATAATAAATTAAATTTTGTTAAGAAACTACACAAATGAACTAAGAACTGGTTGGAGACTTTTCAGAGGATTTTTGAGGCAGATATTCAACCCAATAGTCCTTATATTTGCTCATAAAGAGAAGAAAATTATCGTTTCTGGTTCTTGGGAAAAATTAGCTGAGCTTGGTATTTTGAGGCGAAAATTTATCGATGAGCCTCCTCTTATCACGAGCATAGGGCTGGTAAGGATAAGGGTTTTAAATTAAGGAAATCTTAACGACTTCTTTTTTATTGCTTTCTTCATGTTCTTGTTTGATTTAGGTTGTTTTTCTAGTTTTTTTTTGCCCCCTTTATTTTCTTGTTTTAGGTTTGTATTTTCTTTTTCATTTACTTTTGAATAAAACTTTTTCGCTTATATATATATATATATATATATATGTATATATAAATAAAATCATGACCTATGTCTATATATTGCAACTACAAATATCAAAACGAGAGTGAATATACCATTTAAATCCTCATAAACAACAGCTTTTAAGCTCGTTGGTTGGTTGGTTGGACAATGCCCATGACAAAAATGGTTTGTAATTTGATAAATATAGCTAGCTGGTTGTTACCAAAACATAGAGAAATATTTAATGAATCAGAAAATTTTGCATGAACAAAAATGTTAAAAACTCCAAATTGGTATTGAAATGGACTAATTTAAAGAGACCCCATCTCATATTTAAAGGGTTGGATATTGGTTAGGAAAATCACATAACAAATCCGAATATGTGTCTTGACAATTTTCTCATTTTTCCTACATATATACATACATATATATATATATATATACATGTATCTATTGAAGAAGGTAGTTAAAGAAATAATGGGTGCCTGGCTGTTTGTTATAAATATAGTAAATTTTGACTCAGTCTTTTTTGCCTATCCTAATTCAATGGAGTTTGAAGGAAGTTCAAGCAAAACAAACAAACCAGAAGGAAGTTTTGCTTCTTCTTCTTCTTCTTCTTCTTCCTCTTCTCTCTCTTCTGTCTCTGGAGACCAGAATTATAGCTTCTGGTTTTTCCTGGCTCGAAGAGTTTGTCGAATCAGCTAAGCAGATCACTAGTTTCTCCATCAGATCAAAAACATTTATGTTCTCTTCTGTATTTGAGATTAAAGGGTGGTAAAAAAAATATATATCCATTTTTTTTTGTTTGCTGTGAAATTCAAGACTCAAATACAAGATTTGAATGGTTCTCTGAATGCCATTCGGGTTGTGTTGAAGCTTTAGAAGAAGGGTTAAAAGAAAAAAAGAAGACGAAGAAAAAAAAAAAAAAAAGATGAGCTGCTTTTCTTGTTGCATGTCAGAGCAGAAAAGAGAGAGAAAGTCTTTGAAGAAGAGCATTAGGGAATATCGTGATACCAAAACATTGGCCTCATTCGCCAACATCTCCTTCAAAAGTGGTACGGCATTCTGTTTACTCAATATCAAAATTAATTTATGTTATTTATTTGCTTTTACAATTATATATATATATATATATATATTTAAGGCTTTTAGTCTCTCAATCCATGGAAGTTATTCTTTAATTTTCTCTCTGCCATGTTTTTTGCCTCAAATTCAGGCTTGTTACCATTTTACCTATGTTAACGTTTCTATATATATATATATTTATATATTTTTTTCTGTTTCGTTTAGTTTAGAATCATTTGAACCATTGAGATTTAATTATGGTTTCTTGTGTTTATCTTCCTTTGGTTCCAAGATTCCAGGTTTCATTTTTCCTTGGTTTTCTTGTTTCAAATCTGACTCATTGTTCTTTGAGATGGAAAACTTTGAGGCTAATATATATATTTGTCAATGGCAGATAGTAGCAAACGTAGGTACATAACCGAAGAGATAAGCAAGATTGGAAAAGGGAATATCACAGCACAGATCTTTGCGTTCCGAGAGCTATGCGTCGCAACTCAAAACTTCCACCCCGACCATCTTCTCGGTGAAGGCGGCTTCGGAAGGGTCTACAGAGGAAACATCGAGAGCAAAAATCAAGTACTGATAAGATACATTGCCTTATCTTGTTTTAAGTTTCCACTTTTTGTTTTTCACCATTTACCTGAGTTTATAGAATCGCTCTGTGTCGTTCGTTCACTCAGGTTGTTGCGGTTAAGCAGCTCGACAGGAATGGATTCCAAGGAAACAGAGAATTTCTTGTAGAAGTATTGATCTTAATAGGGTGTTTGGTGTAGTAGTTTGAATTGAGATTTTTAAGTTTGAATAGTAATTTTTATTGATTTTTTCAGAAAAAATAAAAAAAATTTTTAAAAAAAAGACAAAAAAAAAATACAGTTCAATTTAAATTGAGACTGTGCCAAACACCCCTTTAATCTTCTTCACCATCTCAACCTCGTGAATTTGGTTGGTTATTAAAAAAAGATTAAAAAAAGATGTCATCACCAATTATTTTAAATCACATTTTTCTTAAATATGTACACTTGAAATTATAACTGTAAATTCAAATACTTCCTCAAACTGCTGAATATTTATCAAGTACTCACCTGGTGGCACATCATACTACAGTATTTTTAATCAGGTTATATGTCAATATGTGGAAGTGGACCCCATTCCTTGTCTTATTGCATAGCTGTCATCCATCTCCTTCCTTGTAAAAGGGTCTACACTTCGCGATACTTTTTCCGCTTTATTGGGTCTTGGTAAACGTCAATAATTGCTCAACTCCTCCTCTCAATTATTCCTCCTGATCTCAAGTCTCCTCTAAACAATACTCCACCCTTCTTCTTTTTGCTCTTCCATTAAATCCAATGTATCGCTTTGCCTGCCTGCGATTTAATTAAACCCTTCTGTGTTTATTTTTCCAAAAAGATCATAAACACTATTCAAAAGTTTTTCGACCCCCAGCTTTGTTCTTCTTTCTTTTGTTTTGAATATCTCTTGTAATAATTTTGTTTTACCTTGTTTTATTTCACGAGTTTGAAAAACAAAAAAACCCAAAATTTTTTTTTTCTTGTTGTTGTTGTTTTGTTTTGTAACCTCTCTATCTTGTTGATAGAATGATCGTTGGTAGAATGATCAATCATAAAAAAAAAAACAAAAAACAAAAAAAAAATGTTTGATTTGTGAAGAATTTGTAAAATATGCTTGTTTGGTGAAGTTCCCTCTCTTCTTTCTCCATTTTTGATTTGCACTACTTTGTTTTATTTTTACGTGTTTTTCTTAGGAATTTGTGAAATCTTTCGCTTTTTCTCAGCACCTGGCGTTTAATAATAAAAAAAAAACAAAAAACAAAAAACAAAAAGCCAAAATAAAACCATCTGCTATACAAGCTCATCTTGCGCCATTACGAAACGAGGAGAAGTGCTCTTCATCAATGTAATCTTCTCTTTCTTTTCTTTTTTCATTTACGTTCATTTATTTTGATCTGACTATATTTTTATATTTTAACTTTTTTTTAGAAGTATTTATTTATTTTAACTTATCCGCATGTTAAGTTTGTACCTTTTGATTGGTGTTATTTATTCAAGTAAATAAATAAATAAATTCAGACAAAAAGAAAAAATCCTTTAGTTCATACATGCTTTATTGATCGATCAATAAAAACTCTTTATGAGGTTCCATTTGGTCCTCTAATTTTTTTTTCTTGAATGATCGATCCCCAAATGTGTTAAAAAGGTGCAAAATGATAATTTTTATTAACTGAGGTTTAATTTATCATTCTTACATCACATGAAAATAATTGTGTGGGGGGAGGCCGGGGGAGGGGGGCGGGGCTGGGGGCTGGCTGGGGGCCGGGGTGGGGGCCAGCGGGAGGGAGGGGAAGAGAGAGAAGGGGGAAGAGAGAGAGGGGAGAGAAAGAGAGAAGAGAAGAGAGAGAAAGGGGAAGAGAGAGGGGGAGTCGTCGGGGGGGGGTGCCGGGGGAGGGAGGCGGCCTGGGGTGGGGGGAGGCCGGGGGTGGGGGCCGGCGGAGGGAGGGGAAGAGAGAGAAGGGGAAGAGAGAGGGGAAGAGAGAGAGAGAAAGGGGAAAAGAGAGAAAATGGGGTCGCCGACGGCGACGGCCGGCATCCAGGGCTCGGGCCGGAGTTGGGTCGCCGGTGTCGGGGACGATTCACTGGCGTCCATCGCCGGCGGCGGGAAGATCGTCGGCGACGGAGAAGAGTTTAGGTAGAAATGATTGTGTGAGGTTAGGTGTATGATAAATATCGTACACCATCAACATTTGAACCGTTCGATTAAATCTTAACTGTCCAAAAAAAGGCTCTACCGGTAGTGACCCTCAGAGGGTCTCTACCACAGATTTCTCCATTTTTCTAAAGATCAAAAACACTTTGAAAAGTTTCTCCATCCCCAGCTTTTTGCATTTTTTTTTTTTTATTTGGACAAATTACATTTACCACCCTCGAACTTTAGACATTGTCACAAAATACCTATCGAACTTTAATTTTAACATTTTTCCCTCTGAACTTTGGAAAACTTTGCAATTTTCTCACTCAATTAATTTTTTGACGAAAAATACAAATAACACTCGTTTGAAGTATGAGTTGCGAATATTACATATGAAATACTTATAATTAAATTAAAAAAGTAAATCTTTGGGTTGATTATCTTTTTTTTCTCATACTTATCTGTTGTAGTAACTTCGTTATTTTACAATTAATAAGGATAACGGGGATCAGGAGTGCTGTCAATGTTTGTCATTTCATGATTCTATACTTAATATGATACTTCCAACTAGTGTTATATGTATTTTTTTTATCAAAAATTTAATTGAGGGAGAAAATTTGTGGATTTTTTCAAAATTTAAAGAAATGAATGTTACAAATTAAAGTTCGGGTGGTATTTTGTGATAAGATTTAAAATTCAGGGAGAAAATATGTAATTTATCCTTTTTATTTTCAGCCTCTTGTAATAATTATGTTTTACTTTGCTTTATTTTTACTTGTTTGAAATAACAAACCCAAAAAAAAAAAAAATGTTTTGCTTTGTTTTGTAACCTGTCATCTTGATGGTAGAATGAGCAGTCATTAAAACAAATATATATATATATATATATATATTTTTGCCTGATTTGTGAAGAATTTGTGAGTGCTTGCTTGTGAAGTTCGATGTGTTTTATCTATTTTTGATTTGTACTACTTTGTTTACTTACTTTTTTTTTTTGGCCTGTTTACCTGATTCCCAAAATCACCAGCTTGTATCTTTGAGAAACAAAACAGTGATATTGTTCAAGCTCAAGAAAAAAGCACGCTCCTGCGATTGCACAAATCTCAAGGTTCAATCCCCCCTTTTCTTCTTCTTTTTCCTTCTTCCTTTATTAGTTTATTACTTCCTCTACATATTTTGAAAAAAAAAATAAAATAAAAGTGAAAATCCTTTTTTCTTACCTGGCAATTATTATTTACAAAGGGAGTCTGCATAGAGTCCATTTGAGGAGCACTACCATAAGTCTAATTTTAGGACCATTCCGATCAAAGTGTATGAGAATGATTGTGGAGTTGCACAAAAGGCCACATGCACATGGCCGTAGAGGAGCACTCTCTTGAAGCCCCATTACCTCCCGACCCTCTCTCTAGAAATGCTCATCTCTTGTGTTTATTTTTTGGATTTCTGTGAGATTGAATTTTTCTTTTAAAAAAAAATTTGTTGGCTTTGTTTTATTACAGATAATTTAGTAAGAAAAATAAAGAAGCATGTTTCTTCATTCTCCTTCATTTTTTTCACCAAAGGGTTCTACCGCAACTCCCCATTTACAAATTCACCAAATTTACATGTAACTTTTTTTTTTTTTTTTTTTTGAAGAAGAAGTGTGAGATACTTGTGCTTCATCAGCTCTAGAACTTCATTACGAAAAGAGAACAACTGCTCTCTTCATCAAGGTGATCTTCTCTTTTTTACTTTCTTTTTCTTTTTTCCTTTTCATTTTCATTTTCATCTACATATTTTAACTACATATTTAACTTATCTGCTTATTTAATTTGTAACATTTGGTGTCCTAAATTAAAGCATAGAAAATTACCTCTGACAAAAAGAAAAAATCCATTAGTACGTTATCGAACATGCTTTATTTCTTTAGTTTCCTTTTGTTCTTTTTATTTTTATTTTTTATTTGGTGGATCCTCTGTTCCTTTTAGAAATTCATATATTTTCCTACTTATTTTGTTTTTGAACGAATATAAATTCTCACATCTATTGGCAGAGGCTGATAAAATTTGTCATGAAGGATGTGAATTGTACAACATCATTCAAGCTAAATTAAAAAGCTAAAATCTTTTCTCGTTTTTTCTCTATCTATATCGTTGGTGTTATTCTCCCCACCCATGAACTATGGTTGTGATATAGTTTATTTTCATTTTCAAGTTTCGAATTCGAATAGCCATTAAAAGAATACAACAATTTAATTTATATTAAATATTACAATATACTAAAGTTTAAATATGGTTACTTATGATTATTTAACTGAAAATTATGTGCCTGCTTTGATCGCATATTTATTTCAATATAGAGAATATGATACTGTTTTTTGGGATACACATTTCACAAACGAGTGAAGATTTCCCTAAAAGTGTTCCCTATTCTTCCCTCCACTTCAAAAATGAAACCCTTTCATTTTTCAAATGCAATTATACATCATTTCAAATTCTATATATATATATATATATATATATTTTTTTTTTTTACACACTTGCAAACACTTTCTCATTCTCAATATGGAATGATTCTCAACTTCATCCATTGCTAAATATGCACACTTTACCCTCCAACCATCTATGTGTTACTACCAACTTCATTGCACTTACTATGTGGTTTCGAGAACAATTTTTGCTTACTTTTCTTCCCTTTGTTTTGTTTTTTGTTTTTTGTTTTAATAAGCCCAGGGGGCTATGTTGTTGTCCTTACAAAATATACCTATTTACTAAATGCCACCGGTCAAATTCCTTTCCACCTCCTATACCCGGTTTTCTCCTTTTTTTTTTTTTTTCTCTACATTTTTTTCTCCTCCAAAATTCTTACTTCACGGCCTTTTCCAGCAACCGCCAGACCATTGACTGCCATGAGTTGTCCTCCATCCGCCACGTTGCTGGCGTTTTGATTCTCCTGATGGACTTTAGCCTAAGGTATATATATATATATATATATATATATATATTAACGATGTGTTTATGGTACGTTGCCAGTGGGGCCCCACTGAAGAAACTTAAAGCTCCTATGCACAACTCTGTTAAGGAAGAAGGAAGAAAATAGCCTAAAGAAAAGGAAACTAGCATAAGTCTGTTTATATGAAATTGGCGATTGATTCTCACAAAATTACTCCCATTTCCTAATTTAGAAAAGACCCATTTTCCACATCTCAACACTCTCATTCAAGTTTATGCATAGATGAGATAACACATGCTCAATTTACCAAAAACACTTTGAGAACACTTGATTTGGGACTGTTTTGGTAAGAATGTCAGTCAATCAATTTTTTAATCGTCTAATACCTTAGTCTTACCATGAATATCGAAGAGTTTCTCTCTAATCTCTATCGTTAGAATTAGACATCATAATTTGATTTAATGACAACAAAAACATATTTTGTTCGCTTATTTTAAATTTTTTTAACATATAAACGATTCTTTTATGTGCATGAATATACATATTCAAGAATGTACTATTACTATTATTACCCTTTTAAACTTTTTTTTTTTGGGTTCAATTATCAGACTGACTTATCACTCTTTTAAATAAAAATGTTTGTGTGTTTTCATTAAATTTACAAAGTCCAGTTATTTAGGATAATATCTGCTAGGGACCTACTCAAAACAACTCACAAACACACACAATAGCAAAACGAAAGATTAAAAATAACTAGCCAAAAGGGGACCAACTCCTTTTTATTTTCGAACACTCAAAGAAAAAAGAAACAAAATAGATGGCCGTAGGTTTCGAGAATTTTGTCTCCGGCGCCACCTGTAGAATACTTTTTTGGTAATCTACTTAAATACTTTTCGTAGTCTAATCAAATTATCACATTATATTTTGGTTATCTTTTGTTTTGTTTTGTTTTTTTTAATCCACCAAATTTTTTACATTAGATTATCATAGTCTACTAGTATTCTATCATAATTCCTTTTGGTATTCTACTAGAATACTTTTTATATTCTACGTGGTCATCTATAGTCTGCATTAGTCTCTGTCATCGGAAAATATTTTAGTAAATACTTTTAGTATTCTTATGGAATACTCTTTGTATTTTAGTAGAATACTCATTGGCATTCTTCATTATTTAAATTTTTTTTAATTTATCAACAAAAAACAAACAAAAATAAAAATAATTAGCATAACAGTATCACTTCTTTAATAAATTTATTTCATTACTAAAATCATAAATAAAGTTTTATTAAATAGAAAAATAAATTGAAATAACTAAAACAAATAAAACAAATTTTTATTATTTTTTCAAAAACTCCTTAACCCCAAGTATGAAAAATCCCCATTTTGAGAAACCCTAATTTTTATCTCCTCCCCACACCACCTCAAGGTAGCCGGAGAAAGAAGATTCGGCGGCGGAGTTCGCGAGGAGAGACACGGTGTGACAAAGATGGTAGAGATCACAGAGGAGCGAAGAGAGAGTGTGGGGTTAGAGAAAGCATGATGCCCTCATTGATATCGCTGCCTACCATGAGGAAAGAAAAAGAGAGCAGAGAGAGAGAGCTTGGTCGAGAGAGAAAGAGAGAGCACGAGAGAGAGAGGGAGAGAGAGATCGGGCACCAACTATCGGATCCCCAAGCATACTAGATCTCAAACCGTCGGAAACTCGTTAGGTTAGATCTAGTCAAGAAGAAACTCCCAATTATGACCATTTGACTCCATCCCAATCAATACCACTGAACCGATGATCACTCTCGTCAGCCATGGTGGTGGTGCAGTGGCGGTGGAAGTTCCACTCAAAAGAAACCCTAGTGTATGAGAAATATAAAAAAAAGTGAGAGAAAAAAGGGAAACGTTGGAAATGAAAGTTATTTTTTGTTTTTATTTCTTCCATTTTTTTCTACTTTATATTCTTTAATCCTTTTTCTTTGAACTTTTATTCCCAACTAAAATAATTTTTCTTAAATGTTTCCTTCTCAGACATTTTTTGATACAGTTCTCTGAACTCCTATTATCTCATAATTCCTCCTAATTATTTTTAAATATAATTTATCAACCTTTCTTTAATTTGTGACTACTTAAATATTTTTCTTGTAATCTTCTCAATTAAAATTGTTTTGCACCTCCCGTAATTTTCATATGTAGGTCTTTTTTTGTGTGTTCTTCCACATTTTTATTTATTTTTTATTTCTTTTTCTGTATTGGAAAAGTTTTTCTCAACTACTACTATTTTGATGACTACTTTCTAGTTAGTTTTCTATATAATTTGCCAACTTATCTCTAATTTGCGGTTACTTAAATTTTTTTCTTGTATTCATTAAAATAATATTATCTCTTAACTTTCATTTTTTGTCCATGTTTCGGTCTTTTTTCCTTTTTGTTTTGTTTCACCCCTTTTTTTATTTTTATTTTCTAGCCCCTGTATGAAATATTTTTTCTCAACTACTATTTCTCATAGTATCTAAAAACTAATTTTCTATCTAATTTGTCAGCTCCTCTCAAATGTGCAACTACTTGAATATTTTTTTGGGATAATACTCTAAATTAATATAATTCTTTAAGTTTAGTCCTGATAAATATTTTTTTTCCAAGGGTTAAATTATGTTTCTCAAATTGTCCCTATTTAAACAAATTTTTCCTACAACTATCTTAATTAAATAAAATGGGCCTGAGAAGTTTCAACCCCGTCCCCTTAATTCATGTTTCGATGTCGGTGTCATTCCCTTCTTGTGGTTATTAATCTGATTCAACTTTTCCTTTTCTTTTATATACAAATGTGGTTATTATTTGTTACACAGAAGTCCTGACTTTTCTTATTACAAAATTTTTACCATGGAAAAGTTGAGGGATGTCCATCCTTTTAACAGTTTTCTATCTTTAACCTTTTTCAGAGAGCAACCAACGAACAAATCAGATAATAAAATTAGTGATGGATTGTCTTGTTAATATTGGTGGTGCAATTCTGGACCTGTTTTTAGCTATATGTTTGCACCAGTGGGCGAATATTTATGTTCCTACAAGGACAAAATAAAAAATCTCGAAAACCAAGTTCAAAAGCTAGATGATAAGATCTGCATGATTCAGAGTGTCGCCGAACAAGCCAAAAACGTGGGAAATGCCATTATGGGGCATGTTCAAGATTGGCAAAAGGATGCGACAACTAAATCAAAGGAGGCAGAGCATTTCCTAAAACCTGATCCGGACCACACGAGAGCGAGGTGTTCATGTCGTCGGCCCCTCCCAAACTTGGCATTGCGGTGGCGGTTAAGCAAGAAAGCAAAGGAGATGGCTGAAGAAATTGAACGTCTGATCAGAAAGGCGGACGATTTTGGCAACAATATTTCCTTCCGTCCTGCTGTTCAACTTTCTTTCGAGCAAGAAGACTTCGAGAAGTTTGAGACGAGAAAGGAAACTCTGAGGGAAATGATGAAGGCCTTGCGGAATCCCGAGGTTAGAATGATTGGGTTGTGTGGCCTTGGTGGCATGGGTAAAACCATGCTCGTCAAAGAAGTTGCACGTCTAGCTAAGGAAGAGAATCTATTTAACAAGCAAATATTGGCTGTCGTATCACAAAATCCTGACTTTAAGCAGATTCAACAAGTGATCGCCGATCAGTTAGGTCTGGAGTTCAAGGAAGATGCCGAAATCACCAGAGCAGAGCGACTCGCAGTAAATTAAAACAGGAAAAGATTCTTATAGTTCTTGATGATGTTTGGACGGAGCTTGACCTGTCTAAAGTTGGAATCTGTTCTAAGGATGATAGCAAGGAATGCAAGATAATACTGACCTCTAGATCCCGAGAAGTATGCCAGGCCATGGGTGCTGATGAGAAGACTACTTTCAAGATCGAAAGTTTAACCGATGTAGAAGCAGCAAATTTTTTTAACAAAATTGTGGGTGACATAAAACCTGAGCTCGAATCTTTAGCAACTGAAGTGATTGGAGAATGTGGAGGCTTACCTCTTGCCATTGTGATAACTGCAAGTGCATTAAAGATTAATCAGAGCTGTTCTTTTTGGAGTGATGCCTTGGTACGACTGAAGCGATTACCCACAGAAAGTGAAATTCATAGAAGGATATATGAGTGTTTCAAGACAAGTTTCGATGCGTTAGGAAATGAAGCAAAGTCGTTATTGTTGATTTGTAGTGCACATGATGAAGATGAAAATGTGTCTCTTGAGGAACTGACGGGTTATGTTCTGGTTTTGGACTTGTTTGGATGTGTGTATACATTGAAAGAGGCAAGCAACAGGGTGGAATCATTGGTAAATAACCTCAAAGCTTATAGTTTGCTGTCGGATGGCAATTATCGTAGAACGATTAAAGTGCATGATGTTATCCGTGATGTTGCCATATCGATTGCCTCTGAACTAGAGAAGAATCCCATGTATTGCCTCAGAGAGAGTGTAAGGTTGGAAGATTTCTTGAACAGGGAGAATTTCAAAGAGTTGTATGCAATTTCAGTACCTGGAGATGGTGGTGGTATAAATGATCAGCTTCCTGAAAGGCTGGCATGTCCAAGGCTCAAGTTACTAATGTTGAGACCATCGGCGGCCT
Source organism: Ficus hispida (assembly GCA_025413025.1). NCBI lineage: Eukaryota > Viridiplantae > Streptophyta > Magnoliopsida > Rosales > Moraceae > Ficus > Ficus hispida. The sequence continues at coordinate 25,412,533 of CM046374.1, read as the reverse complement.
AGAAATTACCGATAGATTCTTTGAAGAAACCAAAGAGCTGAAAGCATTGCGTTTGGATTTTCTAGGTGGAAAAAAGCTAGCTTCACCCTTTCGTTCACTTCAAAATCTCAAAGCACTACATTTGAGAATTTGGAAAGTAGAATTTTGCAGAGAAGAAGCTGTCGACATAGCTATAATTGGAGAGCTGACGAATTTGTTGATTCTTGATCTTTCAGATTCTCAGGGTCTGGTGATATTGCCGAAAGAAATAGGAAACTTGAGCCGTCTACAGTTGTTAAATCTGAATGATTGTAAGAGCTTGAGGTGATTGAACCAAATGTCATCTCAAGATTGGTACAGCTAGAAGAGTTGTATATGGGGGTGTCCGGAACTTGAAGTGGGAAACTGAAGGTGAAATTAATGCCAGTCTTACGAGTGAAATAAAAGATCTGCGAAAGCTTAGAGTTTTGCATATAGGATGCCAGTCTTATTAGTGCCAGAAGACATGTTTGATCATCTGAATTTGGAAAGGTACGACTTTCTGATTGGCATATTATTGGCTGTTCCAGATCAGATCAACAAGAGTGTTGTGGGTCGAACAGCTCGAGGATACAAGTCTATTATATGAGGATGGCTTTCAAAGGTTCATGAAAAAGTCTGATGAGTTGCGCTTGGAGTATATCCCAGGTGTTAGCCATATTGTTAATGAATTAGATGCAAGCAGTTTTCAGGACTTGGAGTGTCTGGAGCTTGAAAACCTGGAAAACCTGAAAGCTTTATGCCGACGTCATCACCAACAAGATCAATTGAACGACCGACTCTCTTCAACGACAAGGTAACCCTGTTGCTCTTTTAACATCTTTATTCATTATTAAATTTCATTAATTTATTCCTATTCTAATTTCTTCTTTATATTATTGTCATTATTTCTCTATTTCCGAATAAGAACCCAAACACATGCCCGCCCAAATTACTAACACTACTTACTACTTATGTATGCATATTTATTGAATATCATTATTGACTCTTTATTGAAATTAATTGTGTGTGTGTATACATATATATATACACGCGCGCACGCCAAATAAAACCTTAAAGCTTAACTACACTCACCAACAAGATCATCAGTCAACGACAAGAGGTACTGAACTTATTATATCAGACATGTTTCTATATATATGATTCATTAAATTATCATTACTATAAGTACCGAACTTATTTGCCTGATCCTATTTAATTCTTCTTCATCTTCATTAATATTTCTCTATTTTTCGGAGTATAATATCAGGCAAGTGCAAACATAATGCTCCTATTAAGCTTCCATAATGAACCAAAACACATGCCCAAATTACTAGCATTACTTACTATACTAACATATCTATGCATATTATATTCAATATCATGATTATTCTTTATTGAAATTAATTATGTATCCCACATATGAACTTCTTAAGCTGTTTTGTTTTGTTTTTTTTTTTTTAAATAAAAAATAGAAAAGTATAAATCAACAAAAGAAATCTTTTTTTTTTTTTTTAAACGTGGAGATTAGCACTATATATGCCACTATCATGTTCACCCAGCACTAACATGTACATATGGAAAATCATAATTAAAACTTGAATCTGTGTTTAATCCTTTGAAAAATACAAATAAACTTGGTTTTTACTACCAAAAGGTTTCTCTAAACTTTTTTTTCCTAAAATAAAAATAAGAATAAAATATTTCATTTGCAAATGTTGAACAATTTTTGCACTTTTTTTTTTAATTTGTAAGAATTTTATATTCATGAAATAATTTATCTAGAGAGCCAATGACAATACCGTGTTTCAATTAAGCCATTCATAAAATTGATGAAGTCATCTTTGGAGGTTTTGTTTGAGAATCTTCAAGAATTGAGAATTGAAAGGTATAATGGTTTTCCGTCTATAGCTACATTTGATTAAAATCTCAACCCATACCAGCCCAACTAATAGATGGTTTGGGCGGGTTGGAGGTGGATGAGAATAGATAGGGATGGATGGTTTGGCGGGTGGGTAGAAAATGTTGAGAGAAATTTTTTAATAGAGAGAAAGGAATTGAATTAAAACATGAAAAAAAAAATGAAAAAAAATGTTCAAATATGTAATAATCTTAAGACTTAAAATTGATTACCGTCCGCAGGTAATAGCTTGAAAAGATGCAAAGATAAAAGATAACACAATAAGGCATGGAGATTTTGTAATCCTATGTATGTATATAACCCATCTGCATGTACAGAAGCTTGACGCTTAAGAGTTTGAGAATGAGAGAAATATAAAGAGAGACGAGGAGAAACAAGAGAGATAGTGAATATAATAATAATAGTAATAATAAATAATAGGGCTCATAAGTCAAAATGTTAAATAAATATTATATAATAATTTATACTAAAGACAATTGACGGGTAGATGGTTCAGCCGCTAATAAATCCTAAAATCGTCCCACCCACAAAGAAGGGGGTGGGTTTTCAATTCACCCAAAAAGGGCATGTAATGACTAGGGGGGCGGGGGCGATTAGTTTGGGCGGATTGACGGTTGTCATGCACTGCCTAATTGTAGTCACAAAAAAAGAGACAAAATCGAAAGATACCATTCCCTAGACTTGTAAGCAAACGCATGCGCCCCCAAATTGTTATTGAATATCATCATTGTTCTTATTCAAATTAATTATGTATCTAATATTTAAACTTCTAAAGCTATTTTTTTTAATAAATAATACAATTATTTAAAAGAAATCATTTATTTTCCTTGAAAAACTTAGAGCTTAGTACTACCATATTAACCCATATATATAAATGAAAATTCGTAAATTAAACTTGAATCTGCATTAAATCTTTCGACAAATGCAAATTAATTGGCTTTTACTACCTAAACGTTTCTCTAAAAATTTATTTTAAAAATAAAAATAAAAATATTTGTTTACATTAGTTTGACTTTCCTCCAAATCTTCACAAGAGATAATTAGTACAATTTCCCTCTTGTTATGTATAAAAGACGGTAAATTCAAAATTTAAGGTATTAATTTTGTATAATTAGACATACACCTTGGTTAAGAAAATGCAGTAACTACAATAATAGAAGTTTTTCAACAAAGAAATAAAACAGAGAACAAATTATGATATGGAATTCATCGTATGTAGCAAAAGATAGTCCAAGAAAAGTCTAAATACCAAATTATATATGCTACACGCACCTTATATCAACGAATTTAAATTCCAAAAAAAATAATAAAAAACATTGGCATATAATTTTTATTTCTATTTTTTTTTTTTCAGAATTTGATGTATTTGCAATTAGAAGCATGATCATATCCCGTTCTTTTATTTACTATTATTATTTTTAAGTGTATGATGATAATTAAAATTAACAAAAGTAGCTGTCAAATATAACAAAATTCTCGAACTTGATACAATAATTTTCTCTATTTCATTTTTACAGGTAGCTACAAAATGAGTTTCAGAAATTTACAAGAACTGACAATCTCTAATGCAACAACGTACAGTGTTGTTTCTTTTGCAATGGTTGAAAGCCTTATTCAGCTTAAGGAGCTAGAAGTATCAACGTGTGAGGCCATGGAACAAATAGTCACAAAAGCAGTAGGAGAAGATGGGAGATTGATGAACATCATCTCATTCCCTAAACTTGAATCTCTTGGCCTTTCATCTTCCAAAACTCAAAAGGTTTTGTGAAGGAGATTGCATTGAATTCCCTTCCTTATTAAAGCTCAGAATATGGCATTGTTACGAATTGAGGACATTTATTCCTAATTCTCATAAATCAACAATACCAACGTTGCAAGCTGTTGATGAAGAAAGAGAGTTGGAGGCCCAACAACTCTGTTCAATGAAAAGGTAACATTGTTTTAGTATTTAACATTAATTGAAAGTAAATTATTTAATTATTCCTATTATAATTTCTGCTATTATCTTGTCATTATTTCTCTATTTCTGAATAAGAACCCAAATCTGTAAGCAAACACATGCCCAAATTGTTAATACTACTTAGTATCTATATTTTATTGAATATCATCATTGTTCTTTGTTCAAATTAATTATGTATCCGTTAACGTCCCTTAAGTGGTTGGTAGGTGCTCGTTCTCCTCGCTGAATGCTTGGGTTCGAGCCGTCACCACCACATTGCCGGGAATATGGGCAATCCATTTTATGAGGGATCTATATATCATGCGGGGCATTCATAGCTCTCGGGATTATCTGAGTATTCCAACCTCTACCCTTATAACTAAATTTCTTTTAGCAAAATAAATAAATAAATAATTATGTATCTAATACAAAATCTTCTAAAGCTGATTTTTTTTTTAATAAACATTACAATTATTTAAAACGAAATCATGTATTTTCCTTTAAAAAAAAAAACTTAGAGATTAGTACTATCATGTTAACTTAGCTGTTATTAACATATATAAATGAAAACACATAATTCAAACTTGAATATGCATTTATTCTTTCGAGAAATACAAATTAATTGGTTTTTACTACCTAGCTAAAAGTTTCCCTGAAAATTAGTTTGGACAATTTATCTATTGTTTTGTTTCTCTTTGAATTTGTGAAAAAATGATTTGTGTAGAGAACAATTATAGTGTTGTGTTTCGATCAAGTCATTCCTAAATTTGAGGTCATCTTTACTTTTTTGTTTTGTTTTGTTTTTGTTTTTGTTTTCCTAAGTGAATTATTACAGCTTGTTTAGTTACGTTTGAAAGCCTTCAACAGGTCACATTTTCATGAAATTTGACTTTCCTCCAAATCTTCACAAGAGATAATTGTTACAAATTTCCCTCTTGTTATGTTATAAAAGACGGCAAATTCAAAATTTAAGGCATTAATTTTGTATAATTAGAAATACACCCTGGTTAAGAAAAAGCAGTAACATACAATAATAGAAGTTTTTCAACAAAGAAATAAAACAGAGAACAAATTATGATATGGAATTCATCATATGTAGCAAAAGATAGTCCAAGAAAAGTCTAAATACCAAATTATATATGCTACACGCACCTTATATCAACGAATTTAAATTACAAAAAAAAAATAAAAAAAACATTGGCATAAAATTTATGTTTGTATCTTTTATTTTATTTAACTATTATTGTTTTTTTTTTTTAGAATTTGAAGTATTTGCAATTACAAAGCAGTATCATATCCCGTTCTTTTATTTACTATTATTTTTAAGTACATGATGATAATTAAAATTAACAAAGTAGCTGTCAAATATAACAAAATTCTCTAACTTGATACAACAATTTGTCTCTATTTCATTTTTACAGGTAGCTACAAGAATGAGTTTCAGAAATTTACAAGAACTGACAATCTCTGAATCAACAACGTACAGTGTTGTTCTCTTTTGCAATGGTTGAAAGCCTTATTCAGCTTAAGAGCTAGAAGTATCATATTGGAGGCCATGGAACAGATAGTCACAAAAGCAGTAGGAGAAGATGGGAGGTTGATGAACATCATCTCATTCCCTAAACTTGAATCTCTTGATCTTGACGATCTTCCAAAACTCAAAAGGTTTTGTGAAGGAGATTGCATTGAATTCCCTTCCTTATTAAGCTCAGAATAAGGATTGTTACGAATTGAGGACATTTATTCCTAATTCTCATAAATCAACAATACCAACGCTGCAAGCTGTTGATGAAGAAAGAGAGTTGGAGGCCCAACAACCTCTGTTCAATGAAAAGGTACATTGTTTTATATTTAACATTAATTGAAAGTAAATTATTTAATTATTCCTATTATAATTTCTGTTATTATCTCGTCATTATTTCTCTATTTCTAATAACAACCCAAACCTATAAGCAAACACATGCCCAAATTGTTAATACTACTTAGTATCTATATTTTATTAAATATCATCATTGTTCTTTGTTCAAATTAATTATGTATCCGTTAACGACCCTTAAATGGGTTGGTAGGGTGCTCGTTCCTAAATGCTTGGATTCGAGCAGTCATCACCACATTGGCTGGGGAATATGGACTATCCATTTCGTTAGGGATATATATATATATATATATATATATATATCATGCGGTGACATTCATAGCTCTTCGGGGTTATTTGGGTATTCTAACCTTTTCCTTATAACTCAATTCTTTTAGCAAAAAAAAAATTATGTATCAAATCTAAAAACTTCTAAAGCTGATTTTTTTTATATAAATATTACAATTATTTAAACGAAATAATTTATTTTCCTCAAAAAACTTAGAGATTAGTACTATCATTTTAACTGGCTGTTACTAACATATATAAATGAAAAACCATAATTCAAACTTGAATATGCCTTTATTCTTTCGAGAAATACAAATTAATTGGCTCATACTACCTAGCTAAAGGTTTTCCTAAAAATGTATTTTTAGAAAATAAAAATATTCGTTCACAAAATTTGAACAATTTATCAATTGTTTTGTTTCCCTTGAATTTTTATGAAAAAATGATTTGTTTGGCGAACCAATTATAGTGTTGTGTTTCAATCAAGTCATTTCTAAATTTTAGGTCATCTTTACATTTTTTTTTTTTTTTTGCGAAGTGAATCTTTACAACTTGTTTAGTTACGTTTGAAAGCCTTCAACATGTCATCTTTTCACAAAATTTGACTTTCCTCCAAATCTTCACAAGAGATAATTAGTACAAATTTCTCTCTTGTTATGTTATAAGAGATTAAATTGAAAATTTAAAGCATTAATTTTCTATAATTAGAAATACACCCTGGTTAAGAAAAAGCAGTAACATACAATAATAGAAGTTTTTCAACAAAGAAATTAAACAGAGAACAAATTATTATGTGGAATTCATCGTATGTAGCAAAAGATAGTCCAAGAAAAGTCTAAATACCAAATTATATATGCTACACGCACCTTATATCAACGAATTTAAATTACAAAAAAAATTTTAAAAAAACATTGGCATAAAATTTATGTTTGAATCTTTATTTTATTTTAACTATTATTGTTTTTTTTTTTAGAATTTGAAGTATTTGCAATTACAAAGCAGTATCATATCCCGTTCTTTTATTTACTATTATTTTTAAGTACATGATGATAATTAAAATTAACAAAAGTAGCTGTCAAATATAACAAAATTCTCGAACTTGATACAACAATTTGTCTCTATTTCATTTTTACAGGTAGCTACAAGAATGAGTTTCAGAAATTTACAAGAACTGACAATCTCTACATGCAACAACGTACAGTGTCTGTTTTCTTTTGCAATGGTTGAAAGCCTTATTAAGCTTAAGGAGCTAGAAGTATCAACGTGTGAGGCCATAGAACAAATTGTCACAAAAGCAGTAGGAGAAGATGGGAGATTGATGAACATCATCTCATTCCCTAAACTTGAATCTCTTGGCCTTCGTCATCTTCCAAAACTCAAAAGGTTTTGTGAAGGAGATTGCATTGAATTCCCTTCCTTATTAAAGCTCAGTATATGGCATTGTTACGAAATGAGGACATTTATTCCTAATTCTCATAAATCAACAATACCAACGTTGCAAGCTGTTGATGAAGAAAGAGAGTTGGAGGCCCAACAACCTCTGTTCAATGAAAAGGTAACATTGTTTTAGTATTTAACATTAATTGAAAGTAAATTATTTAATTATTCCTATTATAATTTCTGCTATTATCTTGTCATTATTTCTCTATTTCTGAATAAGAACCCAAATCTGTAAGCAAACACATGCCCAAATTGTTAATACTACTTAGTATCTATAGTTGATCGAATATCATCATTGTTCTTTGTTCAAATTAATTATGTATCCATTAACGTCCCTTAAGTGGGTTGGTAGGACGCTCGTTCTCCTCGCTGAATGCTTGGGTTCGAGCCGTCACCACCACATTAGCCTGTGAATATGGGCAATCCATTTTATGAGGGATCTATATATCATGCGGGGGCATTCATAGCTCCTCGGGATTATCTGAGTATTCGAACCTCTACCCTTATAACTAAATTTCTTTTAGCAAAATAAATAAATAAATAATTATGTATCTAATACAAAATCTTCTAAAGCTGATTTTTTTTTTTAATAAACATTACAATTATTTAAAACGAAATCATGTATTTTCCTTTAAAAAATAAAAACTTAGAGATTAGTACTATCATGTTAACTTAGCTGTTATTAACATATATAAATGAAAACACATAATTCAAACTTGAATATGCATTTATTCTTTCGAGAAATACAAATTAATTGGTTTTTACTACCGAGCTAAAGGTTTCCCTGAAAATTAGTTTGGACAATTTATCTATTGTTTTGTTTCTCTTTGAATTTGTGAAAAAATGATTTGTGTAGAGAACCAATTATAGTGTTGTATTTCGATCAAGTCATTCCCAAATTTGAGGTCATCTTTACTTTTTTGTTTTGTTTTGTTTTTGTTTTTGTTTTTCCTAAGTGAATTATTACAGCTTGTTTAGTTACGTTTGAAAGCCTTCAACAGGTCACATTTTCATGAAATTTGACTTTCCTCCAAATCTTCACAAGAGATAATTGTTACAAATTTCCCTCTTGTTATGTTAATAAAGACGGCAAATTCAAAATTTAAGGCATTAATTTTGTATAATTAGAAATACACCCTGGTTAAGAAAAAGCAGTAACATACAATAATAGAAGTTTTTCAACAAAGAAATAAAATAGAGAACAAATTATGATATGGAATTCATCATATGTAGCAAAAGATAGTCCAAGAAAAGTCTAAATACCAAATTATATATGCTACATGCGCCTTATATCAACGAATTTAAATTACAAAAAAAATATATATATATTGTCATAAAATTTATGTTTGTACTTTTATTTTATTTCAACTATTATTGTTATTTTTTTAGAATTTGAAGTATTTGCAATTACAAAGCAGTATCATATCCCGTTCTTTTATTTACTATTATTTTTAAGTACATGATGATAATTAAAATTAACAAAAGTAGCTGTCAAATATAACAAAATTCTCTAACTTGATACAACAATTTGTCTCTATTTCATTTTAACAGGTAGCTACAAGAATGAGTTTCAGAAATTTACAAGAACTGACAATCTCTGAATACAACAACGTACAGTATATGTTCTCTTTTGCAATGGTTGAAAGCCTTATTCAGCTTAAGGAGCTAGAAGTATCATATTGTGAAGCCATGGAACAGATAGTCACAAATGCAGTAGGAGAAGACGGGAGGTTGATGAACATCATCTCATTCCCTAAACTTGAATCTCTTTATCTTGACGATCTTCCAAAACTCAAAAGGTTTTGTGAAGGAGATTGCATTGAATTCCCTTCCTTATTAAAGCTCAGAATAAGGCATTGTTACGAATTGAGGACATTTATTCCTAATTCTCATAAATCAACAAAACCAACGCTGCAAGCTGTTGATGAAGAAAGAGAGTTGGAGGCCCAACAACCTCTGTTCAATGAAAAGGTAACATTGTTTTAGTATTTAACATTAATTGAAAGTAAATTATTTAATTATTCCTATTATAATTTCTGTTATTATCTCGTCATTATTTCTCTATTTCTGAATAAGAACCCAAACCTATAAGCAAACACATGCCCAAATTGTTAATACTACTTAGTATCTATATTTATTAAATATCATCATTGTTCTTTGTTCAAATTAATTATGTATCTGTTAACGTCCCTTAAATGGGTTGGTAGGGTGCTCGTTCCTAAATGCTTGGGTTCGAGCAGTCATCACCACATTGACTGGGGAATATGGACTATCCATTTCATGAGGGATATATATATATATATATATATATATATCATGCGGTGACATTCATAGCTCTTCGGGGTTATTTGGGTATTCTAACGTTTTCCCTTATAACTCAATTTCTTTTAGCAAAAAAAAAATTATGTATCAAATCTAAAAACTTCTAAAGCTGATTTTTTTTTATATAAATATTACAATTATTTAAACGAAATAATTTATTTTCCTCAAAAAACTTAGAGATTAGTACTATCATGTTAACTGGCTGTTACTAACATATATAAATGAAAAGTCATAATTCAAACTTGAATATGCCTTTATTCTTTCGAGAAATACAAATTAATTGGCTCTTACTACCTAGCTAAAGGTTTTCCTAAAAATGTATTTTTAGAAAATAAAAATAAAAATATTCGTTCACAAAAATTTGAACAATTTATCAATTGTTTAGTTTCCCTTGAATTTTTATGAAAAAATGATTTGTTTAGCGACCCAATTATAGTGCTGTGTTTCAATCAAGTCATTTCTAAATTTTAGGTCATCTTTACATTTTTTTTTTTTTTTTTTTGCAAAGTGAATCTTTACAACTTGTTTAGTTACGTTTGAAAGCCTTCAACATGTCATCTTTTCACAAAAATTTGACTTTCCTCCAAATCTTCACAAGAGATAATTAGTACAAATTTCTCTCTTGTTATGTTATAAGAGATTAAATTGAAAATTTAAAGCATTAATTTTCTATAATTAGAAATACACCCTGGTTAAGAAAAAGCAGTAATATACAATAATAGAAGTTTTTCAACAAAGAAATTAAACAGAGAACAAATTATTATATGGAATTCATCGTATGTAGCAAAATATAGTCCAAGAAAAATCTAAATACCAAATTATATATGCTACACGCACCTTATATCAACGAATTTAAATTACAAAAAAAATTAAAAAAAAAACATTGGCATAAAATTTATGTTTGTATCTTTTATTTTATTTTAACTATTATTGTTTTTTTTTTTTAGAAATTGAAGTATTTGCAATTACAAAGCAGTATCATATCCCGTTCTTTTATTTACTATTATTTTTAAGTACATGATGATAATTAAAATTAACAAAAGTAGCTGTCAAATATAACTAAATTCTCTAGCTTGATACAATAATTTGTCTCTATTTCATTTTTACAGGTAGCTACAAGAATGAGTTTCAGAAATTTACAAGAATTGAGAATATCTGAATGCAACAACGTACATGTATGTTCTCTTTTGCAATGGTTGAAAGCCTTATTCAGCTTAAGAAGCTAGAAGTATCATATTGTGAGGCCATGGAACAGATTGTCACAAAAGCAGTAGGAGAAGATGGGAGGTTGATGAACATCATCTCATTCCCTAAAGTTGAATCTCTTGATCTTCGTAGTCTTCCAAAACTCAAAAGGTTTTGCGAAGGAGATTGCATTGAATTCCCTTCCTTATTAATGCTCATGATAAGGGATTGTTACGAATTGAGGACATTTATTCCTAATTCTCATGAATCAACAATACCAATGTTGCAAGCTGTTGATGAAGAAAGAGAGTTGGAGGCCCAACAACCTTTGTTCAATGAAAAGGTAACCTTGTTTTAGTATTTAACATTAATTGAAAGTAAATTATTTAATTATTCCTATTATAATTTCTACTATTATCTTGTCATTATTTCTCTATTTCTGAATAAGAACCCAAATCTGTAAGCAAACACATGCCCAAATTGTTAATACTGCTTAGTATCTATATTTTATTGAATATCATCATTGTTCTTTGTTCAAATTAATTATGTATCCGTTAACGTCCCTTAAGTGGGTTAGTAGAGTGCTCGTTCTTCTTGCTGAATGCTTGGGTTCGAGCCGTCACCATCACATTGGCCGGAAATATGGGCAATCCATTTTATGAGGGATCTATATATCATGCGGGGCATTCATAGCTCCTCGGGATTGTCTGGGTATTCCAACCTCTACCCTTATAACTAAATTTCTTTTAGCAAAATAAATAAATAAATAATTATGTATCTAATACAAAATCTTCTAAAGCTGATTTTTTTTTAATAAACATTACAATTATTTAAAACGAAATCATGTATTTTCCTTTAAAAAAAAACTTAGAGATTAGTACTATCATGTTAACTTAGCTGTTATTAACATATATAAATGAAAACACATAATTCAAACTTGAATATGCATTTATTCTTTCGAGAAATACAAATGAATTGGTTTTTACTACCTAGCTAAAAGTTTCCCTGAAAATTAGTTTGGACAATTTATCTATTGTTTTGTTTCTCTTTGAATTTGTGAAAAAATGATTTGTGTAGGGAACTAATTATAGTGTTGTGTTTCGATCAAGTCATTCCCAAATTTGAGGTCATCTTTACTTTTTTGTTTTGTTTTGTTTTTGTTTTTGTTTTTCCTAAGTGAATTATTACAGCTTGTTTAGTTACGTTTGAAAGCCTTCAACAGGTCACATTTTCATGAAATTTGACTTTCCTCCAAATCTTCACAAGAGATAATTGTTACAAATTTCCCTCTTGTTATGTTATAAAAGACGGCAAATTCAAAATTTAAGGCATTAATTTTGTATAATTAGAAATACACCCTGGTTAAGAAAAAGCAGTAACATACAATAATAGAAGTTTTTCAACAAAGAAATAAAACAGAGAACAAATTATGATATGGAATTCATCATATGTAGCAAAAGATAGTCAAGAAAAGTCTAAATACCAAATTATATATGCTACACGCACCTTATATCAACGAATTTAAATTACAAAAAAAATAAAAAAAAACATTGGCATAAATTTATGTTTATATCTTTTATTTTATTTTAACTATTATTGTTTTTTTTTTTTAGAATTTGATTATTTGCAATTACAAAGCAGTATCATATCCCGTTTTTTATTTACTATTATTTTTAAGTGCATGATGATAATTAAAATTAACAAAAGTAGCTGTCAAATATAACAGAATTCTCTACTTGATACAACAATTTGTCTCTATTTCATTTTTACAGGTAGCTACAAGAATGAGTTTCAGAAATTTACAAGAATTGAGAATCTCTGAATGCAACAACGTACATGTATGTTCTCTTTTGCAATGGTTGAAAGCCTTATTCAGCTTAAGAAGCTAGAAGTATCATATTGTGAGGCCATGGAACAGATTGTCACAAAAGCAGTAGGAGAAGATGGGAGGTTGATGAACATCATCTCATTCCCTAAAGTTGAATCTCTTGACCTTTTCGTCTTCCAAAACTCAAAAGGTTTTATGAAGGAGATTGCATTGAATTTCATTCCTTATTGAAGCTCAGAATAATTCATTGCTATGAATTGAGGACATTTATTCCTAATTCTCATAAATCAACAATACCAACGCTACAAGCTGTTGATGAAGAAAGAGAGTTGGAGGCCCAAAAACCTCTGTTCAATGAAAGGTATCCTTTCTTTACTATTTTACATTCATTGAAATTGAAAGTAATTCAATTTTATTTTGCTTCTTCTGGTATGCCGTTCATTAGGATTTGGTCCAAGTCGCATAGTATAGAGAGAAAACACAAGTTTTGTTGCTATTTGCTATAAGGTTCATGAAAGTTTTGTTGCTGGGATTTGTATTTGGAATGTATTGTAGAAAAGGTACAAATCTATAAATTATAATGCTACATTTATATTGACACTGTGATAACTAAAATTCTTTGG